>RCWM02000016.1:0-1200000 GCA_003667255.2 Euschistus heros | reverse complement strand
TTACATATAAAAATACCGGACCCAAGGAAAGTTCCTCTGAGAGGGGTATTTCAGGCGCCCCTCCCCCCTCCACAATCCACCGGATTATGTCACATTTAGGTCTGAATAATATCCACACCAAATTAATCGTGTATATTTATTCAAAATGTCCTTGTATAATTTAGACCACTATGCCTTCCTAATAAAACGTTTAGGAAGTTGATGGAAAAAAAAAAAAAAAAATACAAAACAACTAATTCCTCTAAATATTTTCTTAAAAACCGCCTTAAATCTGTTTTGGACACTTCACCTTAGATATCTCCTCGAGATAAGGCTGAGGTATAACGTCTTAATTTGAATCTGTCACTTAAATCTGGCTAAGTTATTGAGATGAAAATAATTTTATGTAAATTCGTTCTAAATATGACGTCGAGGCCGGAGTTATTGTTGAAATAATTCAACGGGTTCCAGTGCCCTTGAAAGGATATTTTATTTCTTTTATTGCCTGTCGGTTGTGCCCGTGGCGCGCTACGTTAGCGCCTCTCAGTATTTTGAAAACATGTGTTCCATTTTATGGAATTTTCCTAACATACATACCAGAATAAACCGCGCCAAAATTAACATAAGAAAACCAATTAAAATTGAAGTAAATAGATTTGCAGTTTATAGATGTGAAATTCCAAAACCATCCAATGTCCATTTCCAAGATTTTTTTTTTTGACATTTTTTCATTAGATTATCTTCAGGTGGAAGGTTTCTCCCAAAAGTAGTTAAATCAGATATAAAACGGCAATACAAAAAATAAGGCCTCTTCCTGATCCAGTCAGATCTTCATTCACTCTTTTTCGACCAATTGTGAAAACATATGAAAAATTTGACTTGGCTGGTTTTGGAATTCCACGCCTCATATATACGAATATTATTAAGATCTATCTCTTAACATTTATTACCTAACACTGTGATATTCTCACTGGTCTTCTCTTCTACACTGACACCTCTGGGCAATGTTATTGTTCATTGCCCAGAGGTGTCAGTGTAGAAGAGATGACCAGTGAGAATATCACAGTGTTAGGTAATAAAAACCAAAAATGTTAAGTGATGTATCAATATAGTGAAGAATTGTAAAATAACATAACATAATGATTGTAGAACCTGAAGATGGAGCAACATGACAAGCTCTGAAACATTAAGATCTATATAAACGAAGTCTGCCGTCCGATCCACCTACGAATTTATTTCACCACAGAAGAAACATGTGAATTATCACTAAATAATTATCCATTCATTCCATTTCATTAAACGATTCATGGGCTGGTATTGTAGCACAACTCAAAAAATCATTTTTAGAGATAAGTGAGTTTCAAGTTTTCATTGCTAAGGAAAATCCTTTAGTTTGCTTATAGCAAATTAAAGCGCTTCCTATGCATTTTTCTTAGCAATGAAAACTTTAAACCCACTTATCTCGAAAAATGATTTTTTGAGTTGTGCCACTATTGCAAACCATGAGCGATATGTTGCTAACTTTTTAAAAAGTCAAAACTGGAGTATTGTTTTCAAATTAAACTAATCTCATCAAATCATCTTTATTGTTCGTCTTAATCGCAAAAATGTCCTTTGTATGATTCCAACTAAATCCTCATACAAAAATCAATCAATACAGACCAACGCTCTAATTTTCTAATTAATTACGAAAGATACTTTTACATGACGAAATTAAACCTTTTTGTACGAAAGCAGTTGTGCATTAGGGATTTTTTAAGGCAAACAATTTATTTCATATTCAATCCTTATAATTTATAGTCAAAATCAAAGCCCAATCAAAGTAATTTTCAACGTAATTTGAATGGTCTAATTCTTCACGACAAACACTAAAATAAACTAAATATGATTATTGTAATAAGACAGAGACAATTAGAGAAACTACTCGTTGGTAGCATTCTTATATAACACTTTATTTAACAATATATTTGCGCTCTTATTTAATCATTTTTTCAACATTTGTGATATCAAGTTCCTTAAGGAGATTTATCATCCAACCTCGTTTTAGCCTAGTGTTGTCAGGAATATTCATTGCAGCCATGTATTATATAAGTTTGTTAGGGTGGTAGTAAAAATGTTGTCCTGGAACATTTTGTATCTTTTAATAAGATCTAGTACAGATCTACATACATATACATATATAAATAATTATTTATATATTTATACATATACATAAATATATTAATTTAACTTAGCAGGCCATAAACCATCTTATTCATTTTGAAATATTCTTATCCACCCACCTACGCCGTGGTGATAGATCCTTGTTAAGTCTTGTGTAGTCCCTTAAGGCCCTTTGACCTTTCCGTGTCAGTATAAGAGCTTCCCTTAAACCAACTGCCTCTTTAACATAGTCAACCATAAATTTGAATTTCCAGCTCATATTACTTTGCAAAGTTGCTGCTAGAGCATTCATCGTTAACTGAAAGAATATAATCTAAGGAGCTTAAATAAGTAACATTAATTAAATTTAAAATTTTCAATGGTTCAAGGGATTTTTAATCAAAACAAAAAAAAAAAAAAAAAAAAAAACGAAAATATTTTATAATGACTTTATGACAATCAGACAGCTTACGAGAAATTTAAAGTTATAAATTTATCGCTTCTTTTAAGTTTTGTTTGAATGAGCAATTATTATTAGTAATTTTTTTGGCTAAAATAAAATTAAATCACTGCCTAACCTTAAATAATAATTAGAATATTAAGCACAACATTAATGTGTAGAAATTTTATAAAATATTAATTAAACTCCACATTTATACTCCAATTGAGTTCATAATAACCGAAAAACCCTATATTTATGACTTGATTACTCTGCGTTCCTCCATCCACCTCTTTAATACAATAAACAAAACTCTACAACTTAGATCCCCTTAAGCATCGAACTGCATCTTTAGAAAAGTACTTTATAATTTTTACTTCCTCTTTATGAAATTTGATGCCCATCTTAATTTAAAATTATTCGGATTGTCTACTGCTTTATCTGTTGATTTATCAATCCTCGGGCGAATTTAAAACAATGTGTATGTACATTATATGTCTATATTAACTTTAATTTTTATTTAATCTAAGTATTTTTAATTTAATTTTTTTTTATTGGTGCCATTTAAAAATAAAATAAAATATTTATTTCACAAATAACAAGCTCTGACATACAAACTTTATTTTTCTTCATTTATTTTTGATTTTTTTAATTCATTATAAAATCTAAATACTAAAAAAAAAAACTGTATAGTATGTATATATGTTACAACATCCTTAATATTAAAGTAATTCAAGAATCAGAGGAAGCCAAATCCGTTGAAACAAAAGAGACCATTTTAACTTCGCTATGATTCAACATTTTGCTTTTTCCTTTGGAGAAATGTAAGCGATATCTTGCAATTGAGAAATCAAATGTCAATCAATTCACTTCTCCTAAAACGGCGATGTTACCATTTTAGGAATTGAATAGAACAGCTTGGGTAATAAATCATTGTAGTAAAAACAGGGACAAATGGTGACAAATTTACATTAGTGTTTTTAGAAGCTCTCTCTATGTCTTATGTAAATTTCAAAATTCCAATTATTGATTCAAGGTATCTAGAGATCGAGGAATAAATATTGTTTTGAGCCCTACGATTAGTAAAAACGTATGAGCCATTAAACATATCAAAGCTTTAAAGCTGTTTTTATTTTTTGGTTTTTTTTTTGGGCCTCTATGGACCACGGTCTCTTAGCTACTTTTCGGTGAGGATCTTCTTCTTTCTCTTCCAGAATTCTTTCATTTTCTGACTATGAACCAGCTTTCTCTCTTCTGTCCATTTGGTCCCTGTGGTCTTCTTAATGGTAAGGGATACTGGAAAAACTCCCTGTCGGACAGCTTGTCGGAACTGCAGTCGGTCCTTTGTTTTATCGAGTGGGATCTCTAGTTGTTCCAGATCTGACTTCACTGATGTGATCCACTAGCTTTTGGAAGCCTTGCCTCTACCTGCCACAGTAAATATTCTGTTTGTTAATCTTTTGGGATTCATGCGGGCCAAGTATCCACAAAATGCCAGAAGCCTTTTCCTTTAACGCTATTATTTCTTTATTAACGCATTTATTCTTCTTCTTTCAAATTCGGTCATCTGTGGAGCACGTTCTACAATTCATTCCTTGCTCTTCCGTTCCTTCTATACTTCTTCACAACCTCTGCCTGATGTTTCCTCCTTTCATGTGAATTCTGTCTATTAATTTGTGTTTTAACTATTTCTGGAAATTTTGTTGACTGCTGTCCGAAATTTTTCTCTGTCCCACATTGAATCCTGTTAATTATTTTCCACCATCATATCTTCCTTTACCATCCGTATCCATGTATTCGTTTTCTGTTTTTGTGACTGTGTTGTAAAATTTTCTATGTAAGTCCTGTCTCATCTTCTCATTAAATGTCCATAGAATGTCAATCTACCTTTCCTCATTGTACTTATTTTTTTAATATTCTAATATATTTTTGTATTACTATTCATTTTAAAACCTTCTTCAGTCTTTCTTAGTCTTAATATTTTTCTTTCCTTCTTTACCATATTTTCAACTTCTCCTTTTTTATTGAGAAACAAACATTCAGAGGCATATAAACTTTCAGGCCGAACAATTGTTTTATAATTGCGCAATTTAGCTTCAATAGAAAGATTTTTTTTATTATATATATCTTTAGTTTTATGAAAGGCAAATTCCATTTATTTAGCTGTTGTGAGATTTGCTGCTTTGTCTAAACCGTTACATTGAATTATTTCACCTAAATATTTAAACTGATCTACCCTTTTAATGTTACTATATTTAGTTATTAGTTTTTTTGTTTATATTCATATGAGTCGACGTATACACTGTCTTTTCGAAAGAAATCTGTAAACCTGTTTAGACGCAATTTCTTGTAATTTTATAAATTAACGCTTTTCCTTTGTATTAAATTCCTAATTTTCTGTTCTGTTACTACTAATTTTCTTTCTGTTAATACTACTAATACTTGCTACCGTTTTTATTATCAACATAACATCTAAATAATGGGGCTCAGCTCTTACATCACATCTTGCCAAATATTGTACAAATCTAAAGCTATAATTTTTTTTTACAACAAATTTTGAATGCAAACATGTGGTACTTCTGTGGGTATAATTTAGCTGTAAATAGAGTCTTATGCATTTTTAAGGATTGTGATTAGTTCACTGATAAACTTGTTAATTTTTATAAGTTAGTAGTTGCCTCATACAGTTTTTGATCTCTTTCATCTTATCCATTTTCCGATTTTTCTTATTATTTCATTTCTAAATGATTCGACTTTCTGTGTTTTTTTTAAAAGTCATATAACAGAGTATAAGTACATATATCGACATTTAAAAAGTGGTTAAGGCTTTATGTTTTCAATCTAATCCCCAGGTAATATAAAGATAAAAAGATAAAATGTTTTCTATAACCTTGTCCGCAAAGTTACTGATTCTAAACTGGACTGAAAATCGAGTAATATGAATAAGATTTCTGCTGAATAGGACTTGCTATTTAAGAAAATATAAAACTGGATGTTTCATTTTACCATTTGGAAAAGAAAATACGATCCATTTTGTTTTATTTAGCTTGAATTATTAATAGAATTGTCCCAGCTCCTCAGTTCTCTTACGGAACACTGATTGTCTGATATTCTTAAGGATTTGCAAAGAGTAAATATCTTAATAATGTCAAAGGGACGTTCCTGCCAAATATTTTGAAGATGATCTTCAGGATATGTTCCTCAAGATTAGAGTTAATGGGTTTTTGGGATCATCGCATTGAAATCGTCCAAGATGTTTACTACAAATAATCCTGTTTAGGAAGTTTTTTATGGTAAAAAGATTTCATGTATTTTTTATTTGTAATTTTTTTTTTTTTTATTTAAAATTTAATGTTGAATCAAAACAACGATAAACATTCAAACCTCCTAAGAACTAATATTATTTCCTCGATAAAGCAATTATAAATTCTAGCAATTATCTTATTAATCCCAATGAAAAAAGGATTTTTTTTTTCATCGATTTCATTAGATAATAGTTCTGTTACTATTTAATGAATATATTCAGAAAAAAAAGACGTTTACTAAAAATCAGATGGAGTGTACTGCATGCTCCGCCCATTATCTGCTTATCTTTTTATCATTGCCTTCTTATCTGCAGTTACTTTGACTGGCTGGTTTCTACACACAATTTCTACAAGTGTTTTCTTGTTGATATTTATACATATTTAAAAAAAGGAGGACTAAAGATTTTTTTTTACATCATAATGTACATATAAATTAAATTAATCAGTCAGAATGAGTAATTGACATAAACATTTTATTATTAGTTACTGCTTCCTTGATTGTCTTTTGTATAATTCGCGGTTGTTGGTCACACTGATTATAAACAAATGATTTTTTAAATTTTATTTATTGACATTTTAACGTAACGTTTATATATATAAAAGGAAACAGGCGAGGAATTAACTGTAAGAATGTGTGTAAAAATATGATATATGGGCCTTTAGTTGCAGGAACTGATAATATAGATAGGAAAGAAAGACAAGAATTTCTAAATAGTCACTATCCATCTGGATTACCAACTTTATTATTATTTTTTTTTTAATTAAAAATTGGATGTCCAATTATGCTTTTGGGTAACCTTTAAACAGTATAATTTGAACCAGGTTAATAATTAATCCTAAACGTGAAAATCTCATTGAAGAAATAATGCTCAATTGCATAATTTAAAACAAGAATTTTATCTATAAAAAATTAAAACTTTAATTATTAATGAAAATTATATAAGGTCTTTTACTCATGACAGTGGGCAAAGCCACGACGGGGGATGCTAGTTAATTTATAACTTAAATATCATTGTCTACCATGATTTCTGACAGATGTTATAATTTAGAAATCCCTGGTTGCTATAATGCCTCAAACTCTTACTCCTTTAGGTTTTACCCCCGGACGAATTAAGTTCTCCCTTTAATAGTTATCCCCCAGTCTACTAGCCTACAGACCCCCTGAAATCCGATAAGGAGCGATTAAAAACGGATAAAATATTTTTAAAATGTGATACTGTATTAAAGCGCGCCTGGCCAAGGTGAGTCATCGCTGGCGTATTGCTGACCCCTGAACGCGTTCCAACTCCTCGGCCCTTTTTATAGGTGAATGTCAAATATTTTAGATCCGCTAAGGAGCTGGCTCCGGGATCTTCCTTAAAAATAGAGTCGGTGGAAACAGCCGCTTGACTCAGCGGGGGCGTCTTTTGTGGTGTTCGTGGTCCAAACATAGTCCAAACATGACGTTGCCGATTCTCTGTCATCGGCCTCATCCCTACTATACAACGCTTTTTGTATTACAATAAGAACAATGATTGTAACTTGACTAATTAGAATATACATTATATAAATATTTATCAGTACATTGCATTTGCCATACTGTTTCTTAATATGAGAGCTAATCATTCCTGTATTAAAGATCACTCACTACCTACTCTTCAGGCTCAGGGCCGAAGATACAGAGAACTTAGTCCTAAATAATTTTTTTTTTTTTTTTTTTTTTTTTTTTTTTGCAATAACAAACATTTAAATCCATCCCTTTTTCTGCACTTGGTGCATTTTAAGGGAGTTTTGTTTAAAGTACAAAAATTATGAATATATTAAGTACAATAGATGTTGATCTAGTGATGGGGCTCACTAGATGTTTGGGAAAGAGGGTCTGTTGAGTCATATTAGTCAAGTCTAAGAGTTTTGACGTAATTTTGCCTAAGGCTATCAAAGAATATATGCCTCCTTGTAATGTATTCTGTCACCTTTGGTAAGTCTAGTGTTTTGTGTATTATGTCTTGTCCTTTGTATGTATGTCGAGATTCGTCTCAATCTGAAACTGTTGGAGTCTTTTTGATGTCAATTTTGATATGTTTGCCAACATCGGAGCTCCATAAAGGACAGCCGGTCTCAGCAAACATTATAAATCATTAGTTTGAGGCGGAGCGAGAGGTTTGGTGTACTTAGCAGGTGATTTAGCCTGTATGATTTTGTTCTCACCGACTTAAGTTTTCGGTTGCAGTGGCTTGAAAGTGTAAGGTGCCTGTCTAGAGTGACTCCCAGATACACAATACTGCCCGCTGGCCTCTTAGCGATTCCTGCTACCTTATAGGTTTTTAGGGAGAGGACGCTTATTTTTCTGGAAGGAGAAGATAATGCAGTCAGTCTTCTTGGGGTTAACTGCAATATTTAATCCTTCCAATTTTTTCGTGATTTCATTACAAACCTCCTCCGCCTGCCGTAGAGCCTTCGTGGCGTTTAATGAACTACTATATTATAGCAATGTCATCGGCGTAGGCCGCCACAGTCGCTTTTCTGTACCTAGCACCAACAGTTTTCAGCCGTATAATTGAGAACAATACTGGAGAAAGCACAGACCCTTGAGGGACGCCGCATGTGAGAGGACTTCTTTGGATAATGCCTGGCCGACTCGCACCCTGATTTTACGATGATCAAGAAATGACCACAATAAAGTTGAAAGCTGCTCCGGGAATTCGTGGTCCTGCAGTATCTTACATAGGAACCCATGTGACACTGAGTCGAACGCCTCCGTGCAGTCAATTGATATCATTGCAGTCACTTCATTTTTAGCAATGTGTTGGCTTACTTCCGCCTGTAGTTTCGCCAGATGGTGTTCCGGGCATATGGTTGCTGAATACGCGAAAAAAGGTTATATTTTTAGTTATCTATAAATTTGCTTTTTTTCGGTTATTTTGTGAAAATAGTCATTTAAAATAAATACATTATTGGCGTGGTGTGGTCTGAAAGCGTTGCCTGATGGAGTTTGATGAAGAAGAGGCTGAAGCCAATTCTTCGAAGCTCTCAGCAGGGAAATCACACCCAAGAAAAGAGGATGATTTTGTTCACCTAAGAAAGTATGCCGGCAGCCGAATTCTCAGATTAATTTTCAGGTGAGTACCTCCAATTCGTTTGAAGTACTTAGCAATAATAATATAAGTGAAAATTCAACGAAAAAAAACACCACCTATAGTGGTTTCTGGTGTCACCAGTACAATAAAAGCAGCAAAGGAACTGAAAGCAGCTGGCTTTCAATTCTTTGAAGTGCAGAAGATGCGAGACGGGATACGCATCTTACCCAAAAAACAATGAAGAACATGGGCGTATAACCTCCTATCTTCGAAACAATCAGAGTCCATTTCACACTTACGCCGTGTCCGGCGGCCCGAAAAACAAAAAATTTCTGATTTATGATTTGGACATAGATCACGATGTAGAAGATATCAGAGAAGAATTAGGACAACGACTACAGGGGATTCTAGATGTTCGCCGTCTCCGTAAAAGTGATAAAGATGGAGGCAAGCATGATCTTCCTCTTATTTTAGTCACAACGGCTCCAGGAGTCAAAATAGAAGATATTCTAAAACTTAGACAAATTAATATGGTACGTTTTAATGTGAAGCCTTACAGGGGAAGAAAAGAAATAGTGCAATGCTATAGATGTCAGCAGTTCGGGCACACAAAAAACCACTGTGGTAGAGCAGTCGTCTGTGTGAGGTGTGCAGGACCCCACGCTGTTAATGAGTGTCCCCGAAAGGATACACCGTTAAATGCGCCAACTGCGGTGAGACGCATGTGGCGTCATTTACTGGTTGCTCAGCGAGAAAGGTGCTACTGGAAAGAATAGAGCAACTGAAGAAGAGGATACAACTGAGATCCAAGCCTACAGCCGCGCCGGCTCACGTCCAACTTGAATCTGATCGAGAAGCACCATCGACTGTCAAGCCCCGGCACCCACCAAATCCGACGCAACGGACCGACAAACATTACGACATAAATGACACTTATGCAAAACGGACAGAGACAGCTAGTCCACCTCCTTGGGTGGAGACTTTGTTAACGTCTATAACAAACCAGACCCAACAAATGACTTCAACTTTGACGACGTCCATAAACGAACTGACTCAACAAATTACTTCATTCATTAACATGTTTTCAGGTATCTTAGCAACGAAATGAATACGCAACTCTCCTTGCTAAATTTTAACACTGACGGACTAATTCCCAAAATTACTGAAATCTATGCGTTGATAGCACAGACCCAACCCACCGTAGTGATCCTCACTGACACGCGAACAAACTTTCGGCACTTACGGCTGCCAGGATACGAGCTGACTGGAGATGAGTCAAGCGGAGCAGTAGGAGGTGTTTTGATTGCCGTAAGGTACGGAACCAGGTGGAGAGAAATTCCTACTCCAGTGTCTATTACAGATCCTAGGATTCATCATAAAACAATCGAAGTTCTTCTTGAAAAGCCTACTGTGATCACTGGAATTTATAGAAGACCTAGGTCTTCTGTAAGGGAATTCTCTCAGCTTTTAAATGAATGCGCTAAGCGAGCGAACCATTGGATCGTTGGTGATCTGAACGCTCGTCATCCATTATGGAACAATTCTTCATCAAATGAAGCTGGAAAAAAAATTTTAAAAAGTCCTTACACCGTCGTTTACCCCAATAGTCATACCTTTAGACATAAGGCGAACGCGGCGTTTAGGTCTACTGTAGACTTATTGCTTTCTAGGCAGCCCCATCGATTCTCTGACTGCATTGCGTTGGATTTTTTTATCACTTCAGATCACAGGCCTGTGCTGTATCAGATAGATGGCATGATGCCTATTCCAGCTCCGACGAAATTTAAATACCAAGAGGCGGATTGGGATCTATATAAATCTCATGTCTACCATGAATTATCGACTGTCCCTACCCTCCGCACGAAGAGAGAAATCGATGATTATATAAAGTTCTTCACGGCCACCATACAGCAAGCCGCTGAAACGGCCATACCGAAGTTTTGCCCTCTTCCACCTGCTTTGCGAACACCGCCAGACCACATTTTGACACTGATTGCTTTACGCAATAAGTGGAAGAATAAGTGGTACAGGACCAGGGATCAAGAGGTCAAATCAGTCGTCAATTCTCTCACTACCCAAATCCGCAACCTCATGAAACAATGGAGGACCACTCTTTGGCACGAGAAATTGAGGGCCACACACGGTGACCATAGAAAATTTTGGAGACTGTTGAAAACGTCTACAAGAAAGAGAACTTCTATGATGCTCCACGATGGTGACAAATTGCTTACAGCAGAGGAACAAGCATCGAAGTTCGTGGACCATTACGATATGGCCATAAAAAGGCGTACTGGGACCCCACTAGAAGCACCTGAAATAGAAGAGCCTGGAAACAACTATATGTTCGTATCCCCGAAACAGTTGAAGGCCATCCTTCGTCGTTCGAGGGGAAATAAAGCCCCTGGTCATGATGGGATACAAACAATATTGTTAAAACAATTGCCCAGGAGAGGTATAGTCCACCTTACCAATCTTTATAATTCATGCCTCAGGCTACGGTACTTTCCAAAGGCATGGAAACAGGCCACTCTCTTCCCGCTTTTGAAACCCGCGAAGACTGGCGCTCAGGCAGCTGATTACAGACCAGTAAGCTTACTTCCGCACTTAGGCAAAATTTTCGAAAAAATTATTCTAAATTATTTAAAAACTTTCTGTTCAGAAATCTCAATTATTCCACCCGAGCAGACCGGATTCCAGGCCGGTCCTAAATAAATACATTAATGTCAGATTTGTATTCATTTGATGATACAACTTCTACGAAAATAAATTCAATATTTATTAAAGACTAAAGCGACAACTACTCGTCAATAAAGATTACTTCAACATTACAAACGATCAAAGTTCCCAATTCATTGCGAAAGACTTATTTACTTGACTGTGAGTAGACCTATTTGGACGTAAGGAGTTAAGCTTTGGGGTTCCACTAAACCATCCAATTCATCTCGTATCCAATCCAATGCCCCTTAATTTTTCACCAATAAACTTATCCATAAAGATCTTAATGTTCCATATGTCGCTGAGTTAGCCCAGACCGGATACCTAGCTTTTCATATTAAGCTACATATCCTCTCAAGTCCATTAGTTTCTCAACTTGCTTCCCACTCCATTCCCGATAATCCTCAGAGGCGTCTGAAAAGAAGATGGCCTTGAGATATTCTGGTGTAGAATTTTTATTGAAGTGCTACTGATGAGCAGTCACGTTATTGTAATAGTTATCAGCTCATTTACTTGATGTATATATTTGTACAGTTGTAAATTTCAATAAATTGATGTAATATATATATTTAACTTTATTCAACACTTCAGGCTAAAGATGAGCAAATCGGTCATATTAAGTCTTAAAATAATCGGGATGGATATGGTTAGAATAGAACGCTTAAAATACGTAGAATAAAACAATATCCTAAAACTAAAAATCGTCAATATATTATATTTAAAAAAAAAAAGAAGAAAAAATTGTACCACAAAAATCCATAAAGGGCTTTGTCCATACATGGGCTTTTATACCAACTGCATCTGATAAGGAAAATATCGGCAAATTTTCGATCCAAACAACACCAACAGAAATAGAACGTGTCAAAAAGTAGGCAAAACGTGACTTTTTTCATTCAAAACCAATATAGCTCCTAAACAAGAGGTTCTTGTGGTAAACGTTACGTAACAAATAATAGTCCCCATAAAATTCCTGATAATAGATAAATAGATAAAGTCGTTAAATAATAGATCCGAGGAACACCAACAGAATGGACTGCGTATTGCATTTTTGGGGGTGAAAAACTGTTAAAAGTGACTTTTTCTTTCAAACCAATTAAGCTTTTCCTATTAAATTTCTGATCAGGAGACTTTTGTCAAATATTCGATCCGAGCATCATCAACAGAATGAGTTGCGTGTTACATTTTATAGGGTGAAAAAAAAAAACGCGAAAAAAAAGTCTGTAGTTAAAAGACATATCTATGCCAAAAATATTGGCAACAACTAAAATTTTCAATGATTATTACCGTTATATATGAACTCAGCGAAACTCTTGAAAGATTTAAAGAGAATCTTTTCTGAATGAATTGTAAAATATGAGGCGCCCTAAAAAAAAATTAATTTACCTTTTGACCTTTCAGGAAACGTTTTTTTCACTCTAAAACAAAATTTATGCAGGACGGTGTGCCGCAGGAGGCGACTAATTAGTAACATGGTTTCTCAGAATTGATTTCCGTAGAAAATGTCAGGGGGCAAAGTGTCAGGTTTTCATAATTGCGACTTATGTGTCTATAGGAAAATCTAAACTTTTATTAAGTTTTGTGAGTTTGTTCTGTGCCATAGTCACATTAACTAATTGTTATAGCCTTTTAATAGCTTTTAAATATCCATTCTTTTATGGATTATTATAGCAAAAATATCTAATAAAAATAATTGCTTATTTTATCCAAAAGAAATTTTATAACTAACTGGGCAACGTTCCCTGGCTAATGCCACATTTTCAAGCCCAATAGTACAGATAATAAATAACAGAAAACTGTATTACCACAACTACACCCACTAAAATTATATTTTATATAAATATTTATCCTTACAATCCAAAATCCTTCGAAAAATCCTTAATGCTCCTTACTTTGTGACCAATAAACTCATCCATAAAGATCTTAATGTTCCATATGTTTCGGATTTAGCCCAAACCAGATACCTATCCTTCCATAGTAAGCTCCATAACCACTCCAATCCACTAGTCTCCCAACTTGCTTCCTCCTCCATCTCTGATAATCCCCCAAGACGTCTGAAAAGAAGATGGCCTAGAGACCTTTTAGTGTAGATTTTATTGAAGTGCTACTAGTGAGTAGTTCTTCACAAGTTAGTTACATGCCATTGTATTCACTGTCAACACATTTACTTGTATATTATTTTGTACAGTTGTAAATGTCAATAAATGATAAAATAGTATATAAATATTTATAATTATTATTATAAATTACATTAAAATATACTTTTTAGTCAAAAATAAAAATTTACAAAATGATTATTGAATATTGATATATTCATTTGTGATATAAAATATGTTTATATGGAATTATTCAGCATTTTAATAGAAGAGGTAATCTATAGTAAGTTCAATAACACATAGCAGACATTTATAATAAATTCGGCAAACTTAACAAACTTTTTTTAATATATTTTTTTACAGAAATAGCATATTAATCGTATAGCAAAACGTTTTGTGAATTTTTATTGTTGACTATGAAGTATATTTTAAGATAATACCGATATAATAATAATATTAATATGTATTTGTATAAAATATATTTTTAATGTTTCTAGTTTTAGTAATACATTTTTTTTTTATTTGTTATTTATTATAGTTGGGCTTGAAAATGTGGCATTAAACATGAAACGTTTATTGGAATATTTTTCCTATTACAATCCTTATATAATCTCCTTCCCATATCCATTATTTTTTTTATTTATCTATATTTTCGAGATTCTGAATATTTTTCCCTATTTTAATTGAAGGGTTTTGTGGATGAAGTTTATCTTTAAAGTCTTTTGTTTTTTTTTACATATTCCTTCAGCAGGGAAATGCTACATAGCTCCTTCATCTTCTTCATACCTTTTTTTTTAGTTGTTTAGAAACATTCAGATTTTGCTATCTAACACTTCTGCACATAAATTCTTCGTCGATTGTATTTTTAAAGAATGTGGCAGAACCTCTTTATCAACCAAAGCTCAGTTATCTCTTGCTAAAAAAAAATCTTTTGAACCCTGTTTGCGAAGTTTTTTCATTTTTTACTCTTTGTAAATCAGCATATATTACATACGTTTATTGAACATTATAATGATTACAAACCTTCAAAGAAAATCGTTTCTTTGAAATTTTATATGGTCATTCAGTTCTAATACACTATTTGAATTGTAAGCCTATTAGAGAATTATATATATACAAATGTATACGAATATATACAAATAGGTTATTTAAAAAAAAATCAATCAAAGTACTTTGATTAAGGCCTCAGTAGTCCTATATTGAAGTAATTAACTATGGGCTCTAATTGTAAGTCGACATTCAAATCTAATTGCTGTGTGGCGCTCAATATTTTAATTTTAGTTCGAGTACGTTTGCGCTGTAGTATTTTCTTTTATAGACGTCATTTACAATGTTCCAAATGATCGCGTCACACTAGATTGCGGGTTATTTAATTAACATTTCCAAGTTGGTTGCTGATGAACGGTGATCAGGTATTGGACACGTGTCAATTTGTAGTTTTTCCTTCGTCAACCTGAATTTACTGGCAAAATAGTTAATTAAGTAGTAAATATAGTTTATATAGTTGTAAAAATGTTTTGGAATGCCATTTGCATATGAAAGTCACTACTGCAGAACTATCATGAATATTGGAAAACAATTGGAGAAGCTGATTCTCTTTTTCAAAATGTATTCACATGATCGTAATATTCGTATATACACGGTATAAATCAAGCAGCAAATACAGAGAATCGGGATTACACAGAGTTTATGTGAAGATAGAACCGAATATCAGTCAGATATTCCTGAAAAATGCGGTACTTGTGGTGGACAGTAAAAAACTACCGTCTAAGAAGACCTGGGTGGAAGAAAGGAGGAAAAAGTTCAATAAAATCCTCACACAAAGATGGGCCAAAAAGAAAGAATTGAAAAAAAAAACCCTTGAACCATACTCGCGTAGTCCTTAAAGGCTGGTTTTCCTCAAATAATATATATACGTATAAGTATACGAAATAAAATTATTAAATTAAAATTTACTTTAAAAAAATATATAATGTATAAATAAAACATTACATAGTAATAGATAAGCTAGAGTCCTGACTGAGTTAGTTCTTTGTAACGTAACATCACATTCGCTGGGTTGTATACAAATTATTACAGTTCCGAATAAAACTACTATATTAAAAAACAAATATATATATATATATATATATATATATATATATATATATATATATATATATATAGAGAGAGAGAGAGAGAGAGAGAGAGAGAGAGAAGCCTTCTATTACAGAATTCACAACCACTGAAACCCACTACTATGTAATCTTGTTTTCCAATAATTTTCTGATAATCCTCCGTGACATTTGAAAATATTATTCCTTGGCCTTCAATAATATAACCTTCTTTGGAATATTGCCAATAGTTAATTTATATTTTATTTTTCACACTTCCTTGGTTATTTTCCTATTAATGCAGGTCTTATGGCCGCTTTGATGTTGATTTTTCTAAAGATAGCTTTAGAATATGATAGAAGGTTATTTACTATGTTGGCAGACAGAGTGCTTTATCTTATATTTGCGTTCAAATATTAAGAATTATATCTACTCTTTTACTTAAGTGATTCCATCTTAATCAAATACCAACAATGTCGGTGATTTTTTGAAGTTTTAATTATTTCTTGATCTTAGCGTGAGTAAGCAGAAGTTTACAATTGAAAATTATTAAACTTTTACTAGGCATGATACCGAAATGTCAGCTTTATGAGTTTTTATGAAGGAAGTTAACTGCTATTTTTACTATAGCAGATATTGATATTGGGTAGTAAGCGCAAACAATGTCTGTTTTATAAACGATGGTTCTGCAAAATATTCGTTAATTATATCATTATAAAAACCTTATTAATGAAAATGATAGCTTCATAAAACAAAAATACATAATTTAAATTAAATAAATAAGAAACCTGATGAGACGGAAATGACTTGTTTTAAATTGACGGAAATTTCCCTTTTAGTAGAAAACTAATAAAACTTCTGTATTACAAGTTCTCTGGGCTATGTTCGTTTCAAAATAAGTACAGCGTCGGAAATTATGTAGACGTTTGTTAACTATTGACTTTAAGATTTTATGGTGTTTATTAGTTACGAAGAAATATCGATGATGATACTGATGATTTAGGCGAACTCATCAGTAAGTAGAACTTTCAGATTTTTTTTTTAGTTTACAAAAATATTTAAAATAATAAAAAAGTAGTGTCATAGGTACAAAATAAAATTATATACTTCTGATGTACAAGTTGGATTTTGAAGACTGCAATTCGTAAAAGTTTAGTCTATTTTTAGTTGTGTTAATTGCGAAATCTACATCAATGATGTTATATTATAACTATTGATGGGGTATTTGTTGCCTGAGTAGTATTTATTTAAAGATTTAGGTTGAAAAATACATTTTAATTTATAATGCCGACTTTTTGACTTGCATTGCAAAGCTTCGGCATTATAAATACATTGCTATGTATCTATGACTGCATACCCCAACTATCTAAATCTTTTAATATTATAACTATTCAAGTGGAGAAGAAGATAATCAGGGATGCAGTCATAGTGAAACACCACATCTAACAAGGGGAGGACACACTCAGTCTCTCACTGGTCTTGTTGGCAATTATTTTGGAGGTTTCTGGTCAATAAATATCAGACACGTATTTTGCCATTCCGACCATTGGGCCCTAGAAGCCGAGAAAAAAAAATAAAATAGCATTAAACTAATTTATTTTTTATCTCGAGTTTAAAAAATGATATCGACATGATTCTAGCACCAAGATTTTTAATTTTGATTGCGGATTTAAGGAAAAATACAGTCGCTCCATAGATGGTTTAGGTTAATTAAATTCTAAAAAAATGATTAGTTTGTCAAGCAAACTACCTCTATAGATTTTTTTTTTTACACAAAAATTGACGTCAGATTCTAATTCAGCACCCTCAAAAACATTGAAAAACGAAATCAAAAAATATCATTTTTTTCACCCTCTTCGAGGAAAATGAAAGTTTTAAACAGATTATTGGTTACCTTTAAATCGCCATTACTTTGTGTATATATATATATATATATATATATATATATATATATATATATATATATATATATATATATATATATATTTAGTGTAAAAGCTAAAATGTTTCAAGTGAAGTGCATTCAATATATTTTTTTTCCAAAGAACCAACATCGGATTCGAATTCAGCATTCCAAAAAAAACCCTTAAATACGAAATTTCATCCAAATAGAAAAATAAAAATTCGTAAGCTTCAAAATTGGCCTAACAAATGGTAGATAGGCAACTTTTGTTTAAATTGACAAAAACATGAATTACGTTTAGACGGTTAAACTTATCAACTTTATTTTTTTACACGAAATATAGGGTGGTAATACGCTTGAAATGTTTTTGGTTTTATCATCCTATCTGGTTTCAAACTCAAGCTAAAAATCAAAATGTTTTTCGGATTTTCCAATTTTTTTTAATAGCTCTATGTTCATCGAATTTTACATTTATATACATCAAAAGAAAGCTGAGGCTCTCCTCTTTTCAGCGATACCAACCAGTGAATGGTGTGACAAAGTAATGGCGATTTATAGCTATTTAACAAATAATCGGTTAAAAAATTTAATTTTCCTCGAAGAGCGTGAAAAAAATGATATTTTTTGATTTTGTTGAATAAGCGTTTTTCAATGTTTTTTAGAATGCTAAATTAGAATCTGACGTCAATTTTTGTGTGAAAAAATCTGTAGAGGTAGTTTGCTTGAAAATCTAATCATTTTTTTAGAATTTAATTAACCTAAATCAAAATCTACGGAGTGACTGCATTTTTCCTTAAATCAGTAAACAAAACTAAACATCTTGGTGCCAGAATCATTTCTTCTCGGCTTCTAGCGCCTATTGTTCGGAACGGCAAAATACGTGTCTAATATTTTTTGACCAGGAACCTCCAAAAAAATTGCCAACAAGATCCGTGAGAGACTGAGTGTGTCCTCCCCTTGTTAGACGTGATGTTTCACTTTGACTGCATCTCTGATTATCTTATTCTCCATTCATCTTAACAGCCAACTGTACTTTTATCATTGTAGCTATCTAGGTCTGATTATCAATTTTTTATATAAATCTTTTTATAATTAAAAATAAAGTAAAATAACTTTTTTAATTGTGTTTAACAGGCAGGTAGTTGGTTTTTGACCACTGCAACTAATGAAAAAAATAAAAGAGAAAGACCCCCGTTTTTTCTGAACCGTAAAACCCTAAAATATCATTGTGTACTACATATATTTCAACATATCTATATCTATTTATTGAAATTTACAACTGTACATAAAAACATACATCCAGTAAATGTGATAATGACAAAAATAATAAAATGGCAATGCTTGTGAAGCAACTACCCATTGGTAGCACTTCAATGTATTTCAACTTAATTTTTAAATATTGCACTTAAAATTTATAGGGACTCAATGGCAAAGCGAGTTTAAGCGATGGTCGCAGTGCGCTCGGTACTGAAGGAAGGTTAAAATTTATTGCGTGGCGGACTCACGAAATGAATTTCGATCCCTCCATCTTGGCTTGAATAGGTTGGTAACCTGTCCTTCCTATTCTAGTTGTAGTACATAAGGAGTTTACAATAAGTCCCAATTTAAAAAAAATATTTAAAACTATAGCATCGTTAGCTGGCCAACCAATCGGTTCAAAGTCTGTCTTATGAAGTATTTTCTTTTCAGTTTATAATGTGTTCAACATTGAACTTCTTAAAATTGTTACTGTATCATTTCCCTGTTTCTTATAAGTAGTCGCCAAGTACAGATATCTTTTACATATGTATGCAATTTTGTTTGAATTAAAATAATATTTAGCCTCAGGTGATACTGTCATTCCATTTTTGGACTGTGTTGTTCTAAAATATGATACGTTTAGAATGTTGTCGATTGTATTGGACTGTTAACGAGATCTACAAGGTCTCGTCACTTGCAGCTAGTTTAGCTTTGTCATCCACTTCTTCTTTTCCTTGTTCTCTTGCTGATTTCAGCTGTAGCGACCTGGTTTCTCTTTTAAAAAAAGCTAACACACTATTAAATTTTTCAAAATATGTTCCTTTAATATTGTAGAGATATTCTGTACTTCACGCCATTAAAGATGTTATTTTTCTTAGACAATTAATACAGTTATGTATAATCCTCGAATGAAGACTAAAATATTTAAATGCAGGAGAGATATAGAACAATGCAGTAAAAATGTATAATGATTGCCATTGCCATTTTCTTTTCCTTGTTCCCTGACTGGTATTGAAAAGATAATGCGCTATAAAAGGTGTTCAAAATATTTTCTTTTAATATTGCAGAGATATTCTGTACTTCAAGCCATTTTAGATTTCATTTTGTATATAAAGCCTACCTTACACGTTTAATATTGTTATGATTTTATCCGTATTGATCAATATATTGAGCAATTAAATTGAAGAAAATATAATCAGTCCGATTTTTATTGAGGGCCCCGTCAATATAATGAGGCGGTTTTTAATATCATTGACACGTTTGAGGAGTACGTTGCCATATTGTGCAATAAACGTCAGTGACTAAAGAAGCCGTACAGGTTGCTTCTATTTTTTATACTGTTCTGAGTGTTTGTTGAGTTTTGTTTTTTCCGTTCTCACAATATCCATGACTTCTACGTTTATTTAACCAGATTTTTTTCAGACAAACTCTTTGCCTCCTTCTTTTTCTGTTCTTGGTGTCCAAAACAGACGCGAATAGAATTGGTTGGTCCGTCTTCCCTTACTGCACAATTAAACCTGACACATAATTGATGAATAGTGTCGAGTCAGGTAAATGCCGCTTAAACAGACAATTAATAAAGCTATGTATAATCCGTGAAACGAAAAGTTTTATTAAAGAAATTTCAAACTGCATCTTAAATTTCGAAAAATAAAATTACAATGGCAACTAAATGCCGACCTAAACCAAACCATATATTAGGTAGCCTTTTATTGCGGCGTTGAACTAAAACGTATTTATTAATAAATGTTTAGACCGAATTATTTTCTCAATTAAGGTTTAATATTGACACGAGATGGAGATGTGAGTATCCCATAAAGTAATGTATTGAGGATAGTATAGCCGCATTGACAAGTTGGCTGTGAGATAGCAGAAATAAATGGACTGAGGACCAAGGACTGAGATACCCATCATTCTGATACTCTCTATCAAATGTCCTTGCCTTCATCTGGCCTCCAACTCTTCCTTTGTCTCACTAGTACCAGCGAATTTAGTCTCTTAGTACAATACTTAGGAACGGTAAAGACATATATACAATTATTTGTAAAAATCTTTATATATAATCATAATTTTTTTTAAATTGAAAATAATAAACGTATCTCTCTCTGAACACTGTCATTCCTTTAATTTTTATAAACATATTTATTGAAAGTCACAACTTTGAATTTTAATGATTGGTACATTTTATTTTTAAATATAGGAGGGATCAATTTTTTTCAGACATGCCAATGCGTAATTGCATATTTTCAAATCGGGATTTCTCCGGATAATTCAAATCGGGATTTCTCCCCAATAATTGTGGTTCGACATTTAAATCTATGTTGCAAGTGAAACTAACGAATTACTGCATTTAAATTGGATGAAATCCAAGCAATAGTAGGTAAAATAAGAGAATATTGAGTAAGGAATTGAAGGATAAGAAAGACCTAGACGAATCTTTGCATTTAACTATTTCTTACGAACGATTACCTACAGTTGATATGTTCACAATTCAGGATATTGAAGATGACAAGATGCTAAAAAAATGAGATAGTTAGCGCAGTGGTTCATGTTCATGAGTGAGTGGATCAGATGGATTAAGGCTCATCCGCACTGAAAGTACACATAGGTCTCTTTTAACCGACGTGGTTGGGTCAAAGGTAGACTCGGTTAACAAAATCCTTGTTTATATGAGACCCCAAAAACTAAGGGAAATACATAAGAAAAAATAACTTAGAACGATTCATCTAATACATATCTAATACATCTATTTAATAACAAAGTATTACATGCTCAATATATGTATAAGTGCTTGCCTGGAGTGGAGGAGAAAAGTGAACTAGCCGAGAGTCGTGGACAGTTCACACGACCAGGATTCAGTTTGCCCCTTGAAACCTACTATGGAGGAGGTTCTCGTGGAAAGTTGTGCAGTTTTGAGTTCAGTTTTTATTGATATGTTGGCAAAAAGATTAAGAGAGTCACGTGAATGTATAAAAAAACGGAAGAAAAAGCGTTGTTGGGTCAGGAACTGGATACTCGCAAGAAAAATCATCGAATATTAATAAAACAGTATCCTTAAGGACAACAATGGCGAAATATCCTTCCACCATATTAAAATCGTTAAATATTAAAAATATTGTAAAACAGTATCCTTAAGGACAACAATGGCTGAACATTCTTCGGATAAGTTAAAAACCGTTAAATATTTTAATATTAATAAAACACTATCCTTATAAGGACATCAATGGCAGAATATCGTTCGGATCCTGGAATATTTCAACATATTATGCATTTTTGTTCTAAATAAACCACTTGTCGACTTTCTCGACTGGCGTGGTCCACGCCTGAAAATCAAACAGGTTTGATACCGAGCGTGAGCGGTCGTGGACTCCCTTCTCTTTAGATGACGTCAGAGGCAAACTCACGCCACCTCGTTCAGACGGAGGAAATTCCACGAATGCGTTGATCACGCTAGCGTGCCACGCCCCGTGAGAACGTAGCTTTACACTGGCAACAATCAAACAAAGGACGACCAGTTTGCAAGTTTATACCAGACGTTAATTTAGAAAACTACAACAAACTAAAAAGTACACATCACAAACTTACACAATTTCTAACAGAGCATGGACCTACCAAATACTATTTTAAACGTTTTCACCTTTCGGACAACGAAACTTGCCACTGTGACGGACAGACAACACAAACATTTAATCATATATTATATAACTGCCCACTTTTTGACAAGGACAGATTTTTTTTAATCAAACATATTATAATTAGTGGAGAACAATGGCCAATGTCAGAAAAGAATCTCATCAAAAACTATAGTTCTGAATTTAAGAAATTTGTTCAAAGCATTGAACTTTATAAAGAAGATCACAGGGCATACATAGACATCAACTTTTGATGTATTTTTGTTTTATTTCATTTTTATTTTGTTTTATTTTTATTTTATTTATTTTTTTATTATTTTTTTTTATTTATTCATATATTTTTTTAAAATTTAGTTATTTCATTAATTTAGTATCTTTTTTTTTTTTTTTTTTTTTTTTTTTTTTTTTTTTTTTTTTTTTTTTTTTTTTAGTATTTTCATTTTTATAAAATAATTGACAATACTGTAATTAATTAAATTTTGTATTTGTTATGAGTTAAACACACAATATGCTTGCATGCATGGAATGCATTTTCAATAAACGACTCTTTCATAGGGTTACTATGGAAGAGAAAAAAAAATTATATATATATATATATATATATATATATATATATATATATATATATATATATATATATATATATATATATATATATACATATATGTAAACCAAAAATTTTTAGACTTGAAAATATAGCTAATTGCTACGAACCCTTGATTGTCTACAAATCATCAAATCGAACGATGTCACCTCATTTCTCTCTATTCTCCAGCTAAGTCGAAGCATTTAACAACAAATGAGAGAGAGAGAGAGAGAGAGAGAGAGAGAGAGAGAGAGAGAGAGAGAGAGAGGAGAGAGAGAGAGAGAGAGAGAGAGAGAGAGAGAGAGAGAGAGAGAGAGAGAGAGAGAGAGAGAGAGAGAGAGAGAGAGAGAGAGAGAGAGAGAGAGAGAGAGAGAGAGAGAGAGAGAGAGAGAGAGAGAGAGAGAGAGAGAGAGAGAGAGAGAGAGAGAGAGAGAGAGAGAGAGAGAGAGAGAGAGAGAGAGAGAGAGAGAGAGAGAGAGAGAGAGAGAGAGAGAGAGAGAGAGAGAGAGAGAGAGAGAGAGAGAGAGAGAGAGAGAGAGAGAGAGAGAGAGAGAGAGAGAGAGAGAGAGAGAGAGAGAGAGAGAGAGAGAGAGAGAGAGAGAGAGAGAGAGAGAGAGAGAGAGAGAGAGAGAGAGAGAGATGAAGGGAGGGGGGATGGCTCTAGGGGTATGGTAGAGAATGTTGAGATGAAAGGTCCTAGCTCTATAACTCGCGAAAGTCAGTATTGGCTGACCCCTGACATCTCGGCATGGACATCTAGATCCGGGAAAAATTAGGTCATGAGGTCGGCCTGGAGAAAGGGAATCATGTCGATAATGTAACTTACCTGGAAAAACTTTCCAAATGTAGCCTAATTTTGGATTCAGTTATTGCATTACTGATAAAATATTCCCTTCGAAAATAGAAGCTTAATAATAGCTATAATCTTGCCAGAAGAGAAATTTTATTTGATCATTAACGATACAGGGCGTGTTAGTTATATTTATAAAATAAAAACGAATAGATATTCTGGTGTTAATCGATATAGTATAAGATAAAATACTTTTCACCATGCTAAGAATAATTCTAAAAATATACATTTTTCAAGTTAAAAGTATCAGAAAATTCGTAATGGTGATTTATCCAGTCGTTAGCCATCAACAAATACAAAAATGTAAATACTATGATTTAGTATGAGTTAATAGATTTATTTCAGTGTATATTTTAAATCATAATTTACTATAGATTTATCTAAAGACATAATAAAATTAATTTTTCTGTTCCTTTATATAAAATAAGAAAATAAAAATAAAAAAAGAATCTGTACCTTTTAAGCTCAAAAGGTACATTTTTAGTTAAATATAAGTAAAAATTTTATAACATTATACCTAAATATGCAGGAGGGTATTACATCAATTCCCGATCATAGATGAGTGAAGTAATCCATGAAGTAAGAGAAAGCAAGAAGAGCTAGGTTACCAAAGCGATTCGGTATTCCCAATGACGGCTTATGTTGACGACCCTAGTATCGGAATCTCATAGGAACTCTTGCCAAAAAAACAAACAAATTCAAAATTAATTACTATACTGCAATGATTTCACAACTAAAGATTTTTAAATTTTTCCGTTCATTAGGACATTTACAAACTGTCACTGGTGTTGTTAAACTTCTTTAAACTATTGGAAGTAATTGGTGTCTTAGTGAAGAATGAAATAGGCGTGGAATGTCTTAAGTGTAAACACAACATAATAAACATTAATGTTAAAATAAATTTAAAGAAGTCAGCAAGGGTATGTGTCACTTTAAAAGAGCAATAAGAATATATCAATTTGTTTTGCTAAAATTTCATCTAAAGTACGAGGCTTCATAATGGCTTATACTATAAACCTTTTTGTGTTTAAAAAAAAAGTAAACATGAAAGCAAAAGGGCAGATATAAATAAGATTAAAGATAATGAAAAAAGGTATGATGTAATAAAATATGTGTGACATAGAAATATAAATAAAATAAAATATAAATATTACAACAAAATATAAATTGATATCTTTAATAAATATAAATAAATAATATTATCTGTTTCAGTTTATTTATTTATTAATTTTATCCTTTTTTTTTTTCTCATAGCTCTGACGAAGGCTTGATATGAAAACCGAGATTAAGGCACAATTGAAATTGTTTTCGAGTGTTTTTAAATGATTGGACACTTTAAATTTTCTTCTTATTGAATTTACAAGGGTTGACTAAATTGCATTATTATGATTTAAATAAATTTGTCATATTTTAAACTTTTAGTTTTTATAAGGTGGAGGGGTTGTGAGAAGGGAATGAAGGGGGAGTAGGCAACGCTAGTCAGTATCGATTTCCAACCTCTAGTTTCGCAGTCATTATCAAAGAGAAGTAGAATAAGCGGAAAATATTGATTAATAACCATTAATAAAATATTTAATTCAGTTGTATGTAATATTTGTCAATAAATCCTATTAGTGATATAAGACATCCATCGGTATACTTAAAAAAAAATGTCCTATCCTAATCATGGAAAAACTCCAGAAAATTAGCCCTAGCTGGAGGGGCTGGAGAGCTGCAGTATCGACCCCCTGATAAGAGATAGGTTCCCCGAAAACGTTATCACGGCGGGCGGTGGGGGCATGACGTCACTCCATTCATGCCGCCGGCGTATTGATTGCCGCTAGTAGTGGTCAAGGTCACTCCGCCTCCATTCATGATATGACACCTTTCTCTACAACGCTGTCACTCACTCCGGTCCAACTCATCTTATCACATTGGCATAATACGTCATAATTTGTACCATTATATGTAATTATAATTATATATCTTCGTATAATGGATGGTTCGGTCTAGAGGAAGGAGGAAGCTTTTCTTGAACTATAGACTTATTTGTTGAGTGAATGAAAGAGACTATTGAATGGCATCATTAGTTTATTTACTCTAGTGTTTGTTTTCAATTCCCTTTGTTCGGTGGAGCTTCTCAACTATTGCGCAATATTAGCCAATCTCTAGTTTAGTGGAGGGATTTTTTTTTATTGTAACACACTTTACTCAGAACAGAAAAATATCTCATACCGTTAAGTGATTGTATGTTTTGTTGAAATTAAGAAGTAATCTATTTTCATGTGGTTATGGCTGAATTGAAATATATACTGTTTTTATTTCTCATTAAACTTTTATATACAATATAAAACACATTTTATGTAGAGAACATTAAATTTGAGAATTTTTTTCTCGCAAATTTGCCATTCAATGTATTGATTTCTTAAAAAAAAAAAAAAAAAAAAAAAAAAAATGCTCTAAATGTAAGAATTATCTGTCCACGAACCCTGTGAGTTCTGTATTATTTATTGTTATCTATTAACCCTTTTATCCCTGTTTTTTATTAGCTTGATAAAATCTACACGACATCTCTTGGGCTGCAAAAAAATATCTGTGATGTTTTCCTGAAAAATCAAGGGAAGCCCTTAAACATTTGGGCACCTAAATCTTTATTCAGACCCGCTCACTGCCATTAACTTTTGGAAACTGAAACCTGTTAAATATTCAATGTCAAACAAAATCTTAAATAGTTATCGACCTTACTTAGAAGATAATTCTTAATTCCATACCATTATTACTCATGAAGGATCTTGGTTTCAGTACTTTGGTAACTCCCGACCTCGAAGTTGAGATAGGGTTGAAATAACAGAATATAAATTTTGTGCCTACAGTCAGACACGAACCCTGTCGAATTCTAGCTCTCGGAGAAAGCTGTTAAATGTTAAAAGTTTGGTGCCTAACCCTTTGAGCTACCACACCTCTGAGACCTGTATCATTACTGTTAATATAATAGATACATTGTGGCAAGACTAAACAAAAATTCTTCATAAATAAATTAAAATAAAATAATTTTCCTTGGCAATTAAACATAATCAAAAATTTATTGTTTGGCGATATATTTTAAAATGATAATGTTATACCCTGGTTACTTCTAATGCACATGTAATAATGGACTTGGTTCGAAACAGAACGTAAAATGATAACTTTGCTTTGAATAACTTTGATTATAATTAATTAAAACATAAATAAAGTTTACTTTTAACTCTGTTATTTTTCTTTTCTCTTTCTAATTTTGTTTTACTCATTAATTGACTACTGACAAATAAGTTATAACATTGTCAAAAATATTTACTGTTATAAATTGTGGAGAATCCAGGTTTTTAGCCCTTTAGAAGAATTTATAGACAATATCATTGGTTATATCTTGTTTTATTAGTTGTTTTAAATGAATTTAACCTGTTATATGAAGTTATATGAATGATAACCTGTTCCATTCTAGGAAGTTGGATGTGCCATCCTATGACCTTTGCACGTGGCAATTATTAAACTTGCTCAGATGTTGAGTAACATTATTTACTATCAACAAAGGACAGACATACTGATAAGGTAGAGATGTAAGATGCAAATGGTGGTAGATTGGACCCCAGTGGGGCTGGTACAGTATACAGGTGGCTGCCACGTGCGCCCTTGACCTCCCACCCTGGTCGATGAAGCTCTTTCAAGTTCAGGCCGTCACCTGTTTGAGGGGATTTCGTCCTGTTTTACTACCGTTAGAGATTATACCCGTAATAACGTATCTATAAAAACACATACTGGCATCTTATCGATACACATCAAAATTAAAACGGTTAAAGTATCATTAACATGTAGACAATTACAATACAGGGATAAGTCGACGTCCGAGAAGTGGAAACTCGTATCTACAAAAACTACTTTTTACAGGAAAGGCAAAAAACGTATTATTTTCATCAATAATGACTTGTGAATGAACTAATTAATCCAAAAATAAAGATGTTGTTTATTTCTCAAATTTTATTGTCCAATCAATTAATATTACGTTTGAACAGTAGTTTGAGATAGGTAGTCTGCGTGGTCTCAATCAAATATGTCAGATACGAGTTTCCGCTTCTCGGACGTTGAAATGTAAGTAACAGATTTATTTTGCTCACCAAATAAAGGAATTTAGAATTTCCATTTTTATTTGAAAAAAGTTCAAATACTCATCCATATTTCTGCTGAAACAAAACATGGCCGTAACAATCCTATATCCTTGGCTGCCGTGAAGAAGTCGATAGTTTAAAATTTTGCACCAATTTGCAATTTGTAAATAATGATTATGGTAGTTTCTCACTCAAATTGTTATAGTTTTTTTTTTGTTAAAAGTTTTATTCTTAAGAGAAATATATTTTATTTAATGTTAATAAGACCTGTTTCGAAATACTAGTAGTATATTAATTTTCTCTTGAATTGATTATATAAGAATTATAATAAAGCAATAAAGCAGTCGTGATGTTTCTATATTACAAAATTTTATTTATTTTTCTTAGATATTGCTTCTTACAGATTTCACAATTAAAATAAATAATGTAAATTAACATTATATGCAGTGCCGAAATTCAATGGCCTACATTGTTTACACATTTATCTCTCAAATATATCTATACCAAATGATATATATTTCTAAAAAGAAAAAACAAAACAGAAAAACTGTATTAGGTTGAATACGGTTTGAGTTGCGGGAACTTTTCTGTATACTATGTTATTTCTCTTGGATTCTAGATTTCAAAAACTATGTTTTCAATTTTGAAATGAAAAATTATTCTTGTTACCATCAGGCGTATAAAGTATACTATGCCGAACAACATAATACCCTTGATTCAATTTAAACCGAAATTCATTTGAATTTCCGAATAGATACAAATTTGACTCAATAAATATGTTATTTAATTATCATTTTGTAATATCAGTTTCAAATTAAGCATTAAAAAAAAATATATATTGCAATGAAAAAAAATATGAATGAAACCTATTGCAATATTAAAGGCCCTACTTTCCCCAACTGCCTGTGTGCTTTCCAGAGCAAACTGAAACTTGGTCGAGGAAAACACTTTATTAACGAACCCAGTTAGGAAATGCGAAATAATTTATGTCTTGCTCTAATACTTAGGTCCTGTTTTAGTAATGAGGCGCCTACTCGTTTTTCCTCAATTGATTACCGGCGAAGAGAGAAACGAAAATTTGAAACTCATGTAGGTGGGTTGCTGTTTTAAAACTTTATTATTTATATATTATTAAATAACTATTATATCCTTTAAAAATTGTTATATATGTATTGTATTATTTTTGAGAATGTTAAGCACTCCAAGAAGATTAACACTTATTACATTCTTCAGGAACATTAGATATTTTTAATGTGCAATCATAATTTTACATCAGAGAGCCAAACAGTTAATATTAAGGTAACATTTACTACTTCCGAGGTTTATAAAGGTAAATAATCACGATCAAAATTAATTGGAATTTCTAGTTAAGTTATTTGTTATTTTACATTCAATTCTCAATGTCTAATACTGAACTTAATAGGATTGCTTCAATTATCAAGCTGCATTTTTGTTTGAATTTTTTTCATTCTTCAATCGGCAATAAAATACACCCATCAACTACATTTATGGCAATCAGTAAGTATATTAAGAAAGTAAGAAACTGGGGTGTTGAGCATAAGAAAATTTAAATGTAGAAAAATTTTCAATCCGCATTGATATTTTATAAAACTACCCGTTGTTAAAACTACGATAACATGTAGTTCTGATATGTTTTTAGAAATCTTAGAGGATTATCAGTAATGGAAGGAGAAACGATATAAAAAAACTAGTGAAGGTTTGAATGAGGATAGAGTTTATTATAAATAGGTTTCAGGATAAATTGCATGTACAGATTTCTTGGAGATCCTGCTAATATGAGTTCTAGTTAAATATTGCACATGTATTTCAAAAGTGACACAACTCAAATATCTGTATTATTGATTTTTGATCACGTATAGATTCAATAGTCTTCTATAAAATGTAAAAAAATTAACTACAAATCCCAGATGATACATCTTACTTGCGGTTGGGATTAAAAGATAATTCAGTTACACTTCCAATATTTCATAAAAGACTGAGAATTTTAATTGTTTTTATTTTCGAACTATATTATACTATCAAAAAATCACGAGGGAATGAAATTTAGGAAATTAAAAAAAATAGTATAAATATTCTACCTTAGAAAGTCCCTGGACCATACCATTTGCAGAAGCCTTCGGAGGATTATCGTGAATCGAGTGGGAGACAAGTAGGGAGAAACAGATTCAAGTGGGTATGTAGTTTGTCATGAAAGGATAGTTATCTTGTTTGGTCTAAATCTGCAGGACATTGATAAACTTATATTTATTTATAAACTAGTTTATTTGTGTCCTAATAATAAGGATCATTGAGGATTTTACTAAGAATTTTGTATTGTAAAGATTACACTCGAGTATAATTGGTTTAATTGAGCACCAATCTTTTATTTTTAAAAAAAAAACAAGAAAAATAACATATTTCTTTTTCGTTTTTCCATATTTTTTTTTCGGAATACTAATTTTTTAATAGTTGTAAAAAAAAAGAAAAACTTTTATATATTTTTTTGGATTAGCTAACTTTTCTCCTTCCTCTCATAATATTAAATCTTACACTTTATCTAACATTATACGAGTATGTGCCCAGTCTATGCTGCATGAGTGTCCTTTATCGCCTATTAGATTACAGTACATGCAGTTGCCATGTGATGCAGTTATGCCATTTCATAGAGTTATGCAATAATCCAGACTGGAGCTCCAGGCTCCAGGAGGCTGGAGAATGTAGGTCAGGACTCCTGGGGGCGGCGCCATCGACCGCTCCATTGAGGACGTTCATTCATCACGAGGACTTCCATTGAGAGTCAACCTCTTCAATGGAAGGTGTCCTCCTGGCAGCCTCTGGGAGCGTGTCCCCCTGTCCAACTTTCTGTCCTGTCTCCTCCAGGCGGTTCATCAGCTGACGAATAGCTGGTACTTCAATCCTGCCTTCAGCTCCCAGAGGTCTGGGTTATCAACTATTAAATTTGTTGTCCATCTATGAACCTCTGGAAGTCACCAGAATTATTAAATATTTACTAGTTAGTGATATTTACTTTTAATTTGTCTATACTAAAATTTGAATCACAGTAGATTAGTTCAAGCGGTTCTCCGCTTTTACCAGGAATTAAAAAAAAAAAAAAAAAAAATGTCTATATGTACTATGGTAAATATAAACACTTTTAAATAAATTAATAAAATCTGTTTGTTTATTTTGGGACTTTAAGTTCCTCAAGCATAAAAAATTATGTACAGTCATTAAGATCCTTCAGGGCCTTAAAATGAAATAATCAATAAAATAACAAATAATAATAATAGTGGAATAAAAACCAAACAGAAAGTAATAAAATGTAGTATAAATATTTGAATACAGAAAATCTGATATTTTAATACAGAAAAACTGTTTTATATATTTATACTTTTTATAAATAAAATGGCTATTAAATAACTGCTGTCTGAAAGAATTTTCTCGTAATAACTTGATAATATATTTTTTAATATTCGTAAAATTTTAGCTCTCTTTATTCAAGCATTTGATTTTTATTTAGGATTTTCAGAACTTAATATAAAAAAAAGATGTCGAAACATAGAAGTTAAAATTTTCTATTCAAACTTCTAGATTAAATTCTATGAAAATCTTTGTGGTAATATAATTATCATATTTAAAATGTTTATTGGGGATTGTTTATTTTTCCATTAAAAATCTAAAGCTATATTTAGTTCTTTATTAAGCACTTCAGATAAATATGCATACATTTAAAAAGAAAATTCATTTAAATAAACCATTAGTATAATAGGCCAGTAATTAATACGATACCCACTCAATGTTGGCCAAATTTTGTTTTTCACACCAAGAAGCTTTTCTACAATAAATATTTGCGTTTAATTTATTGTTTTTTAGTCGCAGCTGCAAAAAGCGGTTTTTTTTTCTTCTTTAAATGGTCTAATTGATGGAATTAAAAATTTATTTAGATTCAAGTTACAATAGGGAGTCAGAAGATGCGTTCTCCTTTCCCTTTATGTTCGTATAGGTAACAGTGAAAATGATTTTAGGTGAAAGAGTTACTGTTTACGAACTTTATTAGAGATTTTATCTAATTATAACTTCATAGGTGTCGATATTACAATGATAATAGGTACAATGAAATGTGTACTAGCACTGCAGTGCTACCGCCTGCGCAACTGAATCGCTAATATTTGCCAATCGATTTCTCTCCACTTTCCCGTGGAGAATCGTCCTCTTTTAATGCCTTTCTTAACATTCCATCTTAACATACTAATCGCAGTTTGATCCAGGCACGTAACTCACCCCCTGGCATCGAGCTGACCGATACAACACGATACGAGGCACAATAATCGAAAGCCGTGAATGAATCAATTAAAGCCTGATTTATCGGAGCCATATCCTGCGTATGGATTCACACACTCGTCATTATCTTCCATGTTTTGGACCCCCATTCGTCTTATCCCCTTGATTAGCCCATCATCTGTAGTTTATTCCTCGTTCTTAACTCTAATCACTTGCAACTTATTCAAATTTATTTCCATTTCAGCCGCTGCTAATGCGAACTGTCCGCTATATATCAATCATAATTTAGCTGCAGAGAAAAATTTTCAAAGTGAATAATAACATCATCATTTCGTGAGGGGTATCCTAATCATCTCAACAGGAACTCTTTATGCTTTTGTATACTTTTTCAATTGATTGGTTATAGAACTATTATTATTACAAAAATCAGTATTAATCATTTAGTATCATTGTTCAAATACATTACGTGGCTTGAGTGAAAATGCATAGCTGCGTTCATCACTCAAGATCTCTGACGCTGTAAAGAAGTTTATAACTTATTTTTCTGTTTCTTGAAATATTAGTCTCATTTAAATAAATAGAATAATTTTATTATACAGCAGGTTTTATCGAAAAAGTTTAAAATTTAAAACGAAATGTCATAAAAATTTGACTATCGATTCATCAGTCAAATAGATACTACAGAGAGGAGTGAATCAATGACGCTTGGGTATAATCTTGAACATAATTTTACAAACAAACCCAAATAAATAATAAGGACTAAATAAAATATGTCATGATCTTATTATGTTCCTAAATTACAAATCAGTCTAATATACATAATATTATATATTTAAGATATATTAATATCCGAGTTCGAATCCAGCAGTAGACAGAATATTTATCTTCAGTTATTTCTGCCGTGGATCGACTTGGGGACAGGTATTCTGGTCTTCACCCAGTATCTTCCCTTAAAGTTGTGGAGATAAACAGGCGGCTGTGCGTAATTTTTTCCAAATTTTCTTTCACAACTGTTGGCTTGCACCGCTGAACCGAAACTCAGCGTTTTTTTTTTTTTTTTTTTTTTTTTTTTTTTTTTTTTTTTTTTTTACACTATTTCTTTCTTTTAATTTTGACTTTATTCTAATTATTATTATTGTTCTACAATACTATATTTCATTATTTGTTAACCTGCAAATGATTAGATAAATAAATTTTCTTTATCGTATCAGCCATAACAGAAATTCCGATAGAAATAAAATCACTCAATATTTTATCGGAAGTGTAACTTATTTGTGATTCCTTTTTTTTTTTTCACAATTTTATAAAAAAAAAAAAATAAATAAAAAAAAATAGTAGTTTTAATAGTAATTTGCATATTTAGATTTATAAATATAAATGATAAGGGGAAAAAGCCAAATTACTGAATTTAGGTTTTACGCTTAATATTTTTTAATAGATCTGCAACATTTTTGTTTTGATGCTCTCAGCGCTTTCTATCGTGGTTTAGCTTAATTAAAATTATGTAAATTCTCAATTGCATGCAAGAAAGGCCTTGTTCAATGTTTCATTTGTTCTCGCAATAGTTCTACAGGTGTTCAATAATTTTTAATTCAAAAGGTGAACACGACACCTTGATTTTTTGTTTGTTGTTTTCCTCTTAGTGAGATCTTTTTTTTGACGATTTTCTCATTTGTAAAATAGTTGTTCTGAGTGAAAAACAAAACAGAAGAACGTTTCCAAATAATAATTAATACATTAATAATTATGTGCTTAATTTATGCATTTTTAGTTGGGCTACGTTTAGTTTTTCTATGATTTTTTGTAAAATATATCGCATTATTTTTTTACCCTTTTTATTTCTTAGTCAATGTACGAATATAATAATGTCAGAACATAATCGCTGTAAAAATATTCAGAAAAAATAAAATAAAAAAATTAAAGATCACGCATTAAGTCATTATGCTCCTTTTTTACACGAAATATCTGCTATAAAAAACAATCATTTAAACTTTAATCTATTAAGGCTTAATGCTTTGATGTCCAATCGGTCAGAAAATATATTTGATTTAAATTATAACTCCAATGTTGGATGTTTGAATTAATAATTTCGTAAATAATTATTATTTTCTCTTATTTTATGAGCACCATGATTACTATTGACGATATAACTATTAAAATGAATTATTATATTTTAAGTAATAAATATTATATAACTTTTTAAAAAGTTCCATATTTTAAATAAATGTTTAAAAGGCTCCTGCATTTTTTTTCAATAAAGAAAATTAACAACCTCAAGTCTGCAAGTTATTTTAAATTTTATTTTTTCATTATACTCACAAAGTTTAAATTGTTATCTATAATATTTATTTTTATTATTTACAGCTTGTAGTTCCGGCCATTACCGCTGGTAATGGCGTAAGGGTAGGTTCATTGATTTTTGGTAACACCTAAATGTAAGTTCTGTTTTGTTGGGTACGATGTCGTGGGCTTAACTTTCTATTACTTCTTTTTTATTTTAGTCTTCGATATTTTTGAAATGCAGATGTCTGTGTGTGATCTTCAATTATTGTAATTTTATTTTAAAATATTGTTTTAGGTTTTTAATAGTTTAGATCATTAAAAAAAAAGGAAAAATGTAATTTAATATTGATTCGGATGATAATATAAATAGTGATATAGGTAGGAATCGAATTATTATAATACTTTAGAAGAGGTGAATGAAACATCCCCTAGTGTAACAACCGTACCCCTATCTCTCGGTGAACTGGGGAATTATGTAAGCAATAGTTCATGTGCCACCCCTATCCCGCCTCAACTTGAGAGCGCTTTAAATTTGAATTAAATTTCACTAAAAAATCTTTTTTCGTTGGTTTTTTTTGTTTCATAGTATTAAAAAACATGATTTTATACAAGAGAATAAAATTAATTCGATTAAAAATTAAACTAGCAGTCTAATATCCTAATCGTTTAGCTATTATCATAATGAGTCCTTTAAAATATTCATAAAACAATATAATTTATGAATTATAAATATCTGAAGCATGGTAAAATATCCTACTAGTTATGGCTAGTTTGCCTGACAAGGCTGCTGGAGAAACTATACCTAAACCTATTAAGAATTGAAAAAAGAATACCTCAAATATAGTATTCCTTTTATTTTTGAATTAATGAAAATTAAACTTTAACCTGGTAAATACTGCCCACTAAGAACAACAATAATGCGAAATTACTGGTTCAGAAATTACGTCACAAATTGGTTACAGAAAAAAAAAATACAATCCTATATGAAGCGTACAATTCCAAAACCAGATAAGTCCATTTTTAAAATTGTGATAGTAAAGTGAATCACTTGGTGAGTTAACCTCAGTGAGTGAGGAGCACCATGAAAACCTATATTCTCTCTCCTATGCATTTTTTTTTTTTTTTTTAAATCTTAAATTTTAAATGTGTGGAAAAAACAAACAGATTTTGAACTATAGGAATAATACGTAATTATGTACACCAAAATAAGCTAACGTTATATCATGGATATGTTTTTTGAAATAGCTTGTTTACTTCACTTTTCCGTCTTTAGAAATTATACTGCATCCATTAAAACAAATCTTCGCTTTCTGATATTCATAAAAGTTCATAAGGGGTAAGGGTAACTGGATTAGGAAGAGGAATTATTTTTCGTATGGCCGTTTTTTATGTGAATTAACTACTTTTTTGAGAAAACCTTTCACCAAAAGATAGTCTAGTAGAAAAACTTTTCAAAAAATAAAAATATGAAAATAGGACTCAGCTGGTTTTGCAATTTTACGCCTAATATGAAAAAATGAATGGCTTTGTCATTGCCTTGCTAACAAAGATGGCCGTATAACTCAAAATCGTAGTAAAGAGAAATATTTTTTATATCGTTTTTTAATTCGCTTTTATTAACTTCACCTGTATGTAACGGAATTTACACCAATTTCCAGCCATATGATCATCTTGAAAATTTTTACACGTGTCAAGGACCAACGACAATACAACAATTGCACATTAATTTTTTTAATGTTCTTACTTAGTCAAGTAGAAATACCCTCAAAAAGGAGAGTCTGCATTGCAAATGGTGGAGTAATAGGTTTTGTGATTTAGTATGGTCTAGATAGATCTCGAGCATAAAATATCAAAAATGTGACTATATTTGATAAGGGGGCCAAAAAACCCAACATTTTTACGATTTAGGTCAAATCTTATAAAGTAGAATAGGTTTCCATTGAAAAAATATTTAGAATTTAGTTTTTCCATTAAAAAGAGAGATCTACTGCTTTTTAGTTTAGAATAACTTTTAAATTGCCATATGTTTTATGAATCTTAAGGCAAATCAAGGAGTTTATTTGCAATTCTATTATTTTAAATATAAATGTATCGGAATCGATTAACAAAAAAATTTCGATTTTGACTATTTTGGTCGTATACGGCGACCATTCGTAGAATGACAGTTAAAAGCTTTTTCTGTGTCAAAAAAAATACATAAATAATTAGATCTTACTAGAAAACACCTTTAGAGTTATGTTTTATTAATTCTGGATATGGATCGGATGTACAATAGTTTCTAGGAAGATGAAACACATTAATTCGTTAAAGGGTAACTCTGCTATGACCTTTGCGAAGGTAATAGTATTAATAAGTTATCAGAAAAAACTAGATATCGGAAGAATGACTTGCCGCCCATTAGCCGGACAATAGATTCCACAAAATGATCGACACAAGCTGAGGCAATGTCAATTAATAGCTGCTCATTGGAAGGTGTAGAACGAAAGTTTAGGAGCGACCTAAAATAGACCAGGTCTAGGGCCGAAATAGAAGACCCCCTCGGGACTATAAACAATTTACAGCTTATTGACCAATCCAAAAATAGACCATGGCTAGACGGAAATAGAAGATTCTCAATATCCGGACAATAGCGTCAGGGGTTGATGTTTCTCCATTGTTCTTTCGATTTTAGACGTCTTCTAAATTTGTCCGGAGTCTAGCCTAGATTTTCGATTATATAGATTCTACTTGTACGTCGTATAAACTTGTTGTTTATTTATTTCCAATCTCATAAAAAACTACCTTATCCTCGGACAACTCAATAATAAAAATTTCATTACACAAACAATACTGAAGAAAGACAAAATAATAAGCAAATCAAGTAATGAACTATTTTTCCTGTAGGAAATATTAATATATACACACATATATATGTCACTTATTTTAAGCTGACTGGAGAATGATAATATGCATGGATATTGGGCCGTATTCATAAAAACGAGCATAACCTTATATTTGCATAATCTTATACTAGCAAATGCTTGCAATGGTATTAGTAAAAGATTCAAGCAAAACCTTATACTTGGAGTATAAGATTTTGCTCCTACTCGATTGATTCATATATGATAACCAAGTATATGGTTATTCATAATCTTTATCTTTTACTTTTACGAAATAGCATGTCAAAAGATTGTTGACGGCTTAAGAAAACTTCATATTGACGTGAATGTTAATAAAACTAAATGTGCAATATTTTCATTTCAAAAAGGAAAGAAAAAACTCCCAGTTAATTTTAAATTAAACGGACATACAAAACAAAATTTCTATTAAATTATTATACTTAGGCATTTACTTTGACAGACATATGACATTTTCTGCCCATTTTGAAAAGAAACTTAAAACTGTACGGACAAAATCATACAAACTTTATCACCTATTACTATCAAGGAGGCTTTCACTATGGCTCAAGCTAATAATTTATAATTGCGTTTTGCGGCCGGCATTACTCTATGGAGCACCGATGTTCCTTCATCTGTCAAAGACAATGACAAAAAATTCGGTTTGAATCATTTCAAAATGGAAAAATTATTAGAAAAATAGTAAAGGGAACGGTATTCGAAAAGAAAAAGTCAAAATTAATAACTAAAGAGCTTCAATTACTGACAATAAAAGAAATTATAAATCTAAAACATTTAAATTTTCAATCAAAATTACCACTGTCCGGGAATAACTTGTTTAATAAAGTTATAGAAAGTCCAGCTCCCCAACGTTGGCAGAAATATATTACCATGCGTGAATAAATTTAAGTTTTAATTTTAGTTTAAGTTGTTAGGTTAGGCCGGCTCAAATAAAAGATGAACCCCCATCATCTAATAATAAATAAGTTAAATAAAAATTTCCAAACCTAAATTTATCACTTATAAATTCCTTAAAATTTAATCTAGTTACAGTACAAGGAGAAATAAATAAAAATAAAATATTAACCATAACAAAACTAATAAAAATAAGGGGCTTTAAAAAAAAAAATAAACAATAATAATATAATAAACAATTTTAATAATACTCAAGTTTACATTTTTTAAAAATAATTATGTGAAAAATGTCTTGTTAAATTAATTGCACACTTAAATAAATAATTTATTTTTTTACTCAAATAACACAATTTTTTAATTTTAATTTTCCTGAATCCAAATTGAGAAGGTTTTGGTGAATCTTATATAATTTATAGTACGTTGAATTTCCATATAAAAACAGTTTCGGATCCGAATATTTACCGAAAGTTTCCCAATCAGAAATTTAATGGAAAATATTTTCTGTTATATAACATTTATCGCAAACACCTACCGGACCTACCAATAAGAAGCTATATTGGTTCAATAAAAAAAGTCACGTTTGGAACCCCCTATTTTTTTCTCAACTTTCGTTATTTAGAATTATCATTATTTGTGAATTTAATTTAAAATCATACAGGTAACGAAAAGGAAAAAGTATAAGGTGATCATTGTCAATATGGAAAAAAGGAAATGCTTATACTTCAACCTTTTCACTAGCAAGCTTAACCTTACACTTCAAGTAAAAGGTTTTACTTTTTTTTAAAGCATAAACTTATACTTCAAGTAAAAGGTTATCCTTTTTTTTTAAAGCAGAATCTCATACTTCAAGTAAAATGTTTTGCTCTTTTTTATGAATACGGCCCATTGTTTCTGGTTATGCAATACAAGGTTATTATTTTTTTTGTAATTTTAGGATGGATAATTATAAATCATAAATTATCTAGTGGACCTTTGTCTTAATAGTTAGCTCATTGTTTTCGTATTCTCGTTATGTAGATCTACGATTTATAACAGATTTTTCAGTCTTTAGAGATATAAAAAAAAAAAATTCATAAATCCAATTGGGAATCACCTCAATAGGAAATGGAAAAAAAAGTCATCATAATTAATTTACTTGATTTAAAGTAGTATATAATTGGCAACAACGATGTCTACGATCAGTAGACATTTATTATTCAATTGTTAAAGTCTTGATATTTAGCAAATGTACTTGAAAAAGTAATACATACTCATATTGGCTGAAATATGTATCGTTTCAAAAGGGTGCTCATAAGGAAGCGTTTAGTATTCTTTTCCTACGATTCCTAACTTTATTTTAATCGAATATTTAGCATATTTACACCTATCAATCCAAATTCCTTAAAAAATTTTAAAGCTATATCTCCAACCCAACCATTTATAATGATATCAATAATCTGTTCATCCTGACACTTAAAGACAAAGATTTTATCAAACCCTGCCTAATCATACAATTCTACAATTCCAGCTCAGTATCCATATGTACATAACTATATAATCCTTCCCAAAGGTATGGCAATCGAGGCGTTTTGTAAATGTGTGTGTATTTGTTTGTGCAATGGCTAGGATCTTCGCAAGTTCTGAGTGTCTTCGGCCATAACACTCTCAGATATCAGCGATGGGATTTCCTAGAATCCTGCATTTCCCTGCATAAGTAGTGGGACAGGCTTGGTTTGGAATTCTTGTGACTGTACATTAACGATGCTTATTTCATTCTAATCGTATTCAATCCTTCCTATCCAAAATCCTCACAACTATAGTGAATGCTGCTTATGTATCCAACAAAACACTACAAAATGATTTCAATATATTTTACTTCTTCGACCTCACACATCTTTCATTTTGGAAATTTTATCTCAACATTTCCTACCATTCCAACCCTCTGGCTTATTCATTATCCAGTTTATGTGGAACTGGTAATCAGGATGAGTGATACTCACTAACTTCTTTGCAGATTAAAACGTCAATGGCCTGCTTCTCCACTCAAATTCTACTAAAACACTCTCACTCTGCCTCCAATGGTTTTTTTTTTTACACCAGTGACACAGCCAAGAGAGAAGTACGGGGATCTCTCTGTACCTGGGTTCTCCCCCTATAATAAGGGGGACGGGTCTGGTTGGGGGATCCCTAGGTATGTAGGTATGTATGTTGTAAAATGAAGTATGTTTGTATTTTTAATATTTAATTTTGACTATTATTATTAGTTTATTAGTTTATATATTTTACCTTATACATTGTATAGTTAATCTCTATATACTGCATGGTTCCATATATTGTTTTTATACTGTACAATTCTTTTCTTTTTTTTTTCTTTCTCCCTTTTCATCAGTTCTTATTGTACATAGTGTGAATGGAGTTATAAAGCCATCAATATTACTTATTGCTTTTTTTGAAGCAGATTGTAGTACTTATTAAAAATGTTTATTCTAAATTTATTTTTTGTTACATTTAACTGTATTTATTTTAATTTATTGTTCGTTTAAATACAATATTTTGAGTTTTGTTTCTTTACTTATGAGTTATATATGCTATCAATTGATTCATTGGCATAGTCGTACAATTAGTTTTAAAAATATATATATATATATATATGGGCCATTCTCATGGCAGTGATTTTTCACTGTCCTGCTGGACTTAAGATGGAACTAAAACTTCCAAATCAATATTTTTGGTGGATTTGAACGCTTCATAAGTGATGTGTTTGGAAGACATTTTTTAGGGTCAGTTTTCTTCCTCGTACTTTTTCATACTCACGACCGTCACGCGTTTTTAAAATGATTCGTATTTTTTAAAAGCTCCTGGACTCCATATTTGATTATTTGTAGATGTATACAACTGATTAGTCAAACTAGCCGTTTAGGTAAGGTTTTGGTGTTGCAATTAACATTAATTTAAGGGAGGTTCCTCACGACCGTCACACCAATTTTTTTTTAAATTTTAAATTGTTACATATTAATGTACCAACACTTTTATACGTATGAAACATCACTGAATTGAGTTCCTTTTTGGCGGGGGGTTGAGGGGGAGCGGAATCGGACTTCGAAACAACTCAAAACCGATTTTCGTCAAATTTTATATCAGAGTTATAAACCTATTTCCTAACACTTTCATAAGGGTGAAACATCATTAATTTAAGTTTCTTTTTTTTTTGGGGGGGGGGGGGATTCATACTTAGAAACGACTTAATCGAATTTCGTAAAATTTTATATTTGGGCTATATACCTATTTACCAACACTTTTATAAGGCAGAAACATCACTGACTTAATTTTAATTTTTTTTTTGGGGGGGTTTCAAAATAACAAAACCTTAATATTTCTTTTTAAGGCATAACTCCTATTTATCTTTTATTTTCTTCAACATGTTGAAACCGCTGCCGTCAAAACCCCGTATGCCTGAAAAGGTAAGGTAGGGGAAAAAAAAAACGAAAAAAAAAAAAAAAAAGAAAAAAAAAAAAAAAAAAAAAAAAAAAAAGAAAAAAAAAAAAAAAAAAAAAAAAGAAAAAAAAAAAAAGAAAAAAAAAAGAAAAAAAAAAAAAAAAAAAAAAAAAAAAAAAAAAAAAAAAAAAGAAGAAAAAAAAAAAAAAGAAAAAAAAAAAAAAAAAAAAAAAAAAAAAAAAAAAAAAAAAGAAAAAAGAAAAAAAAAGAAAAAAAAGAAAAAAAGAAAAAAAAAAAAAAAAAAAAAAGAAAAAAAAAAAAAGAAAAAAAAAAAAAAAAAAGAAAAGAAAAGAGTAAAAAAAAAAAAAAGAAAGAAAAGAAGGTCAAGAGCGTTTTCTATTTCTATGAAAAGCTCTATAAAATGCTTCAAAACAGTGGTATTCAATAAATAGAAGGTATATTATAATAGAAAACTCAAAAATAATAAAAATTTAAGCAACTTTAAAAAAAATAATTTTTTTTTAAATTTTAGCTGAGGCTATGAGAATGACCCATATATATATATATATATATATATATATATATATATATATATATATATATATATATGTATATAATTCAGCGTGAGATTACATTATTGTTTATGTAACAAATTAAATAACTAAACTTTGTTATTTTTATTGCTATAACACTGGTAACAACGTAGTAAGCTCCAATGAAAGTGAAAACTCGGTATGAATGGATGAAAGGTGAAGGCCAGTTGTGGGGATACTTTCCGTTGCTGGGGTAACGCACCCCCGGTGACCTTTGACCTTCCGCCCACCCCCGCTCGTTCACAAATTTCATCCCCTAACTTTATTGCTGTCCTTAATGATCAATCAGCAATTGGTTCTGATAAAACTGAAGCGTGTATGGGAGGATCCATTTTTAAATTGGGCTCTGTACAGACCTCTGGCTCAAATTACTTGAATCAAATTAAATTTCAAGTAAATATTGTTTCAATGGTTATTTTTTATATTATTCCAGATTTTAGTGATTGTGTTTGATATTTATATTTTATTTATTTATGTTATCCTTTTCCCCGCCCTCTTTTTTAAACTTTTAATGAGTAAGTATTACAATCTGTCTCAAATGAGGGCAGCAAGTAATATAAATGGATTTATATTCCCATTCACGCAATAAGTACAATGAGAAATAAATGAAAAAGAAGAAAAAGAACTTAACAATATATATAGACTTATACAATATATATGGTAAAATAAATATAAAATAATAATAAGAAGAAGAAAATAAATAATAATTGTAAAAATTAAATTAAATTAAACTAAAACTTTTTTTTCTCTTTAATTTCATTAATCCACACCTAGCACTAATCATGTGACAACAAGCAGATATGGTAATTGGAATATTCTAGATAATTGGCATGTCAGGCATGAGGGAGGACAGCACCCAGCGGTACTTACTGTTAACATGGAACATGATATTTAATCAGATTAACGGAGTAGATTCCTCAACCAACTCCTTTTTAGTCTCGGCAAGCTTATGGAGGCCATACTTTGAATTAAATTTTTGATATGTCCATGAAGTTTGTTGTGAAGTCTTTTGTATGAAGTCTGGGTGTGATCTTGTACCACGAGTATGTGTAAGTCTGTGTGTAAAGATTTGTTATTGACATACCAGGGTGATTGTGTAATGAGTTTTAAAGTTTTTGACTGGAAAGTCTGTATTTTTTGGATGCGTGTTTTTTAGCTGTTCCGTAAAATTGTAAGGCGTACGTCCATAGAGGTTTTAATAAGTAAGTATGTGTATTTAGTCTTTGCATCTTTTCAATTTAGATCGTTTATGTAGAATTGGATATAAAAGGCTCAGTCTTTTGTTAAGGCTTACGAGCTTCTGTTTCACTTGTGGGCCCCATGTCATCCTTCTGTCGAGCATTAGGCCTAAATATTGAACAGTGACAGCCTGTTTAATTGGAATATTGTTAATTTATACGATTTTCGAAATTCCATCGCAACCTTTCCTTTCATCCTAACCCTCTGGCTCAATCTTTATCCAGCTCCACCCATTCTGATAACCCACCTCGCAGACTAAAACGGCAATGGCCCCGAGATCTTTTGTAAAATTTATTTATTATGGATTTTTGACAATGGCCAGCTTCTCTACTCATGTCCGGCGTGAATGAAGTATAGCGCTCTCACTCAGCCTCCACTGGGTTTTTTTACACCAGTGACGCAGCTGAGAGAGAAGAGCTGGGACCTCTCTATGCCTGGATTGTTCCTCTAGGGGTCTGGCTGGGGGTCTATAGAGGATGAGTGTGTATTGTAAATAAAGTACGATTGTGTTTTTTTAACTTATAATTTAATTTTGTTTTATTTTTTATTACTACTATTTATTTATTTTTACTTACTCAATGTTTTTTTTTTTCTTATTTTAGTACTTCATTTTATTTATTTGTATATATTGTTCATATACAGGAAGTTCTTTCTGTTATCTTTTTATTTATTTTATTTTGTATACCATATATAATTTTTTTCTCTCTTTTTGTACATAATGTGTGAATGTAATCATATGCCATCTATATTACTTATTGCCCACATTTGTGGCAGATTGTAATATTTACTCAATAAAAGTTCTAAAAAAAAAAAAAAAAAAAAAAAAAATACGATGGGGCAGGTGAACTAAAACTTATAATACAAATGTATTCCATTTATAATATACCTATAGATCTAACCAAACGTGTTCTGCGTCATTGGTGTAAAACCCAGTGGAGGCTCGGTCACAGAACTATATTAGTCACTCAGGGCATTAGTGAAGAAGCTGGCCATTGCCAGGACTCCATGTCAAATTTTATATTAGATCTGGAAGCTACTGCCTTTTTAACCTGGATTACCGTGGCATATTATACTATCGCAAACTTAAAGCACCTTCCTATCTGTTGGATCTTTACTTACTAATTAAAATAACAAAACTTTCGTTTATTTAATATTTTGTTTTAATAATTAAAACAGAAACTAATCTAAATTAAAACTTGAGCTAAAAATTAATGGCCACCTCTAGAAACACCTCTTAATCCAGCAAAACTACAAAGCTATTTCCATGGCGAAATATCTAAAACTACTACTACTATCTAGCTACTAAAACGGAATTTGGGTGGTGATGATTATATTTGTAGATCGACTATTTTAGTATCGTGATAGGTTTGTGGAAGATGTTAATCCAATCCAAATTAAATACAATTCTATATTAAATTCCAAGTTTTTGTTCATGGTTAATCGCTAATGATTTTTAAAAATTTAATTTAATTTTTTCTTCCTGGATTTTTTAATCAAATAAAAATAATAATCAGTTTTTTTCGATAAAAATTTAATTTTAATATCATCATTTTATAATTTTAAAATTCATAATTTTGTATTTCTTGAATATATTAGCTTGTCTTATTGTAAATCAACTAAAGAATTTTTAAGAAATTCCATCCATTTTATTATAAGGTAGGGAAATGTATTTCTTTTCGACGGTTCTTATAACTGAAATAAATATATACTTTAACTGTTATTAAAAAAAAAGACAGAACAAAAGAATCTTAAAACTATTGTTTTATAGTGCGATTGTAATATTTCACTGAATAATTTTAGTTGACAAACTTCAGTTAATATTGTATTTGGTGAAAAATCATTTCAGGCGTTTAGTAGAATTTCTCTCAGTAATTTCCTAGAAAGTTTGATCTTTTAAGATTCATCAACAAATCTTTTCTCCTCATTGAATCACTCCGGTTCATGAAGTTATTGAGCTCACAGAACGAAATTAAAATATAGAATTCAACAAATGTATGTATAATATTAAAAATAATATTTTAAAACTTCTCCGTCAGAAAAATAGAATACAGTATTGCAGTGCATAGAGTATTGCTCTGACAAGAGGCGAAGCCATGGAAGAACGCGAAAACAGTGGACAGTGGGCGTCACAGTGTGTATGAGGCATGACATGGTATGACTGCTCTAATAGAGATTGTTTGAAAAATCTTGAGGATCGGAATGAGCTATTAATGCTTCTTATTCTTTAGCTTCCACCCATTTGCGTCTCAGCGTGGGGGTGCTTCCAGCCATCTATGCATCCCTGTCCCTGGCGAGATTTCTCATTTCTCCTAAAGTCTTTCCTCTGCTGCTCCCTATTCCTTCTATATGGTGGCTATAGGAGGTTCTTGGCCTTCCTCTTTGTCTTTTTCCCACCGGCTTCACTTCCATAGTTTTTATATGGTCTTTGTGGGTGCCGTGTCCACACGGCAGACATATCCGTACCACCTCAACTGTCTCTTCTCCAAAGCCTTCCTCACCGGACAAATTTTCATGTCCTCCCTAATCCTGTCGCTCAGGACACAGTCTCTCCATGTCTTCCCTGCAATCCTTCTAAGAAATTCTATTTCAGCTGCAGAAACGGCTTTGCAGCCTCTCATTCAGAACCCAGCTCTCCGCTCCATAGAGAAGTACTGGTAAGACTTGAATAGGTGGAGCTTTGTATCTTTTCCTACCTCTCATTTCCCAATCACAAAAATCTTGCTATTAATGAAGAATTCGAAAATTAAGAAAACATTCAAATTTTAGTTTTTTCTTTCTTCTTCTTCTTTCGCAGTTCCCCTTGAGTGCCATAGAGATTCTTGTTTAAGCATTATCTTTACTAGATATTTCTTAATAATTTATTAAAATTAATTTTACTCCTTACAAATTTTATTTACTTAAAAGAGTATCAGATTTATCTTAAAGATCAAAGTTCTTTAAGATAAATCTGAGAATATTCTAGACCCTCCTCAGAATATAGTAGGAGTTTCTAGCTAACATTTCACACTTCATTGAATAACTTTTATACACAGATTTACGCTAGTGTGCGATAATCGATAAATCTAAGTTTGGAAAACGGTAGCTAAATTTATATCCGACCCTGACCGTACTCGGTTGGGCGTATGGGGCGGTGAACTCAAGGTCCTTGGCGCTCTTCTAGGTCACTGCTAGCGAGCGTAGGTTTGCTTTTGGTACCTTGCCGAGCAACAGGAGGTTCGAGCTTCGACTCTGTCAGGTCAGGTGCGCTTGCTAGTTCTTTACTACTCTTTATGCACCCGAAGAACTGCTATTCGAGAACTGTCTAAGGGTTTGCAATTGCAATACCATAGTCTCAACATTATAAATTATTGTTGTTATATACCAATCTATAAATTTTATGCAGGCCCAGAACTACGGCGGGGCAGGGGGGGGGGGGGCGCGGCTGATTTCAGGTTTCGGCAAAACTTGTATTAGTTATGTATAAGTGTATTAACGTAATATATGTGTTTTTTATAAATATAATATCTTCATAACATACATATAGCGTGTAATTTCAACTACCGCATCTAAAAAATAGCTTACGGAGGTGTTAAGTATTTAAAGACTAAGAGGTAACTTAACAATGCGTGTTCTAATTTCCTTTTTTATTTTAATAAAGTTCGGACAAAAATAAACAAAATAATAACTTACAGGAATTCTTTACTGTTAAAAATAATACTTGTAAAGTTTGAGAAGCACTAGCTAACACACAACAACACTCGTTCACGTTTTTACGCACACTAGAAGGTTAGTCATGGTTATCTTTTTAAGTACTCAGTGTTGCCATGTTCATGGTTATCTTTTTAAGTACTCAGTGTTGCCATGTTCATGGTTATCTTTTTAAGTACTCAGTGTTGCCATGTTCATGGTTATCTTTTTAAGTACTCAGTGTTGCCATGTTACCGTTACAGGATTCCTCTCCTAGATGACGGAGTCACAAAACCGTACATTAGGCTTGACCAATCGTCCGGAACGTGTTCGTAAACCTTCTTGGGTCGGTTGTTTATCCGTTGACACCGATGAATCTTCGGCTGGCAGGAATGCTGGCTTCAGACGATCCAGAGAGATATTGGATTCACGGCCATGTAGCTGAATCAGGAAGTATTTATCATGCCGTTGTAAAACCTTGAAAGGGCCTGCGTACGGTGGGATCAAGGGACGTTTAATACTGTCTTCTCTGACAAAAACAGAGGTATTGTATTAATTTTGTATTGTATTTGTACTGTTTTGCATTTGTACTGTATTGTATTTATCCATTTTTAAAGATTAATGTACTTTACAATAAAAGAAATAATAGCTATTAATAATTAAAATTAGAAAAAAAAAAACATCATATCTTTCCTTGTGGTCAGTTCTGATTAGTTCTTCAAGCTGTTTTTTCCCTCTATAAATAGGATTCATCTTTCTATACCATCATGGGCACCTCAAGTGTTTACTATATGTAAATCTGGGTCGTCCTTTGGCTTCCATGTCTCAGGCATTCTCGAATAATGTACCAACCACCTCTTTCCTTCCTTTCGCTAAGACTGCTAAGCTTGGATACCCTGGAGAAAGACCTATATCAGGCGGGAGTGAGAGGATCGCGGCGCAAGACCGCGGACCAAAATGGATGGAGAAGACATTGATACCGGGTGTCCTAAATAATACAATAATTTTATTATAAATATAAACAATAACACAGGGATGGGACTTGGCTCAGAGGTAACGCTAAGGTTTATATTACTATAAACTATTTACTCCGACTACTTAAAAAAAAAAAATGTTTCCTTTTACAGATTTTAGTGTTCTTATTATTGGTAGTTACAGCTTTATGTGATAAGATACACCATTTCGGAAATATAGTTTGTATAATCCCGTTCACCTTAAGTAACAATAATTGTAAAATAGGCCTCGCACCTTGGACAATACTCTACAATAAAAATAGAGATACCAGCTATAAGTATTTTACTAGATATTCAATGACAAAAGTTGATATTTTGAAATGTAAATGATTAAGTGGGCAAAGTTTGATATACTGTGCGCAAGGTAAAAAACAAGAAAATCCTTCACAAACAAGGAACAATTAAATTAAATGTCAGATCTGGTGTTTTTAATGATATAACTAACAAAAAAATGCATTTTTAGACTTTAAATTTTTGTCAGATCCCAAAAGAAAAAATGTTTTTCATCAACTGTTATCTGGAGGATTATACTGTGTTAAAAACTGACTGTTACAGATATTTAAATTTATATGGGATTAACGTTGTAAACATTAGTCTTATGTTGTTCATAATAATAAAAGTGTATCAAAATTATTGTTACATAGAGTAGTAAACATTTGAATTCGATTTTAATTACATTTTTCTCATAAGTTTAATTCAATTTAATTTTTTTCCGTATAAAAAATGTATACTGTAATTACTGATGCATTTAATTTGTAAATAACATGCCAGACAATTGTACTTTTAACTGTGCATTATTTTTATTCTTAGGGGACAGTAAGTCCCAGAATAAAGTTTATTTTTTCATTTCATTTCAAGTTCATTAAATTTTCTGTGAAATATATTTGATATGTCAAAATTGAGAAAGTTGGAATCTGTTTTTCTTTGAACCAGTTTGATAAATGCACGTGCATCCCACACCAACCCTGCCATCCGAATCTTGAAAACCAATCATTACTACCGAGATTGACACCTACCCGCTTCAATAATGGAAGAATGGTTGATTCCCCTACTCTAATCCTTGATACCCCTACTCTAATAATGGCTGATAATTCCTAAAGTGTTATAATTATTCTTCGGCATTATTATATCCAAAGCGTGGGCACCTTGGAAGGAGATCCGTGACGGTCCAATGCATTAATTCAATTTAACATTCAACGATCAGACTCTTTCGGCGTATAAATCCTGTCTAATTATATATATCGGCCACTTTTTCAGGTCGCATCCCGTCTCAGCAGTTGGGTGAACACCGCCTCATTGGGAATTATCATAGTTTCGCTGTATACATTATTTAGATGCCATTTAACTTTTCATTGCTTGCAAACTTTGAAGCTATGTTGTTTATGCCATGGAACCTCACATTTTGTGGCATCTCGAAAAAAACTGACTTTTACTGGTTTCGATGGTCGTAAGAGAAAGGGTGATTCATCATATAATTTGCAAATCTACTCTAGATGAAGTGGAAATATCGAAATGTATTCTTCTTTTCCGTTAACAATCAAGTGTTCGATTATCGAATAGGGGTTACGTCTGTGTTGCTTTTACCTAATTATACTAGTCAACTTTTGTTATTTATATATATTTAGTCAACTACTCTAAAATCTTTTGATACTTTGTTTTTCAATGCGCAGATATTTACTAATTTATAGATAGAGATATTTACTAGGTGTTAAATGAAAAGGAGAACTGTAAATGAAAATTTTGGATATCGAAATTAAAGACAGACCCATACATGCATATACATTTATAGGTGTATATATTCTTTACATATTTTCCGAATATTGATAGTTGAAAAATGGAATAAAAAAATGATGTTTAAAAGGAGAAAGGCTTTTTTAATAGAGATGTCAAAGGAGAATCCCAGAACAAGGCAGAAGAGATAATAAAAAATCTTTCATAAGAATCAGTTTGATGAGTTTGAATACATAAGTCGGTATGTTGACATCTGCAGGTAGTTTGGTATGGAGTGGATGAAGAAATGCAGTGCGAGCATATCGGTAACATAAAAAGATCTTAAGGATCTTAACGACTGAAAAACAACAGTACTTTGGAAGTATTTCCTATATTAGGATAAAAGATGACTCGAAATAACAGCAAGGAAGTAAGATTTTCTGGATACACCAAAAATAAATTTTTTTTGTCACATCTTGAGCTTATCAGACATTTCTACATGCAAGGATATAAAAGGAGAATAGGATGGTCACATTATGGAAATTAACAATGAAATATTAGAAAATCTTTGAGAATTGAGACAAATTTCCGAATGATTCTTCCAGATTCGTTGATAGGCTTGATTAAATATTTCTTTGTGTCACAAATATATACTACCAATTTATTAAGAAGACGGTGGAGAGGGTGGAAGATAACGAGGAAGATATAAGGAGTTGACAGGTTCATTATGAGAATGAATTATGACATGTTAGGAACTGTTTGAGAATTGAGACAGATTTCAATAAGATTCTTCTCATAGTTTATGTTACGCTTGACGAAATTTATTTGAATCGCATCTATATACTAGCGATGTACTGAGAAGATAAATATTCTGATGCGCAAAAAATACCAATACTATTCCGCCATTACTCCATCAATGGCTTCCCCTCTTCACCAGGTTCGCTACCCCAAGGGTTGGGAGGGTTGATGTTCCTAGTAGGGTATCCTTCCGCGATACCTCACCTTCCCGGATCTCTCCCCTTTTGGTATCCACAGCCTCCTGAGCGTGTACCGAAGTAAATATTATGTCAGCTCGGCCGAATATAATTGCCATATAGAGTGGAGGAGTGTGGCCCACGCCGCTGTGACGTAGCCCCTCCTCTGTTCCTTACAAGGTGGTGCTGGCCACTCCTTCATCCTTCAGCTCTTCGCCGGCCCCTTGGTCCCTTCTCAACGTTCCGGGATTTCTTTTCGACATCCCTCTCAACTCTAAAATCATAACCACGTTTTCAAAGTATATTTCTCTTAGTGTAAAAAGGTTATTTCAGCAGTTTACTGTTAAATTCTACTAAAATCTGTTTTTCTTCTACAAAACTCTTTAAAAATTTATCCAGCGAAAAATCATCTGTAGTATAGGAATTAAGCTCGCGATTCCATTGTCTAGTGATTACATTACTACAGAGATATCCTTCGGGTTTAACAAAATGACATAGGCCCTGCATTGGAAAGGCATAGAAGGTCAAAACAAATCAAAAGCCATTAAAAAATAAACAAAAATATGGAAAGCTGTAATCACAACAACAGAAGAGAAGAAGTTGTAAAAACAAGACTTGGAATAGGCCATACCCGACTTACCCATGTTTATCTTTTAACAAAGGACAGTCCACCGCAGCGCGTAACGTGCTATAATTCTCATGTACAATTAACAGACACATTCTAGAGGACTGCCCTCGATGAGATAATTATTTTCAGGAAATACGAATAGAAAGAAACATCCACACTATTCTCAGTGATAATAGTAATAATATAGATGAAATTTTCCAATTCCTCTAAAAATAACACCTTTAAAAATAAAATAAAAAAAAACAACAAAAAAACATCAAAAATATAAATAAAATAATTGAAGAGCGGAACAGAAGAATATAAAGTAGATTGATGGACGGACACTAAAGAACCTCGATGTTAATAGCCCATAAGAAATTTGTTTGTGCTTGATTACTGCTTTAAAGCTGCAATATTTCAGACCGATCGACTCAACAATAGACTAAGGCAGTTGTGGGCAAACTACAGCCCGCAATCCAAGTGCGGCCCTTCGAACTAGTCAATCCGGCCCGCGACATGGTCACACACAATTATACATAAGACAAAATTTATTTTCTGCAAAGCTAGAATAGAATTATTGTTTTCTTCTCGTTGCGTTCTGGATCTTCTACCGTTGTACCTTATAAGTTGAAGGTAATGAGATAAGGACAAAAATAAAGTTTATTAGTTGTAAAACTTCGTTTTGTCCAATTTTTTCGGCCCGCCTAGATGTTTTTTCCATTTCATCCGGCCCTCCCCTTAAAAAGTTTGCCCATCTCTGGACTAAGGCTTACTATATTTTACACTTCTCAAACAATCGACTCTAAAAATCAGAAAACGAATAAATACTTATACTTTCTTACTGAAACTTTTATGGACTTAAGCATCACAAATTTTCTGGAAAGAAAAAAAAAAAAAGACACATTCAAAAATTACCAACATTTCAGTCTAAAGTATTAAGAATATCGCGTTCACACTGGAACATCAGTACATTGCAGATTTAGATGCACATATCCGCTGTAAGAGACATATGATTTAATGCCAAACTTCGCAACTATAAACTTATACAAAACATGGTGACTATGGTTATGTCGACCTGAAGAAGGCTGAACAGGAGCTGGCTAAGAGATCACCTATTCCAATATTAAAAACTAAAGATAAATTATTTTATTCATTTAATTAGTTATTTTATTTATTATTATTATTGTATTCATTGTTTAGTCAGTTTATTATTAAATTCATGTATTCATTTTTTTATTCATCTTTTTTATTTATTTTTTAAAATTTCACTTATCTTTTTTTATTTAGTTGAGATAGATATAATTTGGTTCGAATAATGACATTAAAATTTCTTATTACTACAGTTTAAAATGATTATATTGTAATGTTAACATTACTTTAATTGTTACTGTGCAGGCGGTAAAATTGTGCAAGTATAAGGGCAATAATAACCATCAGAATATGTCTGTCCTTTAAAATAAACAACAAGAATCTGAGATAAACGTGTATATTTTGGGTAGGTACCGATGGGTGCTGAATTTTCTCATGCCTAACAAGCCAATTGTGTACTATTTTATATCACATCCGCTTATTTTTGCGGTTTTAGCGACTGGTGTAAATGAAATATAGAGGGAAAAAAAGATCTATTAAAACATTATCTGATTATACTTAAAAAAAAAAAATGAAAAAGAACACTAGGAGGTATTGAAGTTAGGAATACAAACAATCCATTTCAATGAGCTGCTTTTCAGCTCCACTGAAAAATGGCGTTTTGTTCCGTTTCGTTTTCATCAAAACAGAATAATATATAAAGAAAAAATTAATACGCTATTTAATAAAGTATAGAAACAGACAATGTTCATTCTATATAACCGGAAGTGTAATCAATATCATCTCCAACTCCCTGCATTTACATATATCATCTGGTTGATTGTTTCCTGCTCTTGCCATTCATGTTTTTCAATGCTAGGCAGTTGTGAGGGGAAAGGTTCCAAGTCCAACTTCCCAGAAATGATTTGCATAAATGCAGAATCATCTGATAGTGAGTTAAACTATTCAAAAAATTGTGATTCATTCAGCGATCATTAGGTTAGGTTAGTGTTCATCCTAGAAACTTTGGGTTTATAATTCTCTTACTGTATTTTGTTGAGAGCGTGTAGTAATAAAAATATTATTGACGAGCTCAAGGATTTTATGGAGAGTATTTTTAAGGTATATATTGTTTTTTTTGGAAAACAAAAATTTAATATCAAAATTAAATAATTTAAAATATTAGCAGACCCAGAACGGAAGGGTAGTGCAGAGATGTAATGGACAATTTACGAAAGGCAGGAAAATAAATTAGTTTACAATTAACAAAAAATATATTTTCCTTTCCTTTTTAGCCTGCGAGGGTGATTAAGACCTTAAGGTCTGAGGTGATTAAGAGAGTGATCTAAGAAATGGTTTTCAGAAAAATCTAATATGACGAATGCCAAGATCGGAAGAAGCAGCAAGAACTGCTAGGAACACGATTTGACTTAAAGTGTAAACTCATAAATAAGGCAGTTCCACAGGTATATATAGGTAAAATGGATTCATTGAAACTATGAAATCATTTACTGTAGTTTGCATTTAATTTTTGTCATTTTGTGATTTTAAAAATATTTTCCATTTATTTGTAAAAAGGTTCAAGTTAATTAGTTGTTATATAAATATAAAATATGTATTATCCAGGTTCATTAATAATTTCAATAATACTTTTTTTCTAGCAAATATAGAGTCTTTAAAACTACTGATCTCCAATTATTTTCCTATTGATAATTAACAGAGGTAATACATAACCTCGAAATTATAATTGCTTAAATTGGATATTTCAACTACATATGATACATAAGGTAGAGGGTGCGAATTATTATGTAACGTTTTACATTCGAAATCGATAAGTGCCATTTTATCCATATATTCATCATATTAGGATTCATATATTCCTTTTACATTATCCTAATATATTATGAACAAATAAACATTCTTCGAATTAACACAAATAGTACTTGACAAGAAAAAAAATGCATGAGCTCATACAAAGGTTTTATGATACTTCACCACTGTTAAATAAATAAAGCATACATTTTTTCCAGAAAAAAACAACCGAAATAAATTTAAATTTTTTAAGGTATATTGTGATCTATTAACATAGGGTGTTCGATTTAGGCATGGTTATAAAATAATATTGGGCAGAGTATAAAATTCGTAGTGGGTTGTATTAGTCTTGTTAGTTTTTCTTTGTTATTTTTAATTCTTTTTTTTTTATTATTAGTAATTTTTTCATTTATAATTTTTAAATTTATATTCCATATACCATGTCAATCCTAGCTGCCGGTCCCGAGTCCGGCTTTAAGCAGAATAATAATTTCCTGTTTAATTAACTGGGGAATAGACTTGATCCTGAGGGACACCTGGTCTCTATAAAGTAGGTACTTCTGTATGAAAAAATCTCTTGGTTGAACGTGGTTACTGACCACATCACCATTGGTTTCGAAACCAGATTTCGTGCATAACCGTGTACAGAATTCAAGACCCTTCAAGGGTTGTAGGGATAAGGTTTTTCATTTCATTTTTTATATATTATTATAATTTTTTAATCATACATTTAATTTTAATATCAACAACATAGAGGTATAGTCTAATATTATCATAAAGAAAAATTTTGGGAAAAAAAAAACTAGTAATAATACGATGTCTTATTATTAATGTTAAATATTTATATAATGTATTTATCAAATATATCCTCATGTGAAGTTATTTTACGGAAAATGAACATACTGTTAATATGATACTACACCACCAATGAATATTAATATATTTCTACCATTGTTACAAATTGGTGAATATATATTTTATATTTAATAATAAATCATTATCTAGTTTTAAATAGTGATAGTTAAATCACCTAGGATGGACGTTTGATAAGAGAATAAGGACCCGCACACAAAGATAAAAAGCCAAACTTTAAACCAAATACTCTACCCACTACTCAGAGAACAATATAAGTTAAAACATATTTACTACAACCCGTTTAGATGTACGCTTCTCAGACTTTTGGTAGTGCAAAAAAGAGACATATACAAAGACTGAAGACTCTTTAATAAAAACTCATACTTATCACACAAGCTCCTTGGCATGCTGCAAACATAACTTTATATACTGACATACGTAAATCAATAGTTAGCGAATTCATACGCTCTCACTACAAACGATTCTATCAAAATATACAAGGAGGCAGAAATAAACTAATAGAACCTATGCCTTAAATATAAAAATGAGACTAAAAAGAAGGTGGATGAGAGATCTCTCTTCTTAAATGTCTTTAAGTAAATGAATCCCGAGGAACAATTACCTTGTTCATGCCTGACTTCTTACTTTTTAAATATTTTTTATCAAAGTAAACATTTCGCTGACTGTCGGAATGTATTGAGTTGTCCGGCGGTAACAATGTATTGTTATTTTTTTTCGGCACCCAATGCTCATTGGCGGCTATAACTCTAGTTTTGCAGTATTATAGGTTTCTACTACCCACACAATAATCGGCATCCAAATGTGTGAATTACATGTCAAAAGGTCTCCTTGTAAGATGAAACCAAGATATCACACTATATAAGATCTAATTTTACTGATTTCCTCCTTTGTGAAGTGTGAATTGATTATTAGATCTTTTAATTAGTGAGTTATGTCATTTTAACCAAAATGTCTTCAAGGCTTTCAGTCTATCCTATGGCAGAGAGAAGGTTGAGGCCAATATATGATTGGTTGGACAGTGGCAATAGTGGGTAATGGGATATTATTTAATAGGACTTTTGGGCCTAAACTACGACGTAGAGTAAAAGTAATGTATCAGGTTTTAATTGTGGTAAAGAGATAAATAACCTCTTTAATAATAATATCAGGTTTTGGGTAAACATGAAATCCGGATGATTTCTGGACAACCCAATATTTAAACAGGTGCGGATGAATAAATAATTTTTTTTTAAAATAGGGTTAATAGATAATATTATAAATAGTTTAAAAATATATAATATTTTGATCTCATTTGTGTATTATTATTAAAATCCCGTTAAAATATCTTTTTTTTTATAAAATTAATTATCAAAGCCGAAAATAAAAAGTTTTTAAATGAAATTAATTATTTAATAATTAATAGTTACTGATAATAATATTAATCAAAGGAAGAATTACCGCTGGATATCGTTCTTCCTCTTCCTGTCCTGAAACGTCATATTTTGCTCGTCCTTTTTATCAAGCCACACATTCTGCTGATTATCGATGTATATTTTGACAGGTGTAGATGAATAAATAAATATTAAATAATAATTTTAATATTTTTATCTCATTTTCATATTGCTAAAATATGTTGTTGTTTTTTAATTACGTTTTAAAGCCAAAAATGTAATTATTAATAGTTACTGATAATAATATTAATTATTTCAATTTTGTTTCAGGTAAGATTCTACCAGTACTTTTGTAAGACGTTTGTGTCCTATACAATAAGGAAGAAGTTTAAGTTCAATGGTGAGTCCTGAATGCCCTTAGAAGTTTATACTTGGTATTGTTCTAACTCAAAAGCTAATTGTGACGATTCTAAAGACTTTTCCTTTTTAGGACGTTCCATCGACTTTGTGTTCACAAAAAAAGAATGAGGATTTGGTTTGTTTCGGGTAGTTCTAATTGTATTCTGGCAGGAAGGTATTGATTCGGCGCCTACGTCAATGGGAGTATTCTCAGAGACAATGTGTTAAGATATTTATAAACAGAAGTCTAAACGAATTCTTCTCCGGCTTTTACTTTCCATTCTTTGCGTTTTATGGTATCGTCGAAATGTTTAAATTTAATCCCTGGGGCAAGGTCGAATTTTTGCCGCGAGTGTTTTTAACTTCTCTTTGTTTTCCAAGTGGCATCTCTTGGTGAATACATACCTTATTTACTATCGTAAAATCGTTATTAATTTGTTTTAATAAACAAATGTTTTGTAATATAGATAAACAATATTACCATTTGTTGATTTTTTTTTTTTTTTTTTTTTTTTTTTTTTTTTTTTTTTTTTAACCGTTAATTTAAACAAATTACTTTTGATGAATAAACATTACCTGAATCATCGTTTTTCTACAAATGTCAATCAATATATAGTCTTTAGCTATCAAAATTTTGTTTACTACATCAAAAATGCTATCTATCTTATAAAATTAAAATTAAAAATTAGAACCAGATTAACTTTTCCACGTTTTTTTAAAATCCACATTTTAAATAAATTATACTGCAAGTCGTTTTAAATCTATATTCCTCATATTTAGGCCGTCAAGAAAAAAAATATTTAAACAAGAGCAATATTTAGGTTTTTGTAAAAGACAAATATATTCACAATATATTTTATACCAGTATTTCGAATAATAAAACATTACAATTTTTAATATTTGCGTAAGTATTTATGTTTATAAATTTAAGAAATTATGAGGAATTCTGCCTCAATGACTTTTCTATCCCATACTTTTACGTGTTAATCAATAAGATATACATGTGTGTCTATATTTGCCAAACAAAAATTTGCCTTATTATATGGATCGTATGTGTTTCAAAACATTCTGACTATTAATATGTTGGAGACAAATACGCAGTGTTTTAAAACGTATAGAAACCCCGCTCACAAAATGCGCTTCATAAATCCCATCAGATTTTTGCTTCCAATCGTAAAATTTTACTTTATTTTTTCTTTTTATTTTCATCTTTATCTTATACCCCTTTTTAACTTTTTTTGCATACGAAAAAAAATCTGAATAGAAAACCATCATAAAAATTGAATTTACTTATTGCTAAAAGAAAAATGTGATGTTTAGTATTGGTTATAGCTTATATATCTACTACACATCAACTTTACACTACAATCCTTGTTCATTGTTGCTCTAAGTTCTTATGTACTCTAACTAGTGCAGCAAATAAGAGATTCTCTACAGGTTACTAATGTATGACATCCAGATTGGAAATTGCAAGATTCATTTTGCCTCGTAAGAAAATTTTGCTCATCAAATTCGAATCAGCGCCGTAGAGTTCAAGAGAATGCTAAAATGCTAGACACTTCAACTCGCTCGCTCACTACGGTCTCCCTTACACAATTAATTTCAGATTCTATGTTTAGATTTGATGTTATGAACTATCCGAGTAGCTTTTCGGAGAAATTTTTCTCACAGCGAAAAATTTTGTTTTCTCATCTATTCTCTTTAATTTCTACTCTTAAGAAGTTCTGCGAACACACAGACCGAAACTAGATCCTTTAATTTGTTTTAGGAAAACATGTCGGTTGAACGTGGGTGCTGACCAAATAACCTCAATTCGAGTGATTTTCGGTCAAAAAAGTATTACTGTCTTAGTACGAATCCTAATAGGGTGTAGGTGTACAGTTACAGATGAAATTCCTTATTCCAAATTTAAATGTTATATTAACTGATACAATAAAAAAGTTTTCAATCAGTGGGTATTTATGAAAACAAAAGGTTGTCTGAAGAAATTTTGTTATTAATATTTTTTTATTTATTATATCGGCACTACGGTCCTACAAGGACCCAACGATTTAGTAGTGTCTGTCCATCTAAACGTTTAAGTTATTAATATAAAATAAAATAATTTTTAATATGTTGCCGTGTCGGTAAAACCAGCGATTAAAAAAACTAACTACAATAATTATTTTATATTCAAGGTTTTTTAATACCTTTTCAACATCAATTGCCATTTATGTGCTATTATATTTTCATTTACTCATTTTCGTGAAAGTTGTTCCAATAAAAGTATGCACTAAAATATTTTCACTACCCGAAGTGATGATGTTTTGTAAATGTTCTTTACAATTACATTTTTTGGAAATTTCTATTTATTATTTAGGCTTTGTGTGCTCTATTAAAGTTGAGGTACTGAGCTATATAATCTATATATTTTTAAATAAATTAATTGTATAGATATAATTTATAATCTTAAATGAAGTTTAGAAATGGAAAACAGGCTATACAAAGAAGTTTCTTTACTTTCTTTAATTTATTTAAATAAGTAAATTTGAGATAATTTCAGGATTAATCTTAAAATGCCTATTTTAAGAACTGAATATTCAAAGTATAAAAGAACAATTAAAAGAAAAATAATTTTAGAAATATTGAAAATATTATTTTAGAAACCATTGATTACCGTATTAAATACTTTATTTTTATTTAATAATCGTATATAATTAAAATGATTTTCAATAATACCTATCAGTAAAAATAAAATATTTACTAATTTTTCTTTGTAAGCTGAATTTAATTTTTTTTTTTTTTTTTTTTCAAATTTTCAGAATTTTTTATAAAGATCTTACACAGGAAATATATTTCGTATTGTAGAATATATTATTTTATATATTTAAAAGTAACATGTTATTGAGTTGCTGACATCGGCTCATTATGTTATTATTTTTTTATAATAATTAATGGATGTTCTTAATTATTGTTTAAATTAAAATATTAATCGAATAAAATATAAGAACTTATTTTATAAAGACAATTAATCTTTTGAAATATTTGATTTCGTGATTTTTGTTTTTTAATACTGAGTAATTTTCCACCTACGCACCCCTTTACTTAATCCGTAAATTCGGATTTTTTTATTTTGATTTATTTCATTAATTATTATATTAATATTTTATTAGGTATAATAAAATATAAAAGTTCTTAGAAGGGTTGCGATTCCCTGTGACCATCCTTGACCTCAGCCTTAGGGATGCACTACCTGTTGCAGGGGCGGAGTAGTGACGTCAGCGTGACGTAGCCGTCATTAACCAACTGGGATAACACCGTTCTGCTAGGCCTATTGATTGATAAGCCATTGTTCCTGCTTTTCCCTTATCTCAGTATTTTAAATTTTTTATTCGATTCTTCGAAATTGTTCATTATGGATCCATCTCTTCGTTAATAGAAATTCTGAGATGTCCACAATTAGAAGCAGTGACCAATACGGTACCTTTTAAGTATTTCTAATTTATCGGTGGAACATTTAAATCCAAATGAAAATGTTTACGTTGTGATTTGTAAAAATATTATAAAAGACTGTAAAACTGAATACAAGTTGAATAATTTATTTTTTAAACTAGTCATTGTCAATTTTTTGATAAACCTTTAAAATTAATTTTTTTTTTTTTTTTCAAAAGTTGAATGTAAACGTTGATTAAATTTCTTGTTGATATTTGATGTTAACAGTTTTAGGGGACAATTAAAAAATTGTTTTGATTGCAGTATATTTTGAAATATTGTTAATTCATTCTCATGTATTAAGTAGCATAAGATTTTGCTGATTAAGCTTTAATAAATGATTATAGGAATAGTGATGATTATAGGAAATATTCATTTTATTATTTTACAATATACAATAACGTTGGTTTTCTTTTCTTGCAATTTTCATTGTAATAATTCTTCAGATTTTTTTAATTATGTTTCCTACCTACTATTAGTCAATGTTTAGAATAAAAAAAAATAAATAAATAAAATTATTATAATGAATAGAAAATGTTATATATAATAACCACTTTTTTTTATTTGAAAATTTAGTTTATGCATTAATTTATATACTATTTACAATAATTCTATAAAATTTAATATGATGAAATATTTTCAATTTTTAAAAAATAATTATGGCACTGTTTTGTTCGGTGAATAAATTAAATATACATGTAATGAAATAATGATAGAAATTATTAATATATTTATTAAACTGTGTTTTTAATTAAGGTATGTTTCTATATATTTATTAGTTCTCTTATCATTAATTTATCAATTAATTATTCACATATTGTTAATATTTGTTAATTTTAATTAGTGAATTAGAAATTATGATTGATGCTTATTGTAGTTAATTGTTGTTTTATTATATGTTGAAGGTTTTAATTGTGATTTAAATTCAGTTAAATGTTATATTGAGTTAATTTTTTTTTTTGATGTGTGAGGAAATCATGCACGGTAGTTGAAGGATGATAAATATATATTTATATTTATTGTGATGTGTTGATAGGTACATATACCTAATTACCTTGGTGGTGGGGGAGGTATAGGGCTATCCAGTCGTGCGGCGGGCTGTCCTCAGGCGGGCCGTCCCCGCTGCCTTCCATGCGCGGCGGTCATGTCGAGACTGTTGGCGGGCGCGGGAACCCCCCTCCAGGCCACGCAAGCCCATTCATGCCGATCCCCACCCCCTGAGCTGTCCTTCTATTAATAGGATAGGTTAGGGCTGCCAAAATATATCTAGCCCTCGATAGGTGGGCAGGTTTGTACGCTAGCTTCTTCTCCGCTACCGTAAATACCGCCTTATCAATGCCCAGGATGTGGGTGTTTACGGGTCTGGGTCGAGCTGTGACGATGTGTGAACCTTAGCCCGTGTGGGGTTGTTCACACTCAGCTAGGGGAACCACTATATAGATTACTAAGAGATTTGTTATATACATGCATACAGACCAATGTTTATGTTTTACTGATTTCGCATAATACAGTCAACTCTCGCTAATTCGAACCTCTAATAAGCGAAATGATTCGTTGGTCCATTAAGGAAAATTCCTTAAATTGAACAAAACTGATATAAATGATCTGTTTCGTTAGGTTTATCTTTAGGGTTCCAAAAGCTTCCCACACATCCATCACATCTATATACAGAGTTAAAATGGCTTTATCCTTCATCCCGCAGAAATTACTTCCTAGCCTTCTTCCTCTACCAAACGATTAATTCTCGGAATCCCTCCTACATCTATAACATCTTCCAGTTCAGATCCTCTGTATCCTCCCGCACTACAAGATCTCGCTCCTCAGACCTGTATACTTCTTCCCATAAGAGTACATCATTTGACCACTCCTTCATTTCCCGTGCTACTTCCTTATGGAACTCACTACCCTGTAATATCCGTAATGCCCCATCTCTGTCCACATTTAAATCCCTTCTCTTTCAATACCTCCTTTCCCTCCAGAATGATACTGAATAGCAAAACCTCACTAAAAAAAAAAAAAAAAAAAAAAAAAAAAAGCATTCAGTAGATGTACATAGGTTTTTATTTTGTCCTATAATTATTGGATTTTTGTAATTTTTATTTCATCTGTGTCTGTTTTTGTTCTCTATTCGTAAAATTGAAAATAGTTAACCAGATTGTTAATTTATTTCATTTCATCTTCTGAAAGCTAGACTCATTGTATTTATTTATTTTTATCGAGGCCCCCTGATGTAATTCATTAGACCGTCTCGCTATTACGAAAAAAATGTTTCACAAGTTGACCAAATGCACCTCAATAAATCGAAATAAATTCGGGCGCTACCTCTATAATCCGAAGTAAGTAATAATTTTGAGTACGTTATTCACGATTTATAAAAAAATTCAGAACGCTATACCGTGAGAAAGAAGTGGTCAGAACGATGGTGGAGAGTATTGGTAAAGGAACCGATTTTAAAATCACCGTTTTATGTTCAATATAAATGTCAGATAAAGCTTCAGCAAATATTACTGAAGGAACAATTCGTTACTGTTTCGACTTTTTTAGGACAAATTAATTACATATATCGACATTTATTATTATTTATATCTTTTTTATTTCAATATTTCATCATTTGTGCTAAATTGTAAATTAACTTATCGTTAATGAAACTTTTAATTTCCAAATCTATGTTGTTTTTTTTACTCCCAACCTCCAAAATTAAACTATCTTTAAGCCGAAAATCCCTATAAACCAAAATTTTTGCTTTGGCCTTTGGAATTCGGATTAACGAGAGTCGACAGCATATATTTGGATCTGACCCCACTGTTGCATCAGTAACTCTTTAACAATATTAGACAACTGGTTCAAAAATGGAAAATAAAACTGAACCACAACAAATCACAGAACATCACTCTCAGACAAGAGACTAAAGCTGTTGTATCTAGTCCTCCAAAACCTTCGGTATTGAAACTCCGGCAGCAAATAGATTCTTAAATTTTGATAATTAAATACATATTTACATAGTCCACGCACCGGGGATTGGGAAAAATAAGTACTTAAAAAATACAAATATTTCAATAAAAAATACATTGAATAATCATGAAATCAGCTTGGTACATCACAAGTCACTTCACTGCACTTTACTCAGATTTACATGTACCCACAGTACACGAACATATACAGAACCTTTATAGACGATTTCAAGACCCTCAAAAGGCTATAAAGGAGTTGGATGAGAGACCATTATTTTTTTTTCTAACTCATATTAGGAGGAGGAAAAAAAAAAATTGTATATATAATTAGAATTCCAATTTAAATAAAAGTTTAAGCTGTAACGTTTCTGCTTGACTTTGAAAATATAAAATTTAACGAAAACATTTATTTTTTTTTTAAATATATTTATCAACCAAGAATTATTTCATAATTTATTTTTTTTCGACAGAAAAAAAAATCATATTGTTCTGAAAAAATATTACAATATTCCTTTCTAATAAAGGGATTCAACAGTTCATTAACATTAAAAAGGGTCAAAATTCTTTAAGAGGTATAGTTGTATAGTTGTATAGTTGTTCGAGACTTTATTTATTCAACATATATTTTTTTAAATGTAACATTTACTTACAATTAGATCCTTATTCAAAAAACATCAAATTTTTTTTTTTTCATTACTTGTGAAATTATAACGTACAGGACGCATTCTGTAATATACTTATTTTCCTTAAAATGTATATTATTTTTAGATAATAACTAAATTCACATCAATATTTGCTATATAAGTCAATATATTACGTAAATATAAATAATAAATATATTAATTTTGAAAATATAGTACAAATGATATTTATAATTTTTTTTTTGATTTGACTTTGACAATAAATTAAAAATATTTAAAAAATACTTATTTTTTTAATATTTAAAATTTAAATATAAAATTAAATGTTGTAAGTATAATAGTTATACTTAGTTCCTATTTAGTACAAAACTTCAATTAATTATAAATTAGCTGTTGCTTATTAAGACTTATATTTTTATTTTTATTTAAAATTCATATTATTATTCTCATTATATGTATATTTAATATTTAGGTAAAATTATAAAATATTTCTATATTTTTGTTCCATAATAATTTTATAACAGTTCTGAACAATAAAAAGTGAGCCGATATAAACAAAAATAAAATATAGAACCTCTTTATATGAGAACATCTTGAAGAAGAGCTGTCGGTTTGTTCTGGTTGTAAATATTATTGGCGAACTGCCTGCAGCCAAGGACAATGCTTCAAGGAAGGTGAAGAATCTTTTGTCAGAGCCCGGGTATTATTGCTCTATGTCGAAGAAGCAGTAAAGACTCAAACTTTATACTCAATGGTATATTTTTAAAGGATTCAGGCTGCTTATAAGGGATGATCTTCATGAATGATTCGGTATTAAACTATATTCAAACATTTCAACTTCTCTTTCGCTATGTATTGTTATTCTTATATAAACTAAAAACGGTAACAATTACTAAATTATTATTATTTAAGTTTAAATGAAATGTGGTGCAGGCAGCAGTCAAGGTTTCGGTACTTTGGTACCTTTAGGTACCTGCATCTGAAAAATCAGTCGGTCAAAAGAATATTTCACTAGACCGATTGTGAGGATAGCCAAGCGTTTTGTTGACCGGGGGAAGCCAGGAAATTCGTTGGACAAAGCATGACTGAGAAAAGGTGGAAGCAAGCTGAAACTTCTTTTGACGACAAAATTTAGAATTTTCAAAGCGGACCGAAGATGACAGCCAGTGAGTATGCAACATCGAAGGGGCTGCAATTTGAGGACCGTCAATAGTTTGTAACACACACAGCCTAAGCACCAATGATCTCTTTTTATTAGATGACAATATACAGATAAGATAACATTTGTAATTGGTTACTATATATCTTAATTTATTTAAGAGATAATTAATTACATAAAGCAGATATTAATTGTTGGCGCATAGAGTACGGAAGATTCAATCATTATAGTTGGTTTAATTAGAATATCGGTTCCCTTCAGAAATTGAATATAATTTGAAGATAAATTAAATGTATTTATAACCCCAGACCTAGACCATAGGGAGCTTGTTAGATCAGTGAACATAATTTGTGTTAGAATCACAACCTGACTGTTTATGTATCTATGAAATATTCGGAAAACTAAAATATACCATATCTCAGAAATTTTATTTTCTCAAGATGAGTCTTTCTCTACATAACGATAATATCATGTTTCATTTTTGTGTGGATTGGAGAATTAGAACTAACCTGGAATGGAACCCAAAATCATTTTTATAGTCAAAGCAGGCAGATTAAGGTGGCTCGGTCATGTGCAAAGGATGACGAAAGATAGACTTCCAAAAAAGATGATAACGGCAGTCCGGGAGGAAAAAGATTGAGAGGAAGACCTAGGCTGAGATGACTGGACAACGTCCAAGATGACATGCGAAGACTGGGAGTGAATGGTTGGAGGAGGAAGGCGGAAGATAGAAAGGAATGGCTGTCTGTACTTTGTGAAGCCAAGGTCCGACTAGGACTGTAGTGCTCAATAATAAATAAATCAATTTATTTATTTTTTATTTTTGAAGGATGCGGGGTTAAATTATTAATATTTTATATATGCCAATTGGGGAACCAATACCACTTTATATGTCTAATCGTAATTGAACTTAAGATAGGCTTTGATTCTTTGACTAATTTGGACAGAATTATACATTGCCCATATATACGCCGTTGTATTTTGGTGGATGTGAAAGAAGGCAGTAAGGTTTTTTTAAAAATGACGATCATCCTGTCAAACTAATTCCGTCAATATATTTTAGGACCTCCTCCGTTTTAAACGAGAAAAAAACGTCGAAAAAAGTTTTGGCGACTGAATCTATATTCGCCGAATTATGCAACCTTCGTTCCGGATTCGACACACCCGCTCGATCATTGACGTCAATGGGGGATCCGTAATCTGAGGAAATGACAAAATTACGTGAGTGATGTTACACTGGAGTTTAGGAGGACGAGGCGTAGGGGTAAACACCCCTGCCTGGAGCTGACTGATTCTCTTTATATCATCTGAAAGGATGGATGGATTTAAAAGGGGATTATATAAAATATTTATATTATCTTCAGGTTCAGATCAATATGGTGGTTTTTATTTAAGTATTTCCCATCACTGTATTACATACTTTTTTTAAAACGAAGGGGTGAAAAGATAGCCGTTGTTATCAGAATGGTTAAAGTTATTGATTGTTTCGACAATGTATTCTGTTAATTGAAATATAGACTGGGGAGTCTGTTTTGCTCATATTGAGGTTGGATTATCCTTAATTTTCTTGATATATTTTCTTCTTTTTTTTTGTAACTATTTGTGGAATAGAACTTTTTTTAAGACATAGTTTATCCATTAGAGTTCAAGTGAGATTTTGCCCACGTGCTTTAGTTTTCGAGTAAAATAGAAATGAAATTGTTAGCTCATTTTTTTAAATTTCCTCTTTTATTTATCGCATATTGTGGGTTTAATATAGTTTTACAGCAAACACCGCTGATTGATGAGTAATTTGTAATACAATAATTGTTGTTTAGTGAGACTTAAGGTCCTTATGTATTCCAAATAGAGCAGGAAGAACGGGTTATCCCACAGATTGCCAACCTATTCTAGCCAGAGTGTGGGAAAGTCAATATCAATTTCCTTGGCCCAGTACTAAATAAATTTTAACCCGCCCAGGTGGGATTGGAACCTACGACCTTCTCTACCGAGAGTGCTGAGACCCTCGCCCCAACTCGACTATCGAGTTCTTCTCATACTGCACTTTAGTTTAAACCTGAAATATTTAGATGTACTTAAGAAAAAAAAAAGTTCCGTCCAATACCTAATCAAAATCAGAACAACGTTCTCTACGGCTACTCAATAATCATAGGTAGGTGTACTACACTCTCTTACTATACTCAGTATGGGTAGCATCCTGTAAAATCTCATTCTAAACCGCCTGTACTCTATCCACTGAATGCAATCGTATTATTCTAAATTACTAGTTTGGTTTCCAAACATTATATTCTACAATCTTTGTATTGCACAGTATTCTTGCACACAGAACAGGCTTTTGACTATGTCTGAATCCAGGACTGTTTTACAAACTCAACAAACCCCTACCTTTTAGATATTTCTTTATTATTCGTTCTTACCACAGTGATAGAACATTCAGAGTGTCATAATGTTGCCCATTCATCCCTCTTTATTCATCCTTGTTCCAATGTTCCAACCATACAGCTGGCATCTCTCTGTTACCGATAGTGCTTAAAACTTACTAGGTGAAATAAATATTTACTGTAAATTGTTTCGGTTAAATGACAACTCAAAATTTGACTATTTTAGTCCACATTCCATGATAAATGCATCTCAACTTTGACGGCCAGATTTAGTGACACTTTTTGGTATAAATGACCTTGAACAATTTATTTTTTTCTTCTAATCAAAAAGGAAAAAATACTACAATAAATTACATTATTACGTCAAAAGTCTAAATGAATAGTCCCAGTTTTTTTATTTTTCTTAATCTAAAGTTCCTTAACGTTTTTTTAAGTTGGTTATCGATTTAATAACCATTTTTATTAAATTTTACATTATTTAAAAAATCGGGAGCCTATAGAAAACAAGTTGTGCCCGAAAAGAGTTATCAATTTGGGATATCGGTAAGTACTTCAGTTTTCCTCATATTGTTAAATATCACTTAATTGAATTTACTATGGCGCTATTTGCCAAGCGCCGGGTTCAGAACATTCCCTTTGTTTACTAACTTTAGGCATTCGTTTAATTTGGAACACCTTCTAGAACATACATGACTCATTCTTTCTTTTTCGATTCACACGCTTGTGCTTTGATAGCTTCTGTCAGTCAGGAGGATATATTTAGGAAGTAAAATCTAAAAATGAACATAGATGTGATGCAATTGATGTGACGATACAAAGAGAGCGCGACGTCACTGTTGCCGGCGCTCAGCTGAGACGCTGCGTTGCTCTCAGGAATAGAATTGGCCGCCGTCCACGATCCGTCATCCCGCATACTTTTCTAATTCCGTCCGGATTGTCTAGTTATGGGGAAAGGGGCGCTTTCCGCGGTTGTCCAGAAATAGATCGGTGGCGAGAGTGTGTTGATTCCATTCATAAAGCCAAATCCTCTTTAAATAGAGTTGTTTTCCAATAAGCGTTTACTTCAACAAGAAGCAGCGTTTAGACTTTTATAGTAGCACTGAGTCAGGGGGCGTTTTTTGCGAGTTCCTTTAATAACTCATTCGTTATAAGTCTCTATTTACATCTAGAATCAACTGGGCCAGTGAATCATATTCATATTAGCAGAGCTATGTTTATGTTGGGATCTAGAATTATTTTATTTACAAGGAAAGACAATATTTCATTCTATCTATATCCTTATGATTTGTTTAGATATATTCGTCAAAATTAAGATCTGTGACTAATTTCTGACTAATTTAAGTTAAATAATTTTTTCATAAGGAATCATTTGGTTCTTAAAAAAATCTATATCTGTATTATTAAGCAAGGAAATTTTTTCATGATTGAAGGATTACCCTACTCTCTCAACCAGGTTTTGTTTCTACACAATGAAGATACCGGCACTTACTTTAGAAAGCTGGTTGTTCCCCTGAAGGAAATTCCAACTCCTGACTGGGACCTCGATTGATGATAGAAAAATAAATTTATATAGTCACAATTAAACCTGATATGTTGTCCATCTTTACCACTTATACATCTTGAATATTTCTTACTTTTGTTAGTTTAAATACATTACATACACAATACAATTATTTTTCGCTATATTTAATTGTTTTTATTTTGACAATTACAGTCTTTCACAATAAATGGAAATTGATCTTTAAAGTATACCTTCATACATCATTACAAACAACCTATAAAGTAAAGGCAAATTTATCAGGACACAAGTTTTAATAAAACATCAATCACTCAAAAATAAATTTAATTCAAGTGAAATATATAAATAAAGTTTGTCTAAAAACTTAATATAAATAAATTAATTTATTTATAACATATTATTGATGTAAATTTTTTAATATGAATATGCAATGCAATAAACATTATAATTATAATTGTATTAAATACTGTTTCAGCTTGGAGAGCAAATACAAAAAACGTTTTTTAATATTCATGTTAAAAAAAAATATATGACCATAACGAAATAAAAAAATGGTAGTAAACTAGATGAATTTTCTAATATGTATATGCCCTGATTCTTTAAATTAGTGATATTTACCTATTTTTGAAATATATTTGTTCCATTGTTTTGATAATGTTTAAGACATATCCAGATTTATACCCTTTCAATTTGAATAGATAACTTTGTTTAAGATATACATTAAAAAAAACTAAAAATATTAAGTATTAAATGCCCGACAACGACTGACAAAACAAATCCTAGAGTACATAGAAAGCATTAAGATAATGAAGTGGATTACCGAAGTCAGAAAAGACCTAAAGGATGCTGGTTAACAGGCGCTGATATACAAGACAGACAAACATTTTACCAGAATAATACCGAAGTGAAAAGTGAGCTAAGAGGTCAAGAAATTCAAGACAGGAATAACTTGGTCTTATGAGAGGAAGAAAATGCAGAGTGAGAAGATAAAAGAAGTGTGGTGTCTGATCAATATGGTGCCTAGCGGCCTATACCTGTATAATTAACTTTAATAATTAATAATTATAATAATTAACCATTTTATATTTATAGGAAACGGCAGATATAATTTTTTTTTTCTGACAGCAAAAACAAGATGATAAAATCTTAAAGATTCATTTTAAATTTATGATTACAACATGTACTTAAATATTTGGTGATTAGCACGTATTTATTCATTAATAAGAAATAATATTTAGTTATCCTTCTCCGTTCTCATCCCTTCCGGGCTCACCCTTCCCCTCGATCTTTACTGTTCCCGATTTCCTGCGAGAGGTCATCGACTTCAGTTTCCAAAATGTTTTCCTTTGGCCCAGATCCCGACCAAACCGTGCCAACTAACGTACCACTTGCTCCTGTAGGAGACGCAGGTGGGCGAGTCCGTTAAGAAAAGTGTCTTGGAAATAGCTCATCTTTTTTATTTTTGTTTTGTCTTGTGCTATTTATTTGATGTTTTGTTTATCTTGGAGTTGATAAATTTCCTTTATAAAATATTAAAATCACATACCAATTAAAATTTGTTTTTTCTACAATGCAGTGGCATTTCTTAACCCAAGTTTTCAACACCCTCCCTCCATGTACTAAAACCCATTCCTCCCTTTGGCCAGATCCCATAATGTATTCTATTTTCTTTACCCATTTCCACACGAGCTTAGGTTTGTTTTTTTTCTTGATCCCATCTAGGATATTTTTTGCACCTCCATTTGTTTTCTCTACTTCTTTCATTTTTAACTTTTTACCTCCTTGAGATTCTCGCTACTTGCCAATATTTTAGTGGCAAGAAACTTCTTGCAGAGATTGGTCTTTATTGTCCCTTTTTCCGCTCTATATGTCATTGTAATTAATACAATACTTTTAATTACATTTTGTTTTGTTTTGGGAAAGATGTTCCTACTACATAGATTTAAATTTAGCAAGAAAATAACTTTTTTGCTATCTACTGTGCTCTTCTTAATTTCCACATCATAGGAGACACATCCTCAATTTGTGCTTCCAAGATGTCAAAGTATCAACTTCTTTTAATACTTCCCCCCCCCCCCCCCCCGGAATATATTTTACGGTCAGCACCTAAGGGTATAAATTTGATTTTACTATTAGGCCCCATCGTTGGTATTGTGATTATCGGAATATATAGTCGGCATCCTCGTGTCCTGAGCAATGACAACTTGGTCAATTGCTGCGGATAAGTTATACTCAAACACATCAAATTTCACGTGTATTCCCATGGGATTAAGTTTCCTTCTCCATCTTTTAAACTTAATTTTAAGTAAGTCTTGAATAGGGAAGGGGATGCACTGTACCCTTGTAGGAGCCCTTTATTTGTCCTTAAAGATTTCGAAAGATCTTGGTCAATTTTAACTTTTCATGAATTATCACTATACATTTCTTTAAGAGTTGTTATAAGGAAATTATCGGTTCTAGCTTTTGTAAGGCTTTTCATAAGAAACTTAGCGTAACATAAACGTATGCTTTTTCAAAGTCAATAAATATTAGTTCAATATCTCTTAGTTCAATATCGCTCCGTAATTTTTAAGACATATGTCATTAATATATGTTAGGATTGATTAATTAATTGCTATTTCTATTGGAATTATTTGTATTCAACATCAGATCTAAGCAGGCGAACGGACTTCTCCGCATGTTTCTCTAGAATTAATGATGAATGTTAAACAGTGGAAGGGGGTTTAACTGTTCCATTTTTTAGTTTTTTGCTTATAATTCGAAAACGGTATGTTGCATTGAAAACGTTTTTACTACAAAATAAAAGCTTATTAAATTTGCTACAAGTTTGGTTTTATACATTTCTACCAAAAATTGAACCGTTTTTGTGCTACCAGCTCATCATTTAAGATCATCATTTAAAAAAAAAAAAAAAAAAAAAAAATTATCACTCGTGTTTTTCGTATATTTTTGTCTTCTAGATCCTCACTCGTTCATTTTAGGGAATATCGTAAGGATAAAAATTCTTCATTGAATGGAATATCAAAATTTAATTGGGACATCAAGATTTTTCTTTGAAATCTTGTAATTGCTGTCTGTACTTTGTAAAGTGTTCAATATTAAGTAATGTACGACATATATTTTGGTAGGGAATTTAATGCTGTAGAAGTTTTTACCATTCAGTTTTCCCCTAAAATAAACGCGTAACGTTCTAGAAGACAAAAATATAAGTAAAAAACATTTTTTCCGGAGCCGGTAGCACGGAAACGGTCCAGTTTCTCGTAAAAATGTATATAAACAAACGGTTTGTAAATTTAATAAGCATTGATTTTTTACTAAAAACCTTTTTTAATTCAACGCACCATTTTCGAGTTATAAGCGAAAAACTGAAAAATGGAACATTTAAAGCACCCCTCTCTCCCCAGCAGCACCGGAATTAGGAGGGACTTTTTTCTCGTTCAGGGGACCATCCCCTACACATTCCTTAAAAAATTGGAACTAGTAATTTTAGTTCGTCTGATTGCCTCTTTTTGGTCTAGATTGACTAGACTAAATGGTTGAGGACATCTCAAAACTTTATCATTATAAGGCATCACTGAAAATAACGATGTTTCACTAGTGGTTAGAAATGTGGGTTTTCCATTATTAAATAGTTAATGTATAACTATTTAAAAAAACAACAACAATATATATATATATATATATATATATATATATATATATATATATATATATATATATATATATACTTTAATGACCAAGAGAGTAAGCTTTTCTTGGTTCTTAAGTCTTGATACAACTGTTATAAATCTAAATTTATATTATTTTTTGTTTTCTGATCCTCTAAATTATCAGAGTCAAATATATTGATAATTTACAAAACACATATTAGTGGTTTATTTTATTTTAAAAATTATTCTCTTAAATATAGTGGTAAGGTGGAGGGCCATGTTGACCTTCCCCCCGAAGTCATGTCCCTCTAAAGTTATGACCGCCAAGTTATTCTGTCAAGCCGGGTTCCATATCCAACTTTTCTAACTGAAGGTTCATTTGTATTCTCGGAGCTAGAGCTATATGATACAAACTGGTTTCGATCGTTAGTCGATTTTTATTTTTGTCTTATGCATAAAACATTGTCACTGTTGAGGGGATGTATCCATGGTTTTATTTCTATCTCATCGGACAATGGAGTTCAATTTTGAAACTCTAATTTGTGCGTAGCAGTAATGTTAAATTTTTCAGTTTTTTTTTTTCTAAAGATCGTTGTGTATTGATCGTTCAGAGATCGATGAACCATAGTGGAAAATTCCACATATTTCTCAGAGTCTATTTTCTATATTCTGTGTATTTTTAAATTACTATTTTTTTTATTATTTATCTTGCTAATAATGTAGACACTGAAACAACTGCATACTATATAGGGTGTCCCAAATTTAAATGGCAAAACTTCAAGAACTTATAGGGGACCGAAAAACTAAGACAAAAAGTCCTTTAGAGATTTGCTTGTTTTTGCTTAGTTTTAGAGAAAATCGCAAAAAAAGAAACAAAACAAGTTTTCATTTTTATACTTATTGATTTACATTTATATTTATGTTATGTTCTTTTTAATGTAAATATTGCTCAAAATGTTGTCCTCTTGCACCAATGCAAGTATTACATCTAGCACTCACTTGATAAATTGTAGCTAAAAATTGTTCTGATGATATTTGGTGCACTGCATCTATGATTCGGTCTCTTAATTGCTCTCTTGAGTTGATTGACACCGAATAAACTTTCTACTTCCAGGTTCCCCATACGAAGAAATCCATGGGTGTCATATCAGGTGATCTGGGTGGCCAAGGTACTAGTTCTCCACCTCCAATCCATCGTTGTGGATAATTTATATTCAGCCAAGTTTGAGCAACTCTGCTATAATGAGCTGGACATCCATCGAGTTGGAACCACATTTCAATCCGTTGTTGTAAGGGAATATCTTCTAAATAATTAGAAATGTCGTTCTCCAAAAAATGTGTAAATGTGATACCATTCAATGTTCGAGGTAAAAAATATGGTCCCACCAGTAATCCGTTCCAAATTCCAAGCCAAGCCAAGATAATTGCAAATTCATGCTGAAACCTATTCTCTTTAATAGCTTTGGAATTTTCAAGAGCCCATACATGATAATTTCTTTGGTTAACAATTCCTCCTCTTGTAAAGGTAGCTCATCATCGGTCCATATAATTGTTAATGGAAATATATTATCATCGTGAATATTGTCAAGAAAACAGTTACTAAAATTCAATCTCTTGACATAATCTTGAGGTAATAAATTCTGAACTTTTTTAAGATGGTATGGGTAGCGATTATCACCTATCAAAGTTCGGCATATTGCTTGCCGCGATATTGCTAATGCAGCAAATGCTCTTCGGATGCTAGTCTCAGGATTGTTATCGAAGTGGCGTTGGACACCTTTCTTCTCCGATAATCTGCTCTTATTGCTGTCTGGAATTGGTCGCCTTCACTACGTATTAAGAATGACCCAGTCTCTCTTAGTCTATTAAAAGTTAACGAAAAGACTCCTCGATTAGGCACTCTTCTATTTGGAAATCGGCGAGCATACTCCCGCAACGCTTCTAAAGCACTACCGCTACAGAAACCATACACAAAAATCATATCAGCGTATTCAACATTAGAATATGTATGCGGCATTGTGGCTGATGCTATTCACACAAAAATATCTGAGTAACTGACTGAAGACTGATTTAGGAATTATAATCCTAGAAGGAAGCCAAAATGTAAACAAATAAAATAATGTAAAGGATAACATTAAGTGTTTACATATCTCACTGCCTATCCTGACGAACTTTGAAAGTTGATAATCGCTACCTGTAACATTTTTGTTTTGTTTCTTTTTTTGCTATTTTCTCTAAAACGAGCAAATCTCTAAAGGACTTTTCGTCTTAGTTTTTCGGTCCCCTATAAGTTCCTGAAGTTTTGCCATTTAATTTCGGGACACCCTGTATATCCAATAAGTAAATGTGCGGTGAAATGAATAATATGACATCTCAATAACTTCTGAAAACTTATTCAGAAGTCAATAACTTTACTTATTTATATTTATATATTTTTTATTTATAACCTATAGATATTTACGACTGTGTACATTACTTAGATACAATAATAAAATGTGTTGTGAAATGATTACTGACATTTTAATAACCTGTGAATGACCCATTAGTAGCACTTCAATAAATGTTTAGGAATTCCCTAGGCCATCTTCTTTTAAGACGCCTCGGAAGGTTATCGGGAATCAAGGGAAAAGCAAGTTGGGAGACCAGTGGATTCGATTGGTTTTGTTGCTTGTCATGAAAGGATTAGTTTGTTTGTGACATAATAAGGAGGATTGAGGAATTTATGAAGGACTGTAAGGATTGGATATAAAATAATTTAAAGGTTTAGTGGAGCCCCAAAGCATACGGACAAACTCCATAAGTCCAAATGGGTATACTTCCAAAAGAAATTAGTTTTTTATTCATTTATCCTCAGCAGCTTATGGATACTTCGGATGGATATCCATCCATAAAAATCACTGAAATTGAATAAGTAAATCGTTTGTTAAAGTTACTTCTTATATTCCAACTATTCTACTTGTTTTTGAAGAAAGTGGACCAAAGAAGTGGATTAGAAATCTTAAAACGACCAGACCTCCTTTAACGTTTAAAATCATTTTTTAATTCTTGTGAATGACTCGTCTCCAACAACAGGATTGGATGACAGAGGAAAATAACTTGGCGAAATCACATCTTTAATAGCAAACAAATACTTGACCCTCCGCCTCATTGTTCCGAAGAAGCAAGTCAAGAAGAGGAGGAGCATGTTGATCGACATCGCTGGAGATGACACAGCAAGGGGCTCAACATGAGTCCCTGTCCCACACGGGGATTATCTTAACGGTAGTTAAAGGCCTATTATAGTTATTATTGCTGTAGGTAATAACATCTGGAGGGAGGGGGGGTGAGGGGGCTCAGGTTCAGGTGGCAGTGTGGGCGCCCGCGGCCAAATTTGGAGAAGCTGAAGCCGTGACGTCACGTTTCCGGTCGGGTAGTTAATTCATAGTTTGATTTCTTAATGAAGTGTTGTCTCCTTCGTTCCATCCCCTCCACCTCTTAGAAACCACTCCTCGAAGCTCTTGGCTTTCAGGATCATTCATTAAAAAATAATTCATGTTTTGTGCTCAAGAAAAATGTAAGATGTAGCAAGTATCCCTCCATTGAGCATTTTAGTTACTAAAAATGAGAGGTTGTGAATAAACGCTTCGAGCATATTGTGCCTAAATGACAATCTTTACAACTCTCGACTAACATATACTATAAACATTCTGATATCCTTTGAATATTCAATATATGGAATAATTAAATTTTATACCATATTCTCCATGGAATTTAATGATATTTCATTAATCTCTGTTGAATAGATCGGCTACCTAGGTCACCATTTGGACAAACGACTTACTTGGAACCCACATACTAGGCTAAAACGGCAAGAAACTGCCCATTGTTTTCGTCTTCGACATTTTTCATTCAAACCTTCCTACTCATTTACGTGACATTAATTAGCTCTATATGGTGATACGGAGTTGAGATTTGGGGCTCCACTAAGCTATCCAATTCGTCTTGTATCCAATCCTTACAAACCAAAATACTTCTAAAAAATCCTTACTGCTCATTAAGGATTTGTCACTAAGAAATTTATCCACTAAGAACTTAATGTGCCGTATGTTGCTGATTTAGTCCAAATCACATACCTTCCCTTTCATAATAAATTCCACAACCTTTCAAATCCATTAGTATCTCTACTTGCCTCAACTTCCCCTTCGTATCCAAATAAACCTCTGAGGTGTCTGAAGAAGATAATGGTCTTGGGACCTTCTTATATACAGCTTTTATTGAAGTGCCACCAATGGGTAGTTGCTTTAAAAGAAATTGGTATGTCATCTTGAGCATTATCTTCACATTTACTAAATGCATTTTTATTTTATTATATACAATTGTAACTTTTAATAAATGTATAAGTAAAAATAAAATCTACATGGTTTTATTTTTTCAACCTCTAGTAATTGCTCAATTTGTTTTTGTTTTTTTCATTCACTAACTAGTTCAGTTTAGTGACTAATTTTCTAATCAACCAAACATCATGGAATGGCACTTCATCCATGTTGTTCATCGATCAAAAATTAGTACTCGACTCAATTAATAATAGTAAATACTTAGTTGCCTTATTTTAATAACTATTCCAGAAGTAACATCAATAACCAAACACTGTTTCCTCGGCTGTTATTATAATACTAATGTACGTGAAACAAAAGAATTCATTATATTCAAGGGGCGGGCCATCGAATAGAGCCTAGGTATGCTTAATAATTTAGCTCAAAAAGCGCTTTAGTAAATTTAAACATATTATATAGGATATTAGGGATGTGTCGATTACAAAATCCGATTCTCTATTCCACTGATTTTATAGGATAGAATCTGTATGGAGAGTCGATGATTTTAAAGTCGATTCCTAGGAACCAATCGATATCGCTGACGTTGACGATAGTTCTGTAGTACCTAATTATTTAATAATTATACAGGGTGTCCGAAAGGAGTATCGGGTATTTGTTACAGCTTCCATTGCTTGATTTTATGTAAGGTAAGTAGCCCCATCTTGTTGAAACCACGTTCTTGAGTTGAAATCTTGAAATTCCTGTAACTCTGGACCCAAAAAGTTTCGCATCATATCGCAATAACTATTCACATTGAGTGATCGGCTTCGTCGATCTTCATGAAATTAAGGGCCGATTATGCCTTTAGCAGACATAGCGGCCCAAAAATGACTTTTTAGCTGTGCTGGGGGTCGTTCATGCTTTCGTCTCGGATTTTCCTCTGCCCAGTACCGACAATTCTGTTTATTTACATGACCATTCAGATGAAAGTTTACTTCATCACTGAAGAGTATGTCATCAAAATTGTTGAAGTAGTTTTTGTTTTATCGAAGTAAGAAATACCCGATTCTCTTTTCGGACACCGAAAAACTCAAGAACGTGGTTTTAACGAGATGGAGCCACTTGCTATACATCAAATCAAGCAATGGAAACTATTAACGAATTATTCACTAATAAGGTCATTTCGCTTAGGGGTAACATCAACTGGCCTCCCAGAAGCCCGACCTTAGTCCACTTGACTATTTTGTATTGGGATACCTTAAAAGTAAGGCCTACGATAATAATCCGACGAACCTGACGCAATCAAAGCAAAACATGGGGTCAAAAATGGCAGCAATATCGAGAGCTATATGTCAGCATGTGATTGCCAATATTCGTTCCTGATTAGAAGAGTGCCAGCAGCATAACGGTCACCATTTAGATAATTTTTTTTTATGTTAAGTAGTTTTTGTTTTATCGAAGTAACAAATACCCGATACTCTTTTTGGACACCCAATACATTGATTTTCTCTCTGAAGTTTGTTCAAGAACTGTAGGATACTTGTGAATTTACAAACTGGTATCTAAATTGTATGGAGTTTAGCTTTCTTTTATTATTTGTAGAACAGATGTATTTTTTAGGCGGTCATGGACAATATTAAATTGTCTCATTTTAAATTAAATCTACTTTAATACTCAATTTTAATGTAAATAAATGTAATGATTTGGTAAACATTTTTTGATATACTTGCGTAATATGAAGCAGCAATTTCCCTCTATTACATCAATATGGTTAATCCGATCATCAGTATTTAGTTAATCCAAACATTAGCGTTGGATGGCAGTGGGCGTCCTCCTCCAGGGTAGGATTTATATTTAGAGGCAGAAGTAATTCATCGGCTACCAGTACTTTCCTCTATCTGATTGCTACATATTGGCCGTCAGTCTGTAAACATCAAGCGGCAGGAGCCCCCGTTTCAAATAATTCACCTGCTTTAACAGGTGGGCCAATGATTGAACAATGAGATAAATGCTACTACGCAATACAATCACAAACAGTTGCATCACGAGGAAGCTTGACAAATTTCTAAATATTTGGAACTACTGCTGGGTGTGGGATTGATCTCTTCACTAATTGCAGATACCGATGATGACATTTTTCATTTGATCCAACTTGTCCAAATATTGCGAGAGATACTGCAAATTCATAGAAATGATCCAGTTCAAAATAAATGGTAGCGAAATAAATATTTGTTTGTCAAATAAGGAAGTACAAAGCTTATTCCTCCCTTACACTATTACGCTTCTTTCCGAACTAAGGTCAGGCAACATGATAATAATAACAGGCCCCAAATATATACAAAGCGTTTTGCATTTTTATAAGGATATATGATTTACTGCGCAATATGGTGAGTTGGCTATAATCGCGCGTCATCCTCTTCCTTGTCATTTTGGCACCCAGTTGTGTGGGGTATGGAATTCATTAATTCTACCCTTTCACGGCCTGTGATAGAAGGTATAAAATTCAGTTTATCCAGTTGTGTGAGTAAAAAAATAAACGAAATATAGCATTAGTTAGTTCGAATCTGGATTGTGGCTAGCTGAAATTAGCTCTGAGGAACGAATTCCTTGCTCCCGGGCAAGGAAGTTGGGAAACTGCAAGAAAAGAAAACCTTTTTTTGTTTCCACTAAGACCTGCCTTACCATGTAAAACTGCCGAAACCCTCCCTCTCCCTATGAATAGTATCCCACTCTATAGCTGGGTATAGCCCAGAAATGATTTCCAACTCAAGAGTCGATCCCTAGCATATCAGAATAAAGGATCAGAGCAAAGCAAGTCAGAAGATGGGAATCTTTTTTTTTTTTTTTACTTTTGAACTTAGAAGTCTCCGTTCAATTATATTGGGACGAAGCAAAAAGAAGGAGATTGAAAAGGTAGACTGGAAAGGATTTGGAGCGACATTAAATAAATTAATGATGACCAGCTGATTTAAACGAAAGTGAATTAGAAGGTTAAATGAAATTACCTTCGGAAGGGTAAACGTCAAATCTTCACTGAAAGGAGAGATAAAGGCATGACCCAAGATGGCATAGACATTTTTCACAAAACACATGTTCATCAGTTCATCTTTCCTGTAGACAAAGCGAAGTTTTGACTGAGAACAAGTCATAGTTACAACGAATTATCGAGTTAATTTTGGATCAACGGAATTTTAACTGAAAAAGTTAAAGGTTAATGAGACACTTTTAAGTAGAGGAGGTATACGGGTGATGTCGGATTCATGTTTTTCCAGAAAATAATTTGATAAAAACTTCCCATGTTTTTAATAGATGGATAGAGCGTTATTGGAATGTTATTTAGAAATAGGTTGGATATTTAAGATGTGACTGGATCCTATTACTAATATCTTCTCCATTATAAGCTTTTGCTTGTTTACCACACTTCATATCTTCTTGGAAAAACTAAGAGGTATATGTAGTATAATATGTATGGTTTTATTTATATACATATTTGTTTTTAGAAATGGTCCTTAATCGGACTATGAATCTTCTGCTAAAAACAAGCCTTAAGACCAGTTCTGGTTGTGAAAAATGAAATATTAAGCATTTGTGATATTTTAAAAGTCCAGGAATATAATTTAGAATACAGTCCAGTCAATGAGTGCTGAAATAAGGGACGTAGATTGCATAATATATCCGATTATTTTTGACTTCATAGCCTCCTTAGGAGTAGTTAGAAGGCAAACTATTTTTTTTTTTTTTTGATTTTCGATTATATCTCGAAAACGGTTGACTCTAGAAAAATATGTTTTAAATGAAAATAAAATTTTCTATAAATATTTGTCGAACTTGAAACAGTTTGCGAGATACACGTTACTGAAAATTAATAATTTTAGAAAAAACAAAATGTTTCACCTCACTTTTTCTTAAACATTTGCTTTAAACGCCAGAAAATTACATGTAAGATTAAAGTAAATTTAATGTTCTACAATTTTAATTCTGTCACTTTTTCTGAGAAACGATCTTGGAAGGCACTAGAAGCAAATGTTTGACAAAAAGTAATTTAAATTTATTTTTTTTGGCAGGAAATCACCGATTTCCAATAACGTATATTTCGAAAACGTTTGAAATTTCGACAAATATGTATAGAGTCAATTTTATAGGAAGTTAAATTAGCTTTAATTTTGATACCAAATATATTTTTCTAGTGTCTACCGTTATCGAGATATAATCGAAAAACTCCCAAAATAGGACCTTCTCCACTCCCCCCCCCCCCCCCGTTAGCTCACCCCCCAGGGGCGGGGACGTTTAGTATGTTTACCTTCTAACTACTAACGAAGTTACGAAGTCAAAAATTATTGCATATTTCATGCATTCTATAATATGTTTATGGACTAATATTTAAAACTTTGATTGTTTTTCTTTTTCAATGACATTCAAAATTCATCGTATCATTTAAATTCTTTTTTTTTTCTTCCTCAGTTTTTTTTATTGATTATAAGTTTTATTTTCTAATCTATTTGCAGCGACGGTATTTTCATTTTTCTTAAGCCGGCTCCACACATTCGTGTTATGTCATAACCCGCAACAAGGAAACTGTTTCGCCTAAAGCCGGCTCCACACATTCGTGTTATGTCATAACACGCAACACAAAACAGACATGCTCGTCAAAGATTGGCGAATGGGTGGATGGGCACTTGGCTCGTGTTATGTATTACGATATTATTTCAGATCCTGTTATAGCCGTATAGCCAGCTCCACACATTCGTGTTATTTCATAACACTCAACACGAAACAGACATGCTCGTTGAAGATGTCGAATGTGTGGATGGGCACTCGGCTCGTGTTTTGTGTTAAGTTGTTTCTGCTCGTGTTATGGGTGTATCGCTATATGAGGCGGTTTTTAACACACATCAAAGGAAATTTGTTTCCCCATAATACAAGCCGAAACAGAGAGAATCGCTTTTTCACAAATTCGCTTAGCAACAGCGAATAATCGTGAAGCCCAGTTAATCATTATTATCAATAATAACTGTTATAAAATGAACTATTACATTTGATAATAAATAACGTTAAGTAAGCACGTAGCGATTTAAAAAATATATAATTTAATTCGGTAGCTAATTTTACACATTTTGAATTGAACTGGACTATATTAAGTATATTTTTTTTTTACGGTAGCATTTGTAATGGGAAACTACGTTGTTGACAGAGTTTTTTTCGTCTATTTAATTAGTCAAGAAGAGATTTTCGTAGCTTATCTTCATTTTTGCTCTTAGTTCAGTCTGAAAGTATATAAATCATGGCGTAAATAATGCTGATGAAACTTAATAAACACATGAGATAATGTGATCAAGAAATAATAAGAGCTGACTATCAGGAGATTAATTTGCCTCGCATTAAAAAAAAGTGGTATTTGAGAGATTAAAGAGTCCTGAAACAATGCCAAAATAAAAGTGAAGATTTAAGAAAGGGTGAGACCGAAGGATAAAACTCAATTTCTCCAAAACAGGGAAAAACAATAGATCATTGCCCAGATGATTTATACATCGAAGGATACCAGCCTAAAATACATGTTTTTAAATACAGCAATAGATACTTGTACATGTTTTTAAATTGAAAAAGAAACAGGTAGATTTCTGCCAATTCCCTTACTCGCTTTTAAAACCAGCAATGCAATTTTTTTCCTCTGATCCGATTTTGTAATCTTTTCCCATTTCTAAAAAATGTTTGTCTATAGGTACAGTTTAGATATCAAATAAAAGCTAATTACATTTCCTTCAATTTCTGTCTTGAAGAAATTATTGTGAAACCAGTACTTTTGTTAGAATGCGGCCGAGAACTTGACTCAACGGAATATTTTCAAATATTGTGAAAAATCACTATTTTTTGGAGAACTGTATTTCCGTAACCAATTAATCTACATAGCTGCGGTTAGAATTAAATTGTCACACATATAGTACTCTTTAATATAGTACATTCTATGTCAAGCAAATTTTCATATTTTAGAGATATAAATGAAAAACGAAAATAGTGCTACAATTCCGCGGTTTATTGAGTACTGCAAACAACCCACTTGATTTTGAGGTTTGAAAACTTGGATTTTAACTATCCTCATGGGTCCTAGCAACATATTAAAAAATGGTAGATACATGCATTTTTACGAACATGGCTTATTTTAGTTGGTATTGATATATTGTAATGACAACAGAGAACTGTTTCCTCGTTTCGTGTTATGTGTTATGGCATAACAAGAAACAGGTTCGGTGGACATTGTTTCGTGTTGCGTATTATGACATAACACGAATGTGTGGAGCCGGCTTAATGTTCGCCGAACCTGTTTCGTGTTATGTCTTAACACATAACACGAATTAACGACGAAAGAGTTCTCTGTTATGGCTTAACACATAACACGAAACAACGACGAAACTGTTCTCTGTTATGGCATAACACATAACACGAAACAGTTCTCTGTAATGGTATAACACATAACACGAAACAGTTCTCTGTTGTCATAACAATACCTACTAAAATAAGCCAAGTTCGTAAAAACGCATGTATCTACCATTTTTTATTATGTTGTTAGGACCCTTAAGCATAGTTAAAATCCAAGTTTCCAAACCTCAAAACCAGGTGGGATGTTCGTAGTACTCGATAAACCACGGAATTTTAGCACTATTTTCGTTTTTCATTTATATATCTAAAATATGTATATTTGCTTGACATAGCATTTACAATATTAAACAGTACTAATTGTGAGACCGTTTAATTCTAACCGCAGCTATGTAGATTAATTGGTTGCGGAAATACAGTTCTCCAAAAAATTTTCCCGTTGAGTCAAGTTCTCGGCCTCATTATAACAAAAGTACTGGTTTAACAAAAATTTCTTCAAGAATGAATTTAAAGGAAATTTAATTAGCTTTAATTTGATATCTAAACTGTACCTTTAGGCCAACTTTTTTTTAGAAACGGGAAAAGATTACAAAATCGGATTTGAGGAAAAAAATTGCATTGCTGGTTTTAAAAATGAGTGAGGGAATTAGCAGGAATCTACCTGCTTCTTTTTTAATTTAAAAACATGAACAAGTATCTATTGCTGTATTTAAAAACATGTATTTTAGGCTGGTATCCTTCTATGTATTAATCGACTGGGCTATGATCTATTGTTTTTCCCTGTTTAGGAGAAATTGAGTTTTGTCATTCGGTCTCCCTCCTTTCTTATATCTTATATTTTATTTTGCCATTGTTTCAGAACTCTTTAGTCTCTCAAATACCATTTTTTTTATTGCGAGGCTACTTAATTTCCAGACAGTCAGCTCTTATTAATTCTTTATCACATTGTCTCATGTGTTAATAAAGTTTGCGTAAGCTTTATTTACGCCATGATCTGTCTAGTTTCAGACTGAACTAAGAGCAAAAGTGAAGAAGCTACGAAAATCTCTTCTTGACTAATTGAACAGACGAAAAAAACTGTCAACAACGTAGTGTCCCATTACAAATACTACCTTAAAAACATTATACCTAATATAGTCCAGTTCAATTCAAAATGTATGAAATTAGTTATCGATTTAAATTATATATTTTTTTAATCGCTACATGCTTACTTAACGTTATTTATTATCAAATTTAATAGTTTTTCAGTTTAAAACAGTTATTATTGATAACAATGATTAACTGGGCTTCACGATTATTCGCTGTTGCTAAGGGAATTTATGAATCAGTGATTGTCTCTGTTTCGGCTTGTGTTATGGGAAAACAAATTTCGTTTGATGTGTGTTAAAAACCGCCTCCTATAGTGATACACCCATAACACGAGCAGAAACAACTTGATAACACATAACACGAGCCGAGAGCCCATCTACATATTCGGCATCTTCAACGAGCATGTCTGTTTCGTGTTGCGTGTTATGACGTAACACGAATGTGTGGAGCTGGCTATACGGCTATAACAGAATCTGAAACAATATCATAGATAACACATAACACGAGCTGCGTGCCCATCCACACATTCGCCAATCTTTGACGAGCATGTCTATTTCGTGTTGCGTGTTATGACATAACACGAATGTGTGGAGCCGGCTTAAAGTTGTTAATTATATACAATAAATAAATTCTAAAAAAAAAAAGAAGATAGAAATTCGTATTTGTTTATGTATAAAAAGTTAAAGAAACTACAGTAACTTTACATTAAATAAAGCACCATCCTTTTGTGTGCAGATGCATTTTTTTTAAGAACAGTGCAGTTGATGATTTATCAGTACGATGATATGAAGTATAGCCAAGATTGTTGATAGTAGTTTGATGAATGTTGAAATTGTGTTGGAGATCAGCGGTCCAAAGACAGGAAGATTCTATTCTGAATCGAAGGTGTGTCCGCAACGACCTTGCAGCAATGAATTTGCAAAGGCTGGCTTAAACATGTGCACACAGAGTTCCATGACCTGCGCTTTGCCTCAGGCTTCGTGATACTGCCTATACATTTATTTATTTTCTCTTTACTGTTCATTTATTTTCTATTTATTGTCTTGGCTTTATTTATTAGTCCTTTGGCTGTTTGATGTGTTTGGTTGGATACTTAGCAATTGTCAAGATTTGTCATTTCGCATGATTGTAGAGGCCTGCGAGTGAAGAAAAATATTTTTTTGTTAAAAAAAAAGGTTTAAAATATTATACACCGTAATATAGCTATTGCATATTTATGGCTGGAAACGTACTCTCCATTCCAGTAAAAAAGTCATAATTTATGTAGACTTTTACAGACAAAGCCCCTTTATTCTCTAACTAAGGAACCCAGAAACTAGGTAGGTTGGCGGGGAAATTAAAGCAATTTTAATATTCAAGTTATTTTTACTTCTCTTGAAGGGAAGGGCTGTATCCAAATCACAACATTACTCCTTTGAAAAACTTGAGCTTTTCGGAAAACGTCAAAAAAAAAAATAATAAAAAATAAATAAATAAAATAAATGAAAAATAAAAAGAACAATTACAATTTCCAGTGCTTTTGTTTCTGAGTGTAGAAAACCACAGTACACAAAAACAAATTATATATTTAATTAAATATATTTGACTAAATTTGATTTCATACAAATACAGAAAGGTATTTCTCTCAAATCAATTATTTCGGATCCACGGGTAATTTAAAATGAGAAAGTGCAGACAATTTGGTAGTCGAACGGGAAAAAATCCAGAGGTTTTTCTCAATTGAATATTATGTTTTTTGAAAAGGAAATTGCCAAATTTTAACCTAGCCTCCTTGGAAATATAAAGCGCTTCAAACAAACACACATAAAAAAAATATAATAACAAAAGAAAGAAATACATTTCAATTTTTTAGTATTTTTGTACTATAAAACAATACTCATTAAAATAATTAAAAATTTACATTCAATACATTAAATTTCCTACAAGTTAGTTTGTCTATGTTTTTTCTTTGTCAAACAAATTATTAACAATAGATTCGGATACAGTACCCCTAAAAATTTATTTTTTTTTTATGGTGAGTGGTCTATGTGGGATTCTTTATCTCTTGAGCGAGTATGTAGCTATAGTATGACAATTGCTGATAACGTAACATTTACAGTGAAATTATTTAGGGCTTAACAAAATATGAGCAATAGTTATAACCTCATGGTTACAAAAACTGGTGGTTGAACCTTACTGGCTATGGGGTGTTTATTTCTGCATAGTATAATCGAATCCTTATGTGCTGAGTGATGTATTTTTTTTACATTTATGTAGTATCTGTATTAAAGTAATAAGTATCTGATTCGATATTTGACCTCATACCTTACAGCTTACTCTGTGATAATGTTATCGATCCTGCATAACGTTCCACGGAACTAAGATGATTGGCATTCGTTCTCCGAGAGTTATGAGCAGAACATCTGCCCCGTGCGCGATGACAGTGCTCCTAGAAATTGATCTACATAGCCCTGTCAGTTTTAAGAAATGGGAGTAGCTTCCACTAACCACTAAGCACCTGGTTTGATTTAACACTAAGTGACTGCGCAGACAGGCCTCGGGGCGAACTTTAAAAACTGATGATTTCTTAACAAGCTCAAGTCTCGCTTTGTCACGTGCTGGCTAACCAGCTGCGGGATAGCTGCGTTCCCGGGTTATTAAATATTTAATGTTCACGAACGAGCTGTTCATTTTGAAGAATAATATATTTTAGGGGTCATTACCAACTAATACTATTATTAATACGGAATAGATTGACGTGTTCAAGCTACTTCTTAGTAGATTTTGGTTTTATAAATTGTGTAGCACTAGGAAAACTTCAAACAATACAAATTACACATTTAATATTTTTTTAAATACTTATATTAACCATTGAACTTATTATGTACTTAAAATATTTATTATTATTGTACTGAATGTAATTAAAGTCAATCTTATTAATCGATTTAGTTTAGACCAATACACTGGCCAGTTAATCTGAGGCTTTCATTTCGGATAAAATATATTTTCTCTCAAATTAAACCTACCATGACTAAAAAAACATTCAGGATGTTATTACGACTGATATTATTGTATGTACAAAAGGAAATATCTACAAAACATATAAACGTTACAATTTTTCAATTTGTTGTTCCTCTTCCCGAAATAGAAACATTTCTGTTTATCTTTCTTTCTTTTTATTTAATTTACTACTATTTGTTAAAAAAAAAAAAAAAAAAAAAAAAAAAAAAAAAAAAAAAAAAAAAAAAAAAAAAAAAAAATTGAAAACTGACTTGTAAATATAGAAATAACTAATTGACGTAGATGACTAATGCAGTTTTGATGCAATAAACAAAAGCTAACAGACATAATATTAATATTAATAATAAAACGACATTTGAGGCTATATGTACCCCAGGGATTTATATTTTCCTTTATTATTCTTAGTTTGATCGGTTGGCTCTCATTCTACATAGACCACTATCCATTTTTAACACTAATCCTACCATGACGAGTCAAATGACCCTTTACGAACTTTTTGGCAGAAGTCCTTGGAAAATACATTCATTACTTTGCTTTTTGACTTTACAACTTTTATAAAAAAAAATATATATATCAAAAGTGCTTTTTCAACATCCACTCCTCTCATATTATTGTTTATTTTACCGAGGAACTGTGGTAAAAATATGTATACATGAAATAGTGTTAATTTATTTTGTAGTGGTTGGCGTAAGTCTGATGGATTTAAAATCATGTCACCTTGATCTGGTGGCACCAGAGCTTTTCTTGCACTATTAATGCGAGCTAGTTTCTTACAATACCCACGTGACTTGGGACCCATTTAAAATTTACGGATATACTTTGATTATTTAATCTGAGCAAGAGTGGCTAATAATAAGGGACACATAGAGACCACGATCTTACTAATCAAAACTTTGTAAACAATCCTTGCTTTTATGTACCTACAGTTGTAAATAAAATTTATAGGAAAATTATAAAGTAGTATAAGCTTTAAGAAAATTGCAATTTTTTACCGGAGTTCAGCGGAGCTTTTTTTTGCAAGTTTGCAAGCTCCGGTTACTTTTTCCTTTTCACTCTATTAAAATTGTCGATATCACATATTGTAGTTTAGACCTATCTAATTTTTTTCCACTTTTTTAAAAATATTTTTACTAAAAATCTGTCAAGTTTCGTTGTTTTATCTATAAAAATAAGTTCGCTTTAAAATTGTAGATCATTTAAAATAGGCCATTTTTGGGTGGAGTAATATTGTCCAACTTCAAAAGGTTTCAGAGTCACCAATAAAAATGAAATTGAATAAACAAATTAGAAATGCTGACTCAATGAGTAATAATGAACACAATAGTCACCAAACACGACAAAAATAATACATGCCACTGTGCGGCGTTAAGCGGGAACCAATCAACCCGTAAGAAATGAATAAAAAATAAATTTAAAAAAAAATTACTTAAAATTAGATTCAGCTTAAAGTCTAAAACATATTTATCTTCAAGTTTGATTATGTTCACTTTTCAGTCGGATTAAACATGGTTAATTTAAAATACATTTTATATATTTGTAAAATAAAATGTTCCATTTATTCTAACGTTAGACTAAAAAATAACTTAAACAACAACAAATTTTAGTATTGCAACATTTATTTCAAAATCATAGTAATTACAACTATGTTGAAAAAAAAAAAAAATCATTTTACCAAACAATAGTAATAATCTCTATTTTAAACCCGAAATTGATTCTTCTTCATCAACTTGGAAATCTATATCTTACTGAATACCTGAGCTACCTTTCAAACACAAAAAGAATGACAATCCTTTAGTGTATAAGATTTAGATCATTATATTTAGCTTCAGAAATCACTTCTGGAATAATTTTAATATTTTCAATGTAATCTCCACGAAAATAACATTCACTTTTAAAAAGAAAGAACAAATTATTGCGGCAAATCTTCTGTTGGTATGTTTCGTCCAAAAGTGCAAATAATTTGGATATAGCCTTATTATATAAACGAATTTGAGTTTAGTCAATAACTCATTTCAGAATAAGCAGGAAACTATCAAGTGGGTTGCTTTCGGCCAAAGCTAAATAGATTAAAAATGACATGTGGGCTGGTTGTTGTTCAGTTTGACGTGCATTTTAAGTTATGTAAAGCTTGCGTTAGTCTCTGAAATCGAAGATTGGTCTATTTTTGTTCGCATGCTGTACTTACAATTAGTTTATTTTTAGTAATTTTGTGGGTTGGCTGTTTTCTCCATATCCCAGTCCAATTATTATTACGATTTTTTTAAAACAACTTAAACTGTTTTTCCTTGGTGATAGCGGCGAGTACGTGCCCACCCCACCTCACTGCTAGCGCTATATGTTGGGCTGTGCCGCGTTGGATATATTAATGACGGCCGTATCCTCTCGTTAATTCAGTAACTACAGAAGGCAGCTGACTATCCATCAGGTGGGGCCATTATCTTGAGGCTGATACCCTTCGCCTGCCGAACAAGTGTCGACACGGCAGCTCCCGGAGCACGCACCGATTCGACCCGCCATCCCGCCGTCCCACCGCCTCACCTTCGGCTACCGAGAAATCGTACTTGATTGGAAACCGTCGGGGACGTCTATATCCGAGTGACGGATAGGGACCGCTCAGCACGGATTACCGGGCGGTGAATAATAAATTTTTAACAGGGTCCCTAGGCCATCAGCTTGTCATTATTTCCTCACTTAATCATCCCCGGTGAAGAAAAATCCGTGCATGTGCTGCCCCAACCGGTTCTCGGATCCGGGAGCGATCTCCTCCTTTGTCTTACTCCGTCGGTCGGAAAATATGTTAAAGTATCCATTACCCGTCTACATCCGAGTTTAACAACAAAATTACCCATTTTTTTTTTTTTTTTTTTTTTTTTTTTTTTTTTTTTTTTTTTTTTTTTTTTTTTTTCTTTTTATTTTTTTTTTTGTTTTTTTTTTTTTCTTTTATAAATTTCGATGTCTCTATGTAAATTAAGTAAAACAAATTTTAATATATTCTTGACTAATAGATATTATTATTATTTATTGTTAAGAACTTAACTCAGCGAACACTAAGTAGAAAAAAAACTACTATCTAGATAGTTAGCCAATAAAACTTCAGGCGTCGACTTTCAAAATGAGATAATCCACAATTGGTCAATCGAAAAAAGTGTCTCCTCTATCACTTGGTAAAATTGTATCCATTCACTAAATACTGAACACCATTAAAATGTATGGTGAAAATGTATGATTCCTTATTTTTCGGATGCGATGTTATAGAAAATATGTTTATTTCTGTGGACATTGTGAAGTCGGTTAGGAAAAAAAATCTTATTTTAGGAAAAACGCAATTGTCTCAACAATTATTCGCAAATGATAATTCATCTCTGTAATAGCCTCATATCCAAGTCCATTAGAAACAAAGATAAACAAAAAAAGCTTTCTGGTGATACCCACAACTCTAAATTCATAAACAGAATGCACTTGACGGAATATTCATAGGTTAAGTGCCACAAATTTAATTTATGAAATTATGATTAAATAATTGCAATATATATTTTTTTTAATATTACCATTTTTAATTTTTGTATAGAAGAAATTCGGTTTATAATTATGTTAATTTTATATTTTTTCTTTTGTTATTTCCCTTATCACTCAAATATCCTGTTTTTATCAAAAGAGGATAAAAACATTTTGTTTTACAACTTTTGATTAAGTAAAATTTTTTTTGGAAATTCACGGAAACCAATGAATGACATGGATATTATTTGTATAGAATTAGGCAAAATATTTTGTATATCTTGAAACGTTGTATGTATCGCACTTATCCCATTTTGAAAGTCGACGCCTCACTAAATATTATAATAATAACAAAAATAATATACTTATTGAGTTAGTTAGGGCATGGTAAAAAATAAATTAATAAGTGAAAATGTTAAATAAGTGGTAGTGGACGAAACTGTTTAGTTTTTTGATAAAGTATATTTGTATGTGTGTTTTTTTTACGTTTTTTTGTATGCCAAAACGTCTGCTCTCACTAAAATAGCTTATTTTTTTTTATTTGATTTCTTATTGTATATATTTTTTAATTTATAAAATACAATAAATGATAACAAAAAATTCTATATTTTAATTATATTCACAATACAAGTATCGTTATTTATTTATTTTTTTTTTGAAGGATACTACTAAAGTAGTGGACTCAAGTGGGTAAGTAGCTTGTTATAGGAGAATGGGTACCTTGTTTGGGCCAAATCTACAATACATGAGACATTTTGATCGTTGTGGATGTTTTATTTGTGACATGATGAGGAGCATTGATGATTTGACTAAGGATTAGGAATGTAAGGATTGGATACGAAAAGAATTGGAAGGATTAGTGGAACACCATCCTAATTATTTAAACTCTAAAAACTGTTCTAGGTTTTTTACAACATGGAAAAAGCTACCTTGGTTCATGTTATATGTATACATACGTTTGTTAAATGCATTATTTATTAACTTTAATCTATATATGCTTATTTCTTTTCCTTTTAAATAAATTTATGTAAAGAAGATAAACACTAACAGATTACAATAAATATTTTAATTATGTGTGTAATATTGTTTCGATTTTCCAATACACTAGTATAAAATGTATTAGTTTTTCTTATTATTTTGATGTCTTCTTTAGGAAAAATGAAAAAAAAAAAAAAAAAAAAAAAAAAAAAATCTGAATTTCTTTAAAGCAGTTCAAGAAATAAAAATAAATAACAAACATAAGTTTACATATTCACTTGTGCAGTCCACTGTGTAAGGATAGGTCTTATAGGTGATTAAAAACCAATCAAGAGCTGCTATTGCAGTGTTGAATATTTTGGTATGAATTGTGCTATTTTAGTTTATTTTCGGTTTCATATTTAATTGAGTTTTAATATTTTATTTAATATATAATTAGGTTTTTCAAAAATATAAATATTTACTAATACTTATTTAATTAATTTATACGAACTGACAGACTGAATATTTTTTTGTGGATGAGAATCAATGTTTTAAAAAAAATGTTTATCTATATATTGCATCATTCTTTATGGTGGATATGTTATGATATCTATGAAAAACGTACTTTAGGTTTAAAAAAACAAAATATTTGTGTTTAAAAATATGGTTACTGTTTTACGCTTACATTTATTTAAATACTAGAATATGATTGGATTATCTAGAGGCCCGATGCGTTAGATTTGACTATACTAAATATTCCCGTTCCAGACACTTCTACACTGAACTAAAGTGGCTCTTTGGGCCACTGTATTTTCAGTTCTTTCTATGCCGAGTGATGAAGCCCTGAAACCCATTTGAATGTATTCCATTTCCTAGTTGTAGTCCACTTAGCTTCTCTTACAGGTTTATGTTTCCTTTTGGAAAGGTCTCACCATTTCATTAACATCTTGGCCATATACTTCTGTAATACTTACACCATATCAATTTATATTATTTAGATAGATTTTTTGTTTTGTTTTGTACCTTATATATTTATTCAAACCTGTCAATTATAATTAGGCAACTAGTGAATCTGTTGCAGATTGAGGTTTTTATTTGGGCGATCAACTTCCAGGTTATTACGCCCTTTTCATTTAAATGTTGAAAATTTATTTTTCTTCGTCCGTTATCATCATTTTCGTATTATATTTTATGGTAAAGTGTAAATTCTTTAAAACGATTTATAATTTTGTTTATAGAATTTCTTGAGTCCCCAAGAGCAAGTTCTGTGGATCGGGGTATTTTATTGTGAATCTGTTGTGAGAAAAAAATGACGTGAAAGGCATGAGGGGAGCAGAACCCAGCGGAACCGCCATTCTTTATTTATTAATTATTTTTATTTTAGTGTAGGAAGTCTCTCATCCAGCTCTTTTTTAGTCTTCTCTGGGTGTTGTCAGGGATATGGATTGTGGCCATGTCATTTATAAGTGTATTGACACGTAATTTTTCGTGGAATCGTTTGTATTAGGTTCGTAAATTTATTTAGATAGGTGATAAATAAATATCATCTAAAATGAAAATGCTTAGTAATTAAAAGGTATTTTTGGTTTTCGATATTTAGGTTAGAGGTTGTATGCTTTTTTAGTGCTATGATGAAAAAGAAAAAAAAAAGTCTATATTTTTATTATAGATATTATTTATAGAATAATAATTCTCTTTATTTTTTAAAGAGATCAATGAATTAAAATACAAATAATAAACTTGTTCTGTGTTTATAACAAACTTTTTGTAAGGACTCCTACCTGCTCCTCTAGAAAATCAACTAGGAAAAACCGAATTAATTAAAGAGTAAATATGTATCAACAAAACATAATTATTTATATTCGAGTTGAGGTGTTTTTTACTGGATTGTGGTCCTAATGGTGATGTAGTTATTTGGGGTGTGTAGTCATGCAAACAGAATTAAAATTATAATTCAATAGAATTTATTTATTATTTACTTTTCTCTATCTTTTCTTTACATTTATTTCTTATTCTCCAGATGGTACTGAATGGATCCATATTACTTTCTTTCTCGTTCTCTTTGAGACAGCTTGTAATACTTTATCAATAACAAGACTTAAATAAAAAAAACTTAATAGACGTTTATGTTATTAATATTAATTGTTATTGAAACTCCTTTCACAACTTTTTGACTGAAAAAAAAACACTGTTAATTTCCAGAATATTTAAATAAATAAATAAATAAATAAAGATCTTCAATCCTACCTGTTCCATTCTGACTGGTCCACCGCGCGGAGGGTGCCCAGCCGTAATTTGGGGGCCAGTTTGGTCTCCTGTTTGCCAGCTGTATGTTGAGGTTGACGAATTATATCCAACATCAAAACCTGGAAAATTATTTCATATTTTTATTGAATATTTAATTTCTTAATCAAAATAAAAATAATTGTGTTCATAACAGCTATATAAATAAAAATAATCATTCAATAAATATAATATGATTGACAGTTGGATATATTTTATGAAGAAGATATCCTGGGATACAGTCAAGTGAACAAACAAATCCGATTTTTTTAAAAATTATTTCTTTATTTTACCTTATAAGTTTAAAAAGCTTTTAACGGAGTGCCGAAGTTTCGGCCTCCTCTATAAGCCATCATCTGGAAGACTACCGCCAGTCAGGAGATTAGACAACAATGTTGAATTGTAGGATCCTTCCGATTTTATTATTACGCCTAATTGTTGCTTAAGGATATCCGTTATCCAACTTCTTTTGGTCTTGAGTATGAGTCGTCAGGGATATTTTTTGTAGCTGTAATTTGTTTCAGTCTTTGAGGATGTTTATAAAGTTTTATATAAAATATTCTGTTTTGTTATTTTGATGTGATATCATATATTGAAGTATATGTAACCGATGTACCACCAAAATAATGCAATGAGTAGCAGTGATTAAAAATCTCATATTTGTAGTTTGTTTATTTGATTTTTTTTGGTAGACCTATAATATGCTCATACTTTCATTAGTTTCTGAAAGAATGAGTATGTATTCAATCAATATCTGAAGTTCAGTGGGGATTTTAAATACAACTGAGAAAAAAAAAATAGAATAATGTCTGAGTTCAGCCGCGTCTGTAATTGATCAATTTAATTTATTTTTAGTCAGTTGCCATAAATGCACTCTTTTATAAATTGTCTTTAGTATTTCACTATTGATATCCCATTCTATGTTCCAGTCTATCCTTAAAAATATTGCTCGTAGGTTGGACACTTGCTTTCCAAGTGTTCCGATAGTATTGACTCCATCCATATTGAAATAAATTTTAAAAAACAATCTTTAACCAATAGTATAAATTACCTTTACGATTAGATTACCTTTAGTATTAGTTACCTTTACGAGTTAAGTATGAATATTCAAAGCAGGATTTTTAATATCTGCGTTGTGATGGTGAAATGTTGTACTTCATGCGATATTTATAGAGCAAAAAAACATCAAAATTTTTCCTGAAAACTGCACGGTTTTGACTTATCTACCTCTTCATGACCTTGGCATCATTACCTCTTCAGAGATATACAACCGATGGGTTTAACATTTTGATGTCCAGTGTTGGTACCTAGGCTATTTTCCCACCGTAATATAGGATAAAGCCACCTTTATTTAGCATAAGAGAGAATTCAGAGTATCTGGAGGACCCTAAAAAATGAATCTTATAATGCAATTTACTCTCATCTTAAGCTCAACAATTTTTATTTTTCTTTCTCTTTTAATCGATCAGTTATTCATGGGAGGCGCAGATATTCCTTGCTACTTGTCAATGTTATGTTTCGAAACATGATTTTTCTCTATAAATCTTTCCATTGAATATCTAGATATTTTATAAATGATCCCAGACTCATCTTCTGTTAAATATGAAACGAAAATAAAAATATCTTGAAAGGCCATTACCTGAGCATACATTACCCCCTCAACAGGTCATTAATAACGGTATCATATCCGAGCGGAGATAATGCTATCAGGGGGATCTCGGACGGACACCACTAACAATCTACAAACCGATAGAGATAATATTGAGGAGGCCGGGGTGTAAAAAAATGAACTTAATCTGAACCGTAAAGTGACAAGAATGGCTGGATCGAGGCGGCCTACAAGGCTATCCACTTAGCCCCGCTCTAGGGTAATTATTGTATCACACCGGGGCCTATATTAAATCAGCTGGCGAGGGGTTATTTATGTCTCAGTGAAGGGGGGGGGGGGTGGTTGTCGGAATTTAGGGGGATATTCTGTTTTGTTCGAGTAGTTGTCGGGAAAGTATCTTCTTGTAAACGTCATCTTGGATATATGTATGTAGCTTCGTCAATGTATCAGATGAGAACAGGGCTATTTAAATTAAAATAGTAAAACATATTGAATAACTATAACTTAAAATTTAAGGCAAGGCATTAAGTGGGGAGAGAGAGTGAAAGAGAGTGAGAGAGAGAGAGAGAGAGAGAGAGAGAGAGAGAGAGAGAGAGAGAGAGAGAGAGAGAGAGAGAGAGAGAGAGAGAGAGAGAGAGAGAGAGAGAGAGAGAGAGAGAGAGAGAGAGAGAGAGAGAGAGAGAGAGAGAGAGAGAGAGAGAGAGAGAGAGAGAGAGAGAGAGAGAGAGAGAGAGAGAGAGAGAGAGAGAGAGAGAGAGAGAGAGAGAGAGAGAGAGAGAGAGAGAGAGAGAGAGAGAGAGAGAGAGAGAGAGAGAGAGAGAGAGAGAGAGAGAGAGAGAGAGAGAGAGAGAGAGAGAGAGAGAGAGATTTTGAACTAGGTTCTGGTATAGTTGTAATTTTGTGGCTAGGAGTGATTTTAATCGTTTAATAAATATTTAGTTTTTTTTAAAACTAATCGATGCACGTGTGGATAAAGATTTTATATTACCGATTTAAAGTTACACTAGGTATTTTCAATCGCAAAATAAAATAACTGAAAATCGTGTGTTTTGCTATTACAAAAATCTTGAGTTTTTTAATTTGTAAGCACCTTCATTAGTAACCAAAAATCAGAAACAAAATAAATAGTACTCTATAAATAGTTTTCACTTTTACTTAGACGTGTTTATTCTTCCTGTCTGCACCCCTTATTATCTTCTACTTATAAATTTTATTAGTTCTATTCTAGGTAACAATTCGAATAAATAAAACTATATTTTAATACATAAATTTGTGATTACATGATTTGTAGCAACAAAATGTAAAAAAAAAAAATAAAATAAAAAAATAGAGGAACCTAAATTCTTTAAACCATAGCAATCATGAAATCTGTGGGTTATCATAGCAATAAAGATACCAGCTCTTTAGTATCGACAAAGTGTCATAGCTAATAGCATATGATACTGATCTCTGTGGAAATGGGATTATAAAATTCAACATTTATTATAATTTTGTAAAAACAAAATCATTTATATTGCAATCTAAGAAAAATAAAGGCTGAATTAAATCTAAATTAGTAAATTTATTTTTACAAAATAGGCTTTACAATCATATACACACGACAATATATATTATATAATCCTAAATTCGATTAATCCATATTTTAGAAATTTTCAGAAAGGAAATTTGTTTCCTCAGAAGCAGAAAGTTTATTTAATAGAAACGGCATTTAAGTAAAATAGTTTTTTGGATCGTGTCCTTCAGGTTTGCCTCTAACTTTTTTTTTTTTAATCTTCTACAAATTTACTATTCAACGCTAGTAGTAATATTTCAGAGAGATCTAGTGCCATTAGAAGAGACAACAGTTAACATATCTGGGCTATGAGATCCGGCGAGCACTTACGAAAGGATTAAGGGACATTAGTGTCCAGGCTCTTCTAGTTGATGGCACTTCTTGGTGTCATTTCTCGGTCTCGGCCTATTGGTAATCCTTTTATTCTCATTCCTAATTCTGTTCAGAGCCGTTTGTGGCTGAAGAACTTTACGAAGATAGAGAAAGGAACCGACCCGACTTACTAGTTAGTAGGATAGGTTTTATTTAAACGAAATAAAATGTACTATATATAGCTGTGGTCGGTTGTTAAATGAGCTGAGATCCTGATTCGTTTGATTTTTCATCGTGCACTGTTTACGAATGAGAAAGACGTTAGATTAGAAAATTTTAATCTCTTTGCTTTTCTAAGCTCATCTTATTTATTCAAATAATAAAGACTTTTATACTCACTTTTTTTCAAAACATTTAAAGTTACTACTTAGACACAAAATTAACACTTACAATTACTTTTTTTTTCTATTTTTCAGCCAAAAACATTGAGGACTAAAACGAAAGCACCTTGGTACGTTAGTAACATAACTCTACATACTGACCTTCGCATGACAACTGTTGATGAACCAAAACAAACGATTTCACGAAAAAGTACATAGACATTCCAAAACACTCATAATCGACATGGCCACAACTCACATTTCATACAACACCTAAAATAGACTGAATAGGAGCTAAGTAAGAAAAAAAAACATGAAGTTATAAAGCGATACCTTGTTCTGCTCGACATCAAATTCACTTATTGTTATCCACTTAGATTACCAAACAATCAAATAACGACATTGGAGTCATAAATTCAGATTACATCTATTACCGTGCATGTTTCAGTTTTAATTATAAATGAAATACATCTAAATATGGTTATTTTTTTGGTAATTCTAATCAGTAATATGCCCTTACCTCTAAACTTTTAATTTTTGCATTTTTCTGTAAATGATGCAAAAAACTGTAAAGAACTTAAATTATTTAAATATTAGATAGTGAATTATATTAAATAGTAGTAAATTATCTCTGATTAGAAAAGATTTACCTCTTGGCCATTCAAAACAGCTAATCTATGTACATTACTCTCTTAAATTAGCGGACTAAAATATTAATTTTTAATATTGATATATGTTAATATTATTCAAATGTATATTTATATATATCAGTTGACCGGTTATTGTCTGTACATTTTATTTTAATTCCAATTTTATTTCCCACAACATATAAAATATTCTATTATTTCTATAATTGTAAAGAAATCTGTAAACATATACCTTACACGATTTACCTTGCACTTTCCTTATCTGTCTAATGTTTCCTTCATTTTTATTTCTGATAATTGACATTTTTCTTTTTTTTGTTATTATTTTATTTTAGAAAAAGAAAAAAAAAAAAATTAATACTTGGATTTACTAACCCTTTCCTAGTAGGGCATCATTATAATAATACTAAAGATACTATCGTTAATCTTTCTTAGTTATGCTATCCTCCCATCCAATTGCAACAGTCGATGTCATTTTACGATCTTGAAGGACTCGTAACGACAGAATCAACTAGGATGACGCTGACAGGAAGTGAGCCCGAGTTCTTTCCTTTAAAGGTTCGAGAATAACGATCTGGAAGATGGTATGCAAATGCGAATGTGCCTGCTTTGTTATCAGCTTCATACATATTTATTATATCGGGGCGAAAAGTGGGCAGGAGTGAGAGAGAGAGAAAGAGAGAGAGAGAGAGAGAGAGAGAGAGGGAGAGAATAAGAGAGAAGAGACAGAGAGGGAGTGAAGAGGGAGTACTGGTCCGGAGTGGCTTATGGTCTACAGCAACTCTCCAACATGCCTTGTCTGTCACTGGATTCGCTTATACATGGAGGACATTTCCAGGGTGGAATGTCTTATCGGGAGAGTATGGAATATCTCTATTAGAAGATCAGAAATAATCTTTATACATTCACTAACAGGTGTTGACAATTTATTTGAATCAAGATGGCAGTTTTAAAAAAAAGTAAAAACAAACAAATGAGAAATTATCATCGCTTTTAGTTATGAAATTCCAAAAAAATTAATATTCTACTGCACTTGTTGCATCTGGAGAAAAGTTTTAATGTGTTATTCCCGTCGAAAAGTTTCTTTTTCACGCATATTCAAGTCTATAATGGCTTCGTATTGATACTCCACTCACTATGGGAAAAATGAGTAAATATTATTCAATTCAGGATAAAACTTATTGTTTTTCTAAATTGATTTATGTGAAATGAAAAAAAATAAAAATATACTAATTTTGAATTTGAAAATGTGATTGCAGGACAACACTGAAGCATAACCAAAAAAAAAAAATGTTAATTTTTAATTTTCTTATTTAAAGTTTTAAAATGATCTTTCTATGAAAAAATTAAAAAAACATGGGGAACAGGATTATCAGGGATGATGTAAAAGTGGAACACCACGTCTAAGTATAAATACTTTAATACGTGCCAACGTTTCGACCTGCCTTACAAGTCTTTTTCAGGGCCACCGAACCACACTGGTGAGGAGACGAACGATGATTCTATGATGACTACATAAAATAATAATTTCTTAATAAAAAAATAATTTCCTGAAAAAATTACATTGATTTCCTATATGAGCATTTAGAAGATTATAATAGGAAAACAATAGTTGGAAGATGATAAGGATACAGTCTGGACACGTTCTAGTAATTTAACTACCAAAGAGTGCCTACGTTTCGACCTGCCTTGCAGGTCTCTTTTAGGGCTAAAATGACCAAACATAAAAGATGTGGCAAAGAATAACAGACAGATAAACTAATGACAAATCAATATATAAAAGAGCTAAAAGAGATATGAAAAAATGACATAGACATCACGGTATGGTGAGAAAATTATAGTAATGTAATAATGCCTATTGAAAAGGAGATAAACATAAATTAGTGATGAAACAAAGAAGCAAGATAATGACAAGACAAGAATATTAGGGAAGAAAAAAAAATTGATTTTTGTGACGGAATAAATTGGTCTTTTCAACCTAATTCTATCTTCCAGATATCTGTCTTCCATACTAAGCATCCATATCTCTTATCGGTAAGTTGATATTCGACGGTTACTGTGTTGGAATGAAGTACGAAATCTGAGGAGATGTTAGAGGGTTAATTAGGATTTAAGGGGAAAATTAAATCAATTATTGAGGGGTGATATGGATTTATGGGAAAAATCGTTTTTTTTAAAATAGGTTTTGATCGAAACGGATTCTTAGATTTTTAAAAAATCTTAGGAAAGGAATAGGAAGGTTCTTAAGTTAATATTGGATAATTTTTTACCATTTAGTATTGCTTTACTTTTCAGTTTAATCGCAAACTTACTGCTCACTACATACCGGTGATAATATTTCATTTATTTCATGGCTTAGCTATATTTAAAAATTATCGGTTATAATTTGATGTATCGACTCCGTTAGATTATTTAAAGGCCAATTATTATTGGTGTTTATATAATTAACAACACCAATTATGTCACTTTATTTTCTTTACTGACTAAAAGAAAATTTCCATTTCTGGCTACATAATTACGATTTAATCTGATGTATGACAAATCACTGGAGATAGGAGCAGTTTGTATTTGTTAGCATAAAATCATATTAATAACACTTACTCTGATGTTATCGTCAGTTAATTGATTCAGAGTGAGATTCGTGAGCGTAATTAGAGATGTTTATCACTCTTTTCCCAGCTCTCTTATGATGAATATATGCATGATACTGGACACACGGGTATCTTGTAAATCAATTTATGTATTTCTTAAACAAATTGTTTTCACGAAACGGATTATGCAGTTTGTCCGTGAAATGTCAGTCAAGTTGATAAAAATCTCATGTCTCACGGAACAGATCATAGAAATGTTGCAGCAATCATTTTCAATTTATGTTTCTACCTCTTTTAAAACGTTTTCTTTACTGCTAGAACTGGTAAGGAAACGTTTCTTAAAATAGAATTAGAATATGAAATAGTGCGGTCTACGTTTCTTTGATATAACGCAGGCTGAAAAAAAAAAATAAAATTAATTACAACTAAAATATTACATTTAAGAAATATTTATTTGTTTTAAAAATCCACTGTAACGGCCAAAACGTCCACATTGGTTACAATTTTTTAAATTGTTGTAGAAGTAATTTTGTTGTATATATATTATAAGGTTTAATTCTACAACTTTTTTTTTTCGTTTCACACCTTTCTTAAATAAAGAATAAGGAAGGATACTGATTACTATTGCTACCTCTTCATAACTTCATTTTAAATTTCCTAAATTTTTCAACTTTTAACTTCCTAACTTTATTTCAGTTTATTTGTTACCTAAAGAGATTCTTCACCGAATTTCTTTTTTAGCCATCAATATAAGTCTTCAGGAACACTTGTCAAATTAGTGTGATTTAAAATTGTAATATTTAAAAAATATTTAGTGGTAAATATAAACGTTTTCTAAAATAAATAAAAAAAATATAGAATTTTAAAATTTGTTTTTTCATTACAGATATATTGAACAGTTTTAAAATGATCTTTTGGTGTAAAAGCGCTGAAAACATATTAACTTTTATTATAAATATAATAATTAGTCTCTTCTTGGTCCAATAAAATAATTCTAATAATCGGTACTACAGTACCCAATAATATTGTTCAAATATAAATATAAGAAAAACATGATCAAGGATGCAGTTAGGAGAAAGAAAAAAAACATGTCCAAGTAAAAATATTTAAGGAGTGTCGACGTTTTAACCTGTCTTGCAGATATACTTCTGGGATTAAATTAACAAAGAAACTAGATTTAACCAAATAATAACTGATAGATAAACTAAATAACAAAAGAATATCAAAAGAGCTAATAATATAATAAAGATTGACATAGATACAATGTAAAAAAAAAAAAAAAAGATGTAATAATGTCAATTAAAATTTAGTTGGACTTGGTTTTTTATTCTAATTACATTATCTTCTTGTTATATTACTCAAAAGTCAATTATATATTTCTTATAATAAATATAAATACATGTGTCTTTAATAAGTAACTTTTGGTACAAATAGTTCATCTTATTCTAAAAGTAATCTAGCCAAGGAGAGATAAAAGAGAATTACAAATAAGTGAAATGAAATTAAAATAAATTTTATCCTGGAGCCATTGCAAATAATTATAATGAACAATATAATGGCGACCTAGATGCCGCATATATAATTAAGGGCACAATACAAGCAAGACAAATAAAATTACAATTAAATACAGAAATTTAAAAGAAAATCAAATTACAATATAAGAGTAAAATGTTACACAAAAAATAAATTATATCTTAAGGTTAAGAATGTAAAATAAGCTACAAAAACTATACTATCCGAAGAAATAATGTATCTTCTCTGATATAATATTTTAAATTATGCCAAAAAAAAAAAAAAAAAAAAAAAAAAAAAAAAAAAAAAAAAAAAAAAAAAAAAAAAAAAAAAAAAAAAAAAAAAAAAAAAAAAAAAAAAAAAATGATACTTATTTAGTACAATAGTACAAAAATAATACTGGACCAAATCAATATTATATTCTGAATATTCATAAAAAGGGCGAAGGTAGTTTTTAAGTGTAATATCGTGAAAGAAGTATGAGTTTTATTAAATGACTACGTAATATTATAATTCGATTATAATTGTTATTCTATTTTGTTTGTGAAATAGTTTATTTTCCAGAGACTATTGGAATAAAGTTGTTCATATTTTATTCCTAACAGATGGTACTATTCGAATAATATGGGTAATAAAACGACAATAACCCTGAAAGATGGAGTAAAATCGTGACCTTTGAGTAGACCTCGGGTGTCCTATTTCACGAAGCTGAGAGACAATGGCAGGGGTCGTAAAGAGCTAGGCATCGAGCAAATTGGCCATTTGGTTATGAATATAATATGGCGCACCCTCCGGAACCGCGTGTCGTTGCCCGTGGAAATGGAGACTTAAACGGTCGGTGAGGAAGGATGCTCCAAGGACGATGCCGGGTCATTACGACCCTGTCGCTAATTCTTCACCTTTTCATTAGTCCATTATCGCCTCGTCCTTTCTCTTACATCTTGTCCAATCGATAAAGGACACGCCTTTCCTGTTTGTCCTTTGTAATGGGCCACAGGCCAGGTATTTTATCCTTCGTTGAAATTTGTAAGTACCGCCGCTACAAACCGGATATGCTAATGCGATATTCGTGTTGGTTAGAGGTTAAAATTTGAACTAGGCCCAACGGTTTTTTTCCGTAGCTTTATGGTGTGATGGGTATAACACTTACCATAGAGTATTGTTGAGAAAAAACAACAACAAAGAAACTTCACATTGAATGGGGGATTCGCATGCTTTACCTTCAATGGGTTACTAAAATAGATTATTTAAGTTATCTAGGTTTGCACCGATTACATTTCATAAAAAGTTATTCTTTTTTTTTTAAATTATGATTATTAAACTTATTACAGGGTGCAGTACAAACGAAGCTGTTATCTACCTATACGTCTGAAATAGGAACCTGTTATTGTAACTCAAGAGAAACTATGCAGACGATATATTTGGGCATAGTAGGAACATTTATCCCAGTAAAGCAACGAAAAAAACCGAAAGATAAATGTGTAAGATTATCGGAAGGAGCCTGAAATAATGAGAATATATGAATATGAATTCTTCGAAAACAAACTGAATCCTGTTTCAAATCTAGCAAAAAAAAAACAACTTCAAATGAGTCGTTTAGAACAAAACCTGTTATGACCATTGTTCAAAATTTTAGAGAGCAAAAAATTAAAAAATAATAATTATTTGACAGACCAATAAAATTAAACCCCCTCTTCAATATTCTGTTCTTGCAGCGGTCTTAAACTTGCGAGTTTTTAATTTCAATGCATGCTTCCATAAACAGGAAATGTCTATTTTTTGATGAAAATTAAGGATTTGTTTTGAAAGTCGGTCCAAAAGTTAATTATTGGGTCATTTTTGCTCTTTATCGAGTTCTTATAACTCTTTTATTTACTATAGATTATATGTATGAAATATGTTACATTTTAATTTTTATATGATTTTAGAAGTTATGGTAAATGTTTAACATTAAAAACTAGTTTTAAAATAAAAAGGATTTCAATAGATGTGAGAATTAATTCTTTAATTCTAAACGTATTGATAGTTTTATACCATCATGCCTACCTCAAGTGACAAATAAAAAAAGCTTACATAATAGAATTCACTGAAAACTGCGAGAGTACATTACCTATACAATAAAGGCCGATTAAGATTCAATTTATTTGGGGATCTAATAGTTTTCGATCTATTGTCTTTAATCCATTGGTAAAAGGGGTTTTAAACGTGCATTAAAAAAATATATATATATTTTTTTCGAAAAATGTGGACTTGTTTTCTCAACGGGTTTCTATCCTGAACCACTCGAACAAAAAATCGAGGAGTTTACTGCGTTAGATAGTGCAACAAATAATTCATCATTTGTAAATCATATAAATGAGATTAACGGTTGCCACTACAATCCCATACCGAAAACAAGTCATGAAATCGGCACTAATTGTTCAATTTAGCATACAATGAAAGATTTTATGAAAAATGCTATTTTAATTTTTTCTATTTCCTGCAAGGCCTTTCTAATACTCAGTTAAATACTGCGTCATCCTCAGTAATTATTCAGTATCAAAATGTGGAAATATAAATGATTTAGGTATAATAATGACTAAATTACCTACTGAGTTGATTGGACCTCTTCTCATTTTCAAATTAATGATATATAAGTCTTTGGTAGTGCCGGTTCTTCTTTATTGAACACCTCGCATTAAACATCAAAAAGACTTAATTTCAGAACCAGGTATTGGGTTGGATTTTTTACATACTACATTACAAATTACAAAATTCAAATTCTTGATTCATATCAAAGTATTTGATGACTTCTAATCCTTGACGTTCAAACTCCCGGGGCGGAATTCGAATCCGGCTGAAGGTAGACTATTTATTTTCTGCTGATTCGGCCGTGACTCGACTTAGATGTCAGGAGGCCATCCTAGGCCACACCGAGCCTTTGTAAAGTGGGGAAAAAACCTGGCGGTAGAGCTTGATTTCGGCCTAATCTCCTCCTTTCACAACCGTTGGTCCAGTGACAGTTCATCCAAGACCCTTCATGGGTTGTAAATGGTAAGTTTTTTTTGTTGTTTTTTCGTTATTCTATAATGTAAAATATACAAACTTATTGACTTTACTCACGTCTAAAAAACTATACCATGATTACATTTAAATGATGTCCCACCATCAAAGAAAATGACGTACTTCACCCTTAGTAATGTACAATACAGTTGTCAAACCTATCTCTATGATAGGGCTTCCTATTGCAAAGAACCCGATGATCCAATGTGTTTTCTAAACTTGCTTAACTAGAAACAGTCTTCAGCTGTTCTACTAATAATCCTTAAATGTTTCACAACTTTTCCGACATAATGCGTGAAAGAACTTAGAGTCTATTTTTTACAACTTATATTTTTATTTTCTAACCACAGCTACACCACGGTATTTTTATCACACGTATTATTCATTTATTTTTATGTTTTTGTTCCAAAGCATATTTTGGTGTTTGTTTTTTTTACTTTCGATCAGACCTATTAGCACGTACGGGGTTGTGTATTGATCCGTCATTTATTGTCCAATCCTAAAGATTTAAAATACTTAAAGAATCTACAATGCTCCTCACTTTTTTTTTCAAATAAACTTATCTAAATTAAAATAAACTAAAACTAACCGATATTAATAATTTTTTACAAAATAAAGGACCTAAAATATACCATTATAATCCATAGACTATCATAATATCCCGTGGGCACAATCAACGACTTATCTTTTAGAACTACTTCAATAGTCACTTTAAGTTAATATTGTACAAAACAGTAAACAGTCGAATTAAGGTTGTAATTCAATTATAATCCAATTTGATTAAGGCTGTGTTGTATATGGTGGGCTCTCGATGGTTCTTGAGGACCGATTAAAACAGATCATATATGGGTTAGTAATGTTTGTCTTCGGAACCTTCATTCCTATGTTTCTCATATTTATACTGAATTTAGTTGGTTCTCCTTATCCTTCCGCAAAAAATACTTCCTAGGCACCTACCTATTCCAAGTTATCAACACCCGTCACCCTCCCTCTACTTACAGTATCCTGCGATTCAAGCTCGCAATCCAATCACTACATACAAGACCTCTTCTTTCCGATCTCTATACTCCATCCCACAGAAGCACTGCATTCCAACGTTCCTTTCTATATCGATCCTCTATCCTCTGAAATTCTTTCCCAACAATCAATGTTTCTTCCACTCTCTCTTCAGACTGACACTCTTTTATTGCATAGATGTCTTATAAATTATGTCATTATGTCAAAGTATGTTAGACACAAAACTTTAGCTAATATTTATAGCCTTTTTTTAAAAAAACCTTTTTATTTTTCTATAGATAATTTTTGGTTTCCTATATATTTTTTTTAATTATCCTTTTTTATTTTCTATCTCCATAATTTCGTATATAATATTAATTTCTATTTTTTTTCCTGTTTTTGGTATTTTTCATTTTATTTTCGTTTTTGTTATGATGCAATTCTGTATTCACTTATATCTTGATTTATTTTTACATTCTCTTAGCCACATTTGACTTTTCTTTTTCTTATGTAATGTTATTCTTAAGAGTATTTGTTGTAGAATAAAATATTCTTTTTACACCAATCCATCATCTGTTGGGAGTTGTACATTTGGGACACATCACAGGAACATTGAGCTCATACAAAACATCTTTATGGGAAACGTTGACAACTACCTCATTTACAAGAATATTCACCTATCTAAATTGCCTTACAGTCATACAATCTATTCAGTCATAAACAAAATAATTTTTCATTTCAACCGAAAAATCAGAGTAATAGGAAACTTACACAATACAAACTAAAGATTCAAACACAAGGAACTGTGCTGCAAAGTAAACTGGACGCCGAGCTTGTTTTCAATTAGATAGCCAGAAAGACGTTGGCCAATGCACAAGGGACTGCATCGAACGCCTTATCTCGATAGGCATCGGGACTGCCACTGCGTCATTTTATAACTCCACATTTCTTTGGAGCTCATGTGCATTTATATACACTGACGCAAAAATTCCAGCCGATAGATTTTTCCAAAACCTTTTTATAAATTTAAGCTTATGCTCCATTCATCTCGTAGAAAAAAAACACTACACTGAAGAAATCCCCACACAATCGTGAAAATTTCCAAGATATCAAAGAAATTGGACGCCACGTCCTATCTCATGTACATAGTGACTCAGATAGGTATCAAAAATATAATACAGAAATAATTTCGGCGTTCCTATTGCTTTGCAGCTTATGTGTATTAGACCTAGTAAGATTATAGATTGGTTCAAGTAAGCAATTAAACTTAAGTTAACCACCACATATAAGACTTAAAAGACAAGAAACTGCTGTCGTTTCAGACGACTCCAACATTTACTGGGCAAGCGTTTAAACCTCCCAATAAAATTACAAAAGACTTATTTACATGACAGTAATTACACCTATTTGAACTTACGGAGTTGGACTTTAGGGCTCCACTATACCTTCCAATTTTTCTCGTATCCAACCCTTAAAATCCAAATTCCTATATAGAATCCTCAATTATCATTATCATGTCATAAACATATCAAAAAGGATCTTAATGTTCCATATGTCGCTTATTTGGCCTAAGCCAGTTACCTAACCCTTTTATAGTAAAGTCTATATCCATTCGAATCCACTAGTCTACCAAATTGCCTCACTCTCATTCCCGAAAATCCTGCTAGATGTCTGAATAGAAGATGACCAACAACTTTCTAATGTAGATCTTTTATTAAGGTGCTTACTAGTTGCTTGTCTTTGTAATAATGTTCCTCAAATTGACTTATTGTATATAATGTATACAGTTGTAAGTATCAATAAATAGTTATATAAAAATTACCACACTTTTGATAATATTAAATTATAATGTTTTTCATTTAGCTAAAAGTTAATACTATTAAACATTATTTTACTTTTATTTCTAAAAAAAAGTCTATGTCTAAGACTGCTTATTTAGCTGTTATAATTATTTCTAATTTATTTTAAATTAACTCATTTAAACATATAGTAAATGGACTTATAATGAATGTAATGACATGACAAAACTTGTAGAGAAACTTCTCATTGGTAGCACTCCAATGGAAATTATATTATAATAACTATATAAGAGAGACCCGAGGCCATCTTCTTCTCAGACTCCTCGATTTGTGTGGTAATGCACTTACTAACTATTCTCATGGTTAAAAAATGTAATCCATAACTGTAATATGTTATTTTTTAATCATAGTAGTAGCTTAGCACCTCTTCGAAGAAATAATAATAAATTAAAAAAATATAATAAAAAAACCAAAAACTTAAAATATTTTGACTAATGTTTGATTGAAATTTGAAGTGATAGAACACAAAACCGGAATAAATAATTATTGTGATATTTTATTTCTCAATACGTGAATAAATTTATTTATTGAACCACTGTTTGAATACGGAGATAACATTTTTTTTTTTTTTTTTTTTTTTTTTCCAACCCCCATTTTTCCTTCTTTGGTCAAAAAAAATTATAGCAAGCGCTATATCGTTCTTGCTAGTGATGTTATTTAAGTATTTATGTTACCGTTTAATATTTGCATTACACAGAATCGTTGTGTGTACGTTTTTAAGCATGGAGGAAAACATTTTATCTTCATTTTCGATGAGTACATATATTTACACACAGTCACTCGTGTATACATATATATAATAAAAAGATAATAAGCCAATAAACATAATGTGATTTAAACCATGACCTAGTGGAAGACCAAAACTCAGATCGGTAGGCAGAAAAGAAAAATTAATTGTAATAACTTGTAATTAGCTGGAAAGGTTGAGGAATGTATGCGTGTGTGTGTGTGTGTGTGTAGTATTTGGGATGGTTTCTACAATCTAGTTGTCTAACATGATGAAAAAGAAACAATATGCTGACTCTTAACAAAGGTTTTACATGAAAGTCGAACGGAAACATAACCACACGGCGCATTTAGAAAATAATTGCGTGAATAAATAAATAATTTGTTGCATGGCTTAGCACTTATTTTTTTTATTAATTTATTCACCTTTCAGTATCAATTTTTTAATTGAAGCGTAGAATTCTAAAACCAGCTAAGTCCATTTTTCAAAACTTTTCACAGCTGGTCGATTTAGGTAAACTTTTGACTAATATAGGAAGGGGCCTAATTTTATGTATGTCCGTTCTTAATGTGATTGTACTTTTGGGAGATATTTTTACCTAAAGATAATGTAGTAGAAAAAACTTAAAAAAAAAAAAAATCTCGCAATTGGACTTATCTGGTTTTGGAATTCAATGCCTCAGTTACATCCAATATTATGTTTAGTAATGAATTAATAACAAATTAAGAGAAAATGTGAAGTAGTTATTTTAGTTAAATATTAGTATATAGATTACATATAAATTTGTATGTACTTTTATTATATTCTATATAATATAATGCGAGGCACTTAATGCAAATTTTACGTTCCATATTTTAACAACTTAATTTAAATAGCCAGGAAAACATTTATTAAATAATGTTATAAATTTTTTCGAAATATTAAAATTTATTTTGCGTACCGAAAAATCATCACACCATTCAATGTAATATGCCTTCAGTGCCCTATTACAACCAATATTAACATTTATAGAACCATTATTTATGACTTTTAATAAATAAAGTTTTTCCCATTTTATTATTACCATTACCCATTCGTGATGGGTTACTATATTTTGATTTTATTCGTAATTTCCACCTAAACAGCCCTACTCATGAAATTAACTCATTATCATATATTGATGAATATTAATGAAAACATATAAAACCATTCATAATATTTCTTAATTGTTAGAATATTGAAATAAATAAACGAGATAAGTGGCCAAGAATAATTTAAAAATAATTGAAATGAACATGGATGTGGGATCTCATTGCTTAATTTATGTATAGGTTTCGCAATGATACACACATTTTAGTTAATATTATTGCTTTACAATCCCCTGATTTCAAACAAAGTCGCGACTTAAAATATTTTAACGGAAATTATTTTAAAAAATACACAGGTATAAAAATATTAGATTATTAATATTATTATTTTTTTTTAATTTATAGAGGAAAAATAATAACTCGTTAAGAAACTTAAACAAACGAAACGTAGACATTCAGATAAATGAGGCGAGTGATTGATATTCTGAAGCTGTTAAGAGACAAAACAAAGAGTCCTTGACAACTACCTACGTCTGTTGGCGGACGTTTCGACTCGACCTCCTTGCCCCGAATCAATCCCTAAGGTTCACACCCGAACACTTTAATGAAGAAGAGATGAAGAGGAGTACTGACCTGGGGTGCTGGCCCGGAGAGCGCTCCACACTGACTGGGCTAGTTCCTCTGCCGTAATCTCCTTTTGTCTCAGGGCTGATTTACTGCGACCCGTCGCGACCACTTTAATACTCCGCTTGAACGATAGACATCCAGGTGTCGTCTCTTTGAGGATGGCAGTTATCTGGAGGTGTTATCTAGCGAGGATCGGCAGTGTCAAGGTCTAATAGCTTTCATGTCTTACTGCTGCCTCCTATCTTCAGGATAACTGTCACAATATGCAGTACAGTACTAAATTTATTATAGCATACATCTTATCTTAGGGTAATTAATTATATTTTTGAAAATAATAATTTATGTCCTAACTCCAAAAAAAATTAAAATGTTTAAGTAGACATTGCACATTAAAATTGCAAAATAAAATCAATAAATCAATGTAACTTTTTTTACACAGGGTAAACCAGACAGCTATTGAGGCCCTTAAGTAATATTCATACTATAATTATCGAAAGATTAGTTGAAATTTAAAGTTATTTTCTCTTAATCACGATACTTTAAGCGAAACAAAAAGTTCACATCAAACATTACTACTGGAATGTTTTTAACAATAAAGTGAGAATAACTAATGTAAAATCAGTTATTAATACCCTAAGGATATATTTTAAAACACTGACAGAATTGAAAGAATTTAGCACAATTGAGTTGTAGCATTTAAATTAAATTTTATTAATTGTTTTTGTTTGCTATTTTTTAAATTTTATTTCTAAGTTGGGGTATCAAGAATAATCTGAGGTGCCAATAATTGTCATGATTACACTAATTACTACTTAAATATTTCATTTAAGTATACATGTTCCGGCATACATCGTCTACATGAATAATACAGCAGGAAAATAACAGAAAAACTCACATAACACAAAAATATGTATATATATTTTTTTATACTATTTATTGATATTTTATACGTAAATATTATATACGAGTTTATTTCAGGAAAATGATTGCAGTGACATGTGAAGAACTACTCATTAGTAGAACTTGAATAAATATCCCAAATTAGAAAATCTTTTGGTCATCTTCTTTTCAGACACCTCGGAGGATTATCGGGAATTGAGTTTCGGGAGACTAGTGGATTTGTGTGGGTATGGAGTAATGAAAGGATCTTGGTTTGTGCCAAATCAGCAACATGTGGAACATTAACATCTGTATGAATAAGGTTATTTGTAACATATATAAGGAACATTGAAGATTTTATGTAGGTTTTTGGAATTTAAGGATTAGATATGAGAAGAATCGGAAGGTTTAGTGGAGCCTCAAAGCTCAACTCTGTATGTCCAGATGGGTCTAATTACTGTCATGTAAATAAGTCTTTTGTAAATTTATTGAGAGCTTTGAATACTTGTCTAGTAAATGTTGGAATAGTCGGAACCGACGAACAATTTCTTATTTTTTAAGTGTGGTATAAAACTAGAAATAAAAATAACTGATATGTACACATGAGGAGTAGAATTTCAAATACATAGTCCATTTTTGAAAATATTTCACAGCTGGCCAATAACGGTAAAGAAAGTTCTGGCTGGATTAAGAAGGACCTTATTTTTTATAGCTGTTTTCAATATGATTTAACTACTTTTGAGAGAAAATTTCCACCTAAATAATCTAGTTGGAAAACTATTTTAAAAAAATTGGAAATTCAACTCCTACTGGTTTTGGAATTCTACGTATGGCGTATAATTCCAAAACCAGTAATGTCCATTAATCAATATAAACCAGAAGTCTTTCTATTGAAATGCCTTTTTGACATTAAAGTTGCAACTATTGATAGTTCTGTCTACAGTTCATACTGCTTCACACATTGTTGAATATATTTATTATTTTATTTTAATTTAACATATATTAACTACAACTATAATATTATTTGTGAACTCGGAGACTGTATGATAAATACATTAAGAAATTGAGGAAATATATCCCCTATATGTAATTTATTAATATTTTTGGAGTTTCCCGATCAATTCCACATTATCAAGCCCTGCTGGATAACATTATTACGCATACCCTACCTTTAAACCTTGTGTTCTACATTCTTGATCAGTTAAATTTGAAAAAGTTATATAGTTTTTTAGCAATCTGCAATCGACTAAATGTATTTCCATGTTTAAATAATCTATTAATGATTTTCCCGACCAATTCCACATCATCAAGTCCTATTCGATAGCATTAAAAAAGTTATTTTTATCCCTTCTGTCAAACCATTTCATAATTATGTAATATATATATATATATATATATATATATATATATATATATATATATATATATATATATATATATATATATATGGATAAATTTCATGACTGTTACTATTAAATGTTTAGTAAGGTTCTTGAGGTTCAGTCATAAAATAAAAAAAGACAACTATTTTGGCGACGTTTCGAGACTATATTGTTCTCATAATCGTGCCAATGTTACTGGTGGTTATGAATAGACTAACAATTCTAGTACACAATGTTAGTTAGTAACAATGTTAGTCTATTCATATCCACCAGTAACCTTGGCATGATTATGAGAACAATATAGTCTCGAAACGTCGCCAAAATAGTTGTCTTTTTTTATTTTATGACTGAACCTCAAGAACCTTACTAAACATTTAATAGTAACAGTCAAGAAATTTATCCATATTTACATATCGAGTCAAGTGTACTAGAATTGTTAGTCTATTCATATCCACCAGTAACATTGGCATGATTATGAGAACAATATAGTCTCGATACGTCGCCAAAATAGTTGTATTTTTTTATTTTATGACTGAACCTCAAGAACCTTACTAAACATATATATATATATATATATATATATATATATATATATATATATATATATATATATATATATATATCGCAAAAAGTATTTAACATATTGCAGGTAGTTGAAAAAAAAAACTTCTTTATTTACATTCAACTTATTAAGAATGTAGAATACAAGGTTCAAAGGTGCTTAATAATGGTGTCAAAAAGGGTTTCACTATATGGAATTAGTCAGGAAACCCCAAATTTTAATAAATTATTTAAAAAAGGAGATGTATTTGCTCGATTTCTAAATTTATTTATCCTAGCACACAAACATTATTATAATAATAGTTTATTTACATTAAGTTAAAATAGAATATTAAATATATTCAACAATGGATGAATGAGCATGAAAGGTACACATAAGCAATTTAGACATTGGTTAACTTATTAATGTTTAAACGTCGAGAGTTAAATTACCATGTACAATTTAATTTAATAATTGTGTATAGAATAATAAATTCATTATGAAACAATTACGCATTGTATTACTTATGTACACAACTGATGCAATATATTTCACACATCCCCCGCCAAATGACTAACGTACTCGATCAATCATTTTGTTCTTCCTGTTGCCTATTCAGAGATTAAAAGATAATGGCCTAGGAATATCTGTACTCTCTAATCTTTTTTTTTTTTTTTTTTTGTCCGATTGTTTTTAAATAGAAATTAATAGAAATATCAACATAAATTTTCGAGATGCATATTTCACAGTTCTTATAAAATGGCAATTAAAAATTATAAAAAGCAATCAGTTATCAGTTTAATCAAAAGACAACACTTTTTCTTCTTGACTAGGCAAAACAGCAGATCGTGGAATGTCAATCTATAATGTACTGTTTTTTCCAGTTTACATTTTAGAATTAAAAGTATTAAATTACTTTAATTAATAATTAAATTAAATTGACTATTTAACAATGATTATTCGAAATGAATAAGCTTGAGAAAAATTAGCGTTTCAAATGTAACTTTTTTTATTCAAACCAATATAGCTCATAAACGGTTGGTTCTATCAACAAATGTTACTGAATAAAAAATAGTCTTCAATATATTTCGAATTCAGAAACCGTCGGTAAATTTTCGATCTGAGCCACACCAACAGAGCTAGAGCGTGTCGAAATCTTACATCTTTGATGGCGTTGCTTCCAACAGAGTTATAGAGTGTCAAAATATTACATTTTCGAATGTGAAAAAAACGTTACACCAAAAAAATATAGACCCCCAGCCAAAAAAAATATCCATGTAAAAAATTATTATTTTTTTCATAATAAAAGAATACGTTTCAACAATTGAATGGCTCCGCCGAAAAACGTTCTAAGCGACAAAATTTCTGAAGTGGTGATTTCAAAGTTTTAAAAATGTGTAATAGTACGTCTTAGTATGATATAGTACTCCATTATGTTATTATACATGTAAATATAACAAATTAATGTGAGAATGTAAAATCTAACCTACAAAACTAACAGAAACTTTAGATTTTTATTTTCTTTCACTGATAGCTCAAACTTTTATGTTTGTCGCTTAGAACGTTTTTCGGACCCATTCGATTAACGTTTAATTCCTTTTACTGATAAAGACTTATAAATATTTTGTATACCTCGTAATAATATGATGTATTCACAATCAACTGCTGATAAATTAATAATAATTTTCATTCTTTTCCAGGTATGTCATCCTCACATATTGAACTATGTACAACTTCCTTTTTATGAATGAGAAATGAGTGAGTAACATTTTTTTTTTAATTATACCTCTTAATTAAATTTATATACCCCAAACCTCATAGCTGACCTATCACAGCAAAATCCAAAACTTATTCAAATCCACTAGCCCTCGACTTGCTTCCTATTCTATTCTCTACAAGCTTACGGTCTGAAGATGGCCTCGGGACCTTCTCATACAGAACTTTTACTGAAGTGCTACCACTGGGTAGTTGCTTCACAAGCAATTGACATGTTATAGTAACATGGTAATCACGTTCACTAGATTACTTTTTTTTTTTTTTTTACAGTTGTAAATTTCTGTGATACATTAATAAATAAAAATATAAATATATATTATCTAATTTTTTGTATAGCATATGTTTTATATAAACTCATTAATATATTTCAGACAAATTAAAATTTAAGGATCTATATAATGTTTTTCATATTTGGAAAATAGATAGAAGTTTGGTATAGAACTATACATAATTAGAGTCCTCAAAATGAAGTATCCACAGTTCCGAGGATGTAAAGCTGTTAAAAATTATTTTAGTTATTAAAATAAATAGAAAACATAATTTATTATGCAAATTCTTACAAATGCATAAAATATTTAATATCTAAACATGATCCACCTATATTTAACGAACAGATATGTATATTAATATACAAATAAATTAAATCTAACTTTTTTCAAAAAATTAAAAAAGAAAAACAATGCGATAGGTCTTGGTTTTTTTTTCAGATTTCTCAATAATTCAATTTTTATTCTCATACTGTCACAATGACTTTTTTTTTTTTTTGGTAAATATCATAAGCTGCCTTACTCAAGGGAAATAGGTATTTTGGATGACAATGATTTCATTAATAAAATATTAACAATAGAAATATATTCAAATTAAGAACAAATATAAAATTTAAAAAAAACTATACTAAATTTAAAATAAAAATATACAAGAGGAATAATAATCTAAAATATATAATATGAATAGTATTAAAAATTAAACAAAAATAGATAAAGAAAAAATACATACACATACATACATACAAAAATACACAATATATTTATTATAGCTTTACAGTACACCCACATTATATCCGGTAAATTCTCCAAAATAACAATTCTTTTATGAAATTTAAAAGGCATTACGAATGCTAGCATCGGCCGTAAAGTGTGGCATCACTTTGGACGCCCTTGTCCTTTTTTTAAAAATCTTATAAGCCTTTTATTCTATTTATTTTGTTATTATTATTAAAACTTTTATTGAAATATATATACAAACTGACTCAGTGAAGGACAATAGGTTACAGTGCTAATGATGTATTCATTCATACAATATATACAAGTACACATTCACACAAATTAATGATAATAGAAGATAAAAATAAAACAAATAATCATTATAAAAATGAAATTAATAATTACTTACAATCATCAAATAAAATTAAATAATAAAATTAGTGACAGAAGTTAAATACAAGAAGGGGAAAAAAAAGATACATTCATTAGCATTTTAAGTATATAGTTTACAAACTAATATTCTTTAGTAATTTGTTTTCCATTTTTTTACCGCGTTAAGTTGACTCCTTCCCCTTCATTCGTAGATAATACTTTCTTGGTACATACCTCTTCATAGCTATTAACTACCGTCCCCCTCCCTGTATTTGTAATATCCTACAATTCAAGTCCTTAATCCCATCACTACATAATCGATCCCGTCTTACCGATCTCTATACTCCATCCTGGAGAACTACTGCATCCTAATGTTCTTTTCTTTCGCGATCCTCTACTCTTTGGAATTCTCTCCCTCCTTGTATTTGCAATGCTTCTTCTCTCGGAACACTCCTCTTCCACTATCTCTCTCAACATACATAAGAAAAAAATAACATCCATATAATTAGAGATTGTCAATTCTTGTCATAATGTTTTGTTTTATAGTTTTTGATTTCTTATATATTTCATTATCCATTTTTGCGTTCCTTCTCTAGCATTATTATTTATTACTGTGTATTATATCATAAACTAATCGTTTTTTAAATTTTGTATATAATATTTATTCCTATACTTATAATTAGAGCCCGGATTCTCGTGCAATTGCATCTTTTTATTGCAAGCTCGTAATCACCCAGGGACAAATTATTGATATGAATTAGGATGTTTAGGCCCAAATTTACCTAGTTTAATATTGCACAAAATTGCACATTTTGGGGGTTACTGCATAAAATTGCACATTCTGCAGTTTGAATGCATAAAATTGCACATTTTGCTGTTTTAATGCATAAAATTGCACATTTTGCAGTTTGAATGCACAAAATTCCTGGGTTCAAATCGTGAATGCGCACAACACTTTCTTCTTTTTCAAAAAGTGGCAACTTTTAGAAGAATGAATAATTTTATTTTTATATAGGTGATAATTTTTCTTTTTTAAGTGATATAAACTATTCTTAGTACAAAAATATAAAAATCCAAGCGTGTTAAAAGGAATACGCTTCTATAGTGTTCTTAGAAATGTTTAGATTGACTTGAGCTAGGGAACTCGGATCCCCACCTTCCAAGAAATTTTGACTCTCCCTCATAACTTTTCTCATCGGAAGCAATAATTTTTTAGTTTCCGACTTTTTAGTTCCGACTAAGGAGTAACGTTGTCTCCATTGAAATACCTAAAATTTCAGCTAGTGTTAGTTAGTTCAAAGATACCAGGATGGATAGTAAAATATCCGGAACTAAAATCCGGTGGCAAAATAATATATTGTGGGCCCTGTGACAAAGCTATTGGCAGGGAAAGAAAGTCATATGTTGATGCACACTCTAATTCGAATAAGCTTTTAACTTGAATTTTTATCCCTATTTAATGATTTAGAGCATAAATGTACGGTTATTTTTATTTGTAATTGCAATATACACACATATATATATATATATATATATATATATATATATATATATATATATATATATATATATCCTAAGTAATATGTACAGATAGGTTATGTATAGCATGTACATTAAAGAGATGCGATTTGTTCTTATTGCGTTTTAGGCAAGGACTATTTAACTACTCCCTTACTAAGGACCGGATCAATAAATTTTAAGATAAAAACCACTTTTTGGAAAGGAATGTAACTAGCAAATTGTTTGTTCAACATTTTTTATCATTTGCATTTTATTTTGCATGATTTTAAGTTTTTATTGCACGACTTTGCACGATTTCAAGTTTTTACTGCACATTTCAGAATTTTTCTTGCACGAAAATCCGGGCTTTACTTATAATATTTTTTTTTCGTTTTTAATTTTTTTTTTTTTTTTTTTCTGTTATCTTATAAAGTAAAGTTGTAAAATAATATTTATCTTATTTTCTTTGAATATATCTCGGCCATATATGATTTAATTTTCTGCATTGTAAATATTATTCTTTACGGACATAGTCCCTGTATAAACTATTGTTAATTGGGGCTTGACGCCCTTATGTACCCCAACTAGGCCAGGAATGACCGGCTATCCTACAGATTACTAACCTATTCTAGCCAGGGTGGGAAGGTCAAGATTTATTTCGTGAGTCCAGCATGAAATAAATTTTAACCCGCATAGGTGGGTTCGAACCCTCGACCTTCAGTACCGAGCGCACTGAAACCCTCGTCCCAACTCGCTCGGCCATCAATCCCCTCCTCCCCAGTTTATATAAATAAACCCCTCCCCCCACCTTTCTTTCTATTCTCTTCTATCCTATTCTAAATGTTAGGCATGAAGTAACTTACTTAAGTACTTTACTGTTCAGAATGTAACACCATTACAGTGTCGTAAGAAATTAAAGGAGAAATGATCTGAGGTGAGCAGAGAAAGGCATAAGACCCTGACAGAAAGTGCTTATGCTAATAAGATCCTAAAGAAGAGACGGCTGAGATGGTAATGTGTTCCATCTGCTCTTCCAATACCGAAGCCATTTTGCATAGCCTCTTGTCGTTGGCAGATCTGGACGTTTCCAAGACCGTTACCTCACAACTGACATCTCAATACGTATGCCACGCATGTCGAGGATTTGACTTCTTCCTTTTATGCATTTTATATTTGCTTGTTGTTATGCTATGCTTTGCAATTCATTTTTATTATTTACTCAACAGTTTAGTATTTTCTGTTTTTATAATTATATATTATTGAAGATAATCCCCATTTCTTTAGTGGGCTTAACGATCTTAATTTGTTTAACAACGCCAGGGATACATTAGGTAATAGAAGGTTATAAACTTGTGGAACTTACTTTACTGTTCTCTGTATATTTATTATAATCTTATAATATGTCTATCGTAATCGTTTAAAAAAAGATGATGTACGGCAGGCCGGGAGGAAAAAGATTGAGAGGAAGACCAAGGCTGAGATGGCTGGACAACGTTCAGGATGACCTACGATGACTGGGGGTAAATGGTTGGAGGAGGAAAGCCGAAGATAGACAGGAATGGCTGTCGGTACTTTGTGAAGCCAAACCCCGACTAGGACTGTAGCGCTCAATAATAAATAAATAAATATAATCGTTTTGGGAAACATTATTTAAGCTCTCTCCTGGAATATTTAAAAATATAATTTTTTTTTTCTTTGCAAGGAATCGAATCAAACCTTCCGTTCGTTATGTAGTTTCACACTTTTTATAATATTCTCGGGACAGCCTATGTCCTGTGTCCTAACTTCCCCGCTTCCAAGAGAAACTTGGTCTTAATCCCTATCTTCAATTAGCTAAGTCTCATTCTAGAATTCTTGTATATTCTATTTTTTTTTTTTTTTTTTTTTTTTTTTTTTTTTGCGAATGAATCTATTTTTTTTTTTTTTCAACATTTCATATATATTTTCTCCTCGTTGGATATCGCATATCCATAATAAAAGAGTTGAGATAAAAGAGGATTAATCCTTCAAATATTAGACTAAAATAATTGATAAATCTATTTTTCTATAAACAAGATTTGTAGAACAAAGAAGTTTGTAGGCTTTTTAATTTTTCGATCATAATGTATCGAGGAGAAGGTTCAGATATATTCGTAATTTGCCCATTCATGCTGGGCAAGATTAAACAACTCCTTAAAACTTGAGATATGAGAATCAGCAACGGTAATTTCTTAAAAAATTATACGGGATTTTTTATTAGGAAGCAACAGCTTTATTAGTTAACCAAATGATTTTTTTTTTTTAATAATTATTGTTTGTTGTTTTCAATATTTTGTTTCTTTCTAAAGTTGTCATATGGACTTTTCTTGTATTAACAATTTATTTTTAAACAGAGGTATCTGTAATAAGAATAAATTTTTCTGTATCGGATCCGAGTTATAAAATCGAAATTTTTTGGTATGCACAAATCATTAACATATGAATTTGATTCAATTAGTCGTTACCAAAAACTGGTACCTTAGTTTAAAAATATGTTGCTAATAAGAAAAAGTATAGATAAGATAAAAAAAAAATGTATAAGACATAGTTTTTGTTTCTTTTGACACGATGAAGAAGAATCGAAGTACAATAATAACGTTATACAATATAAATAATTATCAACCTTAGCGGTATCGATCAGTTCTCAGGAATCTGTTTTGCATTATCGATTTTCGACACTGACTCTTTTCTCTGGAATAGAGAATCGACACATTCCTAATATCTACATTAGAAGTCCCGTATCCATCCTTTTCTTCACACGCCTGTATTTATTTAACTTTACCAACAACTATTATTATTTTTCTCCATTAAACAAGTTAAAATGTAGCTCCAAGTCCAATTGGTATTTTTTTTTTTTTTAGGGAGCTGTAACAGATTGAATATTTATAATTATAATATGTGGAAGGTAGCGTTCTCTGGAGTTTCCTGAAGTTCCTGTAAGATTTTATCAAATGCCTTAATCTCGCATAGCTGAAATCCGCTGTTCCAAAATGTTTCCTCTGGTATATAACTGGCCGGAATCCACTAAAAGGTAACGGAGCGGACGGTGTTAGTCAGCAATTGGTGGATGTCAACGGCGTGACCCACTAACAAGCTCGGAGGGCAGGGCCCATGCATCATGTCGCCTCATCACTGACAGCTCCCTGGCTTGAACACCCTCCGTCTTCGTACCTTTGATGGAACGCCTTGTCCACCTGTGGATGGATGGATTCTGGATTACTGAGTTCTCCTAATCATTACTGTCATGATATCATGATAGTTATATTGTAAACTGAATCCTGGAGTGGGTAAACAATTACAAATCAAACCAATAATTGTTTGAATTCAAATATAATTTTTAATTGATTTGAACCTCTCATCATCCGTAGTTTTTAACCGACTTCAAAAAGGAGGGGGTTTTCAATTTGACTGTTTTTTTTGTATGTTTGTTACGCGATTATATCATCAATTATGAATCGATTTTGATGAAAACTTAGCACTTTTTAAGAAAAAAGACTATTAATAAGAAATAACTGTTATATAACCTTCCATTATAAATATATTAATCTATGGCAACTAAATTTTAATTATTAACATTTAAATATATAAACAAAAATACACTCACCAATAAAAATTGAATGAAGTTGGTTGAAAATAGAGTTAATTTAAAAATAAAAAAATAAAAAAAAAAAAAAAAAAAAAAAAAAAAAAAAAAAAAAAAAAAAAAAAAAAAAAAAAAAAAAAAAAAAAAAAAAAAAAAAAAAAAAAAAATAAAAAAATAAAAAAAAATAAACCCGACTTAAAGGTTACAATTTCGTGTTCAATCTTGAACTAAAAAGTAAAATATAATATTTTAATTACTTCGAAACAAAGAACATTAAAGGGCATCAACGAAATGATCGATACTTTTATGTCTATTAACAATTAACGATAAGTTATTTTTGGAGTCGGTACCAATCAAAACAAACATAATTCGAAAGAAAGCTGGTACCTAAATGTAAATATCCCCCACTAATTCATTACCACCATACTGCTGTCTCGTGCCATTCGAAAGTTTGTTGAAAAGCCAGGATTAAACTGCAGGATTGGCTGCTACTGACTCCAAAAATAACTGATCGTTGTTTATGAATAGACATATAAGTTTCGATAATTTCGTTGATTGTCTTTTAATGATCTTTGTTTAGAAGTAACTAAAATATTATTTTTTACATTTTAGTTCAAAATGAAGTATGCTCTAAACATCGTATTTTAAAGGCGTATAAAGAAAAACCGGAAAACAATTTCTACCACTTCTTGAGGGAATACCGAAAATTTGAAAGCTTATTTCCCGTTTAAGCTACAGAGCTTATTTTCTGCTCAAATTAAAGAAAATGTAGTTTAGTTTACTTTTGAATAAGGTTTTCTTTATAAACAAGTGTGCAGCAGTTATTTTGATGAAACGAAGATAAGGTTGAAAATTTTGACGCTCCACGGGGAAAATATTGTTCCCCCACACCGGATTACCCCACTGGAGAGTCGGATCACCCGGAAAGTCGTACTAGAGGGAGGCGGATTAGAGAGTTTCTCCTTTATTAATAATAAGATAACAACATTGTAAAACCTCATGAATACCTTACAAAGATTTAAAAGAATCGGCTGTAATATTTAGCACACAGAGGAACTGTACCGCTTCGTAACTATGGATAGCGAAATGGATGAAAACAAGCTCTTATATAACATTAATTAAAACAAGTAAATGTTCATTTTTTGAATCAGCGACTTTTCATCTCCGATTGATTTGAAATTTCGACACAAGCTTGTATTCAAGTATGCGTGGGTTTTTATATCCCTATTTTCTAGATGTCACAACTGTGACTTGTAAAAACATGTTTTTTTGTTGTTTTTTTTAACTGTCACTGTTAATTTGACCACTTCCTTATCTCAAAATAACTTTAAAAAATAATAATAAATTCGTAAGTCTTCTTACTTTAGGTTTCTAGACATTAATGTTCTAATTTAGAAAAAAAATATGACTTATTAATTAACAGTTATTTATTAAATAAAAGTATAAAATTCTTAAGTTTGTTATTAATTGTTTAAAAATTGTACTAAAAATATATAAATGAAAATCATCATTTTTATCTAGATTATACAAATCCAGTGACATATTTATTAATTCTTTGCTCATAAAAATAATCGTTTTGTGACAGACGGATTTGTGCCCATTCTTTATTCATTTTTTCTGTCTCTATTATTTTATATTGGATAAATAAACTGCCAGTACCTTGAGTAGATTGTGTAATAACAGAACGAAAAGGTGAGTTGGGTAGTGAGGCTAATGTGCAATGTCCTTAGGTTTTACCTGTTTTCTGTCAGTTTTTCCGTACCTACAGTAAAAAAAATTAAAAATGGGTCTTTTGGAAATCATTATCGGGTCACTTAAACAAAACTTTTCTGGATTGATTTTATAATCTATTATCATGTCAAATGATTCGTGAAGATCTAATTTTAGGTTATTATTTTCATTTAATTGGATACCCAAGTTAGAATTATGGGTCTTATTATTATATACTATTACATGAATGTTCTTTTAATCTTGGATTTACTAACCGTCCAGTTTTTCACGTGACTGGTCTTAGTGGGGAACGAGGAATACAAAGAGGAATTAGGGAATTAAAAAAAATTAATTATAAAATTTATCTGTAATTTATTTTATATTAGACCTCCGTTTAATGGATAGAAATAAAAACCATCTTTAGTATGTTCGATTGCTAATTTATAATACATTGATAGTTTAATCATTCATATCTCAGAGCATTAGACCGCTAATAGCTGTAACAGAAGTTACTCCCGCCAGCGTTAAATCTTATTTTTTATTTATTATGTTTATTAATATTTCATTCTGAGGCATAAAAATGGTTAACTTACATTTATATTATTACAATTACTGACAAACTTTTATTTGAGAAACCTTTATGCTCGGGTTTTCGATTTAACACAAGAACAGATGGTAAAATAATAATGTTGGGGAGAAAAAATATTTTTACGTAATATACTTTAATATGTTTGTAATATACTTTGTAACGCATTTCTGTTTAAAGTACATTTATTGAGGATATTGAATTTTATTTTATTATAATGTTTTGTTTTTACTTTAGATCATCGCTTCTAAATATCGATTCTTTTCTCAAGAATCGATAATCAATTTATCCCTAGTTATTCATATTCATTATTTTTTGTTAATATTCTTTAGGTTGTTAATATTAATTCTTCTTTGTTATTAATTATCGTGAAAATATAAATTTTAACATTCTACACTAATGAACTGAATAAAATATTTTTTATTGGACGACATTCTGTGAGGATATCGAGCCCCATTTCTTCTAGTAAACTAAATTTATTCCATAACAGCGGAGATTGCGTTTTTTTTATTTTTTTTTTTATTATAGAATAGAATAGAATAGAAAGAAAAAACTTTATTCTGGGACAAAGTCCCTTAAGAATAACATTAAATAATACAAAGTAAGATCATAACTGGCCGAGAGGCTGTTAAAAAAAAATTATACACACCTAAAAAAAAATAAAATAAAAAAAATAATATTTTAAGTGCTGTGTTTCTATGACTGGTTACCCCAACAATCTACATCCCTAAATACTTCTCAGTCAACTAATACCTTAACAATATACTTTTGATACACATGAGAATTTTACTGGAGAATTTTCGAGGAAAAAGGTGATGGAGAACTGAGGAAATATTATTCAAAGTTGGTAAATTTACCCTTTTCCTATGGGAAAAATTATTTTATGTCACCTGGCAACACTGTTTCTTATATTATCCTAACACCTGAGACTGAGATCTCTAATTATAGATTATGAAAAACTCCATCTTTTAACTTATTAAACGAAAGACCTGTTAGATGATTTGTATTGTACATTGAGATACACGATGGTACAGTATGGTACCTCGAGAGAGGTAGACCGGTGCCGAAGAATCCCTCCCGAGAGAGCACGTGCTGACCAAATTAATTGGCCGGGCGGTGGAGAGCGGACCATATGGGCTATCTCCCATCAGTCCACGGGTCCATGGGCCGCCGTCCATTGGGGTCCTCCTCAATAAAACCTCCACTCAACGGCTCACACCTCTTCTCTTTTATTTTATTTGTTTATATTTTATTTCGGATTTTTATTTTTTATTTTTTTTCAGTAAAACCCCTCGCACCGGTTGAAAAACGGAACAGTAAAAATATCTGGGATAGCTCTCTGGATTAAAAAAAACCTCACTCCCCGCTGTTATGGAATAAATTTAGTTTAGGAGGAGGAATAAAGTAGCTTCAATGAGATTCGATTTCCTCACTGAATGTGGTCCTATAAAAAAATGCGTTAAAAAGTGACAGAACAAGTTCTCTTTCTAGGCTTCACGTTTTTATTATACTTATTTTAAATCGACTGGTTTGAATAATGTACCATGGAACTGCTTCGATGCTTAATATTATGAATTGTGTATATATGAACACTGTCATATCTGTCATATGGATTCAGTCAATAAATTAATTTTCATTAAAAATGCATAACTTCTCTTACACAATCATCATACCAGTGTGCCATCAATAAAAAATGTATACAAGTAAGATTGCTACTCTTTAAACGGGGAGTTGTCACTATTCCGACCATTTTTAAGTCTTGTTTTTTATTCACATTAATGTCCTCCACTATTTATCTATCCTTTTATTCTTCAGACGGGCTAGAAGCGACCCATGAACACCATAAATACAACAATAGCATTAACCAATGGGTAGATAATGCGTTGAGTCAGATTTTTTTTTCTTTATTTGTGGCTTATAGTTACTCCATAAGCAAAAGTTACTCCATTGAAGACCTTAGAGTAACTTTTGCATTATCCAAAAGTCAATATAGGTTTTTATAAAAAATTAGCAATACGCGATACATTTTTTAAATTTGTAAGTTTTGCAACCTTACCTTTTAATTTCAGAAATTATGACAATGATTTATGACGAAACTTTATGTTAATAAGAAAATTACTTTTTTATACATATCGATATTATAAATAGGTAATTGATATTTTGATACATATACACTTTTATTTAAAAATATTCGATGTTATTGTAATTGTTATCAACACATTTACTGTATTTATATATTTGTACAGTGGTAAATTTCAATAAATTGAGTTTTAAAAAAAGTAAATTAGTTAATAGCTTATCATTTTTTATCAAAAAATATAAAATAATATATATGAGGTTTATTTTTTTTATTTAGTTTTATTACTAGACTATTTTTAGTTAAAAGGTTTGCTTAAATGATCAGTCTATAGAGCTGTACGTCCCTCGGCGAGTACGTCCGCTAAGGGGGTCAAACCTTGCCACCTTCCAGGCCTGCAAGCATCCTTAAGGATGAAAAACTATCAGAATTCCGTCATCTTATAACAGCATCCTTAAGGACGAAAAAGCTAATTCTAATTGTGGATGGAGAGAGTGGCCAAGGATGTCCTTCGGCCTCAAAAAATCGTCAGATCCTGGCAGATCTGTAAAACAGTGTCCTTATAGCAGATAACCAATATTAATATGAAATATTGTTTTATTTTTTTGCCTGGGTTCTATGCTTTTTGGTGTAAATTTTTTTCACCCTCAAAAATGTAACATTTAGACACGCTCTAGATATCTGTTGCTGTTGCTCGGATCGAAAATTTGACGACAGTTTCCCAGTCATAAATTTAATAGAGAATATTTTTGTAATACAATATTTGTCTCCTGGACCTGCCGTTTAGGAGTTATATTGCTTTGAATGTAAAAAGAGTCACCTATGTAGATTTTGTAGGTATAGGAGCTTTTTTGACATATCTAACTCTGTTAAAGTTGCTCGGAATGTGACGACAGTTCTTTTGTCAGAAATTTGTTGCTTGGGCCTACCGTCTGGGAGCTATATTGGTTAGAATGAAAATTGGAGTAATGATTAATTATTTATTTGATTTTATTATTAAATTTAGTTATTTGATCCTCTTAATTCTAATACGTAAATTGGAAAAAGCAGTAGATTATAGATAGACATATCCATGATCTATTGTTTATCCCAGTCAGAGAGAAATTGAGTTTTTTCTTTTAAATATCACAATACATATTTTTCGCTATAAATAATTATTTCATCTTTGAGCCGTCGCACATTATGGTCTTAAATAGGGCGATCGCGCTCAAAACTCCCAAAGTCAGTTTTTTCGTTTTCTAAATTTATTTTAAATAATAAACTAAAGGATAAAGTTATAATTGTGTTAAAAAAGCCATATATTTATTAATAATAAGTTTTAATAATAATAAGTTTTAATTTGATAAAATGCATTACTTTTAATTATGTACTTATATTATATGTTTAATATAAAACTTCCTTTGATATAATTATCTCAATGGTAATGAAAATTTGTAGAACTACATATTGATCAACTGATTAAAGACAATAAAGTAATAATATTTATATAATATGTACCTATAGTATGAAAATAATATAATATTGTATTTACACATATCTCGCACAATATCTACATGTAAAACAATAAAATATAAACCAATTAAATAAGTCTTTGACATAGTTTATTTATTAATCATATTTTCAGAAAATAATATGCATAAGTATATAATATTTTTTACATAATTTATGTAAATTTTTTATTAAATAATCGGAGTCGAATGATTTCGTTTTTTTTTTTTTTTTTTTTTTTTTTTTTTTTTTTTGGCATTTTTCCGATGTTAGTTTTCAATAGATCTGAAGATATTAGCATGAAATTAGCAAACGTCCGTAATATTATGAATTCTAGATCTAGAAGTCTTCCTACTAAATTGTTCCCTATAAGCCTATAAATCTTGGTTGTGGGCCTTCCATTAAATTCGAAATTGTCAATATCTTAATTTTGTGCAAAGGAATTCTTAGTCCAGTCAATAGGGAATCACTCCCATGTTAAATTTACTAAAAATAAGGGCTGGTAGCAACCCGCACAGAGTTGTTGAGGGCGATTAAAGAAGTATTTCTGTCAAAAATGCCCCGAAGATTTGGTGAGTTTTTTAGAGTTAGGGGCACGAGAACATGGCCAAAAGCAGTTTTTTTCAATTTATAAGCAAATATAACGCGGCTTTTCATAAAATGTTGTATATAAAAGTTGTAGATAATAAAAATATCTACAATTTAAGCCATTGATCGTTCGATTCTGATGATTGGTTGTCGTAAAAAGTGCAAAAAAAACCCCTCTAAACTGTCCCTTTTTGCATAAGAATTATTATAAACAAAAAGGGCCTTTTCAATACTTTTTATTGATGAATAAGGAAGCTCTTTAAACCCAAAGAAAAATAGGATCTACCCCGTCCTCCTATCTTTATTATTTACTGAGATATACCTTTTGTTTATCTCGATATCGATATTTTCAATGCAAAACGGGCCGTTCGTGATTCACATTTTGAACTTCGGATGACCGGGATATTGTTCTTAAGGGCTTTTATTTTCATTATGAATTGCTAAAAAATCGATTTCTTTGAAAAAACATGCAATAAAATCGACTTGAAAAAGCGCCCGTTTTACAGCTATAAACAATTGAAGCTAGAGCGTCCGGTATTGAACCGATTTTGTTATAAATATAATAAATATAATAAATTAAAAGCTTACCTCTCAACGATTGATTTGAGCTATTCAAAGTGTAGCTACCATAAATAACAGCCGAGTTACGATTTTTTTTTTTAAAAATCACTACGTCATTTATTTTTGCAATCTCCAGATCTCTCCCCGTGATAGAAATTTAAGACAATGAAAATGCAATGTAGATACTGGAGAAACCACTGAGCAGTAGGTCCATTCGATTTGAATGTTGTAAACTGACTTTGAAATTTAGAAGAAATTTGTAAGAAATTAACATCGTTACTGATATCTTCTTCATTGAATTCATCGGAGTTCATCAAATTATCCAGATAACTTTGTTCATCGTCGGTAAAAGAACATTTTTCTAATATTCGTTTGCATATAGCAACAAAATTTAAAATATGTCCTCGAATCGCACGTGAAAATGCATGGCCAGAAAGAATTTTTTCGACAGAGTTTGCTGCAAATATAGTTGTGAAAACTTCTGTTAAGCCACTGCCATCCATCAAATATGAAATACTAGAAAGAAATGACATCAAAGTGTGAAATCCTCCTAACCGTACAATTACAGATTGAAGCCCGTGTGGATCATTCAATGGATCAATCGACGCTATCAATTCACGTGCTTTCCAGTAAAGAGGCTGATCAAAGGTCACGAAAGCAGTAGATTGTTTAAGAGCTCGGGCTCGTGCTGACGCTTCAATCAACACTGTGAAAATTGTATCGTACTGGCTAGGAGGATTATTCGCAAATTTTAAAGGAATAATTTTGGACACATGATACTGAAAACTTGTCGAGTAAGTTTCCCGAAAGCCCATCCACCCTTTTGTACTATTTGGAGATTGATTTTTTTTAATTAGCCATAACAATGACGTAGTGATTTTTAAAAAAAAAAATCGTAACTCGGCTGTTATTTATGGTAGCTACACAAAATCGGTTCAATACCGGACGCTCTAGCTTCAATTGTTTATAGCTGTAAAACGGGCGCTTTTTCAAGTCGATTTTATTGCATGTTTTTTCAAAGAAATCGATTTTTTAGCAATTCATAATGAAAATATAAGCCCTTAAGAATAATATCCCGGTCATCCGAAGTTCAAAATGTGAATCACGAACGGCCCGTTTTGCATTGAAAATATCGATATCGAGATAAACAAAAGGTATATCTCAGTAAATAATAAAGATAGGAGGACGGGGTAAATCCTATTTTTCTTTGGGTTTAAAGAGCTTCCTTATTCATCAATAAAAAGTATTGAAAAGGCCCTTTTTGTTTATAATAATTCTTATGCAAAAAAGGGACAGTTTAGAGGGTTTTTTGCACTTTTTACGACAACCAATCATCAGAATCGAACGATCAATGGCTTAAATTGTAGATATTTTTATTATCTACAACTTTTATATACAACATTTTATGAAAAGCCGCGTTATATTTGCTTATAAATTGAAAAAAACTGCTTTTGGCCATGTTCTCGTGCCCCTAACTCTAAAAAACTCACCAAATCTTCGGGGCATTTTTGACAGAAATACTTCTTCAATCGCCCTCAACAACTCTGTGCGGGTAGCTACCAGCCCTTATTTTTAGGAGAGAATTTTTCCTATTGACTGGACTATCTATTTTTATCTTCACATTTATTTTTATAAGAGCTTCTATCATCATATTATTATTATAGTTTTGAAATTCCCTTGCGCAAAATTGTATTAATCAAATTCAAAGATTTAGGTTTCAAATTTTCAAATTTAAAGATTTATTTTCAATTTTACCCTAAAATATTATTTATTATTATTTTACATTATATACGTTCACTTGAACACCACATAGTGTGACTAGAAATAGAAAAGTTTTTAAGAAAACAAATTTTCAAGTAGTGAAATGCTTCTAGTCTATCTGATATGAGACAGCTTAAAATTTTAAAAGTAAGCACACCGTAGCACGTGATGTTTACAAGTTGATTTGCCATATCATTTACTTTCTTTTAGAGAGACAACCGTCAAAATACCAATAAATCAAAAGTAGAGTTATGGGCGGAGAGCTCCTCCCCCCCCCTCCCCACTGTGTGTCGGTTAAACGACAGAGGGCTAGGCCAAGAAGTAGATGGGAAGATTACGTCAGGGCAGATCTTGGGGATTTGGGTTTTGAAACAGAGGGTTGGTGGGTTCAATGGTTGGTGGTTTCGCCATCGAATCTTCGGGTTCGCCAAACCTTTTATTTTATTTTATTTTTTAAATTATTATTGTTGTTGATTCCAGGGCCTGAAAATATGACAGCTATAAAACGTTATCTAAATAAAGAAAGATAGATTTTTTATAATAAAGTATTAATAAAGAGCAAAGTTTCAATATATATATATATATATATATATATATATATATATATATATATATATATATATATATATATATATATATATATATTATTATTTATGAATGTGTTGACAACTTATTTCTTTTGATGAAAAATGATGTTTAGATCGTGGCTATAACCCGAAACCAAGGATTGGCGATAAAGGTTTTTGTATTTTTGCCGGACACATTATCGGGACCAATAACAGCGCAATCAAAATCCCACGCGCTCTCTTGAGCAAACTGAATCCGTTCAACGCTGAACAGCTACCGAAACACATAAACCGTCTCATAAATCCTTTTTGATATCTATCAATGGTAGCCCTCATTCCCGTCTAATGATATATTAGCATTCAAGGTGGAAAAATATTTTTATCTTTTTACGGAATTTATTGTATCTAAAAATCTTTTTTTTATGTTAAGATTTGCTATGTGGAAAAATCGAAACGAATGTCTTACTTATCTTTATTATAATTGCCGGGATCCGGTTGTTTAAAAACTTATATCCAACAACATGTAATTTACATATAATTTACCATATATATTTAAATATTTATATAGTGAATTTGTCCGACTAATAAATACATATCGATGCCCAGAAAGAATTATTACCATCAAACAACTGATTCTATTTGCCAAAAAGTTAACAGTTTAAAAAATAGTAGATGATTTGGGTTTACAAAGTCTCAAACTGTTTAATGTTGTGTCACCCTTGGATTGATTCGGGTTTTGGCAGAACCATCTGGGACAAAAGTGATTAAATAGTGAAACATTATATTTCAATGAATTTAGGGGGGACACATCAGGAGATTTATTGTTATTATGGGAGGATAGTCGTTAAATGAGAAAGATTCTTATTCTTAACAAGTGTCTCTTTGACACAAAAAACAAAACAAAATACAGAATGGAAATTGGCGCTTAATTACCATGCTTACAGGTCCGAGTTCGAGTCCGACCGAAGGTAGAAAATTTCTTTCTGGTACTTCAGCCGTGGCTCTGCTTCGGGGTTGGGAGACCCTTCTGGGGCACATCCAGTCTCGTTAATGTAGGTACCCATAATTGGGGAAAAACCTGGTGGTTGAGCGAGGATTGTGGCCAAATCTCCTCCTTCCACAACCGTTGGCCTAGAAACAGTTCATTGTTATCTAAGTATTGAACCCAAGACCCTTCCTGGGTTATAGTGGTTCAGAAAAAAAAAATGATTTTATTCACAACTGTAATGCATTTGTTTAAAACCAGTTAATGCGTTTCGTTTGACACCTAAGGAGGGAAGTCTTAAGAACTTAGATTGAAATGTTTGTATGTTTAGTTAGTAAGCTCTCCAATCATCCTAACTTTCTGGCTTGATCATTATCTAGCTTTATCCGTTATTATAACTCTCCTGTCGGAAAAAAAAATAACATTGCCCCTAAGATTATTTTTGTAAATAAACATTTGATTTCTTGTCTTAAATTTTTAAAAACATATATTAATAATAATCTGTCATCCCATTGAATAAGTGTTTAAGTCGATTTTTGACCAAAATGAGCTAAGTGAGTAAAATGAATCGTGGAGGTTTTCCTTTATGGTGAAAAACCGTTTAAGTAGAATGTTAACCGCGTAGTTATTATTAATACGTTTTTATTTAAAATGTTTCTACTTACTTAAACACTTATTCACGATAAAGAAAAACTTCCACGATTCATTTTAGTCACTTAACTCATTTTGGTCAAATTTCGACTTAAACACTTATTCACTGGGATGGCAGATATAATCTATGCATCAAGGTGCTCATGTTTTAAAAATTTTGTATGTTTTATAACTGATGATGAATGTTTGATATTCGAAACTAGTTTTCAAATGATTCCAATAGAGGTGGCAATTTATTCATCAATCCTAATTTCATTGTTTTTTGTACCTTCTGTAATATGCAAATTTCGTACAAATAAATATATATTTTATTTCAATGCATCCCGAATGGCTCCATGTTTGCGACACAGATCGGAACACTAAATGGCTAGCCGAGATGAGGACCAGATGACTGAGCCATGGAGAGAGAGGAAGATATATGGAGACCATAGGGCCAGTAGCCACGATAGCCGGCTGATTACCCTTGATTGTGGACCGCGGCGTTGAGTTATAGATATCATTCCGCTCTGTTTGTTTTCGTCGAGGAGGGCCATTGAAGCTCAGGATCCTGAGAGCAGTCGCGATCAATCTCCCCGATCTGGCCTAATGAATGGATGGATTACCGGCTGGCTCTGGATAGTGCCCAGATGTTGAAGCGCACCTGCCCACGCAGCGTGGATTGGAAACGCTTTGGTGATCCTCATCCTGGAGGTGGTTCTTCATGGGCCGACATCCATCAGGGCGTCCTCTTGCCATTGTGCGTCGAATTGGCTCGGCTGTGATATATCGAGGATCCCCCGAGTCGTGCTCACAAACTAGCCTTCAATCATAGCAACACTATAATGGTTTTACACTGCTCATTGTTTCTTAGTCCATCTCATTTGTTCATCCAACTGAAGGTGTCAGTTGTTGGCGAAGGATAATTAACTTTCTGTTCCCTCTTCCTCTATTATTACAACTTCAATCTCGAATGCAAATAGTTCTTAGTACTGATGAAATATTTAATAGGTTTTATTTTTAACTATTTATTGATATTTAAAACTGTATACCTTATAAACGACAAGTAAATTTGAGAAAAATTATTGCAATGACATGCCAATAATTTGTAAAGAACTACTCACTGGTAGCACTTTAATAGCTCTACATCAGAAACTCTCTTGGCCATCTTATGTTCAGACGGATCGGAGGATTATCAGGAATCGAGTGTGAGGCAAGTTGTAAGACTAGTGGATTCGAGTGGGTATCGAGTTTACTATAAAAGGATAGGTGTCTGGTTTGGGCCAAACCATGAAGATATTTATGGATAAGTTTATTTGTGACCTAATAAAGAGCATTGGGGATTTTGGATTATAAGTATTGAATACGAGAAGAATTGGAAGTTTTAATGGACCTACAAAGCTCAACTACGCATGTCTTAATGGGTTTAATTTCTTTCATGTAAATCAGTCTTTTATATGTTAATTTAAAAATTCAAAATTTGTAAAATTGCTCGATACAAAAAAAATATCCTATTGCCCATATACTAAAGAACAATTCTTTTATAGCTTCTTCTTTCAAGGTTATTTAGATTTGAAAAATTCAGTCAGAAAAAATGCTGAGCCCCAAATTTCTGCACTAATTCCAGAAATGTTTCAATATGCTGTAATAGACGGCCATAGTATAGTTATATAGAGATACATAACAACATTTTTTAAATAATTACTATATTAATTAAATATAATAATAAATTTGTTATTATATTATAGCTAGTATATTTTATATTATTATATTTTTTTATATTAGAGCTATTATGTTATTATACAAGAGCAAGATTTAGTTGGTTGGATAAAGAGAGGAAGGCTGAGATGGCTGGGACCCATTAATAAGGATGGAGGAAATATATTAACCAAGAAAATTTTTGGAAGGGAACCCTGGAGGCTGAAGGAGGAGGGGAAGACCTAGAAAAAGATGGTTAGAAGACGCAGTGGAGGACCTGAGGAGCCTTGTTGTCGGAAGATGGAGATGGATTGCTCGGGAGGGAGAGAAATAGGATTAAGTGATGGAGGAGGCCAAGGTTCTTTGACGACCGTAGTGCCAAAAAAATAAATAAATTTGTTCTATATATTAATATTAAATATTCCATAAAGTTACAAGGAAATGATGTTAAACATAAACTTAGCTTGGAAAAAATATTTCCATATTATCCAAGGTGACGCTTGCTAACATTCTACTTTCTCGATTAAACGATATCTCTTTCTGAAACACTTTCAATAGCTATGCGCACAAATGAGATACCAATCAAAATAATTTTTTCTCACTCTGAATATAACATTTAGGTTCTTATATTGTATATAATAAGCATTGTATCAAAACAATTTATTTATTGTTTCATTTGTAGAATGTTTTCTTATTTCCCAGTTTATATGTTTAAGTAGTATTAATGTATATATTATCATTGTTATATAAATATTTCTTATTTATTTTATTTTATTTTTCATTTTATTTATTCATCATGTCTCTGACCAGATGAAACTAATTTCATTTCTTTCTGTACCAACAAGGGGAGGACACACTCAGTCTCTCACGGATCTTGTTGGCAATTTGTTTGGAGGTTCCTGGTCAAAAAATATTAGACACGTATTTTGCCGTACCGACCAATGGGCCCTAGAAGCGGAGAAAAAAAATAAAATAGCATTAAACTAATTCATTTTATATCTCGAGTTTAAAAAACGATATCGACATCATTCTTGCACCAAGAGTTTTAGTTTTAATTGCAAATTTAAGGAAAAATACATTTGCTCCATAGATTTTGTTTTTGGTTAATTAAATTCTAAAAATATTATTAGATTTTCGAGTAAACTACCTCTATAGATTTTTGTTCACAAAAATTGACATTGGATTCTGATTCAGCATCCTTATAAACATTGAAAAACGTTTATTCTATATCAATCATGTTTTTCACCCTCTTCGAGGAAAATGAAATTTTTAGCGGCTGTATTTTTCCTTAAATTCACAATTAAAACAAAAATCTTGGTGCAAGAATCATGTCGATATCGTTTTTTAAACTCGAGATTTAAAATGATTTAGTTTAAAGCTATTTTATTTTTCTCGGCTTCTGGGGCCCATTGGTCGGAACGGCTAAATATGTGACTAATATTTTTTGACCAGGATCCTCTAAAAAATTGCCAACAAGATTCGTGAGAGACTGATTGTGTCCTCCCCTTTTAAGTTGTTATTCTTAAGGGACTTGGTCTCAGAATAAAATCATTTTTCTACTCTATTCTATTCCAAGCTGATAAACGTTAGACTATTGGCACGTGCCTATGGTTTGAGACCATACCTGCTCCTCTCTGTTTACTTCTTCTGATGACACTGAAAAAAAGATACAAGAGATAAAGCCTGATATTAAGAGGAAAATATTTTTCAACGGCAGACAGGCAGACATTGAATGCAGTTTCACAAGAGAACGATATGTGTACGGTACGGGAGATGACTATCAGAGCACAATGGACCAGAGACCTAATACGGAGCTGACTTCCATCAGTCATAGCTCAGTTCGCACCTAAGCCACCTGCGCAGCGGTCCTGTGGTAGGCCGATAACCTGCTACTTCCAAGTATTTAGAGTTGAGTTTTATGGTTAGGTCATCTTCAAATACTTAACTCTAATACTTAATATGTAAATGCACTAAGGATATATTAAAAACAGAAATTAAACAAATTCCTAATCCCAGAACATACTTAGCTTTTCAGATTTATAGCAATGGATTATATAATAATCTATATTATTTATTATAAGGACAAGACATTTTTCGTTTGAGGTCACTAAACACGAAAACTACTAAACTAACGTACAAAATTTTATTCACATCTTCGTTATATCACAAGAAGGTTTAGCAATAATGAAATCTACTAATTTTCAATTAAATTTTTATTTAAAAAATGGTAAATATGATGATTCCAGTGCAGTTTGAAAATTGACCGACAGGTGGCCAGAGTGGTTAAAACTTACTTACATTCAATTGAATTATTTAAAAAAAATAAATATGTGTTGCGACATGTAGATTCTAGTGAGGTTTGAAAATCGACCAATATGTGGTTAATATTCTGCAGTAGAGTTTACAAAGGTAACACTGCTGAACCCGTCTGTGCCAAATTTTTACTTCTAGTTCAGTAAAATAAGGCTCCAAAAGTCCGTTTTCAAGAAAAAACTGCCGAGCTATTATTCTCAACGGATCTTTATGTTTTTTGAGATGCTGAATCTGAATTTGAAGTTTGCTACCATGGCAAATGTCGGCTTCATATCCAAAATCTCAAAAAACCACCCATAATACTAATATTTTTAAATATTAATTTTATCTGGAATTAGTATCTACAAAATGAAAAAAACAACTCTGAAATCGGACCATTTTTCGCGAAGATATGGGCTTGGGGAAAAATGTGGAAATTGGCCAACTGGCGGCCAACTTCTGTGCGAAAACATCATTGTCGTATTCTTTTTTCTATTACTTCAAAACTATTTGTCCTATTCCAAATTACTTTTTTGCATCTTAAAGCTGATCAAATTTACTATTAGAATATTACATAGGAATTTTTAATAATGCCCCTTAAATACACATCCCAGAAAGCTAAAGAACCCGTACTTTTATGAAATATACGGTTTTATGGCACATTTTTCGCTTTAACTCCGAAACTTTTTGTCCGATCCAAAATTTTATTTTTTTCATCTCAAAGCTGGTTAAATTTACTATTAGATGTAATTTATATTAAATCCCGTAAAACACCAACGACAGTACGCTAAATGTGTGTTTTGGCAAAGTATGACAATTATTACATGTTCAGTGGGTTTGTACAATGTTATCTGTACGATGTTTCCTAGTTAAGAATTACTGCTATGCGTATAAATACCAGTATAAATAATGATCAATACCATACTTCAATACGAGATTATTATCGAAAAAAACAAATAAAACTTTAATTATTGGTTCAAATGATCTAAATTCTATATTTATGGGAGAGTGCGAAGCCGCTACGGGGGTTGTAATAGTGTATTTAGAGTGTATCAATTTAAAAGATTTCTTATTTATTTCGTAACTTATAATGTTATTAGTAATCAATCATCGTAGTCAGGCGATTGTCATATGTAATGTACTCTTATGTTGTTCCTAGGGGATACGTGGCCCCAAGGAAATGTTTACTTTCTTCTTATTTAAAGCGATAATTAGTAAAATAAAACAAAAAAACAAAGCGAGGCGCTGACAAGAGACAAAATAAATAAGATGGAAGAAGCAGAAAGGAGCCCTCTTTATTCGCTCATTACAAGAGATAGAGCATTAGTACAAGAGTAATAGCCGGCGGCCTTGGGGTGGACGATGTGGACGATGAGTGGACACATGTTAGCCCGCCCTCCCTAATCACATTTACCTCTTCTCATTTACATACTCTTAGGTTTCTCTTTAATAAATCATAAATATTATACTTTATTTACTACTTTTTTTTCAAATTCGGTTCTCTAGCCCGCCTTTATGATGCAACACATGTTTATCACCTATTAATAGGGTACTCCTCTTGTAGGCTTTTAAAAGGTTCGTGATGGGCTCCTTAGACTTCTCCATCTTGTATAGCAGCTGTCCAGATCAAATTATGTAGTCTCTTCTCATTGAAGTCTTTTACAGTGATATTTTGTTTTCTTCTTTCCGGTATGATTTTGAAATGATTTTAAAAGAATGAAAAATATTATTTATTCTAGAACAGACCTTTAGTGAATCGTTCCCCTATGAACACATATAATTGGTGAAATGGTACTGATATCTGGTTGTGCTAGAGAGATATATGCTTCATTGATATAAAAAAAAACATAATGCTGCCCAAATTTATTGGGTTCCTACACACACAGCCTGCTTATCTATTTAACTAAAGACAACACTATAATTCATAATATTTATAATTTGGTTATAATTCTAGAATATATAATACTTAAGACTAAATACTAGACAAACTAATAAAAAATATTTTTTTCCTCTTTCCCTTTTCTTTTCTTTTTTTTTTTTATTTTTTTTTTCCTTTTCCCTTACCTTCTTTTCCCATCTATTTCATTTCATCCTTTCCCTTATTTATTTTTTTTTTCCTCTTCCCTTTCTGTCTTTCTACAATTGATATTACTATTAGCTAACATACAGATATTCATAAACATATATACACTTATAATCAAGAATAAAATAAATTGGTACATACATAATAACTATGAATTGCATTAGTCCATCCTATGTACCATGTACGTCGAGGTGGATAATGCCCAGGGAGTCCAATATTATATTTTCGGCCATTATCGCGATATCCCTCGCCTCCACACTAAGGTCCTCCAAGAAGCTTCTTGTTTTAATAAAAACAGTAAAATTATAAAATAAGACATAAATGTAGTATTTTAATTGTTTTTGTTTGTTTTTTGGGACTTATATACTCCAACTAGGGCAGGAAGGACGGGCTATCCTACAGGTTACCAACCTATTCTAGCCACAATATGAAGGTCAAGATTCATTTTGAGGGTCCGCCGCGAAATAAATTTTGTATATATAAATAATAAATCAAAGGCTTGATCATCGAGGCCTTCTTTTTTTATTTTATTTAACCTGTCTTCAAACTGAAAACATCGAGTGAATGTGCTGAAAAAAATATATAATAAATAAGATATGTAGAACATGAGGGAGACCAGTAGCCATCGGTATCTCCTCCTTGCATTTAGGTTGGTCTTACTTGAGGAAGTTCCTCATCCAGCTTTTTAGCATTCGGTGCGTATTGTAGGAAATATTTATTGTAGTCATCTTTTGTACGAGTCTAAGTTGATTGTGCAGAACTATATATCTGTGATGAGTAAGACCTGGAGGAGACGCACAAACCAGGATGTATACGGTTCATTTGCGGTACAGAATGTCCTTCAGGTCATCAAACTGGCCCGATTAAGGTGGGCGGGACATGTGGCTCTCATGGGCGAAGAAGAATTACCTGGGAGGCTGTTGAAGGAACCGCTTCATGGAACAAGAAGAAGAGGAAGGCCGAGATGCAGGTGGAAGGATGGAGTTGCGACTGACGCTTGTAGCATCCTGGGATTGCGCAACTGGATGGTAGCTGCACAAAACCGTGACGTTGGCGGAAGTTGCTGGCGGAAGCCCGGACCCGGCAACGGGTTGTAGCGCCGAGATAGATAGACAGATGAGTAAGTCCAAATGGGTTTCAGTAGGATCTTCGTAGACGTTTATTTAAAGTAAGTAGCGTCTGCTTAATATGAGGGGTCTATGTCATCCTTCTGCCGAATGTTAGTCCTAACAATAAGTATTTTGCTGTGTTTGTCTGCGAGAATGGTTTGTTGTCTAAGTATAATGATGGACATGTGTCGTATCGTAGTGTGAGTGTTATGTTTTGTCACTTTATATTGATTATATTGTTATTTTCAAATTAAAATCTAGAAATAGATCTATAGTATATATAAAAGCCTTAAAAATATTTATTTATTTTTGAAAGCTGTTTACTAGAAAAATAACTATTTCTTGAAAAATCAAGAATTATTTTATTTACTTATAATTAATTTATAAATTTATGTTAGGGACACACATTTTACAGTTGTCATCGCATATTAATAATTATCAAATTTATTTTTTTTATACAATTACAATCAAGAAAAAAATTTAGATTTATACCTATAATAAGTACCTTATTAGAATTAATTTTTCGCAAATGATGTGGTATAAACGCTACAATTATCCAATTATATAACTCGCTACCAAAGGTTTCGTCTTTGGTGACACATAAAATTCTCATAAAATATGACATGAATAAAAAAATGTTGGAGCCATTAACAATACAATCACAGTGAGGGCATGGGATTGCTACTTTTACAGGGACATACTGTACTCTAGGTACCATTTCTGCACTTATCAGCTTGCCTGCTGAGGAATAATTTTTGAAAGAAAGCAGATTAATCAGAGGGTTTTTACTAGGTTTATATCTTGCATTTAAAGGTGTGTGGAAGGACGTGGGGCTTGGATATCAAAGACCTGGTAAGGTATTTGGATAGCAATGACTAATTTAGGCAGGTACTGAGAAAGTTTAATACTTTAAAACTATGTTAATGATAAATCTACATTTAATCAGAGTACATAATATCATAGTTCATTATTTTCTTTAGACTCATCTCAGCTGATCATATTATTGAAGCCATTGGTGAAAGAACTTACTTTAATGAAAATGTTCGAAAGATTTTTTGTTTGGAACTTTTCCGGACGTTAGTGTTTTCTTTATAAAATTGATTATATTTAATATCATTTTTTTTAAAAATTATTATAGGGCTAACCTTACCATAACATTTGTAAATATATTTTGTTATAACTTTTGTCGAAGGAAAAAAATGATTTAACACCTTTATCCATCTTTCGTTTTTCCTCCTCTCGTTTCTGCTATTAAAACATTTTTCATCTGCTCTTGTTACCACTTATAATTAATTTAATGTACAGAACTTTATTGGCTATTCTGACAAACCAAAAAAAGAAACAAATAAAAAGCACACATGGCTAACTCTGTGCCGCGGATTGGCTGACACATAAGTTAATGACCAACATTGGTTTACTTCGACTCATTTTTAAGGTCTCTAGAGTCGAAGTATACAATAATATCATACAGTTGCTTACCATACCATAGTTGGCCAAGGAATGTACAATGGAATTTAAAAACGTGTGCAATTTAAGCTAATTCGCCCTATCTATTAACATTTTTGTGAACTAAAATGATAACTGCTGGTGGGAAAGCGTGACTAAAAAACAAAAGATAATTTTGAAAACAATGAGTGAGCACCCTCTTCCTCCAATACTCATTTTGATTTGATCTACCTATTAGGATTTAAGGTAGAACAAAAAACCAAATTAGTGGTTGATTGAGCCAACTAAGTGTCTGTTGCTTAGTTGAACATATTTTGTTTCTTATGTTTGGATAATTCTAAGAAAAAATAATTAAAATAAATATTTTCCTAATCGCGCTTAATAAAAGAATAAGCGTTTGATATTTACCTTTTGTTACCTACAATAACCCTTTGTAGTGAAATTATTTTTAGTATTCATTATAGAATTATCATATTCTATTCAACTGCCCCCAATACCTAATACTCAGGCGGATTTTTCTAATTAATAATAAAATAAAAACGTCCCCCATAATATAGACACGATTTTAACAATTGAAGATGGGCAAAAAATTAACGTATTATATAATTTCATTACAAATGTTATTAGGCTTAGAACATTCCTTTTGAACGAATAATGACATAACGCCCAAGAGGATTAATAACAAAAACAAGATGTAATTTTTTGTTTTTATTTTAGTTTCGATTTGTTGGTATAATTTAAATTGTTTACTTGTACATAATTAAACCACTTAATTAAGTAAGAAATTATGTTATATAAAAAAAATATCGTTTGTTAAGAAATTTTGTTTTATATGTCTAAAATGAAATGAATCTTATTTTCTTGTAAATATGTACCTATACATGTGTATTTTTGCTGTATAAGTGTAACTAGATTGGTCATACTCTATTGCAACAAGCGTAACGCTTTTTCAATAAAATAATTCCATTCATTCATTCATTTATTCAATAACCCTTTGTAGCAGAATTATTTTTTGTATTATCCGCGTCATGGATGTAATATTTTCCTTTAGAAGTTATGATGAGTCTACGATTGGGTTTTGACTAACGAACAGCTGTTTTCTTCAAATATATTATTTCCATGTGTGGAATTTTTTTACAAAAGTATCGATGCTTCAATACCAGTGGCCATCATATATTTGTAAATTCTTAACCCAAAGAACTTTACTTTGGCACTGGCTTCAAACACAAAGAAACTTCAGGCCCAAGGTTTGCTTTATAATGCTTTGTGATGTAAGTTTCCTTGTGCGAGACCAAAGGACATAAATTCCAATAGCATTTATTGCGAAAGGGACAAAGATAGATTCACTAGATAATGGACAAAATGCAATATGTTATACTGTCGAATATATTCCTAGCTTGAATATTTATAACACGTGTGTATGTATAATTCTGATAGCACATTTATGTATCATCATCTTTTGGCTTTAATGCAGTTTATTTAATGCGGAATATCTATTCAACAAAATAAATTAACTTCAGTTTGAAATATTTATTGCCGGCCGGTTGGAATTGATGGTGAAACAGCCCTGACAATCGGAACCACGGATAAAACTGTCCATTTTATTTACGACCATCGGAGGACTGCCACATATAAAACATTAAAAGACCTATGTCGGCTCAGTTGGCAACCCTGATGGAAGCTCGGCCAGGATGTCGGGCTGAGTAAGTTATAAACATTTCTTTAACAGGGCTAATCGTGGAAGAAAAAGAGAATTATAACGCTCTTTAACTTTTAATTTATTTATTTATTTAAGATTTTTTTTTCGTGAGTCGAGTCGAAAGGGCAGTTTATTGAAGATGTTAAGGTTTAAGAGATGAGATCTACAGCTAGATAGGGGAGTATGAGCCTCATTTGGGGACAGGTTCGTCTTAATTAAGCTATTTATACTGGTTCCGTCCTCACTAAGACCAAACAGAAGCTGATCCTTACTTGTCATTTGTATTCTAATATCCTTTCTTCTTTTTGGTAGCCAGAAGAGTTTTTTATTTTCTTGGGATTTAATTAAAGTTTTATTCTTGTTCTATTGGCATTCCAGCTACTTGTTTTTTTCGATTTGGAGAGGTCCAAAGCCCTCGCTCGGGAGGTTCATTTAGAGAGGAAATGTTGGAGAAAAAAGAAGGATTAGATAACGAGGTGTTATAACTCTATCTCTGGATTCAGATTAGAGAAGATAATCTAATTAATAAGCATGAACAAAACCGTAAGTTGGACTTAATAACATTAACATCTTTCCGTATCCTTGCAAAATGATTTTTCTATTTTATTTTTAATAGTGCGAGAACATATAGAGCAAAATCGGAATAAAATACCAATTTTCTTCACTTTTTGATAAAAAAAATTGTAGAGCTTATATCTTAGTCTCCGTTTAATCTACAGAACTTATTTTCTGCTAAAATTAGTTTTATTTTGAATATAAAAAAGGTTTTCCTTATAACCAATTGTTCAGCAGATAGTTTTGTGTAACGTAGAAAAAAAAGGTCGCTAGTTTTGACGCAAATAAGCTACCAATTAGTGAGCCGCGGCGCTTCATGGTCCAAAATTCGGACTTCTGCGCACAAGCACAATCAATATATAAATAAATAAACCACCCGATTTTTTGCACTCCAAAATGTACTATTTCACTAGTCTATTGTATATTCTGGAAAAGTGTTGTGCACCCGACGGGACTCAGCGGAAGGGTTTGACTAGCGAAAGGCGAATTAGTGAGGTTCTTCTCTAATTATGTTTTCCCTAACCAGAAAAAAACATTATTTTGTATATATCCTCTCTACAAACATATTTTTATTGGACCACTTATGTATAAAAAAAGTCTTCTTATAACTTTGAGGGATGATTTCATTGGCTCTTTTGTTAAATAAGCTACCCATTATTTGTTTGATTTTTCTTTTAAGAGAGACATGTTCTATTTTTTTTATCCCTTTTTTTATATTAAGTAATCGAAAAGTGGCTCTCCATCCAGGGCAGAACAACCACCTCGGAGTATATAGAGCTAATTGAATCATTCCCCTACAGCACTGCTTCCTCATGGTATCCAACAGGTCCGACGTCAGCCTTATAAGGCTAGCACAAGGAATCCATGTCAAGCACACGGACAGGGCAGTGAAGTGACGGCAGGTGTGCTGATAAAGAAAACAGAACTACAAACGGTAGTAATTGCGGGCGGGGCTGTTGTCCCAGGAGGATATAGCGAGCCCCTTGTAGTCTTCTATAAACAGTTAGCGCTACTGTCACAGGAGTCACAAGGGGTCTTTTTGTCAACATCGGCTGATGTCTTCTTTAGAGCTGTTCGAAGTCATCCTCGCTCTGTTTGCTTAGCTTAAGGTATTATCCTCCGTTCTTATTGTCAGGTCGAGTCTAAAGAACCTGCCGAACGTTCAGCCAATTTTACCTCAGCTATCAGTCTATTTTTTCAACTTTATTCTCCATATGAAAAACTTATTAAATATAATACAACAAAATAATATGTAAGGCAATATTTATAAAAATATATAAATATATCTATATATCACTTCAACCCATGTAGGGTCCTTGGTGCATGAAGTGAGGTTACCAGGTCCATGGCTGTGGAATAAAGAGATGTGGCCTGAGACAAGGCACATGTTAAGTCGCATTTGTCCTGTGCAATATGGCAGGACGCGATTGCGCCATTTGCTTAGTGTGTGGGAGCGCATAATACCACGCATTAGCTCCCTGACTCTCGCCCAGTAGACCAGTGTTGTTGATTATTAGAAAATGAATGAAGCAAGAATAAAACTAAAATTACTAGAATAGTTTTAAGTTTTAATGCTATTATACAGCCATGAAACTGAAATCTTTGAATAACTTCTATCTTTCTAAAATAAAAACCCATGGGAAATTTTAAATGACCGCAGAATTACCCGATTCACAAACGTCCACGAACAATTACTGCACTAGAGTGGTTGGTAGACTCTGGCGCGAGAAACTGTAGATATTGTGTTACGCGTTTGCCGTATCTCGTCAGTAGCGCTGCATAGCGGCGTGTCGTCAATATGAGCTGTCCCATTCATCTCTGTATGTTACGAAAAATCGCGCTGTGCCATGTCGTGTCCCACGCTCCACGGGCGCCTCAATATGCGCCTCGCCTTAATCACGCTTAGACACCTGTTCTTAACCCAATTAAGGGTACCCACTTTTCAGAGGCTAGATGTGATATATTATATCACAGCCAGGCTTTTAATATGTTAATATACATTCCCTGTAATATTTCTTAATTTATAAAGTATTTATTTGTACGAATCGCGTATCTAATGCAAGATTACTAACAAAACATATTCGAAGCAGCAGTCCAATGGTTCTTGGTTGCTGTTTCTCATTAATCGGTTTAAACAAAAAAGAAGTGATAAAGCCAGTAATTCCTTCTATTCATAAGATATTAAGGACGTTTAGTTCTAGAAATTTACAATCAATAGAACTTTGGTAATAAAATAGTTATGCTTGAAAACGGTGGATTGACTTGTACAATAACGGAGACATTATGGAGCTAGACATTATGGAGCACTAAAGGATATAGAACCTAAGAGACCATTGGCTAGGACAACACCTTTGAATTTATACACTCCCTGTAATTGGTCGACATAATGAGAGAGGCAAGGTCCCATTACGGTTCCGAGATAGCCCAAGAAGGTGGCGTCAACTCCATCTTCTGCAATGAATACCTTCTCTCCCATTAATGTTTCCTTTTTGCTGGCTTGTAATTCTAGTTTTATGAAGTATTAGAACTCTATTATTAATTTGTTTGTTTATTTTTATTGCTTTTGCTTTTATAATCAATCTTTTTGTTACAGATAAATGTGTAAATAAATTTTTTCACGAGATTATAAAAAAAAGTAAATGATATCGAAAAACTGTATGCCGAACCTTTAGATACTAAAATCCTACCCCTTCTTTATTTTACCTCGTCTCTATTTTTGACTCTTACGTCTCAACCTCATCTTATAATTTTGCTATTCATCCATTAGTCTAAAAATAATATATTGTATTATTTTCTGTTATTCTTTTTTATCATTGTAATGCAGATATCTATGGACCTATCTTTGCAATGAAGAAATTAAAATATACCTTAAACCTTCACACTAGATTGGAGTGACAAGAAGCTGCACGTCGACTGCTCCAACACCTGATAAACGTTATTAAGTTATTCATATAATAATAATATTATTATTATTATTATGTTATTCAGAGATAGCAGTAATTTTGACTGAACATTTTAATGTTTTAAGTTAATAATTTCTGTTTTGGTCTGTAATTGATGCTCTTCATTTATAAACTGTCTTTTTCCTTTCAAATAACGTTCTGTTTATTATTGTTCCAGTTATTCTGTTTTGGAATGATTACAAGTTTGGTCATTGCCTAGCTAAAGTAACGGCGGTGCTCACTAGAGTAATGGAATCCTTGGAAAAACTTTTCCATTCAATGAGATAGAGTTTTTTAATTGTTAATAGATCCTAGCTTTCTAATCTGTTATCCTTTCAGTTTCCTTATAAGGAAAAACTGCCAACAAATTACCAAATCTAATTGAAAAATACCTAACGTAAAATTTAAACGGGTTAAGTGTTGTTTGAATACAGTGGATTGTATTGTCTTGAAATCCGATTCCTTTGATCTCTGCCGCCTAGCACGTACTTTAAAGTTCTCATTAATATCTTACTCCTTTCGACAGTAGTTTCAATTTGTAATTCCAGGAGTCTTATCTTTAAACATACAGAACGTGTGTATTTTATTTTTATTCCATTTATATAAGTGCTTTTATTGGGGAATTAAAAAATAATGAATTTTAAATTCATAATTACTTAATTTTTTACCACAGTTTTAATTAATTTTTTTTAAATAATCGTATTACCTTGGTTATGTCCTGGTAAACATATTTTATGAGCATTGGTAAAATCCTAAAAAAAATTTTAACCGAGAAAACGAAAAAAAATGGGTGGGATGTTTTGTCTGTGAGAGTATTGAAAAATACTTTTTCGAGATGGATTGGATTCAAAAAGAAACATTTGAACACAGTAAAAGAACACTTTCCTATCTCTGCATTGGTTGCTTTGAGCTAGCGAAATATGTCATTTTACTCAGCCAAATTTTGTATGATTATCTTGCGAAAAAATTTATTTTACTACTTTACCCAGTATGAAAAGATCAGATGATAGGTAAAGCACAAGTTTTCCCTACACAATTTGTCATGGCTAAATTTTCTGAAGCCTGAAATATTTTTTGTTTTTTCATACATTGTCTGGTTTGTGAAATATTTGCTTAGCTGAATTAAAAATTGATTCAAACATTTGTGGAAAAAAAGGTTGTCAATTAAAGGATTCTTGTATGGAATTCGAAATTATTTTGTATTAAATGTGTTAAATTTAAGAGAGTACAAATTTTTATTAAATATGTTAAATTTAAGAGGTATTAAGAGTACAAAATAATCATCAATAACGTTCTATTTATTTTGATGAAGGTGTTTCGTCCAAAACATTCGTGGCCATCATCAGAACAGTATATAGAACAGCAATTAGACATATTGTTCCAAATAAACTGAGGTTTTTTTTTAAACCACTTTTTACTGGTTTCGGAATAAAAACTCAATTTCTCCCTGACTGGGATAAGCAATATATTTTTTCGGTCAAACCAATATAGCTCAAAGCAACAAATTTTATAAAACCGAAAAATGCACCATTAAATTTCTGATAGCGAAGCAGTCGGAGAATGTTCGATCCTAATAACACCAACATTGTCAAAATATTACATTTTTGAGAGTTAAAAAAACGTTACACCAAAAAAGTATAGACCCCCAACCAATCTACAGTCTAAAATACTGTTAAATTAACAACTATTTTGTACTCTGACTGATCCCTCTTAAATACAACATATCTGTATTGAACATACAGGCAAAACTTCAACACTCCTATTGAAATTATTCTCCACACCCTAACATAAAATCCTACCTAATTTTGCTTCTGTTCTCCCAGTCCCTCATTCTCAATTTAAACGCGATTATTCACATTAACTATTACCGTTGGGAACACAGGTAATAAGTACCTCATGAAGAATTCAGTAGTTACGAATTCGACTTCTCTTTTAATGGCCCGGCCATTCTTCTATAAACGATTAGTACAGCTCACAACTTTAACGGTTAGAATGAAAAGAGCAGCTATTCCTAACAGAAAACCATTTACAGATTCAATAGCACTTCGCAACACCGAATTAAAACCAACAAAAGGGTTCTCTAAACCACTCAAAATTCATAGGGCAGCCATTAAATACGTGGAACTGCGCACCCGTAAAGATTACTGCATGACGAATCCGTTCGCCTACTGTATTGCAGAAAATTTTAGCACCCATTTAACATAAAATATCTAACCTATTGGCGTTAGATTAAAGATTTTCTTTCTTATAAAAAACCATATGAAGGAAACCAATAGCAGTTGATAAAACATTTTATTTATAATAATTATATAATTTTCTTTTCATTTAGTATAATTTATCATTCATAAATTATATATAAAGATGATATTAAGAAATATTATAATTCAATTGAGCACCGGTTCCAGATGTTCAAGTCTCCCGAAGACGCAGTTGTTTGCCTAGCTGAGGCGCCAGAGACGAGGTCAACAAGGTGGTGCTTCACAGGTTCTAGTACCATCCAAAGAGGATTTTAAATTCTTTCCCTCCTTAGCTAAGGCTGAGTGTCATTGCGACATTTTAATAATTTAAGGAGTCCAGATAGCTTCTGCTTGATTTTCAACCGACTTCCAAAAAGGTTCACAACTCGTCTGCATTCTTTTTTTCTTTGTTTTTTTAACGTGAATAAGTCTTTTAAAATTGCTACCATATGGGGGCAATCCAAAAAACCTAATGATAACAAAATCGGGGGATACAGTTTGGCGTTGCAGATTCGAATCTATCATCTACATCCAAAATTAAAATATACCACTGGATAGCTAAAGGATCAAATAATTCATTACGATAAGCGAGAACAGTGACGCATCGCGCGCGGTGGAGGGGGAAGCGCCGAATTTTGAGGTTATTTTGCTGCTTATCGAGATTTGCAATTAGTATAAATTTTGACTCGGAGCTGCGATGTTCCTTTAAGTTTTAATCGTCAGCTGCCGTCAAAATCTTTTAGTTTAAAGTAGTGAAAGTGAATATTATTAGGTGTTGGAATAACAAAATATTATCAAAAAAATATAATGTCGGCCTTTACAATAAGAATAAGTCACAACCAAATACAGATATCGTGTATGGTTGGAAAGGGCTTCTCAAGAAAAATGGAATAGTAATAATAAAACACCATATGACCGAGTCAAGCAGTGCCGGAAACGGATCAGTTTCTGATTGTTTTATACTTATTACCGCCATTAATGCACACAGCTTGATCGCGTACTCAGAAGACATCTTTACCGATACAATCATTAACCGATCTGATTATTTGGCAATCAGCGGAACTTGAATGGACAATTTCATTCCAGCGAATGTGCATAGCTTTGATCTGAGATTATATTGTAGTACCGCTAAGAACAGACATATTGCAACTATATCAACGGCAGCGGTATCATCATCAAGTCGCAAACCCGGTGGAGTCGCCATAAATCGCAACATAAATAGCTTTACTGATTGCAATAGAGATAGCTCTGACTTTTCGGAAATTTAGGTGGAAATGAAAGATGCAAAACCTGGTGATGTCTGTCTAGTAATCGTAAAGGCCAATGGCATCTTCAAATTCGTGCTCGGGTGTGTGTCCACCCTGGCAAAGGGTTAGCTTAAATTAAACTCTTTATATTCTCGGATCAAGCATTTTCCGACAGAAATATATATGATCTATTGTTTTCCCAGTCAAGGGGAAATAGATTTTTTTTTTGTACCAAAATAAAATCCAGCACACGTAATACACAAAAAAATTATGTATAATTTTTTTTTTGGCCCTAGTGTTAACTAAAATTTTATATACAGGGTGTCCCGAATTTAAATGGCAAAACTTCAGGAACTTATAGGAGACCGAAAAACAAAAAGTCCTTTAGAGATTTGCTCGTTTTTGCTTATTTTTAGAGCAAAAAAAGAAACAAAACAAGTTTTCATTTGTATACTTATTTATTTACATTTATATTTATGTTATGTTCTTTTTAATGTAAATATTGCTCAAAATGTTGTCCTCTTGCACCAATGCAAGCATTACATCTAGCACTCACTTGATAAATTGCAGCTAAACATTGTTCTGATGATATTTGGTGCACTGTATCTATGATTCGGTCTCTTAATTGCTCTCTTGAGTTGATTGACACCGAATAAACTTTCTGCTTCAAGGTTCCCCATACGAAGAAATCCATGGGTGTCATATCAGGTGATCTGGGTGGCCAAGGTACTACTCATTCCACGTCCTATCCATCGTGGATAATTTATATCCAGCCAAGCTCGAGCAACTCTGCTACAATGAGCTGGACATCCATCGAGTTGGAACCACATTTCAATCCGCTGCTGTAAGGGAATGTCATCTAAATAATTAGAAAAGTTGTTCTCTAAAAAATTTGTAAATGTGATACCATTCAATCTTCCAGGTAAAAAATATGTTCCCACCAGTAATCCGTTCCAAATTCCTTGCCAAACGTTAATAGCAAATTCATGCTGGAACCTATTCTCTCTAATAGGTTTAATGGAATGGATTAATTTAATGGAAATAAATTATCATCGCGAATTTTGTCAAGAAACCAGTTACTAAAATTCAATCTCTTGACGTAATCTTGAGGTAATAAATTCTGAACTTTTTGAAGATGGTATGGGTAGCGATTATCACCTTTCAAAGTTCGCCATATTACTTGCCGCGATATTGCTAATGCAGCAGATGCTCTTCGGATGCTAGTCTCAAGATTCTTATCGAAGTGGCGTTGGACACAATTTCTTCTCCGATAACCTGCTATTATTGTTGCCTGGAATTGGTCGCCTTCATTATGCATTAAGAATGAACCAGTCTCTCGTAGTCTATTAAAAGTTAACGAAAAGACTCGTCGATTAAGCACTCTTCTATTTGGAAATCGGCGCGCATACTCCCACACCGCTTCTAAAGCATTACCATTACAGAAACCATACACAAAAATCATATCAGCGTATTCAACATTAGAATATGTATGCGGCATTGTGGCTGATGCTATTCACACAAAAATATCTGAGTAACTGACTGAAGACTGATTTAGGAATTATAATCCTAGAAGGAAGCCAAAATGTAAACAAATAATGTAATGGATAACATTAAGTGTTTACATATCTCACTGCCTAATCTGCCGAACTTTGAAAGGTGATATTCGCTACCTGTAACATTTTTGTTTTGTTTCTTATTTTGCGATTTTCTCTAAAACTAAGAAAAAACGAGCGAATCTCTAAAGGACTTTTTGTCTTAGTTTTTCGGTCCCCTATAAGTTCCTGAAGTTTTGCCATTTAAATTCGGGACACCCTGTATATAAGGAAAGCAACGGGGAGGAATGTTAGATGAATGACACTAGACACTCTATATTGATTGTTGACTATATTAAGAACTAAACTATTATGTCTATTTTAAATATGACACCATATTAAGGAAAAATTACCCTCAATTTTGTAAAAGTTTGACACGCTCTAGCTCTGGTGGTGTGGCTTTGATCGAAAATATGACGACAATTTCCCCATCAGAATTTCAATAGAAAATATTTTTTACATACCATTTGTCGCTAAGACCAAGTTGCTACATAGGGTTGAATAAAAAAAAGTAACGTTTTTCCTACAGTTTTCGAGTGTTGTAGCTTTTTTGATACGCTTTTGGTGTTGCTCGGATCAAAAATTTGCCGACAGTTTCCATATCAGAAGCAGTAGATATAAATTTAGTAAATTATAGATCTTTTTTTTTCCCAGCCAGGAAGAAATTGTTTTTTCAATCACCTCGGACGATTATCGGTAATCGAGTGGCCAGAAACACGGCAAACTGTTGCATTTCAATGATTATATATACTATTATAAAAATGAATATCTTACAACAAATGAACAACGTATGGGACTTTTACTTAATTTAGAAAAAAAAAAGTATTCATTATTAAAACTATTTTAATTTTCGTTATGTATATGAAATGAAATTATTAGTGGTGTCGAGACTTGCGGCACGAAAATGCATAGATAGTATCCCTGACGGAATTTCCGTTTGTCCATTTTTGGGGATTTTTCGCCTAATCCTATATAATAAAGGGAATTGTAAAACCAAAATGATTTTAACCTCGCAGAGATGCTATCAAAACTAAAAGGGCTTAAATAACAAATAAGTTCCCATAGGGTTCGTCACTTATAAATCAAGGCTATGATAATGATAATGATACTAATTTATAAATCTCGCTTCCATCTGACTCAAAGATTAGGGGTTTGATAGTTAACACGTCTCGGCGTATAATTTAGAAAGGCGCCCGCTGGGATCCCCAGGACGATCCGGAGATTACTATTATTTCGAAAATGATGTTAGTTGAGAGTACTCAAAACCGGCGTGATGTATGAACTTGTAAATAAAGACGGGGAAGGCTATTGATTATATTATGAAATTATAATGAGCCTTTCAACGGGGTCTCACAACACATTTAGCCCTGTCAGGGGGAGCTCAAGTATATATTACCAGCATTAGTCAAAGGAATTGTCTTTTGTCGGGTAAAAACATAATTTAGTTGCAACTAATCATATTTAAATCTATGACAATTACATTGAGAATTCGAGTAATATGAAATTTTAATTTTAAAATGAACTTGTAAGGAACATATATCAAGAAAAAACTGTCATCAAAACTTCAATATATATGTTAATGGATATAACTAACAAATTTTACAATAAGCTTTGGAACGATACCATATAAAAAAATAAAATTGCAACTCACAATCCATATAAGCATTACTAACAAAGAATAAAGACAACGGTTGTTGGGTTGTGCAGTCATGTTTATTCAATTAAAATATTAATTTTAATTTATTGTGCCTAAGTTTCGGCCCACAATTTAAGCCTTCATTAGGACTGGTAGAGAAAGAACAAAAAGATATGAAAAAAAATTAATAAATTTGCTTGATTCTCTTTTAGCTATGACGAAGGCTTACTTTGTAGGCCGAAACATGGTCTACATTAAATTAAAATATATATTTTAATTGAGTAAACGTGACAACACACCCTACCTTCGTTAGTTCCTTAGTCAACAGATATCTCATTAATAACAAAGAATATAATAGTAAATATCGTAAAATGGATGACCATAGAAGATAATAACCCTAAGACCATATGGTCAAATTACGAATCTGATCGGCACTTAAAAGACCGAAATCAGTAATTTCATTTTTAAGAATTTCTATCATTTTACCAAAGGTTCTACAAAGCCTACCTTTGGTAAAATGAAGGATGAATTAAAAAATGCGTTTTTTCACATTTGTTAGTTTTACTTAGTGGGGACGATATGTAAAGAGTTCTGATTGTAGAAAATCTGATTAAGACCTTAAATGACCGCGCAGTTAAAGTAAAGAAAGTACAATGGTTCATTTTGAAAAAAATGCAAATCGTAGAGAGAAAATATATAAAAAAAAATGTATTAATTATAAATTAAAATTTCAAAATCAGGAATGTAAGACATATCATACTTCTCAAAACGTGTTTTTATATTACAAATGCAAAACTATTTTCTCCCTGACTGGGAAAAACAATAGGTCATAAATATGTTTATCTATAATCTATTGCTTCTGATAAGCAAATTGCCAGTAAATTTCCTATCCTAGCAACACCACAGAGCTACAGCGTGTCAAAAAAGCAGCAACACATAAAACTTTTGGCAAAACGAGTGTTTATTTATTCAAACCAATATAGCTCCCTAACGGTAGGTCCTAACGACAAGTGTTAAATAACAAAAACATTTTTCTTTAAATTTTGATAAGGAATCGTTCGCGAAATTTTCGTTCCGAGCAACACCAGCAGAGATAGATGATGTTATATTGTCTGAAGTGACCGAGCAGTTAAGAACAGACAATGGTTGATTTTGAAAAAAATGGAATTGGAGGTCTTAGATAGAGAGAAAATGAAAACAAAAAGTCATATAGAAATAAATAAATACTATATAAAACTAATACAGTTTCAAAACTAAAACGTTTTTTTGTAATTTACTATTTCCACAATATTTACAATAAATTTAGAATATTCATGAATAAACATTATAAAATATTTACAATTTATTTTACGATAAAAACCTATAAATTACTACTTACTATAACTTACTAACTAAAAATATTAATATATTTACAATTAAAAAAAAAATTAACAAAAAATAAATTTAAAAAATATAAAAACGTATTACACGATTGTTTTTATTTATTTAAATTAAGATTCCAATATTAAACACATTGAATGATAAAATTATTTACATTTCAAGTGCATATTGAATTGTACATTTAAATATTTAAAGGGTAAACTTACCTTTAGAAATTTTGATCAACCGAAGCTCTTAAAAGTACAATAACCAGAAACGGAGGGACGGAGAAAAGGTTTGAAGCCAATACGACGATCAGAGCCTCCACCACATCAGTTTGAATGTGGACAGACGGAAGCATTAAATAATGCTTTCCGAACGGCGCCATAATTCACGTAGCATTATATAATGCTCTCCGCGTTGAATGGGTTAAGTTAACAAATTCCAATAGAAATGGGAAATAATCCTATAAGTATCGACCCTTCTATACCATCATGGTGTACCTCAGGTCCAAGATATTTTCTCTCGGTTGAGATGTTATACTTAATAAGTGATATTTACTTATAAATCCGAAATATATTATTCGGTACTAAGTTCCTCCCGCTAAGAATAACCCCATCAAGATAGGAGGACGGCGACAGGAAATTCCCCCGTGAGATGGTGGACCGTGATAGAGAAGAACTGGCCGGGATAAAGTTATTAATGGGGACCAGTGATCATTTAATCCTCATCTGCATATATTAGAGAGGAGTGGTTCATCTATTGTAGCTCTCCCATTGTACTAGAGTTCCTATCTTCGCTACCATCTACCTTTGCCTTCTTCTAAGTCCTCTTCATCGGAAAAGTTGGGTCTATTACCGGTCGTAATAATAATCTTATTAATTCGGCAAGAGTGACTAAAACTGTGAAATAAATCTGATTTTTTTTTAGTAATTTATGATTTTAGGCTGAAGCGGGATAACTGTGTTTATTTTATCGGTTTACTTTATTATTTTCGTTGAGGTACCCATGATGGTATAGAAGGATCAATACAATTAGGATTGATGAATTATTTGCCACTTCTATTGGAATTATTTTATAAGATTACTTGTTTCGAATGCTATACATTCATCTTCAGTTCTAAAACACAAACTTTTCAACACATCAGCGACGTCTCCTTTCACTTTAAGACAAAATAGATCCTTTCCATAAAAGCGGTGTATACGAACTAAAATGCAATGTCTGTGGAGCTAAATACACTGGAAAAATTTCAATTTCGGTATCCATCTTAATTTAAAAAAATATAAATTCAATAAAGACTCGGGAATAAAAATAATACATCAAGTGAAAAATAGCCTAAAATTAAATATTTTTGAATCATTAGAAATAATAAAATCGATTAAAACCAATCCAGATTTTTGTTTAAATGACCAGATAAACATTTCTAATAGCTCCATTTTAAATTAGTTTCCGATAGGAACGGAAAAATCCAATGAGTCATATGAGTCATCTCCATGATAAACCCCACAAATTTAACCTGCCTGGCCCCTTCCCCTTTCCACGATGGATATATTTCAGATATATGTTTGATCTCCTCCGGTGAGCACCAATATTTGATTACTTGGCTTGCATATTTGAAAACTTTAGTAAATATAATCCATGTAACATAGTGCTGATTTCTTGAAATGTTGTATGTTTTAATACTGAAGATGAATTTTTAGCATTCGAAACTAATATTCAAATAAAATAATTCTAATAGAATTAATTCATCATTCCTAACTTTCATTAATACCTAATTCGACAAATAGAATCTACATAAACCTTTGTTTTATTTCAGAAAATAAAGGGAAAAAAATCCGCTAGTTTTAAAATGAATATGCAAACAAAATTTTAAAGAAATTACTACACTTAGATATTCACCTTAAAAGATATATGAAATATTTTTGGCCTTTATTGGGAAGAAAATAAAAACCGTTCGAACAAACTTATACGTTATCATCTGCTCTTACACTTTAAGTCTAAAATAACGATTAATGAAACCGTTCATTAATTTTTTTATTCTAATGGAGATAACGTCTTGTAACTACGATGTTCCAACTTTATTTAACTTTTTTATTTTTTAGGCTAGAGGTCGAATAAGAAATAATGAACAAAAGCTAGAACCTCCGATCTAACTCTACATTATTGGAACCATTAGTACATATAAGCAAATATTGTTTCGAGTAAGACTATGTGGTAGAAGGAAGTGATGCTAGTATTCATGCTATACTGTATAGTAAAAGAATGTTAATGTCCGAAACGGAAAACCCGCCTCGGCCTCTAGAAAATGGACTGTATGGGAAAATATGAAAGCGAGGTTTTGCACCCTTGGGGAGATTTTATTGAGAAGGTAGCGTAAACAAATAGTACATAAGAAATTTCTTACCTTATTACTGCCGCCGACGGTCTGTCCGGGGGCCCCTGGAATCCTTATGGCCTGGCAAATGCTTCTCCTAAGCTGCAATATTTGTCTAAGCTCGCCTCCTCTTAGGTCACCCCTCACTAGGGGAAGAACTAAATCTTTAATGACTAGCACAGGAAATAGGATCGCTTTTAAAAGAGGAACAGGGTCCTGGAAGGCTATTTCGCCTTGGTCAAAGAAGCGATGGAAGACCATGAGGTCTTGGGCAATTTGAATAGGTGCGTACTGGAGCACAGATGATAGAAGAAAGAGGAATATTCTAGTAGGGATTAGCGCAGATAAGGGCTAGTTAACTAGAGGTCTATAGAGTGCGTCTATATAAACGATAAACTAGATCTTTTCTCTTTCCCCCCCCTCACAAAAGCGCCGATTGGCGCGAACATATACATTAAGAATTCTCCCATTTTAACGGAACTCTCTTTCTCACTTTATAGAACAGCACTACATATGCTAAGATTTTTAAAATATTTTTTACAAAATAGTTTATTTACTTATTTTGAGCAAAAAAAAATAATTTTTTGCTTATAAAAAATGAATGCAAGAAGATATGAGGTGGGGCCTATTTGTCCCATTGTACGCCGAGTTACAAAAATGTATAATTAATCTCTAAACATGCAGTGGGATGTATCTGTCTCACTAATAAGGTATTATTGTTAATGGGAATTTTGTCAATAAAAACCGGAAGTAGGAGAAGACCTAAACGAAATTTTTGAATAATAATTAAAAAAAAATGTTTTTGATTAATAAAAATGTGTATTCATAATCTTAGACTGAGTTTTTACGGACACATCAAAAGAATAAACAAAAATTGTTTTACAAAAAGGAATATTGGAATTTTATAAAAATAGGAGTAAAGCCGCAACATACACCGTTAAATGGGTGAGCGAAATTTAAAAGGACCTAAAGCTAGCAGGAATTACTCCAGAAGATATCCTAAACAGGGACATTTTTAGATCCCAAAATCCAAAGTTGGTAAGATGACCAAGAAGAAGCACTAAAGAAAAAGGTTTAGAGACTTTGGAGAGATAAAAGAGAGGCCAATTGCAAGAGAATGAAGGAAATATGGGCACAGAGGAAGGCAAAGAAACCTGCTCTGCGTTGTCCCAATTGGGCTCATTCGTTGATTAAAAAAAAAAGTCTAATAGGAAGTAAATGTCTAATAGGAAATTTGAAGACAAAATGTAGGGAAAATATAGTTACGATGTTAACAGGAATTTTCATAATCGCATGTGACTGTGAAAATGTTTTTATTAATTTTTGATTTGGGGGTAAGTGCAAACATAAATTTGAAACTTTATTATTTTTTATATTAAATCACATATTATATTAAACAAAACTTACATAATTGCTAGAAATAATTAATAGTGTCCACAGGTTTAAACAAATACCGCGTCAAAGTCTTTTCATGGCCAATGGCGAGAACGGACTAAGGGACATATGGATTCCACTTACAATAAAATCAGGTTGAGCACTTTACCCTTTGGTAGAGGTAACAGATTCTTATTTTTCCCTATGTCTAGAAGTCCAAAAAATATATATATATATATATATATATATATATATATATATATATATATATATATATATATATATATATATATTTCGTGGGACTTTTGAATGCCGCTTTACAATTGGAAAAAATATGTCCTATAAAGGCGGGTGGAATCCAGTGCCTTACCCTCTGAGGTTCTCGTCTATATCAATTATCATATAAAGCATTGCGGATCAGTAATGCAGTAACATATTCAATTAAGTTACTTTTATTAGCAATTGAAGCGGGAATAAATTAAACTCGTTATCTTCTTAAATAGGACTATTTGGGAGCCGCCAATGCATATGTAACGATCCGTCGTTTTCAGCCGCATTTCATTACCATGAAAAGCCGGGAAGCTAAAAATCTGCCGACTGAATTAATAACTCTCCTAGGAGAGATGGGCCCAGAGTCAGAAAAATAGTGCTTCCTTATCTTGTTGAATATCTGGCGCTTGTTAGCTGTAGGGGAATCCGAATGGACTAAGAATAGCAAATTTACTTGAGCTCCAGAGGATTTCCATATTCTTGCTGTAGGAAGTTGCAACACTGGGTGGAAGATGACTACCGGACACCTGCGAGATGAATTGGCAGAAGCGTCGCTCTATCTGCATATGAAAGGAAGGGACTCGCGCCATATGGCACTGCCTCATTATCCCATCGAGCTGTACAAATATTTTATAAAGCGAGGCACCTGTCTTTGTTTCTGGTCGCCCAGCCAATGCTGGAATGTGGATGATGTCATCGCCTCCGACATGTCTAGCAACTGTTTGTCGGATTGGGCAAATACTAACGATATTTATGAGCCATGTGTATCTTAAAGTAGAGTGGCATGTAGTGGCTGCGGCTTATCTTCTTGTTCTGAGGTGAAATAAAAAAGAAAAGGGATTTAATTAATTCAGAGTCTAGCGTCCCCTTGGAATAATTTACCAGGAAGGTTGTACGGGGCATCGGATAGTTCGGCTAGAATTATCAAATAAATATTAATGTTTCCTTATTCAATTACAAATCACTTCCAATAATAAAACTGAAGGCTAAAAATTAGTTGAATGAGGGATCTCCTTAAGTAACAAATAAAGCCAGAAAGAGGTTGGTACCAATGGGTGCTGGCCTCCCTCGTTTTTTACATGCCATCGTATGATTTACTATACACTTTTCACATTAGTTGTCTCCAGCTTAAATAAATTGAATAATTAGGTTTAAAAAAATTCAAATGATATTTTTCCTCTTAAAAGAACCCTGTAAACAATCAAACGGTTGTACCGTATCTTGTTCAAATTAAGGTTTATTGGTCTGGTTAATACACATCAAATATATGAAATGAAATAAAATTTAAAAATAAACTTTATTCTGGAACATATTGCCCCCTAAAAATAACAAAAATTTAAAAATACAAACCAGCGCCGCTTTGGTGTAGCATAGGGCTCACTAAATAAATTAGTCTTCATACAAGGGCTATCCCAGTTAAAAAATAACTACTGTTAAATAATATGTTGGTATAGTTACAATTACGAAGGAAAAAACTTTACCTGAAGAAAAATAATTATCTGATGTTAGGAATAAATCAATAAGTATTGACAAATAGAAAAGAAAATTAATTAAGTATTCAAATACAATAGGAAACTGTTCTTTTAAAAGTTTAGGTATTCAAAAGACTGATATACGATTATAATTTGCGTCAATAGATGAATTATTTGTGAATTATCGCTCTGTGATCGCAATAAACTTTTGTACCGCTTATCACCGCGATAATGACTAGACCGCGCGATATTCTCGGCGTTCAATAATTTGGCTACGTCACGAAAAAAGAGATATCTGTGTGAGCGATCCAGTGTTGCTATAGTTTTCTGCGTTGCAGGTTCGCAGAGGATTCAGATAAAATAATAAAAGTTAGTATAGATTCAAGGACTAGAGGTATATTAAGTTTACTATGTAAAATTTTGTTGGAGACATTGTAAGGAGCGTTAGTATATATTTAATTGAATAGTTGTGACTTGTTTGGTTAATGTAGTACTTGGTTAATGCATGTTTTTCAAGAAAGTAGTCCATAACAGATTGATGATTTCATTCACCACCTGGGTGTACCTCCTCAAGGCATCAAGCCCTAACCGTATAGTATACTATATAGCTTAGGGTATAGTATATAGTAGTATAGTAGGGTCAGCGGTCCGGGCCACTTAGCCACCTTTTAAGAAGAGTTATTGAATATTGAGTTCGGGGCCATCAATTTGCCTTGGGAAGGCTTCGATTTGTGGTTGAGAGGTTCTTCACACATTGGCGATTAGTCGAAGGTACCGGGGCATCGGAACAGTCATCATAAATTTCATAATTTCATTACCTCACCAATTGGTTTATGGTAGATTTCGTTCTGTACTTATCCAATCCGGTTAAGAGAAACCTGTTGATTTAAGATGTTATCTCTCTCACTTGTCCAGCCCAATGATTAATTTTCTCCTACAACGCACAATGCGGCTTACTTTGATGGTCGGATTGTTAAGAACCGTTTTTGAATTTGATTAGCTGTTGAGAAGCCTAGAGGTTATCAAAAATATTCGTAAAAAATTTATGAAAAGGGTTGAAACGTGTGAATAATATATAAGTTTGATGGTATATGTACAAAGGATAAACCAAAATGGTGATACAACTATCCTACTGATGTTGGATCGTGTCACCTGTGAAAAGTTAGTGAAGTGAAATTTTGCGAATTTTGTTTTTACCAGACGCCGCACTTATTATTTTCTATTTATGTCTAATGGACTAAGCTATGCGGTTAACTTAAAAAATGAATATTTCCTATGAACAATTATGTAAAAAATCCCAAACTTTTAATTTCATTTTTCCTAAAATATGATTTTCACAATTAAGGAAAATTGACAGGCGAAATAGAATTATTAGATAATGTAATATTAATGGGCTCCTTAAGACTTACTATTAAAATCGCTGAGATTGGTACAGATTAGGAATAAATATGGGATGTCTCCTTCACTTCCAGCTTTCCCTGTAGACTTCGATGCTTTGCTCTTGTCTTGAGCTTTGTCGAATCCAAATAAAAAATCCCTTTAGAACGACTTTTAACTTGTTATGGAATAAGGAGCGCTAAAGTTATTACGCTCAAAAAGACAACAAACAATTTTTTTTTCTATTATAAGTCAAAATTTCACTAAGGCACTGCAAGTTTCTGATTGTTTTTTTGTTTTGTTTTTCCAAAATACAGTGATTGCTCTAAAAATACCATTCGGACTAAAATAGAAACTTTGAGGTCTTATCATCAAGCACAACTTACCAATTGACCACAACGCAGATAATTAATATCGAGCTTTGAAATAACAGAACTCGTTTTTAACGTGATTAGACTTTTTTTTTCAATGTGATTATATTATTAGGTACTCCATTCTAATATATAACTTATTTGATCATTATTTTTTCATTGTTATTTATTGAAATTTATAAATGTATACAATACAAAATAAAATAAATCAACTAAATGATTTATTAATTTTAATGATAATATTAGAATTTCATGTAAAACAACTGCTCATTGGTAGCACTTATAAAAGTTCGATATGGAAAAAGTTGAAACGTGAATAGGATTGAATAGGATATGTTTGAAAGATAAACCAGAGTACAACTATATATATATATATATATATATATATATATATATATATATATATATATATATATATATATATATATATATATATATATATATATATATATATAGAGAGAGAGAGAGAGAGAGAGAGAGAGAGAGAGAGAGAGAAATTGTATTTTTCCTAAAATATGAGTTTTACAATTTAGAACTATTGACAGGTGAAAAAAGTATTATCAGAGAATGCAATATTTATGGGTCCCCTAAGAGTTATTATTAAAATTGCTAATATTTTGATATATTATAATAAGCAGTATATTATAAGGTTCCAAGGTCATCTTATTTTCAGGCACCTCGGAGATTCATCTGTTTATATAGAATATGAAGCAAGTTGTGATGCTAATGGATTTGAATGGTTATGGAGTTTGTTATGAAAGGACTGGTTTGGGCTAAATCAACAACATGTGGTACATTAAGATTTTTGTGGATAAGTTTGTTTGTGACAAGGAAAGGAGCATTAGAGATTTTTGAAGGATTTGGATTGTAAGGATAGGATACAAGACAAATTTGATAACTTGATGAAAAGTAATGGATCTTCCCATTCATGGAATTATTAAACCGTTGTTTATGAGGGAACGGGTCTTAAATTAGTAGCTCGCTACAATCAAGGAACTCCTTGTTCTTTGTTGACATAAAAAATATTTGGAAAAAAGAGAGTAAACAGTAAGAGCGTAGAGGCTTTAACTCGTTAAATGGACGCGGCAGCTGCGTGTGGTCGTAGGGAACGAATCGGGAGGTCGAAAGCCGCGGGGTCACTCCAGCAATTGCCACTAATTACCTCGTCTTCTAATGCCTGCTTCTTATTCTCTATCAACGTGGTTTTTACTTCTCAACTCAGGCTGTCTGGCCTTGTTCCATCTGGATCGGATTTCAAATGCGCATCAGGAAATTTGTCATTTCATTAATTGAAATACACCTCCTCTGTTCTCTATGAATATTTTATTAAATGTTTTTCATAAACAAAGAGTATCACAAGTTTCAAAAGTATAAAAAAGTATCACAAAATATATTTTTATTTTTTAAGAAGATTTAAATCCTTCAATAAAGATAATAAATGTGAACAATTATAACTAATAACTATTCTTAAAAAATATGTATTACGGAAAACAATGTTAACCCAGGTAGCAGATAAATTTACAAAACGGAAAACAAGATACTAAATCCAAAAAAAAAAAAGAAAAAAAAAGTCACAAAAAAGAAATCACAATTTGAAGAAAGGAGATACATTTTTAATATAATTCAAATAAATGACATTTCTAGCAAATTATGAAAAAAAAAAAAATTAATAATAATAATTTGAATACATTTAAAGAAATATAATTCTGTAATTACCTCAGTGTAAGTTATATGAAGTTTTTATTTTTTATTTTAACTACTTAATGATATTTACAACTATATACATTATATACAACAACTACATTTAAAGAAAATTATTACAATGAAATGTCAATAAATTGCGAAAATTTCCGAAAAAAATACCTCACATTTTGTTAAACATTTGCTTCATGTGCCAGAAACGTATATAAGAAATTAAGTAAATTTAATGCTCTACAACTTTGATTCGGACATTATTTCTGAAAAACGATCTTGAAAGGCTCTAGAAGCAAATGTTTGACAAAAAGTAAGGTAAACAATTTTTTTTTTTTTTTTTTTTTTTTTTTTTTTTATGCGAAAATTATCGATTTTCAATAACGTATATCTCGAAAACCGTTTGAATTTCGAGAAATATGTATATATTCCATTCAATATATACATCAATATATATTAAGATAAGAAATTTAATTATCTTCAATTTTTAATCAAAACATATTTTTCTTGAGTCCACCGTTTTCGAGATATAATCGAAAACCCCAGAAATGGGATCTTCTCCCCTCCCTCCCACCGTTAACTCACCCCTCAGGGGCGGGAACTTTTAGTATGTTAATCTCCTTACTACTCCTAACGAAGCTGTGAAGTTAAAAATTTTCGCATATTCCATGCACTCTAAGTCCCTCATTTCAGCACTCATTGACTGGACTAAATCTGTATATTCAGATTCGTTTGGTGTCTTATTCAGTTGATCTTTTGTGAGCGGTCGATGTTAGTTTTTACAAAAACTTTCTACTTTATGAAAATAACTAAAATAACTAGTAAACTAATAAAAAAAAAAAGACTTGACACAAATGGAAGAATAAGAAAAAAAAAAAAAAAGATAATTACACACTCTAATGTTAGTCTTAAAGTAAGATATAAAAGAAGTTAAAGACGATTCGTCTCCACTATTGACCACAATTTAATAATTGGGCTATATTTCTGTTAATATCATTTCTAATTATTAAATTGGATAATAGAGCAAGTTTTCCAATTAACAGTTGTGGAGGACCGTTAGTTAATTAACGTTTTAGAGCGCCATTATGTTAGTTGTGGACCATGTGCCGAGGGCCCCCCTAGCAACAGATGGGGTTTTATTGGAACACTTACTCCGCCGATAGCGATCCTTATCAGCTCTCTCTTATCTTTTATTTCTGTCTGGGCTAACTGGCAAATGTCCCCTGCTACTGCTTCACGTCCCCTGGTCATTACTGCGAATGCAGCCTCTTGTCCTATCGTGTTATCTACCTGTATGTTTAGGTGCAAAATGTGAAGCATTTTTTTTTTTTTTTTTTTTTTTTTTTTTTCATCTTAAATATCATATATTACAAATATGTACCCAAATCAATAGCTTCAACTTTAAAAATCGACTCAATTTTACTTGAATAAAGCGCCCTTATTATAGTATCGATTTAAAAGCTATTCGTACAGTTTATTGAATGATTGAAAGAGGGTATAGTTATCTATAGAATTGAACTGTAGACAAGATAAAAAAGATAAGGATAGAGTAATGTAAGAATTCAGGTAGATTGATATTTGTCATTTTCCTTAATGAACTAATTTTAGTTACTAAAATGTTCGGTCATCTGTATATTGTCTGTGGCTACAGCGCTCCCACTCAGCCTCCACTGGATATGAATACCAGTGACGCAGCTGAGATAGCTGTATTATGATCTCTTCGTGCCCTTGAATCTCAGCAAGTGGAGGGGGGGGGGAGCATGCTTGATTCAAGGTATTGGGTTGCTTCACATGAAATGTCCGTTTTCAAGGTATAGGGATTTTAGTAAAAATACAATATGAAAATAATATAATTTTATTCGAAGTATTTACCTTCTTTTTCTACACATTTTTCCCAACGTGTCAACAACTTTTTTATCCCGGATTTGAAAAACTCTGAGCTTTGAAGTGAAACAAAATCTGAAAACGCACTTTTGATTTCAGCATCATTTGCAAAAATTTTTCCTCTGCAGAAGTTGTCTAAATTCCTGAAAAGGTGATAATCTGTTGGAGACAAGTCGGGAGAATATGGTGGGTGCGGAAGAACTTCGTGCCCCAGCTCTTTCAATTTATGCATGGTAAGTTTTGAAACGTGGGGTCTAGCGTTGTCGTGTAGGAGTATAGGGCCCTTCCGATTTACCAATCCAGGTTGTTTTTTTCAATAATTTTTCGTACATTTGGCCAATTTCATTGCAGTAGGTTGTAGAGGTAATGGTCTCACCTCTAGGCAAAAAGGAATAATGTATGATTCCAGCCATGGGCCACCATACTGTAACCATCAATTTTTTCGGGTGCAAATTTGGTTTTGGCATTTGTCTTGGGCTTTCGTCGATGTCTAACCACTGCCCTGACCGACGCTGATTGTCATAAGCAATCCATTTTTCGTCGCAGGTTATTATTCTTTCAAGGAAAGGGTCGGTTTTTTCCTAGCAAGCAACGAAACGCAGGTCTCAAGACGTTTCAATTGCTGTCGCTCAGTGAGATCGTGAGGTACCCATGTATCGAGCTTTTTCAACAACAGAAACTCGCAAAATCCTCTATGTATTTCAAATATTATAAAATCGGACATTTCATGTGAAACAACCCAATATCTATAGCTGAGTATCTGTATTGTATATATAATATGATCGTACATTAATTTTTATTATTTATTTTATTTTTGAAGATTGTGATTATTATTATTATTATTATGGTTAGTTTTATTTGTATCTATTTATATTATTATTAGTTTAATTTATAGAGATTATCATTTCAATAAAGGTTCAATAAAGACTTTTTAAAAGTAAAGGAGGAATGTACCAGCTTTGCAGAGAGAGGTTTGGAAATGGTGAAGGTATGTAATGAGTTTTAAGAAATAAAGAATGAGAGCGGCATTTGAGAAGGAAGACCTTTTGTTCAATTTTTACAGCGTTTTTTTGGAGATAGCAAAGGAGGTTAAAATGGGGAATATGATGGGGAAATGTAGATTTTAAATGGTTAAAGGAAGAAGAAGGATAAAAACGCGGAGAAGGTTAGGTAGTTACAATTTTTGGTTGAATCAAAGTTGAAGAAAATCAGTTGAAAGAGCAGTCTAAGAGAGAAGGAGTGGAAGCAGGAATAAGATTTCTCTCTTGATGAAGACCAGTTCTGGATAACTTTTGAAGCCTGGCACTGCGGCGGATCCTTGGAGAAGTCACACTAGATTCTTGTTGTTGGGTGTTTACGATCCATAATGATAAAAGTATAGTTTTCTGTTGAGATGAATGCAGAAGAAGATAATTAGGGATGCAGTCAAACAGAAACACCATGTCAAGTAGAAATACTTTGCGTGTATTATAGAAATGCGTGCCATTGTTTACACCTGCCTTGTAGGTCTTCTTCAGGGGCACCGAACCAACCTGGAGAGGAGACAAACGATGACTGCTTTATTACCAATATTTCTTATTCTGTTAAAGGTCAAAAAAAGCTCCAACTGATCAATAAATCTAACCAACTTTATAATACTTCACTGTGTCATTAAATTTATACTAAAAGGGTTCACCATATTTCTTATGATAATTATTAATCGTGAAGCGGCCGCTGGAGTGTCACAAAATAGAGTAAAGAGTTTGAAACACTTAAGAATTATGGTAACCTCTTGAATCTCTGCTTTCACTCTCTCACTAGAAATATATATATGTAATCTGTAGAACAACCCTCCCCTCCAACGAAAGTACAAAATTTGTTATCTTTTACAAGAACCGTTCAATGCTGCTCGTTATGATATACGTAATGAACATTGTTTGTATTGCTAGGTTCCTCTACCATAAGGTAATTAATAATAATAATTAAGAATAGTAAAACAAAATACATAAAATAGGCTCGACCAGTGTTGATTTAATAGGAAGACGATTCAACTTTGAGAGTGTCAAAACATTTAAGTATCTCGGTACAATTGTAACCGAAGATAAGAAAATGGATGAAGATATAAAGGTGAAAATCGAGAATGGAATCAATTGCTAATTATTTGCTCAGGATAATTGATCAAACTCGAGAGATACTAATTAAACTGAAAAAAAGGCGGTTCTTTGCGTAGTTGTTATTTACGGTAGTGTGTGATGACACTAAGAGAAGCAACTAAGTAACTGGGATAGAAAGATTCAAAGCATAATATATTGCCAAATAAAAGAAGGAAATAGTTTTCACATAAAAACAAATAATAAACTAAAGAACAGATATAGTTTCTTGTAAATTGAAGAATAAAAAGGTTCGGTCATGTACATCGTATGAATCCTAAACTCCCTAAACAAATACTGCTAAAGCGTATTGGATTGCCCAGACTGCGATGGTGGTTGATCTCCGATTCCTGGGTGTGCGCACATGGAGGAGAACCTCGGAGGATCGATCTGTGTAAAGGAAGATTGCTGAGGATAGTAAAGTCACATATGATACCCGTTTAATTTTTATTTCACGGAATATCTTGAAGCCTTGTCGTCACTGATTAAAATAGGCTTACTACAGTTGATATGTTTTTAACACCTCTCTTAAAATCGGACCCAGGGATCTGGAGCAATAAAAATTTAAGGATGGGGGCCTCTAAAAACTGAAGAAATTACCGGAGGCAGGCGAAGGAAATGATTAATTCAGTTGACAAGTAGCAGGTCTTGCGGCGCCAAACCGCCGCGGGAAGTTCCAATTTCAGCTTGGAGCTAGACAAAGAGGCTAGAGGTCTGTGTTTACACATCCTCCTCGGGGAGAGCTTTGTCTTAGGTTCCCACTGCCTCGTTGAAGAGACCAATTAACCAATGGAGGCTCCCTATGAATGAATTAGATTAAATGTTCGCTCTCTTCTCTTCCATATATCTGACCTAAGACCTCTCTGTTATGAGAAAACACCAAGTGCAGAATGTTCTCGTCCGCTGATTGAGGCAATTCAGTTTTTTTTTGTGGCCAGCTTTTTGCGGGTGCGAAAGAGGAAGTGCGCTGGATGTAGTGTTACAATTACTACGATTAGCCTTCTTAATGATTCAGTTCTTTAAGTTTTGCATGTTGAATAATTAAACATTACTCTTCGCCCATAATCTTTCTAAAAAATCTCTTATATACTATACTAAAATCAAATTAATTGGTACACGCCTATTGTTGTTAGAAAAATATTTTTAGGAAAATCTAAATTTCATCAGAATAATGACATTTCCGAAATTTAAAAGAAGAAATCTCCACTGGATTCTGCTCGTGACACAGCTTAGGTAGCAGCGCTGAGATCTCTTCGTATCTGGCTGGCTTGCTCTTTCATAGTGCGGGGACAAGCTTGGTTCGCGGTTTTCCCGGTGATGTTAGATATAGTGTATATGATTCAGGAAACGTCGATTGTTAGTAAGAGTTGATTTTTCCTATGCAAAGTAGACTACTACTTAAAACATCAGTAACTGTTGATTGAATATGAGCCAAATCAGCTTTCCTAGGAAGAAACAACGATGCATGTTGTGGTTTAGTAAAAATTGATTTTTTATATTATATAGTTATTATCATTTTCATTACAGGACCACGTTAAAGGACCACAAACTAAGGACCACGTTTAAGCCACCAAGTTAGCATTACGCTTTTTCCTGTTAATATTCTTGTTCACTTTTCTCTTTCCCCTCCTCTGAAATCTACATTTATATACATTAAGTATCTGTATACAACAAGTATATGTTTGGAATATGATTACAATGACATTTCAATAACTTGTAAACAACTACTTAGTATTAGCACTTTAATAAAAGTGTTTGTTAACTTTAATTCTGTACGCGGCTAAATTGATTTTTTGGGTTATCTTTATTATTATGAGTAGTTTTGACATATTTACATAATACAATAACAAAAACGTTAAAAATCTATATCAATAACACCAATCTATAGTAATGTTATATGTAATATGTAAATTTTTCAAATTTGTCTCGCTTTATCTAGTCATAAGATTTCCAAACCAGATCGTCAATCAAAAAGGCACTCCAAACGAAAGAGAATTGAAACAAAAGCTATTGTTACAAAAGTCCTCGAAGGACCTTACCGTTAGAAGGACGACATCTGAAAGAATTAGAAGAGCGAGTCGCCGGAAGTTGAGCAAGTTTGGACACTGCCAAAGACAGATTGCCAAGGGGCGTGTCAAATTAGAATTTTAAATTCAAATTAGAAGTTTCTCCATCCTTTATGTGACTCAAAACAGTCTTGACATATGCATGTATGCATACTTATCCACTCGCGATCGGCTACACATTTTACCATCCTATTTCTGAATATCATCTCGCATAAGTATTAGGCGCTTTTGCATTAAAATGAGTTGCATTCCCTTCTCGAAATTAATGTTCCATTGAAGGACGTGAAAGCGGCATTCATCAGCGACTGCTCTCAACCATTGTCTCATTTAAATTCTAAAGAAGTAGATGATTTGGAAAATATCTTGTTTCGATAATTTTATATTTGAGTTTATAAAGTTTACCATTAGTGGGACTTCATATTCTTAATGCCACATGTTTTAGTTATCTGCTCAAAATGGTTAAAAAGCCTAAATATGTTTTTAAAAAACATCGCAACCTCCTAGTAGCTATCAATTAGAATCTAAAACAATCTATTGACATAACTAGGGGTCTCAAAAGACTATGGTTCTGTTGTCTTTTTCACTAAAAAAAAAGTAAAATTTTTGAAATTTGTTGTGCCTTGAAGCCCCTCCCTACTTTCTCTAGGGTCAGAGAAGATGTAAATCTTAATGATGTTTTCTTTATTTAGTGTATTAATTCCTTTTCTTTTCTATGCAAAGAATGAGGAAATAGGACGAAGAACGATCGATAGGAATTGTATCAGGAGAGATACTACCCAGAGGCACCTCGTCTCAAACTTTATTCTCATTAATCTGTATTAATCATACAGATCACTCATCCATCTCTTTTTCTATCTGATATTCTCTGCTAATATTTATTTATTATTATTTTTTTTTTGTTCTATACAATCTTGATTATTAGAGCTAAGTCAATGTTGTGGGCTGACGGCTACTCTACTTTTATTCCTGATGAAGATTAACATTTTTTAAATATTTTTTTTTTTCGAATATGAATTTCGCGCAGTTGAACATTTTAATTTTGAATACTACTTCAACCATTCTCTATGATGATTTTCTATGTTGCTGTTTATTTTGAATTTCTACATATTATCATTTTTTTATAACATCATTTATGTATCCATATCTGTCAAAAATACATATCGTCAACTAATGGAGATTCCTCCTTGACATTCATTTATTTAAGGATTTTTAAAAAAATGTACAACTCATCCAAATTATTTTCACTCTTCTTTCTGCATTTTCATGTATACAGATTATGTCAGTTGTTCCAATTAGTTTGTTTCTGGGCCCTTGTAAATTTAAATAGTGAATATTTTAATTATTAAGTTTATACCAAGTGGTTCGGCAAAAACGGATGGTATCGATGTAATAGTTATAATAAAAAGTAAATATTCTAAATGAAAAAAAAAAGTAATAACAAGGAAACAATTAAAATGAACCAAACCATCAGTTTAAAATTAAAGAAATAGAACGAAAACATCTTGTTTTTTTTTTTTTTACTCATAACTTTCTTAGAGACTATGATGACCTCATAAATAATTTATTTATCTAATGTGGTTTTATAAATGTGATTTTATTCTCTGTATAAAAGTACAAACATAATTAAAATCAAATATTGGAAAAAGAAAATACATTATAAACAAATAAAGTAATCTACCTGTATAAAAGAATAAAATTACACGTTAGTCTTTCAAAGTAAGAGAAACAGTTATTAACAATTAACAGAAGGTTATAGTTGCACTGTTATAATCACATAGTAGCCAGTATGCTAGGTTAGCCAACATTACATTTAGTTAGTTATCCACACCTGTCATGTGTAAAAAATAATTAAAATATGTCAAATATTTTTTTTTTAAATTTGTTTAATATTAATATATTATTTGTTACCATATTTTAACATTACTGTATGTATTTTTTTAACAGCCCAGTATAAATCTTATGCTTCTGTATTGTTATCCCACTTATAAGATGTATCCACATATATGTTTTAAGAATATATACTCGACTATATAGAATGTCATGTAATCGTAAGAGGTTCTTAAAAAAAAAAAAAAAAAAAAAAAAAAAAAAAAAAAAAAAAAAAAAAAAAAAAAAAAAAAAAAAAAAAAAAAAAAAAAAAAAAAAAAAAAAAAAAAAAAAAAAAAAAAAAAAAAAAAAAAAAAAAAACTTCCTTTTACAGTGGAAACTCGTTATTTCGTCACTCGATAATTCGTCTTATTCTGTAGTTCGTCAGGTGTTTTTTTTTATTAAATTGGCAACTATAAATAACAAAATTAAATACATATAGACATATGTAATTAATTTTTTCCCCTTGCTACTTATTTGATCTTTAAACTGCCTCATTTGATTTGTCTCTACAAAATACGCCTATATTTATAAATTTTGTAGATCATTTTATAGAAAAATAAACAAACAGAACAGGCCCAGAGTCGATCCCTCTATTGATTGTAGTAAGATATGAAAGGAAGTATGAGTGCAGTTGACGAATTCCCAAAATCAGTTAATACTGGAAAGCTCTTCCTATAAAACCATTAGCACCTGGCTCAGCAACTTCTGATAGTACGGATGTAAGATATGAAATTTTAAATGACAAAGGAATTATATAGAACAAGTACTGAGTGCTCAAAATTAAGCTAGTGATGAAAAATATAATGACGATGACGCTTTCATGTCTTCCACTATTCCATGCAAAGAGGTAGAGGAAATGTTAACTAAGTGCATTAAGTGGTTTCAAACAGCAATGTGAATCAGATATTTCACACCTAATGGTATGCGGCAAGTGTTTAGCTTTTTTTTTGTCATTGTCACTCAATTCCAATATGTATAATGTTCATCTGTTTGTTTTTACATTCAATAAATTGCAAACAAAATTACAATATATAGTTTAAAATGATTTTTTGTTATTTTACCAGAAAAATTCTGTAATTCGTCATTTCCGTTATTTCGTCACCCCCTCTCCCCCACTCATGACGAATTATCGAGTATCTACTGTATATTTTTTTTTTTTTTAACTGCCCTACCTGCGTCTCTGATTACGTTTTCTGTGTTATTTATTATCTTTATATCAAGAATTTTTATTGTTCCTTAGTATCCATTATTCATCCACGTTTAACAATATTTACTATTGGGCTGTTCGAGGGTGGATTCAAATTCCAAGCTATTCCCCACACGTTGCCATAAGTACACACTTTTTTTCTTTTATTTTTAGCTCTAACGGGAGAGTCAAGATAAATCCTAGCAAATCACAACAAATAACCTTTACCCTCCGTCGAAAACCTACCTCATCTTGTCCTCCAGTATCCTTTAATGGTGTACCGCTAATTCATGTGGAACAAATACGATACCTTGGATTTCATCTGGACAAGAGACTTACCTGGAACCCTCATACAAGATTGAAAAGACAAGAAGCTGCACGTAGATTTCGACTGCTACAACACTTACTTGACAAACGTTCAAATCTCCCGATTCACTATAAGAAACTTGTTTATATGACGGTTATAAGACCTATTTGGACTTACGGTATAGAATTGTGGGGATCCACTAAACCATCGAATTCTTCCCGCATCCAATCACTCCAATCCATAATCCTTCGAAAAATCCTTAATGCTCCTTAATTTGTCACAAATGAATTAATCCATAATGACCTTAATATCCCATATGTCGCCGACTTGACACGAACCAGATACCTCTCCTTTCATAATTAGCTTAACATTCATCCAAATCCACTTGTTGCACAGCTAGCTTCCCATTCCATCCCTGGCAATCCTCCGAGGAGTCTGAAAAGGAAATGGCTTAGTGATCTTCTTTTGTAAATATTCATTAGAGTACTACCAATGGGTAGTTCCTCTACAAGTTTTATTCATGTCATTATATCTCATATATACCGCATATTTACTAGATGTATTTTCTAATACTGTTGTAAATTTCAATTAATAAAAGAATAAAAAAAAAAAAAATTTTTTTAGCTCACTTCAGAAACTTTTTCAGGCGATTGTAGCCAGCAATATCGTCGATTCAGTGTAGATCAATTAAAATGAATATATCTAGTTTAAATAAATGAATTTGTGAATTTATATGTAAAATCTGCTTTTTAGTTCCATATGATGTAATGCCAGCCAAAGCGAAGGAGTGCTCATCTAAATCACCGGGGACAGAATATTGTTTATCGTACGGCAATAAAGAAATCGATGACCTGTCGATTTACGACCGACTCAGATCGAACAAATCAGCCATCGTTGTTTTACGGTTCGGATCCATTAAATATATGCTACAAACTAGTATCACTGATGGACAGTTACTTTCCGCCATGGCTATTAGCAGATGTGACATTAGTTTGACTATCCTGAGGGAGGTTATCATCAAGACATAAAGGTTATGGAACTATAAATCGAAAAGGCCATGGGACCGTTGGCTGACGGATCGCCCTTCTTGGGTGGACAACTTTTAATGTATCGTTTGGTCTCTTTTATTGCCTCGTCAACATCGGAGCATAATCGTTAAATATTAATCTTTGATAGTTTGTCGAGGATGTGTTCCATCATAGAGTGATATAGGTCTATTAGTGAGCTATCTATGATCCGAGGGTTAATAAAAATTGAGAGGCTGCAAGAAAGAGAATAAAATGAATTTTTAAATCAACAAAAATCACCAAACACAATACGTTATTAGTTTTTATAAATATTGATTGCTCCAACGAAGGCAAAAGTTTTCAAAGAATAATAAAATTATTTTAAGATATTCTTTACTAATATTTGTTCGAAACATCTAATATCCCTAAGTTTTTGCTCTGCCTCCAAGCAGATGATAGACTGATTCAAAGAGGTAGTTAGCTTTCATTATTTAATGGTCATTGACTAGTATGCTATCTTGTATTGGATTAGATTTCTAGCTACCATGTTACAGGTTAAATTTCTTTTAACTACAATATCAGGTCAAATACCAAATCTAACTTTCACCAATATAGAGTTTATATTAGAAAGTCTTATTGGATCCTAGAAAAAGGCTCTAAGCTTCTGTAATTAAATCCTAATTGTTTATCTGATCTGGAAAATAACTTATATTCCTTTATATAATTATAATAGGTGGTTTCCGTTATCCGGCATTTTCCCTTACCCTGCGTATTGTCTGTCTTGGTAACTCCGTATAAAGGGGGAGTCTACTGAAATATTGATTTCAAGATTAAAAATCCATGTTTAGGATTTTAGTTAGATTTAGTTACTTCATTGGATTCTTTCGTTTAATGAATTGAGTTTCATAAATTAAAGTGTAGGCAGTGCGAATTATATTGAAGACACAGATTAAGTAAGTTCCACTATAAGGTTTTCTTTAACAATAAAGTGAAAATAACGTGATTTGCATTCTAAATGTAGACGTTATAAACAGTCAACTTGCCACTATAAAAAGGAGGTCTAATTTGAAAGAATAAAAAGAAAAGAGCGAGGAACTATGTAGGCGTACTTTACTAGGGGTAGCACGTGCCCAAGGCCCCCGTGTACCTTTCTCAGCTAGATTAGGTTATGTACCTTTTCTAGGTAGTTTAGACTAATAGGTATCATTTCATCACCTGGTATCATGTTACTGACATTCAGAAGACTATCGCCCCGGGTATCATTTTTTCTTGGCCACTACGTTTATATTAACTTTTTTTATTAAGAATGATTTCATATATGGTAAGACGAAGATAAAAAATAAGGTAGTAAATATGGTATTAGGAATAATAAAAATGTAAAGGGAAGATATTGAAGAAAGTGTTTGTTTTTTTGTTTTTGTTTTTTTTAAATCAACACCTGTAATGACATTTGCTGTAGGAAAAAACACGACAAACTTTATTTAAATTTCGGTTCAACAATAAATCTTATCCACGAATTGTTTGAAGAAAGGAAAATGTTATAATCCAAGTAAATCTTGGTAAGCCCTAGGCTTTAATCTTCTTGATATGGAGTTTCCAAGGTTATACTCCACAGCTCCAGATGCGACGTGGAGAAGCTCATGGTGTCGCCTTGTGAGCCTGTTAAAGACCTCTTCGAGTCGATCAACTCCCAGTTCCCGGTGAAGCTGGGAATTCCTTATAAACCAGGGTGCGTTAACCGCCATACGCAGTATTCTGTTTTGGAATGTCTGTAGTCTCTTTTTAGTTGATTTTGAAGTGTTGTACCAGACAGGACAGGAGTATGTCAGTAGGGGCCGCAACATGGTTTTGTATACTAAGATAGCAGTTCTGTGTCGGAGTAATGATTTTCTGTTTAAAAGAGGGTACAAATTTAAAAGAGGGTACAAATGTAGGAAAAAATACATTCAATAATTTTGACTGCTTTATTTATATTTATTGTGATTTATATTTTTTATTATTTATTTTTTAATTTAATTTTATTTATTTATTTATTTTGCGATTGTTCCCCTTTAAGAGAGCGGATGAACTTAAACTAATGATTTCACTATCTTTATGCTCTCTTTCTTCATCTTCCAAGAACTCATCATCCCCGCGGAATGCCTCTTCTTCCGTTCATCTGTCCACGTGTTTTCAGATTGTCACGATATTTGTAGTTAAAACTTTGCATTTAAAAAAAGAATCACCCAATTGATTTTTCACTTTATCGGCTACAAGCTTCATTCTTTTCTATATAATTAGTACCCCATATAATTTAGCCGATGCACACAAAACGTATTAGATTTAAAAAAAATAAAATAAAATAAATTTACGAAATTTTAAATTAATATGATTTATAATAGTTTTGCATTAGTTATTACATATTTCTCAAGAATTTATTCCATATCACATTAGATTTATACTCCACATCTAATTTAAATTTATTTGAATGGATACGAAGTAATGGAAATGTAGGGTTTTGGAAGTTTTTAAAAAATTAGCGTGGTGAATGTTGAGAAGGAGAGAATTCCTGAAAAATCTTATCTGCTTATTTGCTATAGTTCGGAATCGGAAAAAGGAATATAGATCGTAAAGACGTTCTGTCTGTTTGGATTATATATATATGATTTGAATTAAAGAAGTACCAATTTCAGGTTTCTTAAGAGAGGATATGTAATCATCGATATTATTACTGAGTACTTGTATCCAGGAAATTAAGAGCTGAACTGGTAACCACTGACCGCGAAGAGTGAATAAAAATCGTGAATTTAGAAAAAAAACAAAAATGTCTTATGAGGAAGTTTTGAAAATATCATTAAATAATCGTATTACCTAAGGAAAATGATAAAATAAAAAATGAGACAAGAATTTAATTGGATAAGAATAGAATCATTGGTTACTGCATTCGTAGATAATACGTGATATCTATGTCGAGGTATTTGAAATAGCTGATCCCGATGATGTGAATGCCGAAAGACAGAATGAACTTCAATGAAAAATTAATTATAAAAAATAAATAAATAATGAATAAATTATAGTTTAAAATACACGCTTTAATAGTAAATCGAATTAAACCTATCTTAGACAAAATTCTAATGTTCTACAACTATTATTATATGACATTTTTTTATTGGATTCGCCATTTTTGTGTTATAGGCTCTTAAACATGACCAAAATAAACTTTTTGAGAAAGTTGGTGAAATTCGTCGATTTTGACAATCGATTGTGGATAAACGTCTAAATAAAATTCAACTTAAAAGATGTCTTCCAACGCAAAATTTAATAAACTTTAATTTTGTAAATAACACATTTTACGATTTAAAGTATTTTTGTATATGTTTTTTTTTTTCAAAAATCTGAAAAAAGTGCAAAAAATGTTGGGTTTTTTTTTTTTTCCCCCTAAAAATTTTTCCCTTATCAAATATGGTTACATTTTTGATATTTTATTCTCAGGACCCATCTGGACCATACTGAAACCTACTACTCCACCTATGCATAGCAGACCCCCTTTTTGGGGGTATTTAGACTGGACTAATTAAGAATATTAAAACAAAGTTGTGCGATTATTGTATTGTCGTTGGTCCTTGACATGTGTGCAGACCTTTAAGATAATCAGATAGCTGGAAATTGGTGAAAATTACGATGCAAGTTTCAGTTACATACAGGTGAGGTTAATAAAAGCGAATTAAAAACATTTTTATTAATGTTTTAATTAATGTCCCATTGACAATTATACTTTTATAATTTACAATTATACATTTACCATGAACACACTTCGAAATCTTTGTCAAATGTTCTTCCTCGGGCACTCCACATTCGCTGAGCCGCCTTGCGACACTGACCAAGCACATTTTGTAGCGGCATTCAGTTTTGTAAATACTGCTGAGGTCACTTCCTCGCAATTGTTTTGTCAACGAGGTAGAAGGTCGGAGGAAGCAATGGATCTTTGCCTAACTACCGGCGATCCTCTGCGATGAAGATTGATCTCCAGTACAAATAGCTCTTCGGGCCTTCGATTTAGGAATGTACAGGAGCAAGGTGAGGAGAACTTGATAGCTGTTGGTGAGCCGTATAGATCAGTCCAATCATGAAATGTCTTTGATTGAATGTAGTTTCGAACCAGAGGTAGCTGAAAGTAATTCAGAATATAAAATGCGTATAATGTATTCTATCTTTCTATCGTAAATAATTCTAAACTATAAACCATTTCAATGACAAATATGACAATCGACTACACTAAACGGCTATCAGCAGTAGGGATGATGTAGCCATTCATGCCATATTTACAAACAAGAGTAAAATAACTGCACTTTAGGTACGCATGATGGTATATCGATCCATAAAATATCAATCCTATAATTAAAATAAATACATTAATTAACTAACTAATTCAGTTACAATAAATTCTTATCCTCATCCATACTAAAAAAAAAACTCACGCTTGGATATTCCGAATCAAGCTTGTTCCACAATTATGGGGGACAAAGCAAAATTAAAAGGAGATCCCAATTCCTGATTTTCAACCACGTCTTTGAAAACCAATGGAGAATGAGTAAGAGCGTGGTAAAACCCTATCAATAAGATAATAACACTTATTAACGAAGATTGAATTCTTTCTTGTGATTTAAAGTATTATTGTTACTTGAAAAAAAAAAAATACGTATACCACTACAACCCATGAAGGGTCTTGTGTTGAGTTGTCCGGTACTGTAAGGACGTACTGTTTCTCGACCAATGGTTGTGAAAGGAGGAGATTTGGCCGGAATCACGCTGTTTTTCTTGTTTATTTTTTTCTACATTTATAATGTTTTAGGTTGATAATTATTACTTTCAGTGAAGATATAAAAATTACCATTAACTTTTATTCCGTTCCCACCTCAGTGATTGAGTTGTCAAGGTAAATAATAATGTCTCCTATTCTTGCATATGTACTCAGTATATCGGTGTTCCTCAAGGTACCCTACGTCCCATCCTCATTGTGGACCATAAAAACAGAAATTTCAATCAGACCAAGTAGGTTGATGATAAATAGGTGCTTTAAGAAAATAATGATCCATTCCGTTGTTGTTTATTGGGACCCTCGCCCCGACCCGCTTGGCCTTCGAGTACCCTGGTCCCTTCCGTGCAGTCCAATCATTTCAATCCCATGTCACAAAAATTCAAGAATGGTGTCGAAAACCTAACCTAAGATATTAATGATGGTCTTTTACACCTTTCCAAAATGCCTACAACTTCTTATCTTCCCTCTTTCCACTTTATCTTTGAAGACTTCAAATCTCTTTGTAAGGTATTTACTGCTCCATCGAATTCTCCTGCCATACTCCTTCCAGAACGAAGACCAAGCTGAGCTGATGGGTCGGCCCTTAACATGTCCTGGTAAAATGAATCAGCTCGTTAGATCTGAGTAAAGATATTCCAGAGCCCGTTCTCCTGCTAATCGAACAGCTGACTCATTCTGAGACGGATTTCTTCCTTTTGGTGCCTTCAGTCACTTGTTCCCTGTCATCGGCACTGGCCTGATATAGATTTTAAAGATACTTGTTATATGATTATAATTATTAACCTTTATTTATTAATATTATTAACCTCCTGTATAGATAATAGATAAGTTGCAGAACGCAGAAGAAACAAAGAAGATATTCATTATTTATTACTATTTGTAGAAATAGTAACATGGTATTTTAAAATTTAAAATTACCTCTGGTTCGAAACTACATTCAATCAAAGATCAAGATCAAAGTTCAATGACGTCCAAAAACGTCAGTAGAAGGTTGAAAATGAGCTAGAATGAAATGAAATTGTCAAGCGAAATGGTGCCACAGATCTATTCTACTCATCATGTCTCTCATGCTTTAACTTCTCATTTTTTTTATTGACATCACGTTCAAATGTTGTCACTTTCATATTTAGACAGTTGTAAATTTATTAAATAAAGATTATATTGAATTATTCTATGGCTTGTATAGCTGGGTGAATTTCAAAGTACAGGCAAAATTTAGCAACCAAAATTCTAAATTTAAATGTTGATAAATCTTGCTGCAAACATTTAATATTTCCTCTGAGCTACTTGTGAGGATTATAGATGATGCAACAACATATGAATCACTTTACTTTTTTTGAAATTTCATATTATTATTTTAACCTATGACAATGTGAATGCCCTCACACCATTGTGATTTTACCCCCACACCACTGTGTCTTTATACGTGACAATGAAAAAGGGATCTTAGTAGTTTTAGGTTCCATAGTAAAAAATAAATAAAACATGAAATATTCCTGTTCATTACGAATATCAGTCTTTATTCAACGTTAAAGTATTTTTTTCATCACATAATTTAAATATCACTGCAAATATCACATCAAATCAGTTTCAATATCAATATCACACTCCATTTTGGCCACAGTTTTATCTTAAAATCATTTAATAATGAATTTTTAACATTGTCGTTATATCTTAACATTTGCATTGAAACATAAATTGATTTGGAAACAATATTTTCAGCGAAGTTTACTTCATTGAATTTTAATGGGCGGGGAAATCAGCCAGTTAGAGATCATTTATTTGTTTTTATGTTACATATTGTATGAAAAAAAAAATAAAATGCTTTGAATATATTTTTGAAGTAGGCACATAGATCACATTTACTTGATATAGAATGATTTCTAAAGTTATTATAAATGGTAAACCTAATCTGTGCGATATCAGCGCGCTCGTAACCAGAAGGTCGTGGGTTCGAACCCCACCTGGGCGGGTTAAAATTTATTTCGTGGTGGACCCACGAAATGAATCTTGAGGACTTCAATGAAAATTCAATGGATTCAATGGCCCAGAAAACGAAAACAAACCTAATCTGTATTTTTATAGTAAAATTAATTATTTTGTGGTCTTTCTTAATTTGTATGTATATATTCATAGAACAACATATATATATTTTTTTTTTTACTGGTCTAATTTTTCCTGAGAAAATGGACTCCAAAATTGTTAAAATCGTTATTGGATCTAGTATCAAATGCCAGTCATTATACGACTATAATGTATTTATTTATTTTTTAAAAATTTAATATTGCTTATAAGATTATACATATAACATCTTAAAAACAATAAGATGTATTTGTATTTGGAATAAATTGTGATATATTATTGGAAATGGAGACGCTTCCTGGCATCGACCCTTAGCAAACCAGCCATGAGCCTTGAACCTACCTCAGGTGTGAAACTGGCAATTCCAGCGCCTTATAAATCTTAATAAAATGCCAACCTAACGCTTGAATAAAATAAATATAAAAAATAAAAGTCCATAAGTGCCGATCCAAACGGTGATGTCAAACGTTGAAGAATTTACTGGTTATAAAAACCATAACGAATCGACCTGACCAGTTTTTCCAGCTTGACACATTTTGCACGAGGGATAGGTTCCTTGGAGGTACCATTCTATATAATTTATTCGTAATTATATCCAGTTTGCCTTGTCGATAAATTTCCCGTCTGATCAGGGTTCCTGTTAATGGTAACCGATGTATCATTTATCGTGAGGATTAAGAAGCGTCACTGCTATGTCTATTTATGAGAAATAAAAAATCTTATGTTTATCAGAAAAATTAAAAACTATGATTTTGTTCTTTAATATTTATTAATATTCCAGACTTGTTTTTTTATTTCGTTTAACGTCACTTTTGCTGCTATGGCTAATCGGACGATGCTGTGGTGGGAGTCCTAAATTTTGCCTATCCAGGTATAATTAGGATAGGGATCTTTAACGAGTACCTGACATCGCACTGACTCGGGACCCCCATTTTACGTCCCTTCCGAAGGACGGCATAGCTAAGGATTTTTTACTCCCTTTAAAAAATCTGTTCATCTGCCGGGCTGCGAACCCGCGATCATGGGTTTATATGCCAGACTTAAAAGACATGAAACTGCTCGCCGTTTCCGACCACTCCAACATTTACTAGCCAGACGTTAAAAGCTCCCAATAAATAAAAAAATATTCACATGACAGTAATTGGACCCATACGGTCTTGAGCTATGAGGCTTCACTAAACCTTGCCATTCCTCTCGTATCCAATCCTTACAGTCCAAATTTCTTCGTAAAATCCTCAATGCTCCTTATTATGTCACAAAAAACTTATCCATAAAGATCTGAATGTTCTATGTATTGCTGATTTGGCCCGAACCAGATACCTATCCTGTCATAATAAACTCCACACCCAATGGTCTCCCATCTTAAATGAAAAAAATATGGCCAAAGTACCGTCTAATGTACAACTGTTATTGAAGTGCTACTAGTGAGGAGTTCTTTACATTGACATGTCATTGTACTCATTTTTCTCAAATATACTAGTGGTATGTAATGAATACAGTTGTACATATCAATTAATAGTTTATATATAAACAAAATATGAATTAGACTTAACCTTATACATAGTATAGAACTATATTCCTTTCAAATGTTTGCGTAAAAACTATAGTGTTTAATTAATAAGTAGTATTTCCTTCGAAAGAATTAAATTTCCCTTCGTTAAATCTGAACAACTCTCACAAAACCTCTCTAACTATTTTAAAATAAAAAAGTGGGGAGGGACAAAGGGAAGGGAGGGAGGTAGATTAATGAAGAGTTAGATAAGGTAATAAAGAGTTAGATTAATGAATCATAAACATAATATAATCAATAACATGAAAAGGAAATAATAAATTGAAATTAGGAAGAGAAAATAAATAAAATGTTGTATTCCTTTAAATAAAGAGTAAATAAAACTTATCGAAATTTAACTTAAATGAGCTGCAGTGAGTTAAACTGTCATAATTTTTTTTAATAAACATTTTTTAAATCGTAATTTGGATAATACTAAATTTATAATTTGGAAAAATCAAATTCAACTGATTATGCCTCAATTGTAGCAATTTAGGAACGTTCCTACTAGTATTCTTGTTGTATTCTAGGGTTTAGTTACGTAGTTTTCAAAGTACTTTAGAGACAGTGCATGGGAATTTTATCAAATATATTAATGATTTAAACCATACTAATTAAAATAATATAATTATTTGTTTTACATTTATTTAATAAATTAAATATGGTTATGAATTTATGTAATGAAAATTTGTAATAATGTATTCTAGTTTCTCGACGAAGGCATGATTTAATAGATGTAATGAAATCACGCTAAGAACAATATTGGAAATGGTGTTCCCCATCACCAAGTTACAATATATGATGGCATGTAGAAAAATTATAATTTTTTCTAATCATTTATTGATATTTATTTACAACTGCATATACAAGTAATTTTGAGATAAATGATTTCAATGACATGGCAATAATATGTAAAGGTCTACTTACTAGTAGCACTTCAATAAAACTTCTATATTAGCAGGTCTCTTGACCATCTTCTTTTCAGACGCCTCGGAGAATTATAGGGAAAGGAATGTGAGGGAAGTTGAGAGATTAGTGTATTCGAGTGGGTCTGATTTTTACTATGAAAGGAAAGGTATCTGGTTTGGGTCAAAACTGTGGAACATATGGAACATTTTGATCTTTATGGATCAGTTTTTTGTTTAAGATAAAAGATCAATATGTATGTGATTAGAAACAAATGTTTCAAAAAAAATTGATAAAATAAAGTATAATAATTATTATTTCTAACTCCTTAATTAATGAAAGGCATTGATAAAGAACCTTATAATCTTGGTCTAAGTATTTAATTGGTACTCACAAGGTTTTGATGAATGAATTCTTGAATGACGGGCTGTGGTCCTTGAGTGACGTGGCCCCCACCGCGGCAAGTTATTTGCAATTTCCGTTCGACAAGGAACAGTATTTCCACATCAATCAGTCAGCTGTGATCTGGGGGCTCCCCGGGTCTAGGCGCTAATCGCCGATTTGCTGCTATTACGTAATTTTATACTTTTTTTTTTTTTTTCAAACCTTACAACGCTCCGAACATATAGAGAATGCTAATAAGCCTGATTTTATCACCGGTTGACCAGTTGAGAAAATAGTTACTGTGCCTGGTTAGGAAAACTAGTTGCTCGCAATAAATAAATAATAGTTGCTTATACAATAATTTAGTTCTAAATTGATTTCTAAACCGCTACATCCTTCTTGTAGAATATAACTTATTTTATGCTATTAGTCATCAACCTGTTTTTTTTTCTATCGTCTATTGAGTTTATTTGCCTTTTAATAGCTCTGTACCGTCAATAGAAAGTGCCATAGTGTTACATTACAGCATTACGTCTCGCAGTTTATATATTTGGTTGTTACTATTATTACAATTTGCTAAAAGATAAAACATATACGATTTTATTGAGCGCAATTATTAAAAAAAAAAGGCTATAAATTATTAATCAAAGTATAATATAAATCATATTACCTATATAAATAAATAAAGAAAACTCAATTTATCCCTTACTGGGAAAAAACAATATGCCTATCTATAATCTGCTGCTTTTATATCTTCTGCTTCTGATAAGGAAACTGTAGTGATATTTTCGATCCGGGCTACACCAACAGAGCTAGGTGTCATAAAAGATAGGCGAAGCGTAACTCAATCTCACAAATATAGCACTTAAACTGTACTTATGATTTAAAATTATTATCTATACTATTATATAAAAGGACAAGCCATTTTTCGTTTGTGATCACTAACCGCAAAAACTATTGAACCAATGTCTACCAAATTTTAACTAAATCATCTTCTTTGTTCAAGGAAGGTTTAGCAATAATAAAATTTGAATTTTTAAAATTATATTGCCATAAAAAAAGCGATAAATATGTGGTGCGCAGATAAATTTGATAATCGACCGATAGGTGGCGAACACTATTCAAGAGAGGTTACAAAGGTACGGTTTTATATAGAGCAAGAAATTTATGATAATATTTACTTAATTTTAATAAAATTGCTATAAAATCTATAAGTATGTGGAGCAACATGTGGATCCCCGTGCAGTTTATAAATCGACCGTTATGTGGCTAGCGCCATTTTGCAAATGAGTTTACAAAGGTAAAACTATTGAATCGAATGAAATTTTAACTTAATCTTCATAGTTCTAGAAAGGTTTACAATAATATATTTTTTATTATTGATAGCTGCATTCGGACAACTATGGACCGCATCGAACTCAAGACTTGATTTTTCTTCTCTTCTCTCTTAAAAATTAGTATGATAATAATTTAAATGTATAGTCTTGTGTGCCAAAAACGAGGTTTTTCAAAACTGTCATATAATTTTATGGTTAGACATTAAAATCAAACCAGATGGATTGATATGACTAGTTCTGGCAAATTAAAAACTATCGCCAAATCATAATGTCGATTCATTGCTTTTTAATATTGTGTGTAAAAATATGATTTATGGGCTATTAGTTGTAAACACTGATAATGCAATCCAATATCCACTAGAGTTTTTTAATAGTCTCTGTCCGCCAGTATTACCTTCTCATACCGATTGGATGTCTAATACCTTTACGTAATCTTCAAGCATTTAATCAAGAACTAGGTTAAAATTACTGCTGGGCGTCAAAATAACATTTAAGAAATAATGCTCAGTTCCATACTTCAATACAAGATTATTATCCATAAACAAATGAAATTGAAATGAAATGAAAAAATAATTTTTATTCTGGGACATATTGTCCCGTAAGAATAACAGACATTTATAATAATAAGTTGTACAATAGTATGGCTATCTTAATTTTAAATGAAAAAAATAATATGTATAAAAGGTAACATATTTATATACAATTGAAAATAGAACTTTGTGATAAATATATACCTACATGAAAAAAGAAGAGATAAAAAAATAGGGCAAAAAATAATAATAACAATATGCTAATATAATAATTACAATGCATTCAGAAAAATATAGAAATATAAAATGTAAAAAATAAATATAGTGAAAAGAAAGGAAAAGATATGTAGAGAAGAAAAATATTAAGACATGGTTGAACAGTAATACGACAAAATATTTACAAATACCTAAATGTTAATTTATAATAGCACTTTATCAATTAGAAGAAAGAGAAATAATAATAATAATTTATATGAGAAAAAACAAACAATTGTTGGGTGGGGAAACAAATGTCAAAAATAAAAGCGAATTTAAATTTATACAATGATATACTTATTGAAGCAAATTCATTGACATCGGATACGCTGAATTTGATTAGCTTGAGTTTTAATTATGACTCATATTGGCGGCATCTAACTGGGATTTGAGGAGATATTGGAATAGGAGGAATTTGAATGAGTTTAAGGAAGAAGCTTATCTAATTTCAGGAGGTATAGAGTTCCAGAGGGTAGTGGATCGAGCTTGGAAGGAGTGTTGGTATAATGCTGTTCGGTGGAAAGGAGTATATAGGTCAGAGGAACGTGATCTTGCTGTGAGTTGGGAGTGGACGGAAGACTTGATTATCAATAGGTTATAGATGTAGGATGGGCAATGGTTATTAATGGCATGGTACAGGAAAGTGCCTAGGAAATATTGTCTACGAGAGGATGGATAGAGCCACTCCAAGGCAGTGTAGAGGTGCGATACATGGGAACGTATCGGGATTCCGAAAACAAATCTGATAAAAAAATTCAATTTTTTGTTAAAATAATCTTCTTAGTTCTTTACTTATAAGAGCAAACGAAGCCGCGGTGGTGGATGTTAGTGATTTTATAATTCCTGTTTCCTAAATTCTTGGTTCTTTTTTATTCGTGGAAAATAAAATACACTCCTTCATTTGAACCATGCTTTGTACCTAATTTTATCAAGTTCTACAACTCTTATCTGTTTGAAAGCCTGTTATTATCCATACCCTCCACCCGTTTTTTTTTTTTTTTTTTTTTTTTTTTTTGCCTATGACTAAAACGGATGGATTATTTGTCAGTATATGAGTGATCCATGGAGGGCAAGGCCGGTATGCCGGCGGGGTGGTCCAGCTAATCCCCAAGATCGAACCATCCTGATACTATTGTCAATCCTTCGTTTAGGCTATGACAGATAGACCATCTGGGACGTGTTATGTTACTTGTATTGTACCGCCGGAGAGTAAAAAAAGGATTCTGCTGAATTAAAACGATATTGTGATGATATCACATTTTCGATTGCTGCTTTCCTCTCACAAGAATCAAGAACGAAGCAGCAGGTGTCTATATAACACAGTTTTATGTAAATCTCTTTTAGGAAGTTGTGCAAAGCTGTACGAATCTGACGTTATATTAGTACATAATTGCAATAGGAGTGTTGAACTTTTGACTGCAGAGCAACGAACAGGTGGGTAGAATTTAAATAATAACTCAATCAGTACAAAAAAAAAAAACAAACAAAACTTGTACCACAACAACCTATAAGGGTTCTGGGTTCAATTCTTTACTGTTACTGTTGTAAAAGAGGGAAATTTGGCCCAAATCACGCTCAACCGTCAGGGTTACCCCTAATTAAAGTTACCCACGTTATAGTGGCTGTGTGAGTCCAGGAGGATCTCTTGACCTCAAAGCCGAGCCTCTACACAATAAACAGAAAATAAATTTTCCGCCCACAGTCGAACTTGGGCCAGGAATTTGGTAGTCAAGTGCCTTACCCTCTGAGCTACCGTGCCTCCTATGAGTACGAAAGATTTGTTAATTTAATACAACTTTACTTTTATAGCAGTGTTTCTGTTATAATCATTGTACCTGATTTTTATTAGACTTCGTATTATTAGTCTTATATTAATTATAAATTATTATTCATGCAAAACAATGATTAAAAAAATACAATTATAAAAATAATTAAAATAGCAACCTGGTTTTTGAGGGTCTCTACTTGGCGATGAGCATATGCTGTACTTCTCTATTCTAGAAACAGCCGATTTCACCACTAAGCCGTTACGTGAGAAAATGCCCCTCAGTATCATTTTAAAAAATCATTTTTACGGTCACTTCAATGAAAGAATTACTTGTGGATTAAATTTGGAGGTTCTTAAGAAAATTCACGGCTTGTACTATATTTTTATTTTCATGTAACAGCTGTATAATTGGGTCGTTTCAAATGAAATTTCTGTTTTCATGGTAAAGATTATTTACCATTCAACTTTTTAAGCAAAGAATTAAAAATTCCGGGTTTTGTGAAGAAATAAAAGAAGATGCCTTTTAACCTGAGAATCATTTCCATAAATCTTACCTCTAAGGAGTTTCCCAAATTTCTGAACGATAGAAATGTGGAAGGACCCATAATTATCTTTTATTTAGTAAATTGAGATATTTCTTATTTCCCCAAACTTATGGAATGATCCTGTCCTATTCCGCAACATTTTACAAAACTTTAAATTAATAGTAAAACATACAATTAGATTTACTACGCACTACAACCTGTGATAAAGCAAGGTGGGTTAGAGTATTTTTTTTATTGTGAATAGGAAAAAAGTTTTTTTTTTTATTCGTTTCCAACGAACTGCCTAAAGATTCAATTAAGTATAGATATTTTAAAAATTATAAATAGTTTGACATTTAAAAAATGACGAAATAGATAAGTGCAATATATATATATATATAAAACACATAAAACGATGATAATGTACATAATTTGGGCATGCAATCAAGGAAATTCAATTAAAAATATTAATTTATTGTTCCTAATTATACTAATAAAATTTATACGATGGGTTAAAATGTATTCTAATTAATACACAGTACTTATTAAACATGAATAATATTTTCTGTGCGATGCTGCTTGCGAAACATAATATGTAACTATCCCTTATTAGCTAGTATTGCCCGTCTTTCCTTACATATTTAATTATTAACCTCTTATTTTCCTTTCCCAATCAATACTCTCGACCTCTTCATTAGGTATTCATATATTAAATTATCTATATTTTTTTTTTTTTTTACAATTTAAGTGATAGCTTATGCTAACTTTCATTTGCTCATAACTTACAAAATATTCTCTCTGTTTCTTTTCCATTTTAGAAACTATGCACTTTTTTAATTTATAACACTATTAAAGCCCTAATTTTAAGGTGAAGGCCTTTATTGTTAGCGAAAACGTCGACACAATTGATTTATATTTTTAATAGTGGTTCCTTGACTGCCACCCAACTATCTACATCATCAATAATTCTCCAGTCGAACAAACCACATCAACAGAATTAAAAACTCATATTTAAGCTTCACATCAAGGCTGAAATAGGAAAGGTTTTTTTTTTCCCTCAAAATGCGTAGCGTTGTTTCTACTCTCAAAATTGTAACATTTTGAAACGCTCTAGCTCTGATGGTGTTGCTCGTATCGAAAATTTGCCGACAGTTCACTTTTAGCAATTTAACAGAAAATATTTTGTGTTATAAATCGTTTGCCAATAGGACATATCGTTCAGGAGCTATAAAGGTTTAAATGGAAAGTGTCATGTTTAAAACCCCTATTTTCTCTAAACTATCTACAGATACAGTAGATGAAATGTAAATAGATTGGAGATAAACATATCCATGATCTATTTTTCTTTCCAAGAAATTTAGTTTTTTTTTTTGTTTTTATATTTTTTATACTTGGCTCCCCACTAGAGAGGATTCTGGATTTAGGACGGAAGGATATGGGATTTGGCTGTACTACGGATTCAGGTTTTTTTTTTGCCTTCATTCATCGTTCCGCTTATTATAAGGTTCAGGTAACAGTTTACATTAATTCATATTTAGGCCTGTTTGTTGTGTTAGGTTCCTGCTACTTCATCATCCTCATAATTTTATAGTCACCAGTGATGAATCAATAAAGTTCGATAAAATATATATAAGGCCGAGGACGTAGTATAAACTAAGGAGTTGCAACAATATATTAACAATATAAGTGGGCTCAGGTTGGCCCGTCCAGTTAATATGAAAATAACAGAGGACTGTGTTGCGGGAGCCAGTCAGACCGGAAACCGTCAATAGCCCTCCCAGTAATGGCAACCTTACAACAGGTTTGCCACGTGCACAGCCTTCTAGATCCATTAATTATCAATGGCTCCAACTCTGTTTTCTTTATTTTTTTTTTAATTTCCCTCTTCCTCTTCTTTATGGCAGTTTTGTTTTTTCCCCTCTGTTTTATATATTTTCTATATTTTTTTGTGTTGCTAATTATAAAACAGAACCTAATGGCCGGGCAATTGATTTCTCTTATAATTCAGGTAGCTGATGGAGATTGGAGTCCAAACAGTTTAATTAATGGATTAGTAAGATACATTTATTACTAACGCGGGCTGAATAATAATCTGTAATCAGCCTCTGTTTCCTTATTTAGGAAGAAGTGATCATTTCTGGTTGGTTTCCTTTGAGACGACTTTGTTTTCCACTGACATTCGAATTACCTTTATCAAACTTGTGGAGAATATATTAATCACATCGCTTGTCAGAAATAAGAAAGACACAACTCTAAAAGTAGGTGTTCATTAGATCAGAAATTAGATATACAATACAATATGAGGCGCGGTAGTTCAGTGGGTAAGGCACTTGACTAGTTCCAGTACGGCTGTGAAGGCAAAATTTGTTTTTTGTTATTTCAGTCGAAGTCGGCTTCCCAAGTTGAGACTTGGCCTGCTCCTCATATTCTCTTTAAACTGGGTATCCTCAATTGGAGAACAAACTGAAGGTTAAGCGTCATTTCGGCCAAATCTCCGCCTTTCACAGCCTTTGGCCCAGTAACAGTTCATCCTTACCTCAGTATTACTGCACCCAAAACCCTTAATGGGTTGTAGTAGTACAAGTATCTAACTCACAATATCATCTATTTTTTTAAAGGCCTACAAAACTTTCTTTGCCACAATTATTGCTAGATCACTAGATTTAAGCATTATCTTACCCCAACATCTGAGACTTGTTTGCCTCGATCACAAATGAAAAAAAAAATGTTATCTAAGTGCTCTATTCTAAAACTTTTGGAATATGATTTAATACTTTACATAATATATTATTTTATTATGTTTTCTTCCTACAATTCCTTATTATTTTCATTACTAACCCCGCAATACTAACCGACTAGAATTTCGAAAGGTTTTGAGAGTACGATTAGGAGGTCTACTAAAATTGTTTCGATGTTGAATACCTCAAAAAATAAAAGATATACTTTATTTAGAAGATTCAAAACTTTTTGCAACTTATTTATTCTTAAAATGTTCTTAGCATTCTAAGAATATAAAAAAATGCGACTTTCGTAAACCAATATTCATTACAGTCCCTCTTCAGGCTCGGCTATTATCGTCATCGTTATCCATCTTACCTTGATAGCAATGCTCCTTTTTTTGATATATTGATGGAACAGTGCCTCATATTTCTCGCTATATTTTATAGAAAATATTCCAAATGAGAGTGGAAAACCTTGACACTCATATTCCACTACAGTTACTGAAAAAATCCGAGAAACCTAAGGACATTCATAAATTTTCTAAACTCTGGAACCTTAGGAACGGGAATAGCATAGTGGCAATGCACTAGGCAAAAAAGTGCGTTTGAATCCGGCTTCTGGTATAGCAGAATTAATTCTAAGCGATTCACGGAACCCGACAGGAAAATATTGTTTCAACGAAACAGCAAGGAAGGAGGATATAAGAAAAAATAAAATAATTCGGGACCTTTGTATGCCAATGAAGATAGCTGTTTCCAATGTCTAAGATGCAATATTTAAAAATAGTTACTAGTTATTTTACAACTAGTAAAATGTTACTAGTTTGAACAATGTTTAAAATTTCATTAGTGCCAAAGGTCTCATACGAAATTAAAAACTGTATTTATTTACTGATCATATGTGAATGAGAGGTCTGAAAAATCTAGACATGTTAGTGACAAAATCAAAAGCATTTTAACTCATCGCAAAAAAATAAAACTACAATAAAATAGTAATAATATATTTTATTCAGTAACATCATTGTTTTTTTAAATAATAAAATGTTGTTTACTTTATGCGAAATGTTTTCAAGTCTGATAAATAGTAATGGAAAAATTCCAAAATTACCAATATACTATAATAGATCTGTATCTTCATTTAATTGTTTTGATTTATTCATGTTATCATAGAAACCGTTTGTACTTTGGGTGGTTTCTCTACAGATGTTTGGTGTATGGAACATTTTAATAAATTTAAGCTGATTAAGGTGATTAAACAATATTTACGATGTGCTGAAATGACGAGAAATTTTCTCTTTGCTGTAAAAAGTTGGTTTATTGGTCTGTTTTTTTTTGTTCCTTCTGGTTCAATTATCATTTCATTTCACACATTACAATGACTATGAAGAAACGCTCTCTCTCCTTTTTAGGTTTCCAGAAATTTACATTTCGATCTCTTCCAGGAATATACTGGGTGAGCAATTCGCCATATATCATACCCCTGCGAGGGAGTTCAATTTGGATTCCATAAATCACAATATCTGTGAGAGACGCGAGGTGATAATGGAAAAAGGTACTCGTTATGTGGGAGGACCCTGTGCCAGCAACACCTAGCGCAACGTGTGGTTGCCCTGTCACTATCCAATAAAGCACACTTCAACTCGGATAAAAAAGTACCCAAAAAACAAAAGAGCACACTGACTAATGACAGGTGCAAAGTGATATAAGTCATCCGGATACGGGACTAAGCGGAGAGAAGAGCCCGAGGTACGTATCAAAGGGATCGGGTGATTGATCTCGTGGGTTATTAAGGACCTAAACAATTTGAAGCTTGGTGTTGAGGAGAGAGAGCCGCTGACATGGGCACTCATTATGCGCTCAAACAAGCGCTCATTATAACGCGGCACTTCTTTGCTGTTTACTCACATCCACAGCTGTTTATAATATTATTAGCCCGTGTATGAGAACGTATGATTGCCTTCTCATGGGGACTCTACGGTGGTTAGCTCTGAGAGTCTGCGATCCAGCGGCATCGTTAAACGTTTCCCATCTATAATTACACTAGAATATAAAAATATTTAGTGATCCCTTATTTTATAAAAATAATAAGATAATAAAACACATTGAACATTCATTCTATTGACACAGGTGTGAGAGTTGCACTCCAGGTTTTGTTATTTAAAAATACTAGTAGTCCAGTCAATAAAAACATCGTAGAATACATTAAATATGCGATTATTTTTCACCTCATAGCTTCGTTTGGAGTAGTTAGAAGGTAAACATACCCAAAGTCCCCGCCCCTGGGAGTTGAGCTTACGATAGGGATGAGAGAAGGTCCAATTTTTATGTGTTTTGGTCATATCTCGAAAACGGTGTACTCTAAGAAAATATTCTACATATCAAATTTAAAGCTAATTTAATTTCCTATAAAATTGTTTATATGCATATCTGTCGTACTTTCAACGGTTTCCGAGATATACGTTATTAAAACTCGATAATTTTCGAAAAAGAAAATAATGTTTACTTCATTTATTGTCAAACATTTGCTTCAAGTGCTAGAAACGTATATACGACATTAAAGTAAATTTAATGCTCTACAACTTTGACATTTTGTTTTTTGAGAAACGAATGTGGAAGGCACTAGAAGCAAATGTTTGACAAAAATGAGGTAAGAATTATTTTTTTGCGAAAATTATCGATTTTCAAAAACGTATATCTTGAAAACAGTTGGATGTTCGACAGATATATATAAACAATTTTAGAAGAAATATAAATAGCTTTATTTTTTATTTGTAACATATTTCCTTGAGTCCATCTAGGGGCGGGGACTTTTAGTATGTTTAACTCCTAATGAAGCTTTTTTCTTTTTTTTTTTTTTTTTTTTTTTTGTAATGGGAGGAGGAAAATCTTGCATAAGACGAAGTGGGCCGTGTGAGAGACCACAACAGTGTGAGATTCTTACTCACTAAAAACCACCTCCCTATTCTTCTTCACCACCCCGCGAAACTGCTGTCAAGCATTACTTCACGGGGGGGCGGACTGGCTATGTGCCTACTTTATATTTTCTACTGCTAATTATTGAGGCACTAGGAGGCCTCGTCTTTCCCGCTCCTGTTTACGTAGCTTTCTGCAGATGTAAGCTGCGTAATTTGCAACAGCATTCCAGTTTTCATCGGCAGAAGTCATCTGGCTAACCAGGTTTTCTGGCACCAACTGATGGCCCAGAGTCCTGGCTAGATCTTCTCTCTCTCTTTTGCGAATTTGGGGCAACAGAAGAATACATGCTCTACAGTTTCCTCAAGGTTTGTGCTATTGGGGCAAGACGATTCATTGTCAAGTTTGAACCGAAACAGATAGGCCCTGAAACCCCCATGTCCAGTAAGCAATTGGGTGAGGTAATGATCAACCTCCCCATGTTTCCGGGCTATCCATGTCGCAATATCTGGTATCAAACGGTGGGTCCATCTTCCAGAAGATGATGAATCCCAGCGTCTTTGCCATCTTTGTAGAGTATTATTTCTCTCCTCCTTGGTGATTGAGGGCCAATAAGCACCCGGTTCCTCTCGTTTTCGGCGATAGATCCGGTTGCGTTCATCCGCCAGAAGGTCAATGGGCGGCATGTCAGCTATAACACACACTGCATTATATGAAACAGTGCGAAATGCTCTAGTGACACGAATGGCACTTCTTCGGTATACGCTATTGACCTTTTGGGCGTATGACTGCACTAGGAATGCGGTTGTCCAGATCGGTGCGGCGTATAAAAGAGCAGAGCTAGCCACACTAGCCAGAAGTTTTCTTCTGCTTTGTCTGGGGCCACCCATATTCGGCATGATTCTAGCAAGTACATTCGTTACTTGGGCTGTTTTTTTGCTAATTATTTGCAGATGTTCATCAAACCTTAGTCTGGTGTCGATCTGCACCCCAAGATATCTAATAGATGGTTGACAGGAAATATTATAATCTCCAACGGTCAGGGTGATTGTTTCTCTTACTTTCCTGCTTGCAACGAGAACCGCCTCGGTTTTATGGTCAGCAAGCTGGAGACCTACTGATGAGAGCCACTGGCGTATTGTGGCTACAGCTGTTTTAGCACTGTAGACAATTTCCTCTAGCAGTTTTCCACAAGATATGATTGCAAGATCGTCCGAGAAACCCAAAGTAACTGTCCCTACCTCCTTGGGTAGTCTTAGCACTGCATCATACATCACATTTCACAAGAGAGGCCCTAAAACGGAGCCCTGAGGAACGCCACTTGTGATTTTATAGGTTTTAGTCCAGCATCAGTATCATACCTCAGTACTCTATCGGAGAAATAACTCTCGATAATTCTCATAAGGTATTGTGGAACTTCCATCCTTCGCAATCCCTCCAGAATGCAATCCCATCGTGCTGAATTGAATGCATTCCTTATGTCTAACGTGATAATGGCGCAGTACTTTTTTCCACCTCTCCTCCATCTTTTTCCAGCGATGGCTTCTCGAGCAGATTTGACCACAAAATCGATTGCGTCGATCGTCGATCTCCCCTTTCTAAATCCGTACTGGTAATCAGATAGCCCTCTAGCTCCTTCACTGTAATCAGCTATTCTGCCACTCAGAACCCTTTCCAGTATCTTTCCCGCAGTGTCCAAAAGACAAATCGGGCGATAAGAAGTTGGATCGTTTGGTGGTCCTTTACCCTTTGGCAGAAGTACGAGGCGCTGCTTCTTCCACTAGGTTGGGAAGATTCCTTCACGGATACAAGTATTATATACCTCCAGGAAAAGTTCAGGCCTTGACTTGATTGCCACTTTCAAGGCAACATTTGGGATGTTATCCGGACCTGGCGCCTTTGAATCCTTTATTTTAATGCAAGCAAGCTCTAGTTCTTCCTGGGTTATTTCTTGCACTTCTTGATATAGAAGCTGGTTGCTATGAAAGACAACTACTGGTCTGCTCGGAAATAAAGCCGCAACTATGATTTCTAACAATTCCGGAGAGCTCGGTGGTGACAGACATGATATTTTTAGTCTGGCCATAACAGTTTTATAGGGTCTGCCCCATGGATCTTCGTCCACTTCATCACACAACTTTTTCCAGCTGTTGCGCTTACTCTCCTTAATTGCTTTTACAGGGTTTCTTTTTGCATCCTTATACTCTTGCTTTCGGGACTCATACGTTTGGCGACCTCTTGCACGCTGAGCTAACCTCCTAGTGCACAAGCATACTCGCCGAAGATTTGCTATATCCTCGTTCCACCAGTAAACTGCCATCTGCTGGTTTCTCTTCGAGGTCTTCGTCATTGATGCATCACATGCCTTAGAAATAAGCTTCATTAGTTGTGAAACTTTCTCTTCGGCAAGTCCTGTAAGTTCAACTTTTTCCTGCATCATTGCTATAAAGGAATCCCTATCAAAGGATCGATGGTTCCACACTGCTGGCTGTCGTTGAAACTTTTTCCTATTGACACAATGGTTGGTGACTTCAAAGATGATAGCTTGATGGTCACTGTGAGTATAGCGGTCACTCACATGCCAGTTGGTGTTACCATGCGCAAGGTTTGCACTTGCACAAGTCAGATCAATGATTGAGGTATTGCCATTTCTTGAGAACGTTGGACTTGAGCCTGTGTTGAGGAGCACAACATCGAGTGCTGCGAATGTATCTAAAAGACATTCGCCCCTCTTATTGGTCTCCCTACTTCCCCATTCAATAGCCCATGCGTTAAAGTCCCCTGCGATGATAAGAGGATGACGACCTCGAAGTTCTTGAGTAATTCTATCAAGGAGAACTTCAAATTCCATTTGAGAGGCACTCGGTGGTGCGTAAACACTGCATATGTAGATATTATCCACTTTTACCCAAACGAAATTTTTTGTTTTAATCGACTGAGTTTCTTGAATGAAGTGGCCCTTTTTAACCCAAATAGCTGCGCGGCTATCATCATCCGTCATCCAGTTGCGAGATCCATCGACGTTCCTATACTGCTCGCAAAGCACAGCAATGTCGATGTTCTTCTCTCTTATTGTTTGCCAGCATAGGTCCTGGGCAGCTTCGCAATGATTAAGATTTAGCTGTAGAAACTTCATTTACGATGCTTAGCTACAGCCTCAACCGTTTTTCTATAAAATGGGCAACCAAAACTACCAGTTGTGTGTTTGCGATTTCCTCCTTCAGTACATAGGAGACATCTTTGCTCCCTAGTGCACTCCTTGGCTTGATGCCCTTCTTCACCACATCGCAAACAATTTTTTGTTCGGTCAGGTCCCTTGCAGTGGCGGGCCAAGTGCCCATATCCTAGGCATCGAAAGCATCTTTGGGGGGAAATCTTCTCCCTCACACGGCTGTTTATCCATCCAACTCGAATGTGTCCCTTTCCAATGACTTTTCTAGCTAGAACCGTGGGCAAAACTACTACTGCAGTCAAAGTGCCTCCATAAGCCTTGCGAATAGATTTAACAACGGATATATCAATATTCTCCGCCCCCTCTACATGCTTTTGGATTGCTTTGTGCACCTCTTCTGCCACAGTCAGTTCGTCTAAATCCCTCATTTCGATTGCTACTGAGTCCCTCTTGCTACTGACCTCTGCTTTGTCAAGCACTTTCTCTGCTATCGCCATGCGCAGTTGTTCCGTCTTGTTCTGCGCCTTTGGATCTAATACCGGAAGGAGGTTACCCGCGGCACACTTTTTTATTTTTTCTACATTTTCCCCTAAGTCCTGAAGATCAGGGTCATTTTTGATCGTGCGCAGTATGTCTGCGTACGACGAGCCTTCTTTTGCCGTCACCATCAACGCGTCGGGACGAGGAGGTCTTGGAAGTCTCTCCTTGTTATTTTTTCTCTCCTTTTTTTTTTACCGTATGCCATTGGTCATCAGGATGGTTATTTGGTTCTTTGTCCTCTATTTTCCCTTTATTACTGGACTTTGGTTTATTCTTCTTCTTTCTTTTGTTCCTCTTACTGTTGTTTCGAGGACCTGGAGTCTTTTCTGTCAAGGTCTGGATACCGACAGTATGACTAACAGCTGACTTTACATGTCTTTCGTTGAGTCTAGACATACTGTCGTAAAGCGCATGGATCGCACTCACGTACGCTTTAACCGTCAGTGAGGTAGTCTTCTTTTTTTTAACAACTTTGTAAAGACTACAAATTTTTTCTCCCATCAAAGTCCACAATTCTTATCTCTTATCTTCACTTGAAGTGTTAGATGCGACAGTAGCCAAGTGGGCCACTACTGTAGCACTGCGGTTGCTTAATAACGACGTCTCGGAGCCCGCTTTCTCGCCCCTGACAAACGCCGGTACTGGGGATCCTACTCCCTGCACCGTAAGGTTCATCAGATTCTGACTCGCCATATTTGGTTTATATTTCGGGGTTCCTTCCCCTAGTCTGTTTGGTCCGCGAGAGGTATTTTATTTCCCTCCTGCCCTCTATATCTAGCGGGCATTCCCCTATCCGCCACCTGGGGACGCGCTACGGATGGGTTACAGACTCATGAAGCTGTAAAGTCAAAAATGATTGCATATTTCATGCACTCTACTCCCCTCATTTCAGCACTCATTGACTGGTCTATGAACTACTGCTGAAAAGCCTCTCAATTTCAATAGGCGGCTCGGAAAAAAAGTACGCATGATAGTATAGAAGATGGTTTAGGATCAAAGAAATTAGGATTGTTGCATTGTATGCCACTTCTATTGTAATTTTTTTTATTTGGAATTATTTTTCTTTTTTTCTTTCTTTCTCAGGAAACGGCCTTTTAAGAACACGCTAATATCATTAATTTTCATTTCTCATTTTCCTCTTTCTTTTCTCTCAGTATTTTCTGATCATTTCTGTCCACTCAGTATCCTTCCGTTTTTCTTTATTTTCCTCATGAACTTACCTTTCCGTATTTTTCTCGATCTAAGAAGTTTTTTTCAATTATACTATAAAATGGTCATCATTTAAAAAAAACCCGCCAACATTAGGATTATTTAAAAGTTGTCACTCTGATTTTGGAAAATGTATGCAGGCATAATTTTATACTTACTGGCAATATCTTGGTGTTGTCATAGCGTAGATTTTAACAAGGCTTAGTTAGTATAATTTATTTATTAAAATTGTTGTCTGTAGTTCAACCTGACAGCAATAAGACGCAAGTTGCAAGCTCCAGTCGTACCTGAACAACTGACAGGCCATACCTTCAACCAGTCGGAACAACCTGAGTGGGAAAAATACATTACCATAAAATAAACACTTTATACTGTTGAATACATGTTACTTTTTAATAAACAATAAAAATCAATAGATAGAAGGATATATAAAAAAAAAAATTTTAAATTTAAAATGTGACGGTGTACATGATTAAATAACATTAAACTATATCGTATATAAAAGGTTATTACTCATACATGAAATCAAGTATTGCTGCTGTTCCCAAGCCATTGTTAATCTAATTAAAGATTAGGTAAAATTATTGAATAAATATAAACATTAAATTTGTAAACAGCATTTACTCTAAAACATATCCATTCGCATTTATTAAATATTGTACATATTATTTAGTAGCCGAACTTATTTTCTGTGTGCAGACATAAAGTAAAATAGGAATAGTACCGTTACAGACTTATACAAAATTTGGCTGCAGAACACAATACACACCGAAAGCTAAAAAAGAACTGGACGAGGGACCTCCATTAGTAACAAACAACCTAAAACTATGTCAGAAGGATGTAGCAATGGGTACTGGTCTCCCTCATGTTTTAGATGTCTTATTTTTATTTTTTTAATTTTTTTTTTTTAAATATACATTCGCTGATTTTCTTCAGTTTGAAGACAGGTGTGAATCAATAAAGTAAGGATAGTGTTTACACACGTTCAGTCTCGTCAATATTTCTTTTATCTATTAAAAAAAAATAAGTGATATGGAACAGTCCTTGAAAATTAAATATATTCTTCAGAGTTTTTTTGTATCCATTTATAAATCATCCTTATAAAAGGAGTTCTAAAAAGTTTAGGGAATCGTATCTATTTTTATTTCTGCAAAGTTAAATAATTTGTTTAGGCTTTCAATTGAAAAATCAAGCTAGGAGAAAAATGTATTCTAATTTGTCAAAAACCTTAACGTTATTTTGTGAGGTTAATGGATTCGACACGCGAGACTCTCCAGTGCCATTATAAATACCACAACAACAAATAAATATTCTGCGAATAGTTGGCTATAAATACGATAAACAATAAATTTTAATTAGCAAATGTTTTAAAGTAATTGGAGCGCCTGTCTGGATGTATGACGATATATAACAATCTTTTGAAAGGCCTAAATGAGCAACGTTTTGATTTATCTATTTCGGAACGGAAAAATTGAATGCTCCAAGAGCTGTGTCGGCTGTGAGTTATGGTTTCGATAATTCCGACTCAACGTTTTTGTCGGCTCTAAATCACGTTCTTCTTTGTCGGGTCCGTTACCCTTGCTAATGCTCTCCGTCTTTAGGAACTTATCGCGAAAACGTCTTGTAGAGGGAAACCTTTGAGTGCCTCAAATAGACAGGAGAAGAGATTGAGGGGGTCGGTGGGGTCACTGATGACTGGTTACTCGCTGGGTGTTCTTCTTCATCACCTTCTTAAGTCGATGACTTGTCAGGACACACTTCCAATTACCAGCCCAGTTTATAGTTCTCTTCACCCATTGGCTGTTAAGGCAACAGCTGTTATTGCTATTAACTCAGCGACATCGTTAAGTTTTATATCTTAAACGTATCATAATGTTTATATGCAGCCGCTATAGTTTTATTTAATTTTTATTGTATTTATTCGATTTAGTTTATAAAAACATAAAAGTATTTTTATTATTTTCCCTTATGGTTGCTGTATCAATTAATTTTATCCTAGTTTGATCTCCATGGGGTCTCTAAATATCGAAGGATTGGTTAATAAGACCTAGATATATGGATTTTTCGAAGATTCCTTAGCTTACACCACACCTCTACAAAATGAAGTTTTTATCGGAAAACCTCTGTACATCGAAGGCGATTTGTTAAATAAGTAGAGTTTAGACCGATCAAAGATTCAACGAAGGATTAACTGTAACTCCCATCCTCATATCTGTTTCTGATTTGTTTCAGTTTCAGATAAAACACTTGTGCGATACGTTTCGTTTTCTGTTGTTCCTCAATATTTTTTTAATTCTCGAAAATGGTAAAGCGTAAAACCCTTTCGTATGAAGAAAACTTTAAGCCGTAAATGGCGGGGTTGACAGAAAATGCGATATAGCAAAAAAGTTTGGAATACGAGCGAACACCTTATCCACAATTTTGAAAAATAGGTTAACGTATAAAAATCAATCTTTTTCATTATCAAAGAGGTTAAAAGGGCCCGAGTTCCAAGATATCGACGAGTGTGTTGTGAAATGGTTAAAGCCGTGCCGTGACAACTAACCTCTATATATCGAAGTCAGTCAGAAATCATTTCAATAAACCGAACCTCGATATATCGAAATCCTCGATAATTCGAAGTTTTCTCGTTCCCCTTGAGGTTTGATATATCCAGGTTCCACTGTAATATACGTTCTAATTTGTAGACTAATCAGTCCCCTGTTAGCAATAGAATGAAATATCCATAACAGAATTGGCCCATGTAAAAAAATAAAAATGTATTTTCATATTGTTTACTTTTTTTTTTCATATTGTTTTCAAAATAATATACAAGTAAATTTGTTGACAGCGAATACAATGGCATGTAAATAACTTGTGAAGAACTACTCACTAATAGCACTTCAATAAAATCTACACTAAAAGGTCTTTAGGCCATCTTCTTTTCAGACGCCTCGGAGGATTATTAGAGATGGAGGAGGAAGCAAGTTGGGAGACTAGTGGATTGGAGTGGTTATGGAGCTTACTCTGGAAGGATGGGTATCTGGTTTTGGCTAAATCAGAAACATATGGAACATTAAGATCTTTATGGAAAAGTTTATTGGTCACATAGTAAGGAGCTTTGAGGATTTTTCGAAGGATTTCGTATTGTAAGGATTAGATACGAGATAAATTGGATGGTTTAGTAGACCCCAAAGCTCAACTCCGTACGTCCAAATAGTTCTAATCACTGTCATGTAAATGAGTCTGTTGTAATTAATTGGGAGCTTTGAACGTTTGTCTAGTAAATGTTGAAGTAGTCTGTAACGACGGGCAGTTACTTGTCGTTTTAGTCTTGTATGTGGATTCCAAGTAAGACGTTTGTCCAAGTGGAGTCCTAGGTAGCGGATCTGTTCAACAGGGATTAGTGGAATATGTTTACGACTTAAAATGTATATTTTTAATTTTAAATATTTTATTCATCTACAAAAAAATGAAACGCAGCGGGGTAGCTGAGTGAGTAAAGCACGAGACTATCGTGCTCCGGGCCCGAGTTCGAGCCCGCTAGAAGGCAGAAAATGTAATTTCTGTTTCTTCACCCGTGGATAGACTTCGGAGTCTGGAGACCTTCCTGGGACACTCCCAGCCTCTATAAAGTAGGCACCTTCAATTGAGGGGGAAACCTGGTGGTTGAGCTTAATTGCTGACCACTTCACCTCCTTGTACAACTGTTGGTCACGAAACAATACTTCCTTACCTAGTACTGAACCCAAGACCCTCCATGTGTTGTAGCAATTTTACCTTCAGAAAATTACCATAATAATAAATCAAGTGAAAGTATAATTGAAAGAAAAAACAACAGTAAAACACTCATTAGAGATATATTTATAATAACTATAAAGTTTGTAACGGTTTCTACCCATGGGCTAGGAACAGGTACCCTGAATCTTATTCTCCCTCCCTCCCTTTTTTTTCTTCAATTGTTTTTCTATTTTCTATTTGTATAACTTACCACAGCATATTCGCACCTTATTGACAGACAAACGCAGCGCAAGGGCGAAGTGGCACCGTACTAGATACCCTTGAGACAAAAATAATTACAATAATTTAACGAAAAAACTGAAAACAGAAATAAGAAAACAGAATACAAAACCTACAAAATCATACTGAAAACCTAAACACTTCCGACAAGTCATTATGGATGACAACGAAAAAGCTCCTTGATTACAAAAGCTTTCTACTAACTGATTCTTAAACCTGGACAAGATCAGATGAAGAAAAATCCCAAATTTTTGGCCTGCACCTTTTAAAAACTTTTAACCCACATCCTGACATCTTCAATCCTACTCACATTGAATGCATAGAAGCAGAACTAAATGTCCAGCTCCAAATGTCTCCTCCTCCGAATGCATTCCATCCTTCAGAAGTATCCAACATAATCCTCAGATTACATTCCAACAAAGCCCCTGGATATGACCTTATTACAGCTTATATCCTAAAACTTCTTCCATAGAAAGCAATCCTATTTCTTACTTACATATACAATGCGGTACTCCGCACCACATGTTTCCCTGATCCTTGGAAAATATCAATAGTTAAAATGATACCTAAACCCAAAAAACCACCTGAACTCCCATCCTCGTATTGTCCAATATCACTTTTGCCTATTATGGGCAAAATGCTAGAAAAACTCATCCTGAAATGCCTGTATCCTATCCTAGATTCCAATCATATCATCCCAGATCACCAGTTTGGTTTTCGAACGTCACATTCCACTATCCAGCAATGTCATCGTGTGGTGGACGTAGTCTCCTTAGCGTTAGAGCAAGGAATGTACTGCACGGGAGCCTATCTCGACGTAGAACAAGCCTTTGATCGAGTCTGGCACCCAAGACTGTTTTACAAGCTCCGCAAATTCCTTCTCTCAACATACTTCCTTATTATCCGTTCCTATCTCAGTGATACAGGTACTCGTTAAAGATCCCTATCCTAATTATACCTGGATAGGCAAAATTTAGGACTCCCACCGTAGCATCGTCCAATTAGCCATAGCAGCACAAAAGTTATGTTAAACGAAATAAACAAACAATCTCAGTGATAGAATGTTCAAATTAAACCATAAATTTTCTTACTCTTCCTTCTTTACCCAATCTGCCGTTGTTCCTCAAGGTAGTATCCTAGGCCCCATCCTTTACACGATCTACACAGCTGACATCCCAACTCATCCTACCACTGTCCTCACCACTTACGCTGATGACACATGTGTATTATCAGTAAACAATGATCTCTTCCTTGCCCCCCAAACACTCCAATCTCATATCCTAAACATTCAAGAATGGCGTCAAAAATGGAGAATCAAAATAAACCCAAACAAATCACACCAAATAACCTTTACCCTTCGTCGTAAACCTACGACTTCCTGTCCTATAGTATCCTTTAATGACATTCCACTAATCCCTGTTAAACAGATCCGCTATCTAGGACTCCACTTGGACAAACGTCTTACTTTGAATCCACATACAAGACTAAAACGACAAAAAACTGCTCGTTGTTACAGACTACTTCAACATTTACTAGACAAACGTTCAAAGCTCCCAATTAATTACAAAAGACTCATTTACTTGACTGTGATTAGACCTGTATGGACGTACGGAGTTGAGCTTTGGGCTCTACTAAACCATCCAATTCATCCCATATCCAATCCTTACAATCCAAAATCCTTCGAAAAATCCTCAATGTTCCTTACTTTGTCACCAATAAACTTATCCATAAAGATCTTAATGTTCCATATGTTGCTGATTTAGCCCAAACCAGATACCAATCCTTTCATAGTAAGCTCCAAAACCACTCAAATCCCTCAGTTTCTCAACTTGCTTCCCACTTAATTCCAGATAATCCTCCGAGGCGTCTGAAAAGAAGATGGCCCAGAGATCTTCTTGTGTAAGTTTTTTTATTTTTTACTGAAGTGCAACTGATGAGTAGTTCTTCTCAAGTTTTGGCATGTTACTGTAAACTTTTTTTTAAACACATTTACTCGATGTATACTTGTACAGTTGTAAATTTCAATAAATTGATTTAAAAATAAAAATAAAAAACTCATTTTTAATGATTGTAAATAATTTTTAGTTTTATTCTTATGATGATTATTTGCTTTATTTTTATATTTAGTTATTGTAAAATATAGGTGTGTGCCTTTGTATATATAGTATGATGCAGATTGAATATATTACTAAAAGAAAATGTTTTTATAAAATAGATTATCATTAGCTGGAAGGTTATCTCCCGAAAGTAGTTAAATAAAAGAACCGGGTCATACAAAAAATTAAGCCTCTTCCTAATCTAGTCAGAACTTTATCGACCCGATGTGAACAATTTTCAAAAATCGACTAGGCTGGATTTCAAATTCAATATCCTAATTATTCATAACCTTATTTCCACTAATTTTTATTTTTAACTATTTATTTATATTTGCAACTGTATACAATATACATCAAGTAAATAACTTGTGAAGAACTACTCACTAGTAGCAATACAATAAAAGTTCTAAACTGGAAGGTCTCTCGACCATCTTCTTTTCAGACGCCACGATGGGTTATCGTGAATCGAGTGTGAAGCAAGTTGGGAGACTATTGGATTCGAGTGGGAGAGGAGTTTACAACGAAAGTATTGGTATCTGGTTGTCCCTATTTAATATTGAATTGGTTAAATCTTCAAATCATATTGCTGTGACATCAGTATTATGTCGCTCGGGACAATATCCATATTAATAGAAGTAATCGATTAAACAAACCTTAAGCTGTACAGAACAAAATTATCAGTATATATTGAGTACATTTATTTTATTTTGCTTTACATTTATTTTTTGTGTATAGGTTGTCCAAGCGTCAACATTTTTGACGATTTTTTTAAGATGGTACTTATAAATGTATTATAACTGTGGAGTCAAGGCAAGAGGCTTGTGATTAATATTACTTATGCGACGGAAATCGCTTCGAACTCATTCATATAATTATACCATTAATACAGAAAAATAAATTTAAATACCGCGGCCATTAAAAGAAATAAATCTGCTGGGACAAATATTGAAAAAAAAAAAAAAAAAAAAAAAAAATCATGGGACGGAGTTATGTAAATGGCGAGATAGGAGATCTTGCCGGTATACAAGAAATGGGGTACCTAATGAGGAAACCCCCCTCCCCGGGATCACAGCTAAATGAATATAATACTCACTAATAAGACTGTAATTATAGCCGAGATTATAGATTATTACATGGCCCGTGTAGGCTCGCCATATATTATAGCTAACACTATCATTAGCTAGCTTTCTTTTTGTAATATAATATGTTAATGACCGGCCCTGAGTCCAGCATTGTTCGCTTTTGTAGGTCCCGAGATGGTCCAATCGATAAAGTTCTCGTTTCAAAAAAACGTTTCGAGTACTTTTGTTTTGAATCGTCTTCTCGGTGCATAATTTTTTTAATCCATTCAACTCGGCGAGAAAGTAACTCAAAGCTTTAGCAAAGCAAATCAGGAGGAGTCGAAATTGTCGCCTTCGATGCTTAGTGACAAATGGATCTGATATAAAGCAAGATCTGATAGAGTATCTTTACAGTTAAAAAAAAAAAAAAAAAAAAAAAAAAAAAAAAAAAAAAAAAAAAAAAAAAAAAAAAAAAAAAAAAAAAAAAAAAAAAAAAAAAAAAAAAAAAAAAAAAAAAAAAAACCTCTTACTGACTGAAAAACAATAGATATCACAATCTATGATCTACCGTTTTTCCCAGTTCGCATTTCCGAATAAAAAAAATAACATTTGAGAGAATATAGGGGTTTCAAACGTGACACTTGTCATTCAAACCAATAAATCTCATAAACGGTATGTCCTATCGATAAATTATTTGTATGAATATATACATATTTATTTATTCTTTATGTTATCTAATCATAAATACATATGTTCCTCCTGCGGTATATACAATGCTGACACTTGGGTTCTAGCTAAGAAGAGTGAGCTAAAATTAAGCTCAACGTTAAAAGGAACCCTTTTTTCTATTAGGAAAAAAAGCCTAAATAAGGAAGCTTTTTTTTTTTTTTTTTTTTTTTTTTTTTTCTCTTTATTTTTATCCACACCTTTAACATGGTATGTCCTATCGATAAATTATTTGTATGAATATATACATATTTATTTATTCTTTATGTTATCCGACCGGGATAGAAAAAACTAGTCGCTAATCTGGTCATCTGCTAGAATGAGAAGATACATAGGTTCATCCTGCGGTATATACAATGCTGACACTTGGGTTCTAGCTAAGAAGAGTGAGCTAAAATTAAGCTCAATGTTAAAAGGAACCCTTTTTCTATCAGGAAAAAAAGCCTAAATAAGGAAGCTTAAACCTGTAAACTTATAAAGAGAGCTAACAAAGTATGCGACCCCAGCCAAAAGATAGATCCATCTCAAAGATACAGTAGAAAAAATATAACTCGATAATTCGTCGTGAGTGGGAGAGAGGGGTGACGAAATAACGGAAATGACAAATTACAGAATTTTCCTGGTAAAGTAACAAAAAAGCGTTTTAAACTATATAATTGTATTTTTTTTTTAAATTTATTGAATGTAAAAATGAACAGATGAACATTATACACATTGGGCTTGAGTGACAATGACACTTGCCGCGTCCCATCAGGTGTAAAATATCTGATTCTCATCGCTGCTAGAAACAACTCAATGCATTTAATTAACATTTCCTCTACTTCTTTGCATGGAACAGTTGAAGAATTAGAAACGTTATTGTCATCATCTTTTCCATCACTAGCTTAATTTTTAGCACTCAGTACTTTTCCTATAATTCCATTGTCATTTAAAATTTCATATCCTACATCCGTACTATCCATGTTTAACCATCTGCTTACCTCTTGCTTATCTTTTCTCATTTTATAACCTGGAGCAGAAGTTGCTGAACCAGATACTAATGTTTTTCTAGGAAGAGCATTCCAGTATTAACTGATTCCGGGAATTCGTCAACTGCACTCATACTTCCTTTCATATCTTACTACAATCAATGGAGGGATCGATTCCGGGCTTGTTTGTTTTTTCTATGAAATGATTTAAAAAATGTATAAATATAGGCATATTTATAATGCCTCATATAAATAATGAGGCGGTTTAAAATTTAAATAAGTAGGAAGGGGAAAAAAGAATAACTTACGTAAACCTGACGAATTACAGAATAAGACGAATTATCGAGTGAAGAATTAACGAGTTTCTCTCAATTTCTCTCTGACTGAAAAAAAAATATATCATGGATATGTCTATCTGTAATCTAGTGCTTTTCCCAATTTACATTTTAGAATTAAAATTACTTAAATAAATAATTAAATCGATTCGCAATTAATGATAATTCGAAATACACAGAGTTGAGAGAAAACGGGGTTTTTAAACTTGACATTAATTCAAACCTATATAATTCCTGTACGGTTCGTCCTATCGACAAACGTTATGTAACACAAAATATTCTAAGTTAAATTGCTAAAAAGAAACTGTGGCCACATTTTCGATTTGAGCAAAACCAACAGAGCTAGTGTGTGTCAAAAAAGCTCTGGCAATTAAGACAATTTAGGTGACGAACGTTATATAACAAACAATATTATTTATTAAATTTGTGATTAGGTTCTGCCGGTGATTTTTCGAGCCCAGCAAGACAGAGTAAGAGCCTCCGCACATGGGTTGACGCTCGAAGTGCTCGACTCGAGAAAAAATGCGCTCTTCTCTCCCCTCCTCTCAACTAACAATGGGTTGCATTGAGGTCCGCTGACGGGTCGTTTTGTGCTCGTCAAAAACCGAGCAGTTCCTCGTCCCCTGCGTTCCTCGTCTCGTGAGCTCGCTAGTGCACGGGATTTATCGAGAGGACCCTGCGATTCTACGTCATGGAGGTGATTATAATTTCATTTTCTTTCTTCTTCTTTTTTTTTTTCTTTTTTTTGTGCTTTATTTTTACAGATTAAATCATCCAGATCCTTCTCTCTCCACAGAAGACAGTTCATTTTAAGTTTTAGTTTTTTCTTTATTTTCTAGTTGTATTATATTTTTCTTCTCTTAAATTCTATTGTATTATTTTTTTTTGTCTTTAAATTTATTTATTTTTATTATTATTTCTTTATTTCTTATATAATTTTACATTTCACAAAATTACATGCTGTACCAAAAAAATAAACCATGACTCAACTTAAAATACAATGCTAATAATCAACTTAAATATATGTGACGTAATCATAATTTATAATGAAAGAAAAATATATGAAAAAAAAACTTTCAACGAATAAACAGAAAAATATAACATCCCAGTAATAGAATAAACAAAAATTGTGACTATACGTTCTTAAATATCTTTATATATATACATACACACACACACACACACACACACACACATTATATATATATTCACTCATACATACCTACCTATATACACACATATTCACACACATATGCAAATTTTATCTTTAATATAGTTTTTATGTTTTTACTTTATTTTCTAACTGTATTATAATATATTCTTTTGTTCTCAACTTAAATATAAAACTTACCTCAAAGTTATAAGTATGCGTTCCTCAGCACCCAAACATTCCCTCATATTGGTATCTTCATAATGAATCCTCATTCTCATTATAAATTCTCATAGAGTGGTGTATGAATCTTTCGACATTCTATAAAATGCTAAAAATTTATTTTCAATCTGTTCCAGTTCTTTTGCACCAAAAAATAACCGAGTATTAAAATTACGTTGAATATAAGGATGCACCCATAATCTGTTTATTTCTTTTCAAGCGCCGGTCCGACAAAAACATCACAAAGTCTTCATCACTACTTGAACTGCTCATTTTTATTACGTTCTGGGTTTAAAAATGCGGAGGAGGTCAGTTCTGGTCGCGAGATGCAAACAAACTGAAGTCGACCAATGAGCGGATGGCAGACGCCCGAGCCGCAGATATCGCACAAGACGAGAGAGACGCGCAAACCTCTCGACGAGTCAACAATCGACCCGTGTGCGGAGGACCTAAGAGCGTGACAAAATGTTACGTTTTGAGGGTGAAAAGCACCTTGCACAAAAAAGTATAGAACCCTTATAGAAGTATAAAAAATTTAATATTTCGGGTTTTATGAATTTATAAAACTCAATGTTTCCCAGCTCATTTCTACCCCAATTTGATTTATTATTGGGATGGGCATTGATACAATATATTTAATAAATATCGATATTTTTGTTTTGACAGTTCAATGTTTTTTCTTTCAAATACGTATCGTTACGTACGCTACGAAATATCGTCCTCTGCGAATTATAAAAACTACTTATATACATTTAGAAACAAAACAATAAAACCTTATAAAATTGTGTTAAATAAGGGAAAATTTATAATGTTAGGGGCAGGGAACAGTTGGCAAGACTGGTACCGGTAGCATCTGCACGTGCTACACATCTGACAAGGGGGTGTGAGGATGACACACTCAATTTCTCACGGATCTTGTTGGCAATTTTTGCGGCGGTTCCTGGTCAAAAAATATTGGACACCTATTTCCGGTTCCGGCTAATTAGTCCTAGAAGCCGAGAAAAAATAATGAAATGTGATTAAACTCATTTATTTTATATCTCGATTTTAAAAAATGATATTGACATTATTCTTGCTCTATTTTTTATTTATTTTTGAATGCTGATTTAAGGGAAAATATAGCTGTTAATAATTTAATTTAGGTTTAGGTTAATTTAATTCTAAAAAAATGATTAGATGTACAAGCAAACTGCCTTTATAAAAAAAAAAAATGACGTCAGATTCTGATTACTTACCATACGAAAATTCCCAAATAGATATGGAGAACAACAGTGAAGGGACTCTGGCTAACCGGGGACTAACAGAGGAGGAAGCAGTAGTCAGAAAGGAGTGGAGTAATCAACTGAGGGAGGAGTTTGGCTAAGAACTTCAAGTGGCGCGAAGAAAATCCCTACAAAGAAGATGAAGATACATAGAGAGAGACCAATATAAACTTCTGGTTGCACTGCTCTCTCAAGGAGAAAAGTTGTAACTTAAAAATTGTGAGATAATGACTTATTGGATTTATTGGACATATCCTTGTGGAATTTTCAATTTGATGCTAGTAAAGCAATAAAAAGTCTAATTACAACAAAAAAATTTATAATGATATGTCAAATAAGTCCAATAAGTCATTGTATCACGATTTTTGAGTTACTGTTTCTCTCCTTCGCAGGGCGGAACATTGGAAATTGAAAGGGTTTCTCATAGTTGAAAATAAATTAATTACATGTTAAAATATACTTTCTATATAGGGCGTTACATCACTGCTTGGAAAGAGGTCTAATTTACCTTTTAAAGGCTGATGAGGCGGTAATTTGAGAGCGGTTTGAGGGGTAATTGTGAAGTATGGAAACCACCCGATAGCTATAAATCGGATCTGTAAATGTGTCGCACATTATAAACACATAATGGGCCCCTATAATGAGGGCCGGACGCGGTAGCCGAAAACACTAACAGGGAAGAATTAATCAGGCGGTTAGGGCTAATTCACTTTGATTCTTGGGTTGAGCTTGCCCAGGCTGAGGTAATTACAAGCAATTTACATGGTTCTTGTAACAAGCCGGTGGGATAGCTGCCGCGATTAGCTGGGTGCCTATATATTGCTCCGTGGTTAGGAGGGGACAACGGAGGCTATTAACTACCTCTAACAGCTCCTCCAACCAAAAAGACAACTCTTTGAGAATGAAAATTAAATAATAACAATAATAACCAAACTGGGGCGAGAGGAAGAGCTGGTTATAAAAAAGATAAAACAAGGAGGCTCCTATAATTTAGCTGCCAACTGTTAATCATCTTATCCTTTATTATTGAACGCCTCGTTAGCGAACGGTTATAAATAAGGTAAGGAGCTGCCTCAGTTTCGTAGAAATTCATTGTCCACTGCCTTTATGATGCTAATATAAAAGTGATACATGATCGTGGCGTCGGTGCCGCACGTAGTCTCGAGGTAATTATTCACTTTAGCTCAGGTGTCGAAAGGTTAGCTCCTTTATTGGCACTGCTTCTTTATTTATTGGTTCGTTTATATTCTCGCCTCCCCTCTTTATAAGCATTATTTAAGTCTTCTTGGCTGTCGACATCATTTTCAGTGTTTTACTATGACGAGAGACCGGTTGAAACTGACTCCATTCTAGTAATGGACCCTGACTATCTGGGCATCCGATTAATCCGAATGAGATGAAAAATCGTATTGAAATTCGATTTTAATTATTATAAATATTTATTAACTAGTCTAAATTTTAACCTACAAGATTATACGACAAAGCTATTTCGCGCTTATTTGAAGAAAAAAATTTGGTACCTACTTCTTTTATTACATTCTAAGTTGAAAGTTGTTAAGTCAGTCTATCATTTCACTGCAACTAATTTTAAGGTCAATTTTTCACTAAACATTAAAAAATTAACGTTAGCTTTATCGAAGATTTCTTGCAAGTGAGCGACATATGGCTGATAAGATAAGAAAGTAAAACGAGAGAGCGATATCTATCTTTGAATACATCACTCAGCAACTGTTTGTTTCTAAAGTATACTGTATCATTTAATTTATTTATTTAGCAACATATTACTTTCAATATTTTCCTATTTATTCATCATAATATGACAAAGAATTATTTATATAAAAGATTATATCAACATAAAAATGACTATAAAAAATAAGTGAACAGATAAAAACAAACAGCACTGTTAGACCATACACAAAAGTTGGGGCATAATTATAAGAAAAAAAACTCATAACCGAAAAATTAAAGAAGCAATCTATATACATACAACAATAAATAATGCAGTTAATTACAAAACTGATACTGAAAAAATAGGCTCGAAATATGCTAATATAATAGATAAATTAAAAATATAAGTTATTCAACTTCATAATAAGAAATGTACAAACAAATTAGAAATAGAAATAGACCCCTGAACACTATATGCAGGGCAGCTTGAAATGAATTAGTTTTAAAAGAATTGATATATTTTTTTATTGTGATGTAAAAAGGTAAATTATATTAATATAGTAGAATGTATTGGTAAGTAAAATAAAAATGTATCATATAAAATAATAATGTAAATTTGCAGTCTGATGACTGGAAATGTTGATCCCGAAAACTGTCTTATCTTATGATGATGAATAAAAGAAGAAAATATTGAGAAGTGGATGCTGGATAAATTGGATTCATTAATGAATTATATAGCCTTTTATAAACGAATAGGAATTTATAACTTTCAGTTCAAAATCTATAAACAAAATAAAACACCATCTTTCTCTATGTTACAATCATTATATTAATCATCTCTCATCTGGAGCTATAAAGTGTGAGGTCATAAGTAAATGAAAACAAAAATATAGGTTATTATGTTAGTGGAGGTGCGATCAAGTAAAAATACTGCAAATATTACGTACCGACGTTGACTATTGGCAGTTGTGTAACGTTTTTCGGCCCCCCCGCAAAAAAAATCATGGGCCCTAGTTTATTAAGGCCTTTTTTTTTCTCCCTGGTCCTCTACTTTCTGAAATTCTCTTCCTGCTCACATAGGCAATGCTTCTTACCCCCGAACATTCAAAACACTGCTCTCCCACCACTCCAAAACACTACTCTCTCTCCGAAATGAAGCTCTCTAATTACATGAATGCTTCTTAATGAATGTCATTAGGACATCCGCGGCTCTTGTAAATACTTGGTTAAGTGCAAATATCGTATTTTAGAAATAACGAAATTAAAAAAAAACAAAAAAAAACAGCTTTCTGGTGATACACATACACTAAACATGGTGATACACAACACTAAACACATAGTACACAAAATTCACTTTGTATTCACAAGTGCTACTGAACTGTTAGCCTGTTTTGGTTGTTACCTTATTATGTAAATATGTATTTATCTTGTCTTACTTTTTTATAATATCTATATCGGATATAATATGGCTTAAAGGACGATGTATCAGAATAAAGTTTTCTTTCTAATCTGTTTTATGTTAGCTCTTTCCCCAAGTTCTGCCGCCTTCATGTATGATATAGATATTATTGCACTGTAGTATAATGATAATGATACATTATTGTAGCTCCGCTCGGTGCCAGGCTGGAGAGAGGCCTGCAATTTCCAATTGGCGCTAGCCGGCACAGCTCCCCCCCCCCCCCCCCCCCCCCCCCCAACTCCAGCCCTCAGGGTAGATGCACTATCTGCCTTCGATATTGTTCGTCCTATCTCTTGCTTCCATCTTTTTCTCTAGATTTATCGCACTCATTCACTTAGCTCGCTGTCTCTAATTGCTTCATTGGCTGTAATTAAAATGCCCACCCCGACCAGGGGTGAGCCCACCCTTGTGTGGTCCATTCCCACAGTGTCGTATTTTTTTTTATAATGTTAAGCGTGCGTGCCTTCTTACACCCCTCTTTTTGTATTTAGGACTATGTAATTTGTCACGGATTATGATAGGTTAGTATCTATATTAGATTTAACGTCTTAATCAACGTTAACTTTTTTTAGATAATTTTCAAAACACAACTTTTACTGGTTGATAACTCCAAAGTAAATCAAGATCCTCTTCTTCCCTTTTTGCTAGAAAAAAATGATAAATTGACTTTATTTTGTGACTTATTGTCTCATAAGGATAACAGAAAAGCACACTATCTTACCATATGTCGTTCGCCTTAAAATCATATTTTCATTAATATTACTGTAAATCTCTTTTGCTTTCTATTTAAATTTCTTTAGGAAATTGGTATTTACTGTCTCTGTTCTTGAATGAAGTGCTAACAAGCACGCGCCGAAAGTAGCGGGTCCACAATGGAAAGAAACTACTCTAGGGAGACAAAATTCATGTTTAAATTTGAAACTGATAACATATACTGTGTATGTATATTATATGTATATGTATTGCCTGGGGAGTAAGAAATCAAGGTTTGTTTTTATTAGAATGCCTTACCAACTGAGAATTGATACTCCAAAAGTTCTCTAATGAGGTAAAACGAATTTATTGGACTGTTCAGTAATACTCAAAATCCAACCAAAGATTGATTTTTTTTCCCTATTTATTTATTTGTAGTATTATCCCTATATGGATACTGAAGCCAAAGATATTTAAGTGCTTTTTATAAACTATATAAAGAGCTCTTTGTATATAAATAGTATACACATTTCCGGTACTCCAATTTTTATTGGTATTTTTTTCTACTGCCACCGCATGCTTCCGAATTCATTATGCCTTGATTAGACAGATAAATTAGTCCTCTTTCAAAAATGAATTAAATTATGTAGCACAAATTGCATTGTTGTTTTTCTTCTAGAAAAAAAGGAAAAAACAGATTATCAAAAGTGGCAAAAATGTCCTAAATAAACAAGTTATTTATATTTCTGAAATCGAGATATAACTTAAAACCGTACAGACAGAGTCAGTCAGAGATATAAAAAATTGTCCACTCTTTGGAACCAATATAGAAAAAAAACTGAAGCCATGTTAAAATATTAAAAGGTTATAATGCAGCTTAAATCGGGAAGACCTTATTTCTCTCGTAAAAAATGGTTTAATTTAATTAGTAAATTGTTCTCTAAGTTACTCTTATTATTGGTCTCTAATATCAGAGATGACACAGGAGGCAAAGACTGACTTGAAAATGCTTTAGTGATCTCTGATCCAATAATATGTAGTCGTAGGGATCCACCGCATAAGCAAACAGCATTACCGTAAGAAGTATTTTCCTTGTTGGACAATTCATTAAAAAAACCGTAAAAGACTGGTAGATTTTAAGAACCCTCTTCTTTTAAGCACTGTTCAACTGGGTTTCGATCAAGACCAAATGGATGTTATCGTAATCTACACGTAGTTTCCTATAAGATAACGGTTTTCTTAAACTCGTCCCTCGATAACACCTTATCAACCGGGGACAACATACTGAGAAGGTTTCAAGCTTTAAAACCTAAGATCATGTCTGAAGGGGATTTCTTTCTGTTACTGATGGAGGAGTGGACCGGTAAGATATTTAACAATTATACAATTTCCCCGATAAATCCGTTGTTGAACTTTTGGCTATCACTGACCTCAAAAGAAGTTTTTTAATAGTTTGTACGCTACTTTCTGCTTCCCCATTGGAAGCAGGATGGTACGGAAGGCTTAGCACATGTAAAATATTCCGTTTTTTTTTAAATGACTCCAGTTCTTTAGAGGTAAATGGGGGCCCGTTATCAGACACCACACATTGAGGAAAACCAAAACGAGAAAAACATTCTTGCAATTTTTCGCATACTACTGAGGCTGACGTTTGGGTCGAAATCCAAGCTTCCAGCCAGTTGCTGTACTCGTCTACCAACAGGAGGATCTTACACTTAAATGTGTCTAAGAAATCTATAAGCAGTCGTCTCCATGGTCCTTGACTACTTGGCATTGGAGCATAGGTGCGTGGAATTGAATCGTTCTGAGTGAGTTGACACGTTACACTAGTAGTCTCTTGTTGTTCTATGTCTCGGTCCATACCGGACAACCAGACATAAGATCTAGCGAGCAATTTTGACCTAACTATACCAATATGTTCCTTATGTAACAAGTTTAAAACAGCTAATTGGAGGGTCTTAGGGATGACAACCCTAGAACCAAACAATAAGCAACCTTCTTGGACTGACAAACACAATCTATTCTTTTAAAAAACTAAATACTGACTATCTACCTTGGAAGGCCAACCCTCCTTGACTCACTGCCAAACTTTGGAGAGAATATTATCATGTGAGGTGGCTTGCGACATTTCTCTAAACGTAACAAATTTACTTTCGAATTCGTCAAAAATAATAAAAAAACTCAGGCACGTTTGTTGAACCCTTATGAGGTAGGTGAGAAAATGCGTCGGCGTAAGAAATTTCTGAACCCTTTTTGTATCTAATCTGGTAATTGTAGGCTGACAAGATGCTAGCCCAGCGTTGAAGACTAGCATTGGCAACCAACGGAATACCCTTTCGATCTCCAATAATAGAGCGAAGTGGTTGGTGGTCTGTTACCAAAGTAAAGTGACGTCCTGCCAGAAAATTATGAAAGTGTTTGACACCAAACACTAACGAAAGGGCTTCACGGTCTGTTTGAGAATAGTTCCTTTCTGCGGGTGAAAGTGTATAAGAGGCGAACGCGATTGGATGCACCACACCGTCTATAAGGTGAGCCAACGTTGCACACTGGGGCCATCTCCACACTAACACCGCTCAAAACTCGATTTTTGATTTTTGCGTATTTCTAAATTTTTTTGTGGCTAAAATAATCTACATAATATGGCAAATCAATTAGTAAACAACACTCACTTCTGTTTGTTTCCTTTCAATGTTTTAATCCGTTTTATGTCGCGGATTATTAGAGAGCATAATTCAGTCGATTGTAAACTGCAAACCATTTCAATACGCTAATTTTTTTTTCTTTTAAAGTTTTATATTTCAAGTCATACTATGTGGTGATCAAGTGAAGGTATATAATATAAAATAATAATAAATAAAATATTAACGATGAAATTCAAAATTTAAATTCTTAAAACTTAAATTTGATTAATTCAATTTTGCGCAAGGGAATTGCAAAACTGTCATTGTGATATGATAATAGAAGCCTTTGTAAATATAGATGTGAAGGCAAAAGTGCAATTCCCTTGCGCAAAATTAAAATATTGAAAATTTTGAATTTAATGAAAGGCCCACAACAAAGATTTTAAGGCTTACAGAAAAAAATTTAGTAGAAAAACTTCTAGAATTAAACAGGTATGTACTATAAAACACTAATAAATAAAATCTTATGAACGAAATTGAATATAAATCTTTAAATTTTCAAATTTTAGGCCTAAATCTTTGAATTTGATTAATTCAATTTAGCGCTAGGGAATTGCAAAACTGTCATTATAATATGATAATAGAAGCTCTTGTATAAATAAATGTGAAAGCGAAAGGGTAATTCCTTCGCGCAACATCAAGATATTGAAAATTTTGAATTTAGTGAAAGGCCCGTAACAAAGATTTTAAGGCTTATGGTGAACAATTTACTATGAAGACTTCTAGACTTTATAAAATTAATGACGGTTTTAATCGGCTGCTATTATCTAATAACTATTCTAATCTAATATCTGATAATTGATAACTAACCTCAGAAAAATGCCAACATAAAAACAAAATTAATTAATATTAATTCGACCCCGATGTTTGTGGCATGTTAACAATTGGATCATCTACCTTAAACAACATTGCATGTCACATTACATCTAGCTATATATTACGGATTCCGATAATTCTGATTAGACCCAAAATAAACTTTTTTTAGGGCATCAGGTAAAACTAACATTGATTCAATATTAAAATTTGAAGTGATTCTTCAAAATTTACGTGAATATTAAATAGGTAACTAATTTAAAGACATCATGTAAAAAAACATTACATAGTTATTCATTAATTATAATCCTAAAAATATGATTGATACTTAAAATATGTTAAATGATATTTGTTTATAAACATATTTTATTGTTTTATCTGTAGATATTGTGCGAAATATTTGTACCTACAACATTTTATTATTTTTATACTACAGGTACATATTATGTAAATTTTATTACTTTTATGTTTTATTAAATTGTTCAATTTGTAGATCTACACATTTTGTTTATCATTAAGATAATTCTGCCAAAGAAAGTTTTATATTAAATTTATAATATAAGTACATTATTAAAAGTAATGCATTTTATTAAATTAAAACCTATCATTAATAAAAAAAATATGCCTTTTTTAAATTAATTATATTTTTATCTTTTATTTTATTATTTAAAATAAATTTATAAAACGAAAAAAACCGCATTTTGGAGTTTTGAGCGCGAGCGCCCTATATATGGCCCCAGTGTGCGTTGCTCCGACCCCATAACTACTACTGTCAGTGGTCAATATCAGGGGTTTGTCAGGATCTCACAACATCCTTACAATCCTTACATATCTTAATAGAAAACATTTCTCACAAATTGACGGCTCGGCCCTGTTAAATGCTTCATCACATTCGTGAGATCAAGACCATGGTACATTTTTTTGGTTAGTTCATATAATGGTCCAAGTAAATCAACTGACATGTTGACAAACTTGTGGTAAAAGTTTATTAACCTAAGGAATGATTTTAGCTCGGATATATTTTTAGGTACTGGCGCATTTTGGATGGCTGAAATTTTGGAAGGGGAAGGGCGCAACCCCTACCCATTCAGACAAAAACCAAGCAATTCGATCGAAGTTTTGAACCATTTAAATTTATCTACATTTAATGTGACATTGTACTCATTTAAGCGATTGAGCATTTGTTCCACTGAAAACCTGCATTCTTCCCATTTTTTGCCTCCGATAATAATATTATCTAGAAACGCTCTAGTATTGGGAATTTGACTCAAAATAGAATCCATTGTTGACTGAAACAAGGCTGGAGCACTAGATAAACCAAATATCAAACGGTGAAATCTGAAAAACCCTAATTGAGTATTAATAGTAAAATAATATTTGTAAAATAATGTTTGCAGTTTTCATTTAACGTTAATTGGAAATAGGCATTTGACAGGTCTAATTAGCAAAAAACTTTAGGCCCCACTAATGACTGAAAAATATCTTCCGACTTAGGGAGAGGATAGTGAAATGGATCAAAACTATCGACTTCTACCGCGTTTGCGGCTTCTACAATATTAGCTTTTTTTTTAGTAACATGACCCTTCTGATTGCAATTAAAACATTTCAAATCTCTAAATGGACATGAATTTTTATCAATACTATGAAACCTACCACAATATTTGCATTTAGAAATACGTTTTCGAATATTAAATTCAAGTTTCTTATCTGAGCTTGAAGATGTCCCTGAAGTGGCTTCCTTGGCCTGAGCAGAGAACCTACTTGGTTTTGTCACCTCATAAGTGTGCTGATGCGGGTGAAGTTGATTGACGTCTTCGAACCTCGGTTCCCCTTCCATCACCCTGGCTTGTTTCAAAACGAGTTCCATCTCAGAAACGATCTTCACTGCTGAATCAAAGGTTAGATTTTTTTCAGACAGTAACCTTTTTTTAACCACCGAGTCCCGAATACCAAAAACTAACTGATCTCGAAGGGCTTCATTGAGAAAATCGCTATAGTTACATGTTATTGCCAATTTCCTTATTGCGACCACAAAGTCACGAACCGATTCATTTACCTCCTGGTTTCGACAAAGAAACTTATACCGTTCGGCTACTTCAATGCCTTCCGGAGCGTAATGATTTTTCAAAATAGAGCAGAGTTGGTCAAATAACTTGTCCTTAGGTTTGGTCGACTGTCGAGGTAGTTTTGAAAAGGTTCGAGAGACGGCACATAGGGATCGACGTGTCCCAAAACAGCATTTCGACGAGGAAGACGCAATTCGTATTTTGCTTGCTCTTCATCACCAGAGTTCCTTTCTTTAGAATTCATTTGTAACCGTACAAGGCACTAGAATACGTTGGTTAGAATTATGTTTAATAAACGACACAGTTTTAACTTTCACCCGCTAATTAACAAAACAGTTTCAATTTACTCGTCGGCAATGTTATGTTTTTACGGAGACTCAGTGGTTCAATAGAAAAATATTGAACTTGATTAATAAGTTTATTAGAACACAACAGAGAAAGAAGTCGTTTAAGTCAACTCGCCTAAAACTAGGAAGAAAGGTTACACCATGTGTCTGTTGCCATGCCAACCAACAGAACACCGGGTTGCGTTAGTCGTTCCACTTTGAGGTCGAGGAGGATTTCTCGCGATAGGGTCCCATTATTGAGATTGTACTGTATATAACTTAAAACCGAATTTCACAATTTTTTTTTTTTTTTTTTTTTTTTTTTTTTTTTTTTAATAAATAGTGTGGAGTTCTGCGCCTACGCCAGATAGCTATAGTTGTGTCTACATCGTCTCTTTCCTATATCATTATTTTATTGTGAATTAATTGCAGTTTGCGGTGTAAATTGTTATTAATTAGCAGTAAATAGGAATCACGAAGAATTGGACTAATTATCATCGTGAGTACTTTCTTATTTACTAGCCAGTGAATATAATAACGTGAAACATTACGAGCAATATGTCGGATTAACGGCTGCCGTTAGTCGTTATCAGTTCCCCCCACTCTACCAGTACCCAGTGCTTCAGTACCCATTGGACAACCGTCGGTGTTGTTGCGTCGCTCTGCAGACGTCAGGGTCAAGTTCACATAGACGTGGAACTTATTATTATTATTTATTTTTTTATTTTATTTTATTTATTTATTTATTTTTTTTTTTCCTTTTCCCCTAAAATGCCAGTATGAGATATTATCACATGGTAATGTCAAGCAAAAATAAAAGAAGTCGGTCTCTGGAGTCTAAACCAAGTCCGACAAAACCCAAGTCGAGAAAAGCCAAGAGAGGAACCCCGCCTTCTACAGCCAGCTCTGAAAACACTACTACAGTAAATGCTCAAGATTCGCAACCTGGGACTTCTTCACAAGGAGTTCAAGATAAATCGCCATTTTTTTCTCCAAATCGTTTTGATCTGCTTAAAAACACAGAACCAGAAGAAATGGAAACTATTGTTAATAATAAGATACCACACCCCCCACCTATCTTCATTAGAAACATAAGGAGCTTTAAACTCCTCTGTGAACAAATAAATAAAATTACTAGCCCAGAAAGTTATTCATGTACAAGCAGGGCTAATGATACCAAGTTAATCCCTAATACACCTGACACCTACCGCACGATTATCAAATATTTGAGCGAAACAAAAGCTGATTTTCATAATATCAGCTCAAAAATGAAAAATCAGTAAGAATCGTAATTCGGCATCTCCACCATACAACACCTGCTGATATTATAGAAGATGAACTCACTTCCATGGGGTTCAAAGTACGGCAAATTATAAATGTTGTCAAAGATAACAAAAACAATCCTGAAACAGGTAACAAAACACCATTACCATTATTTTTTGTTGACCTTGAGCCGACTCCTGGAGTGGAAAAAATCTTCGAGGTTAAGAGGCTCTACTACACAAATGTTGTAGTAGAGAAACCTTATCCAAAAAGAGACATTGTTCAATGCCACAATTGCCAATCCTACGGACACACTAAGCGCTACTGCCATCATATCCCAAGATGTGTGAGGTGTGGCGATTCACACAAAACCGAAGACTGTAACAAGTCGCGTGATAGTCCAGCCGTATGCGCTCTATGCCACAAGGGCCATCCGGCAAACTATAAAGGTTGCGAAACTTACAAAAAGCTGAAGGCACGATTTCAACCAGCCCAAACTAGCAACGAAGAAACAAGGCCAAGAAGACAGCCCTCTAGACTGGTAAATGAAACCATCTCCTATGCTAATATGATGGGTGGCAGGGAGCCAGCTACTGAAACAGGGGCCATGCCACAACCCCAGCCTCATAATATATATCTTGAATCCCAATATCCTTCCCTTAACCGAATCCCTCAGTCTCAAACCCAGCCCCCACAAAATCCCATAATCCAACCCAATAAAAATAACATTCCTACAATTCCTCATATTCCGCCTCCTCCTAATGCCACTGATATCTCTTCTATCCTTAACTCTTTCCTCTCGGAATTTCGATCCATGATTACACCTCTTATATCACTCCTTACAAATGCATTATCCCACATTATCATCCCAGCCCAAAGAAATCCCTAAATGAAACCTTCCCTATCCATTCTCCTCTGGAATGCGAATGGTATTCGGAATCATACTGACGAGTTGACAGCACTACTACACGACAGTAACATTGATATAGCCCTGATTACTGAAACTCGACTAACTAGTAACAGAACACTGAATATAGCACAATACGAAACCCATCGGACGGATCACCCGGACGGGAAAGCTCATGGTGGCACTGCCGTCATCATCCATCATTTCCTCTCTTATTACTTACTACCTTTACCGAATCATAGCTTCCTACAAACAACTGCAGTTGTTATCAAAACCTTCCCTTTACCTCTTACAATAGCTGCAGCTTATTGTCCTCCTGGAAAAAACAGTTTCCCTCACCCAATTCAGTTCCCTCCTTGATTCACTTGGAAACCACTTCCTTCTAGGTGCAGACCTTAATGCCAAACACCAACAGTGGGGTGCCAGAATCACCAACTCCCGTGGCCGAACTCTACTGTCGGCACTTAATTCCAACCATTGCCACTACATTTCTCCCTGCTCTCCTACCTACTGGCCGACAGATCCCACTCGTAATCCTGACCTCCTTGATTTCTTCATCCACACAGGCCTAGGCACAATTAATCATTCCATTAAACGCCTAGACAACCTCTCCTCTGATCACAGTCCTCTAATCCTAACCCTATCCTTAGCACCGATCCCCAAACTTCCTCCCCCATCATTTATTAGAGGCCCAATTAACTGGAACCTCTTCCGTCAAAAACTAGATGATTCGATTGACCTCAGAGTATCCCTGAAAACACCCCAAGAACTTGATGAAGCAGCCAACTCCTTTACTAATTTAATTCAACAAGCAGCTTGGAATGCATCTTTTCCTCAACCTTCCTATATCAACCGTATAAAAAATCCTTTACCACAAGAACTAATAGACCTTATCCAAACTAAACGTCATTATAGATCCCTATGGCAAAGATCCAGGCATCCTGACGATCGGAGATTATATAATCACTATACCAAAATAGTTAAAAAGAAATTGTCCTCCTTTAGATCCCAATCTTACAACTCCTATCTTTCCTCTCTCTCTACCTCTGACAACTCCCTCTGGAACTTAACCAAAAAAAATCCTTAAATACCAGCATATATCCCAACCTCTCCGACGCGAAGATGGATCCTGGGCTGCCTCAGATGAGAACAGAGCAGAAGAATTTGCCAAGCACCTTTCCAGCACATTTATTCCCCATCCCGAACAAATCCCCTCCCACACTGCCAAAGTTTACCAATTCCTTGATTCACCGATACCCCTCTCCTTACCTCCTAAAGCAGTTAACCCCTCTGAGGTCAAATTCCTCCTAAAAAAGTTGAAGAACCGCAAATCACCTGGATATGACCTGCTCACCACCCAGATCCTCCGACAACTCCCACAAAAAGCCATCATCTTCCTAACTTACATCTACAATTGTATCCTTCGCACGACCCACTTTCCTCTGATATGGAAACACTCCATCATCATTCTTTTTCTAAAACCTGGCAAACCTCCCAACAAAACCTCATCTTATAGACCTATAAGTCTCCTTCCCATCCTTTCAAAAATCTTTGAAAAAATCCTTCTAAAACGTATCCTACCTATACTTGAATCCCAAAGCATCCCTTCCCACCAATTTGGATTCCGGACTGGTCACTCCACTGTTCAACAAGGCCTTCGTGTTGTTGATCACATATCATCTGCCCTTGAAAACAAGCAGTATAGCTCTGGTGCATTTCTGGATGTAGCGCAAGCTTTCGACCGGGTGTGGCACCAGGGCTTGCTCTTCAAGCTCAAGACCCACTTACCCCAATCCCTATACCTAGTCCTACGATCCTATCTCTCAAATCGTTCCTTTCGAGTCCGCTGTGGCTCAGAGTTCTCCAACTGTTATCCTATCGATGCCGGAGTACCACAAGGTAGCGTCCTAGGTCCCGTCCTCTATAATCTCTTCACTGCTGATATACCAACTAATCCTAATACCTTTTTAGCTACATTTGCAGATGATACTGCCATCCTATCATCCCATTCAGATCCCAAACTTGCTTCCCTCAACCTCCAAAGACATCTTCTACAGATCGAAGCTTGGTGCAATCAGTGGAGAATAAAAGTTAATGAAGCCAAATGCAGTCATATAACATTTACACTTCGCCGCAAATCCTGTCCTCCCATCCACTTCAATAATATCCCTATTCCTATATCCGACACTGTACGTTACCTTGGCTTTCATCTTGACAAAAGACTGACCTGGAACCCTCATACTAGACTCAAAAGACAAGAACTAAACAGGAGATTCAGCCAACTCTACAGACTACTAGGCAGGAATTCTCATCTTTCAATTGATAACAAACTCCTCATTTACAAAACAATCTTAAAACCAATGTGGACCTACGGACTTGAACTGTGGGGGACAGCAAGACAATCCAATATCAAACGCATTCAATCCTTCCAATCCAAAGTCCTCCGAACAATTGTCAATGCACCATATTATGTCACCAATAAAACCCTACATAACGACCTAAAAATCCCATTTGTCCTTGACCTCATTCCTTCAAAATTCTTTAAATTTCATCAAAATCTATCCAATCATCCTAATCCTCTGGCTCAATCCTTGTCCAGCTCTAACCATCCCTATAACCCCCCCAGAAGATTGAAACGGCAATGGCCCCGAGACCTTTTGTAATATAATGTTATATTGGAGTCCTGGTAATGACCAGCTTCTCCACTCAAGTTCTGAACATATGTGGCTATAGCGCTCCCACTCAGCCTCCACTGGATATTACTGGTGATGCAGCTGAGAGGGCAGCGCTGGGATCCCTACGGGTCTGGCCTTGACTCTCAATAAGTGGGGGAATAGGCTCGATTCGGGGTCCCCTAGGCTGAGTGTGTCTATATTGTACATAGAGTATGAATGTATCAAAACAATTTTTTTATTATTTTTTATTTTTTATTTATTTTTTTTTTTTTTTTATTTATTTAATTTCTTTGTATAATGACTATTTGATTTATTTGTTGTATTATGACTGTTGTATTTTATCTCTTATTATTATTAATTGTGTATGGATGAGAACTTGTATATATGGTACGAATGAACTACATCATTAGCACTGTTACTTATTGCCCTTAACTGAGGCAGATTGTACATATATTTCAATAAAATAATAATAATAATAAAAAAATAAATAGTGTAATTTTTAATACATTTATCTCTTCTATCAAATTTTAAAATATACGATTTAGTTAATAGCTTAAAATTTATGACGGCATTGCCACCTATCTAGCTCCATCTTTAGTAGTTTTCCATTTGAGAGGTGTGAACTGTTTAGATATTTTTTTATTTCTGATATGAGACGATATCTAGATTTGTTATCTGTTAAACTCGTAAATAGTTTCCTATAGTTGAGATAACATCCTGATTCGATTCCTACGATAAGGATTCTTTTAAGTATAAGATTAAACCCTAGGCTGGAATATACCTTGTTCTACGAGGACAAAATTCATTTAGTCTAAGTTGGCCGCACTGCTACGATGTTATTAGTACGCTATTAACATGCCCGTGACACTATAATTATCTTCCGTACCTCCCGGCTCTGTTTGGTAACGGCCACTTTTGTTTTGGCTCGGGCGTGTACTTGACGGCCCGGGTCTCACAATAGTACCACTTTGCCCGTTGTAACATCTGACGGAGTAACTGTCTTAGGTAAACAGTTTGTTTGGAAAGTAAGTTTAGTTATCAGCCGATACATCTTCTGCTTATTCTGCAAGTAAAAGTGGACACTGTGAAGAACCTCTACTGACTCTAGGACACTGAGGTGATCTAAAGTTATCTATCCACAAAACAAATTGATTGTGATAATTTAAAACAGATGTTTTTTGTCATATTATATTATTACTAGCTGAAAGTGCCCGTGCTCCGCTACGGTTTAATATCATTAGGATTAAGGACAACTTAAATTAGTAAAAGTTAAGCTTAACGTTGATAATTATTATTACTTAAATAAACCTAAAGAATTCCATTCTTAAAATAATTTCAATAAGTAAATTTGGCAATTTACAGAAGTTAATTTTTTTTACTTTAACAGTCCTGCAGTGAAGCTTCATGGCATCACTACCATCTTACCCAGCTCCGATACCATACCATCAACTTTTATTATGGCATCCTTCAAGTGAATATAGTCTCCACTTCTCATCATTTTTTGTTTTTTTCGAATTTTAGTGTTTAGTGTTGCTGTTTTTATTTTTCTTTACATATCAAGCATAAATTGGCTGAGGAGATTACGAAAGTAAATTAAATAAGGTTTTTCGCCTTCTTGCTCCATCAACATATAGGTGTAAAAATCAGCTGCAGACACAGTTTTCTTAAGTGGTGTATTGGTGTTTGGGTCACGCTGAGGGAAGTTACTGTACTGTACCCGTCTTCACCATGGCAGAACATGATATGACACTGAAGAGAATCATACGCTCGATAGAACTCACTAATTCTTATTAGTGGAGAATAGTCTCGCTTTTCAAAAACCTAGCCAACAATCAAGCAGGCAACTTAATCTAACTTCGTTAGATTTAAGAGTATTGTAATGTCCTCAGTGAGCATTTGAAGGATTTTTGTCAGCACTGATAACTACCTGGAAATCTTGTAGATCTTAGGGAACAGACTCATCAGCAGCTCAGAAGTCCTTGATATACTTGTTATTTACATGTACAATTTTCTGGAATTGGCCTCCCAATGCAGGCTTCACATTCTGAAAGTAACCACAGCAAATATCTCTTTCATGGTTGTCATCACCTACAAAATTTATCTGAATAAAAGACGGCTGCTGTTGTGTTCCAGGCATCAAACTCCCTATTCTGTGGCATACCTTTCCTTGCACCGTAAATATTGGCATGAAATGTCCCTCTTTTATCTCTTTTGCTCCAAACGATGTCATTTGGAAACAACCGTTCTATTTCCAAATATTATTTAGAAAATACTCAACCTCAGGATGTTCGTAAGTAAGGAGGTTGTGCAAGAGTTCAGCATATTCTTGAAATGGAGGAAGTTGGACTTTCCCGTTACTGCAGCACATGACAGGGCTGTTGTCCTTCCATTTTAGAGCATAACACCAATTGCATGTTGACCGTTGTCCTATATCGACTGTTTCATCTTTTGGATATTTAGTTTTTGGGTCATACTTGTAAGCTGAATGCTTCTTCACTGTCCGTGACTGCAACCATTACATTGAACGACTTTCATAATGTTTTGTTACAGCTACACGTTTAACATGAGAATTATTTTCTGAGTATTTTTTTTAAGGCTTTCTATGGATTTCAGGATGGTTTATGTTATACTTCTATGTACTACAGCCCCTCTATATATATATTTGGGTGATCATCAGTATATGTGTGAACAGCATTTCTTTTAACTTCGGGTTGGCTCTCTTTATGTTTGTTAACCTCTTTTCTGCTAGTGTTTTTCCAGGATAATTTTTCCTGTATTTTTTAATTACTTCCCTGTTAACCTCTACATGTGCTTGACTATATTATTGCAGCCGATTTCCTTAGTTGTTTGTTGTGAACTGAATCTGTGAATCATTTCCTGCGTTATTCTCATCTAAACTGAGAACGAAGGTAGATTGTTGGTTCAAGGAATTAAATTCATAAAGGCTAGGTACAACTTGTTTAGATTCGAGAAATACAACATGCCACCATGAATTAACAGAAAAAATCATATAATAAGGTTTCCACATGCCAGTATCGTATTTTTGTTTGTTTACTACAATAAAGAACTTAATTTGTGGTCAAAGTGTGCGGTTTAGGCATCTAACCTATTTTTAATTTAGCTTGTCACCATAAACCATACGACAGTAAATTTGTTATTATTCACCTACTAAAAATTGTATGAGTACTGTTATTTTACCCCTCCGTAGAACCGATACAGGACAAACTACTTCGAAAATAATTGTTATTGTGCATCTAACATCTAATAAGGAACAATTTATTAAGTTTCATTACGATCCGTAATGTAATTTCAAAGAATATCCAATTCGTTATAAATCACTTTTTTTTCGAATTAGCCGCGATCCATGGCCGATTTTTTTTAAATTCCTTTCTTAGCGAGCACCTACAGCCCTAGAGGAAGCTATATATACCAAATTTGATTCAAATCTGTTCGGTGGTTTCTAAGATTTCGTGTTGAATAAGTGAGTGGTATTTGACAAATATATAGTAGATAGAGAAAAAGAGAATTGTACAGAAAATATAGATATTTTAATTTTACATGTATGAAGATAATTATTAAGATAATGAAATGAAGATAATAATCGAAGGAATGAATGTTTCGGTAAAATTACAAAGCATAATCGCGGTTTTTGCAGTTTGACCATGATCCCGAGTGAATTTTTGAAAACCTTTCTTAGCGCGCACCTACGGCCCTAGAGGAAGCTACATACCAAATTTTAATTCAAATTCGTTCGGTGGTTTCTGAGATTTCGTGATGAGTGAGTGGTGCATATTTGACGAATGATTCGTAATCTCTAGGTTCAAGGAATTAAATTCAGAAAGGCTAGGTACAACTTGTTGGAAAACTATCTTCAAGTTTCCATAGAATGCGTTAGCAACGGCGGAATATCCTTCCGCCATCTTAAAATCATTAAATATGCTAATGTTTAAAAATAATATCCTTAAGGACAACAATAGAGAAATATCCTTCCGCCATCTTAAAATCGTTAATTCTTGAATTATTTTAAAACAGTATCCTTAAGGCAACAATGGTGGAATATCCTTCGGATAACATAAAAACTGTTAAATCCAAGAATATTTCAACATATCATCCTTAAGGACGTAAACTAATATACACATTTGTGTGTGTGTGGCCTAAAGATGTCCTTCCCGCCATCTTAAAGAACATCCTTAATGACGAAAACTAATTCCAATTGTGGAAGCAGAGTGGCCTTTCGACCACAAAAAATCGTAAGTTCCTAGCAGATCTTAATAACTGTATCCATATAGCAGATTTGAAAAATACAACTGGGGCCTGGTTGAGAAATGCTGATTAGAGAAGGACCAGGTTCAGAACAATTATCTTTATCTTATCAAGCTAAAGGAAGAGTAGTTGGGGAAGAAGCTACTGGTGAAGCAAGGTTGGTGGGTACATCCAAGTGGCCTTCCGTGTCATCACCCGAGAATATAAGTCTTTTAAAATCCTCAACTTCCTTTCCACAGCAGGCTAATAGTCCCGAAACTCAAACTTGTAAGGGTACACTCTGCAGCCACCATGAGTTAACAGAAAGTAACATATAGTAAGGTTTCCAGATGCCAGTATCGTATTTTTGTTTGTTTACTACAATACAGAACTTAATTTGTGGTAAAAGTGTGCGGTTTAGTTATCTAACCTGTTTTTGAATTTATCTTAGCCCCATATACCATATGACAATAAATCTATTATTTTCCCAATAAAATTATATGAGTACTTTCATTTTACCCCTTTATAGTACCGATACAGGGCAAACTACTTAGTAAAAAATTGCTATCGTTCATCAAACATCTAATAAGAAGCAATGTACTAAGTTTCATTAAGATCCCTAATGTTAATTCAAAGAATTTCCTATGAGTGAGAAATCGCGTTTTTCGCGAATTACACGCGATCCAGGCCAAATTTTTTAAAATCTTTTCTTAGCGAGCACCTTCGGCCCTAGAGATTTCATTCCAATCCGTTCAGTGGTTTTTGAGATTTCGTGTTAAATGAGTGAGTGGTATTTTACAAATATATAATAGATTTCCTTTAACAACTTTAAACTTTGACGCTATTCGTTTATTTTATTTTTTTTTTTTTTTTTTTTTTTTTATTTTTTTTTTTTTTTTTTTTTTTTTTTTTTTAGAATTGTTTTAGAATTGAAAATTAAAGTACTCAACACATTATTATTTGGATTTTTCTATGTTTATTTTAATCACAGTTTGGAGCGGGAGACCATTTTTGTTTATCACTTGAGCTGTATGATATTGATTTTAATCACTTGAGTATTTTAATCACTAGCTTATGCCTGTGGTCTTATTATACTTCTGTGAATACCGGGTTTAGTTCGGCATAAAATGCGCCTCTTCCCAACCGATACTTTTCTCTCAACCCTCCCTTAATAAAGTATTGGTGAAACAGTCTGATACACCATCAGTAATTGAGTGGATCATAGTCGTGAGATGTAACTGTCGTCTTCTGAATTGAGGTCTTACTAAGTCCTTATTTTCTGTTTAATTATTTTTTTAGCAAATTCCTTCTCAAACATCATCCAGTGATCTGCCTAGACCGCATCCTACCCTTGGCACCATTCCAAAGTTCAACAGAAAAATCCTTTACCCCAAGACCTACTAGATCTTATCGAATCCAAACGCCTTGCTACAGTCATTGGGCTAAGAACCAGGCATCCTGAAAATAGCTTTACTAAACCCCTTAAAACAAACATAGCTACATTCAATTATAACTCCTACGATTCCTATTTTTCTCCACTCTCTGCTTCAGATAGCTCCCTCTGGAATACTAAAAAAAAATATAAAATATCAACCCATCTCCCATCCCCTCCGAGAACATGGTTCATGGGCAACTTCTGACGAGTAGAGAGTTTTCTCAGCACCTCTACAGCATATTTGTTCTTCATTCTGATTCTAACCACACCCACACATAAACGGTTCATGAAATAATTACCCAGATTGTATTTTTTTAAAAACTGTGACATAACTCCTCCATCAACCAAATGCTTCATTTATCGGTGTACTATGCCTTAAGAGTTAATCACTTTTCCAAGAAGGCCATATTATTAAAGTAATCTGACAAGGTGTTTGATACATTTACCCACACACATATACGTATATAATCCATAGATTATATAAGGGATATATGTTTGACAATGTGAACCAGTTACATTTTTCTTCAATATGTTCTTCGATACAGATGTTTAATAAAGAGAAAGCAATTGAAAAAATATAAGTACGAATTTGATATTTATAAAATCAAATTTGAACATTTATTAGATTTCAGTTAGCTTAAAATATTCTTATACGTGCTATCAAACCAGAACTAGCAAAAATAAATACTTTAAAAGAGTACCAAGTCATCATCTGTGCCATACCAAAAACTTGGTAATGCCACGAATATAGATGCATATACACCTGCTCAGTGATTAAGATCTTTTCTGACTAGCGTGCGTAGACTAAATGTGTCCAGAGCCACCTTTTTCTGTTTCTCATATTCCGCAAAAAGAAGAACAAATTATTAGCATCCGATTTTATTTTTTAAATATTTTTTTCTGTATTACTACCAGATTGGCCTTCTCAGTTTTGCGGAAATTATGTTTTCGATTTTAGTAGCAACCGTAAGCCGTTGGGCTCAAAAGTCTTCGAATTCTTTAATATTACTATAAGTTTCCACATCTTGAGGTAGATCTTCAAGATGACCAAGGAAGGTGCTCACGAATCCTTTGGGAGCGGGTATATAAGGAGGAAGAAGGGAACAATTCAGGAGTGCTTTCCAGTCAATGAAATCGAACCATGAATGAAATTTGATGTCATCGACCCCACGCTTCAGGTTGCTGTATCTCTTTGTTACATCAACCTGGAGAAGATTTTCTATCAAGTCAGAAAACTGTTGACAGAAGTACTCAGGAATTTGATATTTTCCGCTAACTGCATTTTCGAAAATCCTCACTTGGTCAAATCCCATGAAAGGAGTTTTGCCAGCAGCCATTTGGTAGAGAACACCATATGACCACCAATCGGCAAATAGCCTGTAACCACCACGAAGGATTATTTCTGGCGCAGTGTATTCAAGTATGCCGCAGAATGTGTATGGTCTTTCATGGTTAATTAGATTGGACAACCCGAAGTCTATGAGTTTGACATAGCCATTGCTATCTACGACAATGCTCTCTGCTGCTTGATGTACCTATGTACTATATTAAGATAGTGAAGGTACTCCAATGCTAGTAGCAGCGCCGTAAAACCTTGATAGCTCGTCATCAAATCTTCTTCGTTTCTGAAGGTGCGTGAACATATCTCCTCTAGCAACCTATGGCGAGCATAGGAATATATAAAGAGGAGTTTGAAACGACATCTCTAGGTGAACACAGAACGGAAAATGGTGAGCTTGGAGGATCCTTTTTTCGCGTAATGCGCAGTTAACTTGTTTGGCAATCTGGATGGCTTTTTTTTTCAAAACTTTTATTGCTTAGCTTTTCCGAGTCTTTTTTAATTCAGCTAGATAAACACTCCCGAATGATCCTGTTCTAAGCACATTAAGAAAATTAAAATCACCCAATTTGTATTCCTTTTTAGATTTTTTATTATAATGATCAATAAAATATTGCTTTTCTTTACTTAACATGATTTCCCAATTATCCATCGGGCTCAAATTGTTTTCCCGTTTTAAAGTTTGATTGACAAAGGGATTGAATTAAATTTCCAAATTGAATCAAATTAGTCCATAAAAGGACAAACAATGTCAATAAACCTAAATTATATTCACTAGTAGTGGACAGTATTCTACCACATGTTAAATTAATGATTATGAGTTTGAACCAGATGAGTATCAATAAAAACCCAATCCGTTTTCTTGTAATTGATGTTTTTATATTTTGAGTTGTGATACTATGTTAACTACATAAAACTATGTTAGTAATTAAAATATTTTAACACGAAGTATAGGTATCAAGGATAAGAATCGATTTCCTGATACCGGCATCAGAATCGAAAATCGAAAACATTTTGTATCTCGACATCAGTATTCAGCACTATATCCTCATCCACCCAAGGGATTTGAGGGGGTTTGTGCTCTAAATAAATACGAAAATGGTGACGACTATCTTAAGTTTTAGGAATTGTAAAGTAAATGCATGTTTTATATTAGTATATTAATTCCATCCTTATCATTCGTGAAGTCCACACACTTATTATACTTTTTTTGTGCTGTATGAAAGTATATATAAAAATATCATGTAATGTCCTTAAGGAATTGTGTATTAGGTACCTCTATAATAATAAGTATAAATATAGTTATCTGAATGTAATCACTTATCATTTCCTTAAAGATTTGCCCTTCCTTCTAAGAGAATTGGAGTACATGCTTGCATTTAATCTGTAATGATTTCAGAACTGTGATATTAATATTTCGGATTAAGATTTTAACACAACACATGGCTAAATATTGCACATATGATTAAATATACTGGAATTGTAAATATTCGACGAACATATGAGGCGAATAGTATTTATTTTTTTATGCATAGACCGATAGGAAAAATATTTAAAAAAAATATAATTGATAAAGTGATTGTAGTCGTTTCATCCAGTCATGGAGCCCTCTTTACCTTTAAAGAGAGCTATACATCCAATGACTGATTGGAAAAAGTTTTTAAAAGAATCCGAGAGAGAGTTTAAAAATCGCTTTCATCATTCGTTTGAGATATCGTATAGCTTGAAGGATTTCAATATCATAACCACATTAGGAGCAGGAGCATTCGGGACGGTTTATCTTGCCACATTCCGTAAAACTAGGCGTAAATATGCAATCAAGGTATATCACAAAATCAAATCAAGAAAAGATTGTCCTGACTACCTCCATGAGCAGAAGGTTCTTCAAGCCATCAACTTTCCTTTTTGCGTGCACCTCATAACGTGGTTCGAAAGTTCTTCTTTGTATTACCTATGCCTTCCATACATTTCTGGAGGTGATTTGTTTGACCACCTAAAGCGACAAACCAGGTTTCGCGACAAGGTTTCGAAATTTTACGGTGCTCAAGTGCTACTAGCATTGGAGTACATCCATCACCTAAGGATGGTATACAGGGACCTCAAGCCGGAGAACATCGTCTTGGAAAGCAATGGCTACCTCAAATTGATCGACTTCGGATTTTGTAAAAAAATTGGTAATAGAAGAACTTATACAGTCTGTGGTACACCCGGTTACATGGCACCAGAGCTTATCTTATTAAGAGGTTATGGAAGAAGTGTCGATTGGTGGTCATTTGGTGTCCTGCTGTACGAAATGACTGCCGGTACTGCTCCTTTTAACCATAAAGACATTATGACCGTTTACGAAAACACAATCTCGGGGTCATATAAGATACCGGAGAATTTCCCTCCACCATTGACTGACTTGGTAAGCAACCTTCTCCAAGTCGATCAATCCAAGAGGTACGGTAATTTGAAGGATGGGATTGGACAAATCAAATCTCATGAATGGTTTCATAGCATAAACTGGATGGCTCTATTAAACCAAAATTTGCAACCTCCTTTTCATCCGCATACAAGAAAATTAGCGAACTTTAGGTAATACACCATGAGCATGCTGTTGGAAGAATTGAAGGAGAAACAATTGCATAACCATCCATAATTTTTATAGTACGGGTAAGGCCATAGAACATGAGGATTATATTATAGCTAAACCGCATTGATGCCAAAAAACTCATTATTGCAATGATATTGTGTTTAATATGATTAGAGCTTATTAATAAAAACTTGTCTCTTTTTATAGTATTTGACGAAATACGCAATTAATTATGTGTTATCTGGGAATGACAATGTCTACAAGTTGAAAGTATGTATCAGCGGAGGCAGAAAACACAATCATTGAGACCTTTATTTAACCATCGAACATAGGGATATTTAATAAATTTCACAGAAGGTTAATAAAACCAAGCTATTTATAAAGTTAGATAAACAGAGGACATTATGGGACCCTAGTCTCTTCCTTCCTTGCAATACCTAAGCCGTACGATTAGTCATAACTGCTCCAACATGCCAGGCCAGCGGATTACTCCCTACTTTCTAAGTGTAATCGCTTCAGTTTAAAATGGGTTTTCTTATTCTTCATAAATAGAGTTATTGATCTTGAAAATGCAGGTGAGGACACATACTTTTGAAGAGGTTATTATTTTATCAATTAATGTATCAGTGCCGTTTCGGCTGTTTAAAAACTACTTAATTTTTTGTTTATTTTCAACCACATTTTACCATATTTTCGGGGGTTTTTTGTACTTCAGGGTGCGTACCGGCTGTTATTTCTAATTTCTTAGAAAGATTGGACCTTTTGTAAAATAATAATGTTTAAATCAGCCGCACCTAGCCTAGCTCCTTTTCGATTTAAGCGGCACCAAACATGACGATGAGAAAATTACAAAATATTATATTAAATATTAAAACTCTTTTAACGGGATCTTTAATTTTTTTTGTATGTGTCCATTGGTTCAGGAGTCAGAAGGAGTGTCCCGGAAATCACTGATCGATAAAATACAGGAGCAAAACCTCCCAATTTTGAACAAAAATTTGATTAAATTAAGATATCTTTTAACTACTAGGTACTATTATAGTGACCAGTTAAAGGACACGAAGTGCCAATTTCCTCTTTAATATCTAAATTAAATCAGAGATGGAAGAAAGCTGATAAAATGAAAAAAAAAAAAAAAATCCTTTGAAAAAGACGATTGGTTGCTAAAAACATTTGAAATACTTACTTTAAATAATTAAATTGATTAAAGAGAAAGCACCTTATTCACGCTGAAAAACAATTGTTACACAGTGAAACATATCGTGTCACTTTCTCTGATTGACGCAAATGTGTGTAATGCCGTCGCATTAACATCAACCATGAGGTTCTACATTTGTGGCGTTACCTTTTACGAATTAAATGATTTAAATTATGTCGATGCCGAGTTTTATCTTAATTGCACGCTAGGATTTGTATGTTCAAAAGCATATTGCATCTCTCATACTTACTTCTTAAAAAAATGTGATAGCTATGAACAGATATTGACAAAGCAATTGATATTAGATGAGATGCATATATATGTGGTGTTCATTTCTATTTGTTATACCAATTAAAAGTTATCATTGAAGGGAAATCAAGTGAACGCAATGTTCATTTACAAACGCTTGAAGACTGACGTTAAATATCAAAATTCTTATTCGCAGTGCAACATTGATAGAAGAAGCACTGTTGCTAAAAGACTTGCTCTCCAAACAAGCCGATGAGGCAGACATCAAACATTTCAAGCAATACAGTCAGAATTTTACTCGAATATTTTCAAGGAAGGAATTTTAAAGTATATTGAATAAACTTTTCTTTTTTTTTTCATAAAAAAGCCTGAAAATAACTTTTTATTTGCTTAATATGCTTAGTAAATATATTTTCGACAATAAACTGGGATTAAATAATTTTGGCCGCCTAGATTTGTAATATACCCCTATGTGCATCGGGGTACCTACCTACCCCACGGCTGTGATCCTTGCCCTGCCGTATAGTAGTTACAGTGGCTTGTTCTTTCCTCGGCAGTCCAATGTCCAATTTCTGGTTCCCAGTGATAAAGAATATCTCCTGACTTAGCACTACTAGGTCATCCTATTCTTCTCTTAGCATTTCTGGCCTTCCATTCCAGTTGGTTGGCTTTGAAGGAGGATTCAAAGAAGAAAAAAGAGGAATGGACAGGGTAGGAAGCATGTCGTAAAATTTGATGTGACGTTTTATGTACTGAACAGGGATTTCCAAATCAAATCGTGATGCAAAATCGGCTGTACGCCAAGGGACTGTCTTCGTATAGTTATTAGTGTTCTGTTTTTTAGTCTGTTTAATTTACTGATGGTATCTTGGACTAAGAGCAGAAAGAGAGGAGCTGCATGAAGACGTCTAGGACGAAGGATAGCTTTATAAAGAAGAAGTTTTAATCGGACAGATAAAGTTGGAGAGCGAAAGAGAAGTGGAGTTTGACGAGTGAAGTTTAGACGATGATTGAAATGACTGGAAATGGTTAGGTGGCGATTGAGCGGAACACCGAGGTAGTTAATAGATGATGCAATCGGAATTTTGGTATTATTAAGCTTTATTAGCTGGATCTTTTTCCTTTGGGATAGACGTGAAAATGAGAAAAATAGAAGGGTTTATACAAGAAACTAAACTGGAAAGGGAATCTGAAATTTGTTGAGCCACCGTTTGTATCTTTTGAAGGGCTTTTGTAGTGCTGATCGAGGAGCTGTAGATTGCTATATCGTCGGCATAAACTGATATTTCGTCGCATGGGTAACGAGTGCCGATTTCATTTGCTTTGTAAATGGAATAGAGGATAGGAGAAAGTACAGAGCCCTGTGGAACCCCAATCCGAGAGGACTTATAAAGTGACAAGGAGTTTCCAACTCTATAACAAAAGGAACGATTAGAAAAATAAGATCGGATTAAATAAAAGAGGAAAGAAGGAAATTCATGATGAAGTAGTAGGAGAAAAATATTCTCATGTTGAACACAATCAGTATTTAGTACAATCAAGGAAGATCATAGCAGTAGCGTGATTTTTAAGACGTGCAGTGTTAACATAATGTTGTACACGTGAAAGTGAATGTACAACATTTAGGCGTGGCTGGAAGCCTGCCTGTTCGTAAGGTGTAATTGAGAGTTCATCGCAATGCACAGTGGGCCGAATAGCACTTCTAACTGGAAAAAAATTTTTTGTTCCCAATTTCAATTTTTTTTTTGTCACAATGTTTGAAAAATGTTTAAAAAATTTTAGGACTATGAATTTTGAATATTTTGGAAAAAAAATACAAAAAAAAACAATGATTATTTTTGTAAAAAATAAATAAATTTTTGTAAACAATCTCCTATGAACTTCTACTCATTGCAATCGATAAAATAAGCCACGAATCATTAATCCGGGCAAATAATCTCGACCATTCGATGTCAACAAATTATCGAATTTTATTATTTGCATAAATATTTAGATTAATCTAGGATGATTCCTCGTTTACATAGGTATGCAAAAAAATTTATTGGCATGTGTTTACAAAAATTGGCAGTTTTGTGGCAAAATGATTATTTTATATTAACTAAAAGAATCAGAATGAGAAAGTTCTATTAATTATATTCTATTAACTATATCTGTGTCATGGAATAGCAACTTATGCACTGTTACTGGCATATAAAACCAAGGATAGGGGTACTAATCTGTTGTCACTTCCAGATATGATTCGAATTTGCCAAAATCTTACTCAATTCCAGAATTAATCGCACTAAGAATATAATAAAACCTGTGCAGAGTTTCCTCATTTAATCCTGTTATTTTTGCACTTTTTCGGTCATTTTTAAGAAATCTTCTTGCTAAGTTTCCGTCATTTGAGGTCCCAAAACCAGGTTTTGGCTTATCCACAATTGAACCCCATTTATCTTTTAAAATATAATGGAATTTTTCTTTTCTATTTTTCAATTCGGTCTTCTTAGATTCAATTCTTACTGCACATTCCTTAATATGAAGCCGATAACATATGTGCAAAAAGCATTCGAAAGTCCTAATCCAAGCATGGATAGTGGGCAGACCAAAACTATAATTCTAAGTATAATCCAAAAGTATAATCTATTCAATTATTCCAGTATACGTTCAAAAACATATTCGTTCTTTTTTTCATTAGAACTCTTCCATAAGGAAATAATCTTCAATCGAGGAACTGTTAGCGTAGTACCTGAAAAGGAAAATCCATCAAATTATAAAAAATAGTCGACTATTGTAGCTGATATTTCCTAGTAAAGTAAGTATGCATTACAAGTGTAAGTTAACAACAATTATGGAACCTGTGTCATGCGGTGGCATGCTAAAAATATTGTAATTAAATTAAAATTACACATATTGATTTATTTAAAACGATAAAATTGCTAAATAAAATTCAGTATAACAAATAGTTATATCGTCAATGTTTAATAACTAAAAAACTATTTCAGTCCCTATGGCTCAATAAACCAGCATTGAAACTGAAAACAGTAACGCAATTGTTAGTGTATAGATGCATTTTCTTTTGATTAGAGCTTCTAAGGGATTAAGGAATGATATTTATAAAATCATCTAACTAGACATTGTTCTTTTCAACAGTGAACGGGATTCGGCGATATATAATTTTATGCTATGGTCTATTTCCACTTAAAATTCATTTTTCGTTATACTGTAGAGGTTAGCAGTGTAGTTGAATCTGGAAGAAAATTCGATATAATTACTAAAATGGCAGTTAGTAGCAGCTGATTTTTGCTGGAAAAGTTAATATAGATACTAGTGTCTGTAATCAAAAAGGTTTGAAGACGGTGTCACGCGGTGGCATTTCAAAAATATATTAATGAAGTTAAAATTAAGCGTTAAATTTGCTTATTTAAAACGGTAACATTTGTAAATATAGTTAACTATTACAAATGAAAACCAATACTTATGTGTAATAATGTCGTTCATCCATAATATTGGATTATATCGTTGGATTTCCAAAAAAAATTATTTCAGTCACATTGGATCTGGGCACTATTGGGTCTTCCTTTATTTTTCTTTGGAGCTGCAGAGCGATTAATCTAACAATATTAATGGAATCCTTTAATTTAATATCGTTCTTATTAACAGTGAACCGAAATTGATGATTAGTTGATATTACTTCTTTCCACTAAGAATACGTTATTCGTTCCACTGTGCAATGAGTTTGAATATGCGGGAGCAATAATTTTTCGAAAAGTTTTCCTAAATGGGAGAGGTGGCTAATAGGACGATAATGATCTGTATTTAAGCCAGTTTTATTAGGTTTCAAAAGTGGTATAAGAACGGCTTTTTGCCATGAGATGGGGGAATATCCAAGAACTGAGCAATTGCTGTAGATGGAAGTAAGATGATTTAAGGTTATTCAAGGAAGATGGCGGAGAAGAATAGCCTGTAAACTATCTGGCCCAGGTGCTTTCTTAGGTGCCATTCGAAATATCGTTGTTTTAACTAATTGATCATCAAAATGGTGTACATCGGAAGAATTAAATGGCAGAAAAATGTTTAGCATAACGATCACAAAGAGCTTTTGCTTGCTGTTGGGCTGTTGGAAGCGGAGAATGTAAAGTTGGAAGGTTAATAGGAAGGCGTTTATGATAAGATAATTGGGCTAATTTCCAAAATGTTTGTAAATTTTCCTTCATTGAAGGGGGTACATTCACCCTTAAGGGCAAAAAACTGCTATAATTATTATTGCCCATATACCCGAACTTTACTATACCGCCAGCATTGCAACAATAACAATAACAAACTTCTAATCGAATTATATTAATCTCAACCATAAATACGATAAAAGTATAAAAATAATAATAAAAAATAATGAAAGTTAAATAAAATTATATAATCCAATTTTCTTGATAAATTCAATGGTAATACAAATGTATTGTTTACTATCGCCCAAGAACATAATAAACTGACGAGGTACACCACATTTATCCATATTTCTACTATACTGAGGACACTCCTCGAAGATGTGCCTCACGGTTAGAGCTACTCTCCAGAGTTGACACTAAAGGGATCTCTCCCTGCCATCAGGTAGTCGTGAGTTAAACGACAGTGTCAAACTATTAGCCGTGTAATTATCACCTCTTGAGGACCAATGACCAGTTTTACATTGTCTTGAGGAATATGCCCAGCCACCGATGCTAGGTTTGATTTCTTTCAATTTATTATATTCCGATGCCGACCATGCACTCTGCCAGTCACCCAAAATCTTCATGTGGAGTGGTCGAAACATGTCTGCCGCGGACAAGAAAGTGGGTGTAATAGTTTCTTATTGGTGGGCTTCTCTTGCTGCTCCATCCACCTCCTCATTTCCGGGTATACCGGAATGGCTGGGGATCCAGAAAAAGGATTATCTCTTTTGAAGATTTACTGATCTTATTTATAATAAAATGGATTTCTTGGATTATAGGGCTATCCGAATAAATTTTAAAAAGGCTTTTGATTGTTTGTTTATTTCGTTTAACGTCACTTTATGCTGCTATGGCTAATCGGACGATGCTACGGTGGGAGTCCTAAATTTTGTCTATCCAGGTATAATTAGGATAGGGATTTTTAACGAGTACCTGACATCGCACAGGCTCGGGACCCCTATTTTACGTCCCTTCCGAAGGACGGCATAGCTAAGGATTCTTTACTCCCTTTAAAAAATCCTAAGGTCATCTGCCGGGCTGCGAACCCGCGATCTTGGGTTTAGTAGGTTGCTATGCTGACCACTACATCACAGGTGACCCCAAAAAAGGCTTTTAATCGCACTCAAGGAGTCAGAGCAGATAATTATCGACTGTTCTACAAATGTCTGAGCTAGTTGAAGCGCTTTTAATAACGCCGTTAGTTTCGCAGTAAAAATATCGCAGGCACCATCTAGCTTATACTTCATTGCCCTACTGTTGTCCCAAACTGCACAACATGTTGAATCATTTGTTTTTGAACCATCAATGTATATAACTTTGCTGCAGTTGTAATTATTTACTTGTTTAATATTTGAATGACTTTATGAGGAGAACATTTTTTAATTTTCGAGACTTGTTCATGGTGAAAATGGCCTTTGGTCAGGGTGAAAATTGTCTTAATTTAGATCGGGAATTAAATTTTCGTAAGAGTTGGGACACAGAGATCAGAGATAGAAATCTCTCTCGCCATGGCAACCAACGGTAACAAAACTTGCTAATTTATCTGTTTGGAGCTTCAATTCTAACCTTTTCAACTTATAACTAACTATACTTCTTGAAAGTTGCCTGTAAATAATATTTAACTTCTTTAAAACGATCATTTTATCTATTAGTTAGTTTTAAAACTTTAATATGAAAACTGAAACACTTCGTAATTTGAAGAAATTTAAAACAAACACAGAGAAATTCTACAGCGTGTTCTAGCTTCCACAAATCATATGGTACATAGATTCTCTTAACAATTTGACTTTCATTATTTATTTCATTTAATAATATTAAAAATCACGGGGAAAAAATGTTAGTGTATTACAACGAAACATCACTAGCAAAGCAAATTAAAAATAAAATATTGTCGTTTCCAAAATAATAATGTATGTTACGAATCACATGTGTGTTCAGCCAAAAAAAAAAATCTCTTATGCAAACTGCAGACATTTCAATCACATCGCACCAGGTTTTCAGGGTTTGTGTAACATGGATTTCAACAATCCTTATATACCTAAAAACATATTAAACATTTGTAGATATGTTATTTGTAGCTATAAATTCTATTTGTGCTTGTTTGTACAATTCTTTTTGTTTTCTTTAACACGTCTTTCTCAGGTGCCATTTGATGATTACCAAATTTCAATTGCCTTTTTATAAGCTATAAAATATAGATGAATATATTCAGATAATATAGTAATTCATGGGCTTTCTATATTTCTATCCTGACTAAAAACGCATAATATTGTATAAAGAACGCCAAGGGATGCCATGAACTTGGGTTTTCATCCTGATGGGTTTTGAAATGATGTTTATTAAAAATGATATACAAAGAATGAAAAATAATTTTCTTGAGGAACACCTACCGTTTGTACATAGGGATAAAAAAAAAATGAGGGATAAAAAAATTAAGGATAAGGTGAAAGTTCGCAAATACTACGTTTTATACTTTTTATGGTAAATACCTGTTTTATCGAAGAAAACAATTTTGATTAACCTATTTTCTTTCTTACCTTAACCACAATTTATTTTTATTTTATATTTGTTTCGAATTTTTTTTTTTTTTTTTTTTTTTTTTTTTTTTTTTTTTTTTTTTTTTTTTTTTTTTTTTTTTTTTTTTTTTTTTTTTTTTTTTTTTTTTTTTTTTTTTTTTTTTTTTTTTTTTTTTTTTTTTTTTTTTTTTTTAATAGTCTGACGTTATATTATGAATCATTGCACATTTACCTACTATGCGAAACAATATAAAACATTGAAATACTCAGACACCATTTTATTTACAAGCCTGTGATTTTTATTTACAATAATGTAAATTTACCACTTAACAATAATGGTTAGCTTCAAACGGTCCGTATTTTATCGCCGTTTTTTAAAACACATGAAGCCTGTATGGATTGCTCAAACCAAAATTTCCTTTCTCACAGTCTTTTTTTCTTGAATTATTTTATTCTTTGTGAATTACTCGGTATTCAATATTTCTTCTGTTTGTAAGGTTGTTATTGGTTTGTAAGGAGATGGCATCGTTCCACATAACAGAGCTAACCAGTCTATGGAATCGAACCATGCATGGAATTTAATGTCATTGATACCACACTTCAAATTGCCGTACCTCATGGATAGATTGAGCTGAAGAAGATTTTTTATCAAGTCAGACAGCTCTGCAGAGAAGCTTTTCGGCATCTCGTATAGTCCACTGGTGGATTTCTCGTAAATGACCATAGTGTCAGTTGCGTAGAACGGAGTGTAGCCGGCAACCATTTCGAAGAGCAGAACACCAAATGACCACCAATCTACACTTTTTCCATAACCTCTTTGAATGATAATCTCAGGTGCCAAGTACTCAGGTGTACCACAGAACGTATAAGTTCTTTTATCACCGATTCTTTTGCAGAATCCGAAGTCGATCAGTTTGAGGTAGCCATTGCTATCGAGAACGATGTTCTCCGGCTTGAGGTCCCTGTATACCATAGTAAGGTGGTGGATATACTCCAATGCTAGTACCACCTGACCACCGTAAAATTTTGAAGTTTCCTCGGCAAACTTGATTTCTTTCTTTAGGTGGTAATACATATCACCACCAGAAATGTAGGGAAGGCATAGGTAATACTTAGTAACATTTTCGAACCAGGATACGAGGTGGATGCAAAAGGGAAAGTTGATTGCTTGGAGAATTCGCTTTTCTCGCAGGTAAAAAGTAGGTTTTACTTTCTTCGATTTGATTTTGTGGGATATCTTGATTGCATATTTATCTCCAGTTTTTCGTTTTTCAGCGAGGAACACCTCTCCAAATGTCCCCTCCCCAAGCTTGGCAATAAATTCAAAATCTTTTTTACTTTCAGTCTTCACATATGATTCATTAAATTTTTTTTGAAACTCTTCCTTTCTTTCTTTTAAAAATATGTTCCAATCGACCGTAGGTTGTATATTCCTCTTTAATTGTGGACAGGACTCCATCCCAGTTAATCTGAATCTGTTTGTTTAATACGTTTATAAAAATTCTCCTCTAATATTCCTTCTAATAGCCTACTAAGGAAACAAATAAATACTATTAGCCCCATATTTTTAGTGAATATTTATCATTCTAATATTTTTAATCATATGAACAATATATAGCCATGTGTTAAATTCTGGTTCTTTATCTTAACTTAAAGCTACGCTTATTTAATATTTTCTTTTCTTCTTTTTTTTCACTTTGCGGCGCCGCTGTTGCCACGTTCGGTTGGGACGTAGACACAGCTGGCCTGACAAATATATTAGGGTGATTCTCAGATTACGGGAAATTTTCAGTACAACATTTTTAATAATTTTTAAGGTAGTTTATTTTTTTTTTTTTTTAAATATCAACACTTTCTATTGATATGGTCAAGATAAAAGTCATATTTTCATGAGAATTTAAAATTTTAATAGTGCGGTAATGACAATATCACCTAGGTAATGATAATCACTTGAATATAAGTTTTTAAAAACTATATTGGAGGTGATTAAAAAGTATATTGGAGAAGGAATCATTGGTGGTTTTGTTATTGAGAGCCTAGGTGAAAAAATAGAAATTTTTTTTTTTCAGACAATATTCCTAATAATTCAGTGGTAATCAAAAATAAAATACTAAATGGACAGTTAAACATAAACAGATTTAATTCAGTAGAAAACTTATGAATCTAAGGTAGCAATAGTAAAAAATATTCATTATCGCTCAGTTCATGTCATCACCGCACTAATAATTCGGGCATTTTATTCAAACCTAACCTCTAGATGACTAAAATAAAAATGATTTTTTCTGCCAACTGTCATACAATAAATAATATTCTTGATTAAATTAAAGCCAATAAACTAATTTGAAAACTTACTATGATAATATAAAGCGTGGTAATGACAACAATAAAGGTATGTGACTTATTTTGCAAAGAAAAACGTGGGCGAAATCTCCTTAACTCACTGGTGGCTGGGCTTCAGCTACCGGAGTACTACCACTACTACTGGAAAATATTTCCCCGCTGCACAGTGAGACGGAACGGTGTTTTTTCTAGACATCGCAATTTTAGCCTCTAAAATTTTTTGCATCGACTTCAAATTTCATATGGGTATGTTTTTAAGGGTGTAGAATTTGAATCTGAAGTCTGTTTTTGCCTATCATTTCAAGATTTTGCTCTGTTAACCAATAGTGTGTCCAAAAAATCCAATTTTTGTTTGTTCGTGTTTTGATTCCAGGGATATCATTTTCTATGATTTTGGATGTGCTCTATCGAATTTAAAAAAATCTGGAAATCAATCAGTTTACCCTTATGTGAGTTAAACGTGTTGTATGCCTTTTTCGTCGAACGGACTTTTTAAATATTTAAGAAATCAGGGTTTGTCGACATTTAAATGAAAAAAAAAACTAACCTGTTATAATTAATTAACCCCGACTTCCCGCGATAATTAAGTAAGTGATGATTTAAAAAAAAAAGTTGACTATGGCTTCAAGCTATCAAAACATGTATCTGGATACAGGCTGATGGGTCAGTTGCTGCTTATATGGTTTTATGGCTATTGTTGTCATTTGTTAACAACAAACGACTATACAATAACTAAGACTATTTATGGATCATGTTGAGATCATGGAGCGCAACGAAGAAACTGTCTATATAATTTTACCTACTCCTAATAATATATACTTTTTCTTCTTCTATTTTTTCTCTTTTTTATTCATTTATATATTTTTTTATTCAATTGTTTTTTTTCTCCAATCTTTATTCTATTCATCAATTAGCGTATAAATTCATTTGATTATTATTGCTTAAATTTCATCTTAACTCAATTATTTTTAATTAAAGTTAAATTATTTTAGTATGATTCTAAAAATATTTTATATATTATTATAAAAATAGTTTGTATAAATATTTATTTAAATATGCGTTATTCCGAGAAATATATGTATAAGAACGCGTAGAAATATATGCATCTATTGCAGGGCGCCTATTACCATTACTGCAATGTGGAAAAACTTAAGAAAAGAAAATAACTAAGACTAACCATTTTGAAATTAACAAAATACAATTCAAAACTAAAAATTACTAATATCATATTGTTTTTCATTTCTGGGGGTACAAATAAAAATAAAGAAAAGTTGATGGTTTAATAAGGTCGAATTACAACATTAGAAATATATAAACTATGCTCAACCACTGGTTAATTCGGCCATATTCGGAAAAATAATAGCACGTATTTAGCTCATTAAATACCTAAGGTAAAAGTCTATGAAGTCAATTTTTTGGACAAATTTGGACGTTTTCTTCAACACGCAATAATGTACTCTAAACACCCTGAAAGTTACTCCACATGTCATTGTTTTAGAAAATCCTAATTCTTTCTAATGATAAAACCATCTCTACTATTTTTTTTTTTTTTTTTTTAGTTTGAATAGACTAGTACGAAATAGAAAGTAATCTTTTATTGAAGATTATGAGGTATAATTATCAGTAAAATTTAAAAAGTTACAGGAACAATAATAATCACCAAATACGATTTCGTGTATTTTTATGTCAATTTTCATTACATTTTTATTTTAAATCAGCATTTTCACAATGTATTTCTGAAAATTTTCCACATTTTCTTATTCCTATGATGTTAGAAGATGGTGCGAAGCGGTCGGAGATTGCAATTAAATAGTTTCAATTTTTATTGCATATCTGGAAATTAGGGCCATTCGTCCCACTGTGCGCCGTGGCCCTGTTTTTGCGGCTGTTTCTCTACAAATTTGTTGTTTTTTTTCTTAGTAATGACGTCATAATGATGGGACGAAATTTGGAGCTATATAAACTTATATTATATTATTACCCAAAATACAAAACTGAAAACATTTATGATTGTTGAGTTTTCCTTTATGTGTGGAAATAAATTCTACAACCATTTACCTTACGTAACGCAAGAAATGAATAAATGTATACAAGAAAACTAGGAGTATCACACACCGTGGTAATGACATTTGAGTTGCTTAAGCAATCATAAAAACAATTCAGTAAGTTATACATTAATTTTTAATCTTTTATAGTGGAGAAATATTTCTTTTCTGTCATAGCAGAGGGGAAAACTTAAAGAAGAATTTGATCAATTGAGTAAAAATTGTAATGGACAAAAAATTGTCCGAAATCTGAGAATCATCGACTACCCGATTTACTGTTGTTCCATTACAAGCCCATAGTCCAATTGTTCATCTCCAGTTCCTGCCTTCCCAATCTTTCTTTTCTCCGCAGATCGTTTTCATCTGGCCCGCTCCTCCATCCTATAGATCTTTTTTATTTTATTTTTTTTTACTAATAACATTATATCTCGAAATATTATAACTGATAAAATTCACCGCTTTTATAACATAATGAAAACCAGTGAATGTGCTCTGATGGATAAAATTCCATTACACTAAGGGCTGTCACCAATGGCAGATTCTTATCTTTTGATAATTGTATTCTCATGTTATTATTAACTGATCTCGCAGGAAGCAAAATTTCAACCCTTTGCGGACATCCATTATATGCAGATTTGTTTTTCTTCTACGAGTTTATTGGGAGAACTAGAAATTTTGAAGCCTTTTGTAAAATATTTTTATACAAGATGAGAGATATTCTGATAGTTGTACTATCCTTTTGTCTTGAGAACAATGTTGAAATAATACTCAAACAATTATCACTCATCCAGTTCCTGGTTAACCCTCAAAGGACATGGTGTTTGAAAGAATTTTGAAATGACTTTCAAGCCTGTTGTGAATTCTTAATTTGTCAGTGTGTTTTCTTTTGTTCGTTTGATGCAAGACGTGTGTGATCCATTTAAAATCTATCCCAAAGAAATAATTTTTGCTGAAAAAAAATTTTGGTCGTGTTTCTTTTGTTTTTACTAAGAACAAACAAGGAATACAATATTTACGAATATACGACTGTCAATAATTATTTGAATTAGGGTGTGTTTCGATGTGTCGATTCTCAATTCCACAAATTCTTGGGAAAATCATTAGTATTGAAAATCGATGATCCAAAGGTTAGCTAATTATGTATTTATTATACATAGATTCTTCTCCCTGAAAAAAAGAAAAATAGATTTCATCTTTAATAATAGAGTAATTTTTTTATACACTTTTTTTATAAACTAGACTAACGTTGCTAGGTACAGAAATGTTATTTAAGCACTGAAATTTAATTTACGTCTGATTTTCGAAGATATGTATTCGCTATAGGAAAATGAAAAATAAGATTACAATTTTGTATATCTGAAGCTGAAGCACTAAAAAAATAAATGCAGCCTTAGGAGCCTTAGGATTTTTGTTATCTCAGAATAGATAATGTTTTTCAGTTTATTACATGTTGATAATGTTATTTGAGCGCTATTAAACTATTTAAACAACATTCATTGTTACGATGGCAAACATGAGAGACTCGAAATTCAGAATGCTAGATGAAGATGCATCTGGTACTAATGAAATAAATAAATTGTTATTCACAGTATTAAATATGTGATGACTCTAAAATAGGGAACTTGTTGTTAAAAATAATCCATATTAAGAATAATGCCTGAGGGAAGTAAAGTTAAAAACATTCTGATCGATTGTCTCTGGTCCGTAACTGTGTCGTTTGAGAAATGTCATCAATTCCATATTTAACAGAGTTATATAAAGTTTCTCCTTAGCATTATGATGACGTCTTTTAGTTGTATATTGGTCAAGTTGCATAATTGTATACGCAGCCTTCTCATTATGTAAGCTATATTGTCACTCCCTATTATGTAAAAGTGGAAATGTCCTCTATTTGATGTCCTTACTTTTACATAATGACTCTAATTCCTGTTGCTATTAAACAATATTAGCTTCCTACGAGGTTCCTCCTTTTAATATTCCTACTGTTGTTTTTTGTTTCTTTCTTTCGATTAAAATATTATTCAGAAAACATGTAAATGCATTTATTTATTTCTAAATGGCTGTAAGTGCTGTTATCATGGATTCTTATTTTATTATGGGGCTTCTTCTCAGAGGAGCAGTGGTTTAAAAAAAAAAATCAATATCTATAAAAATCATTATCTAGTGATAGTGCTCACTGGGGTTTTGGGACAAAGCTAAATAATAGATTTAACTTAGATCAGGCTTGGTCGGTCGACATTTTTTTGTCACCTATCTGGTTTTCCTGTAGATGTCAGTGTGTCAAATAAGAGGTTCGAGGGTCGAAGACTGTCAAAGAATGTGGCATGTATCCGTGAGATCAAGTCGGCCACATAGGATTCGTCAGTGTAAGTTATAGGTTTCGCGTAGTGCATCAGTTCTTGTCCGAAGTAATATATATAGTAATACCTTTTGAGTAGCGGTCTGAGTAATATCCTACTGAAACTTTTGAGAATCTTTTCTTATTTGTATGTGTGTTGGCTGTTTTCTAACATCGGAGCTCCATATCAAAGAAATCTGGTCTTAGTATACATTTGTTTATTAATTATTTGAATCGGAGTAAACAATCTCAATAGGTTAATTAGTTAGGAAAATATTTATTTAGGCAAACTAAAAGTTATATTGTATTTTTTTAAATGTTATATATCCTTATTGTTAATAAACATTTGATTTAAAATCATTTGCTAAGTGAAGTATTCGTCCCGAATCTTGTTATTTTGTGATTATTCTCATTAAAACCTCTTCCTTCACATTAATATATTTTATTTTTTAAAAAATACTAACTATTTTCTAGAATATTTCTCAATTTAAGATGCAAATGTTATGGTTGACTTTATGATTTAATGGTTGAAGAATATGATCAGGGATGCAGTGAGGTTACTAAACAAAACATCCAAATTTAAAAATAATTATATAAGGAGTGCCGACGTTTCGATCTACCTTGTAGATATTCTTCAGGGCTAAAAAAACAAAACAACTGGATGTCACTAAAGTTATACAAAAAAAAAAAATGACATAACTAATTGAAATAAAATAGAAATGTTAATTACATAAAGAATATGAAATGGTATCAAGATCTAGTTGAATGATACAACTTGTAATTGAACTATTGAGTCATCATTCAACCAGTAAACGTCGGCACTCCTTATATGAAGTTTTTTTGTTTTGTTTTTTTAACTTTTATGTGTAGTTTATAAACCTGACTGAATCCCTGACCATATTATTCAACTACTTTCTCAATTTAAATTTTATTTTCACATCAAATAACCTTTACCCTTCGTCGTAAACTCACGACTTCCTGTCCTACAGTATCCTTTAATAATATCCCACTGATCCCTGTTGAACAGATCCGCTATCTAGGACTCCAACTCGACTAAAGTTTAGCTTGGAATCCACATACAAGACTAAAACGACAGGAAACAGCTCGTCGTTTTCGACTTCTTCAACATTTACTCATTTGCATGACTGTTATCAGACCAATTTGGAAATATGGAGTTGAGCTTTGGGGCTCAACTAAACCTTCAAATTCTTCCCGTATCTAATCCTTACAATCCACAATCCTTCGAAAAATCCTTAATGCTCCTTACTTTGTTACCAATAAAATTATCCATAAAGATCTTAATGTACTATATGTTGCTGATTTAGCCCAAACTAGATACCTATTCTTTCATAGTAAACTCCATATATCCACACTAATCCTCTAGTCGCTCAACTTGATTCCCACTCCAATCCCGATAATCCTCGGAGGCGTCTTAAAAGAAGATGGCCTAGAGACCTTCTAGTGTAGAATTTTAGTTGAAGAGCTACTTATGAGTAGTTGCTTTTGAGTTTTAACATGTTATTGTAATAGTTGTGAACACATTTACTGGATGTATATATATTATACAGTTGTAAATTTCAATAAAAGAAAAGAAAAAAAAAAAAAATTTTCAGATCTATGAATAATTACAGTAAATACATCATAAAGGGATAATACGTAATTTTCTTTTATGAATTAATTTATTAATCTTCTGTTTATTTCCATTTTGTAATAAACATTTTTCATTAATCTAAACCTTCTTGGTTTTATTTAGTTCGGGCTTGCCAGAGTCTACAGCTTTGTCAAATGTTTGTTCCATGATACGATTTTGTTTATCTATTCATAATTAATATTATTCTTAATGGTTCTAGTCCCAGAATGATGTTTTTACTAATTTTAATTTTTAATAATAATTTCTCAAGTTATATTGTGTGTAGCCTGCGGCGTTCTTCCTATAGCTGCGTGGAACATATTAGCGGATAGCTCGAGGACCTTAGTACTGGATAAGCGTTGCCTAAACTTGAACTGTAAGATATAGGATGCTGATTGTTGACTGTTGACTTTCCCCAGCGCAGTGGAGGCGGTGGTTAGAGGCGGAGCGGAGGCGGCAACCCACAGTAGCCACCGCAGCCCACACTTGATGTTCACTCTCCCAGCCCTTTAGTCTCCGTCCCAGCTTCGCTAGAGTCTGTTCACACAGTCTGTCCTCCTGTCCACTTCTAATACTTCTGTGTTGTGTCGCCCTTTGGTATCTTCTTCGGTGTTCTGGGGGGCCCTCCTAGCCAAGGGCCCGGGCCCCTTCGGAGCGGCCTCCTGCGGTAGTGTCTTCGGCGAGTCTGAAGAGGGCCTCCTTCTCCTCTCCTGAAGCGAAAAGAAAACATGGCGGCCATGGTGGGCCACCTTCTGTTACTGCTCGATGACTCATCCGCCTCACCTGATCCCCTGGATCCAGCCTTCGCTAACAGGTTACTGGGCAACGGACCGGTAGCTGTTACCTCAATAGTCCTACTTTTTTTTGTATCGAGGTAAAAAATTAATTACACCTTTACCGTCTTGTTTATTCTTGAGTTAAAAATACATTTGACTCTTTCATTATAAATATTACTAATTTTATATAATATACAGGAATAATACAATTTACATTTTTTTTTTTCACCAATATGAGGCATGTTCAGTGATTGTTCCTAACATAAATCTCTCTCGATCATTGACCTAAAAATGTCGGACTTATTGTAGTTTTTCCTCCACGTCTTATCTTTCTTGACTTAAAAGCCATATGTCATTCATATTTTGGATACTATATTTGATATAGGCAAAAAAAAAAAGAAAAAAAAAGCGATATTCAACTCTTTAAAATGGTCTAGAGATAAGTGTTATTTCATAAAAAGACGTATTACAGATTTCAGAAATAATGAATACGTTTGTTCCTTGTAATCATTCATCTGTAATTATTGTAGTTTTTCCTCCCCATATTGATTATTTCTAAAATCTGTAATAAAGATTTTAAGAAATAACAAATAACACATATCTCTAGACCTTTTTAAATTGTTGCATATCGCTTCAAAAAATATTATATGAACAATTTTTTTTTTTTTTTTTTTTACTATATCTAATATGGTATCCAAAATATAAATAAAAGATTCAATTTTAATTATATTGTAACTCCATAAAACAAACTTTCAATTAAAATTATAAGTAAATCTGTGATTGTATTGCCATTTTTTGTTTACCAATAAAGTAGCAAGGTAAATCCCCCTCCCCTATGAGTCGGCTCTAGTTACGCAAATGGAAAGTTTTTTTTCCGATTTGATGAACCGGAATCAAAAAGTAAAAAATCTTACGGAAAGTATCTCGGAATAACAGTGAATCAGTAATACTTTAAAATTTTCCTTCTTTAAATAACTTTTGCTACCGTAAATAATTTCAAATAGGTAAAATACAAAAAAAAAAGATAATAATTTGTAATGTATTCTCTTCAATTAAATATTCGGAGGATTGGTGGCCAAGCTCTTTGGGGCGAAAGTTTCAGCAAGCACGGTACTGAAGGTCGATCGTCCGAATCCCACTTGAGCATGTTGGAATTTATTTCATGGTAAACCCATGGAATAAATCTTGACCTTCTCACACTGACTAGCACTCGCACCGCGATCGGTAAAGAATGGGCGTGGACGGGATGTAGGAAAGTCTTTTAGACCCAATATTATTGTTAGCTTAAAACAACGCGCATGGGTGGTATATTTAAGAAATTATATTTAAATGCTTAAATTTTATTTACATTTTATAAATTCATTATTTTACAAATGTTCTAAAAATTCTATTTTGTTTGTCTTATTTTTCAGTTTTATTAGTTAGGAATTCCCCACACAACATACACATTCCCACTTTTTTGTTCCTGTTGAATGTTTATCACAAACTGCATATCTCACACTTAGTAAAATATTTATTGTCATTACCCGAGCAAAGAAAATATCGATCCCGCTTTGTTGACACAGGGAAGCAGAAAAATCACCATTTGTATCTTATAAGACCCAGGATAGCTGTGGAGATATGTACCACCAGAACACATGTACTAGTAAATAGGCGCTGTTCGCGGTTGGAGGGTCACATTGGACCCAACCATGTTTTTGTCAAAAATTGCTTAATTGCAATTAGGTATTTGTTTGAAGTTTTAGAAGAAAATAATTTTACTTTTAAGAAAGCCCTAATTGAAGAATACTTAAAAGGATACGCCCCAAAATAAATTTTTGAAACCATTAGACCCAATCCATTCTTTGGGTCAAAGTCGCGCGAGTGCTAGAATAGGTTTATAACCTATAGAATAAAGACTTTAAGCCTCAAAAAAAAAAAAAAAAATTAAATACTTTGATTTCATACTCTTCCAACAGCATTTATTAATAATTTATACAACCATTCTTAAGGTCATTGTATAAATTATTATTATAACTATATATATTATTATATGTATATTATTATTATTACTATAATAGTATACATAAGATGTATCATTTTACAAAATGTCACAGTTATCTTGTAACATATAATTTAATTATTTATCAATTTTTATTATTATCTATTGTTATTATTTATTATAATTAATTATCAAAGTCAGACGATTGTCCTATGTACTGTAATCATATGTTATTCTTAGGGGACAAGTAGTCCCAGAATAAAGTTCATTTTCATCTTTTCTTCTTAAATTGATTATACCAAGCCATAATTCAGGGCAAATGTGAATTTCCCCTTTGGATTCAACATTCGGCTTAATGGTAATGCATTGGTTGACATCAAGATGCGCCTTGGATAGTGCCTCAGCTGTGTTGTTTGTTTTTTTTTTTGTTTTTTTTTGTCGTATCTGTTTGAATATTCAACAACTCCCTTACCTAAGTCGCTAATTTATTGTCAAATACCTTTTTGCTTTACATTCGCCTATACATTTAATTGGTGTGAACTCATTTTGACTGCAGATTAGATACAACTTTAGCGTATAACCAATATTTGTTTGTTGTATTTAATGTAAGGATTGTAGTTACTTTTTTCTTTTTTTTTTAATTGTTGTCGAATCTTAATTAAAAATCTGTATTTTTTTTTCTAAACCATCTAATGTTAATTAAAAAAATAAATATTATGTACAACAAATGAATTTGTCATATATTGAACAAAAACTTTATCTTAAAAAATAAAAAATGACTGCCTAGAAAAGTAGTTTATAATAATGTGTTATAATTAAGTTTAAAAACATACTGCCTATCCGGAAACATATATTTTAGGCATTTGAATTTTTTTTTAAGATGAAGCAAAAAAGCTTAATGAGTAAATTTTTACATTGATGAATAAAAATGAACACTAAACTACTTCGATAAGAAAACAAATAAATGAAATATGTGAATTATCAGGAATTACATAATTTTTACAATTTTTCTAATTATTTTGTTAATAGTTGAGCTTAGTAATATTCAAAACTTAAAATTGCTTTTATAACTTTTTAATTTTTTGATATGTATATATTTTGGCTGGGTGTTTATAATTTTTTTCTCTAACGTTTTTTAACTTTCAAAAAAGTAACGTTTTGAAATGCTCTGTTGGTGTTGCTCTGATAGAACCTGTTGTAATTAATTTTGGAGAAAAATTTTTGTTGTATAACAACGGTCGCTAGGACCAACCGTTTAGGAGCTATATTGATTCTAATGAAAAAAGTCACTTTTTACCTACGATTTTATGAGTGTTGTGGCATTGTTTGCCGAAAATTTTATGACAGTTCCCTTATCAGAAACAATGAACAACAGATAGACATATCCATGATCTAATGTTTTACCCAGTCAGGGAGAAATTTATTTTAGATTTTTTTTTTTTTAATATTTCTTCCAGAATCTATGATCATTATGTATCTTTTTGATGCTCTCTAGCAACGTTACTGTAGCTCACATTAATAATTTGACGTCATTTTCCTTATCAGAAATTTAATTCAGAATATGTTTTCTTATATAACGTTTGTCGCTGGGACCTACCTTTTAGGAGCTATATTGGTTTGGATGAAATAAAATTAAATAAAGTTCATATTTTAAGTGTTGGATCTTTTTAGGCGCAAAAAAAATTTGACAACAGTTTTCTCTTCTGAAGCAGCAGATTGTAAATAGACATATACATAATCTACCAGTCAAGGAGAAATTGAGTTATTTTTTGTATGATTTTTATAAGAGACCAAATTACTATGACTGATCTACTTACGCTTGAGGTTGAGGTAGATTTTGAAGAGGTTCGGTTTTGCTACACCTGATTTGTTTACTAATGCAAACTATTAATATAAAAAAAAATATCTACAATATAGCAAAAATGACAGAGTTAAAAAAAATTAATTGTGATAAAAACTTATACCACTAAAACCTGTGAAGGGTCTTGGATTTAGTTCTTTGGCAAGGATACTGTTCCTTGGCGAAGCGTTGTGAAACGAGGAGATTTGGCCTGAATAATGCTCAACAGCCAGGTCGTCCTCCTAAACGAGTTAATGGAGGGTAGATGTGCCCAAGGAGGGTCTCGCGATCTCGAATTCGATCCATGGCCCAAAAAGATGGAAATAAATTGTCTGTCTTTAGCCGGACTCGAACTGGGATCCTGGAGGTCGGATTTCAGTGCCTGCCCTACCAAGCTACCGCCCCTCCCAAACATTAAATATAATTGTATATGTACATATACCTTTATTTTTATAATAATTACCAGTAAAACTTTTCATATAAAATTTATTAGCTTAGTTATACATTTTTTTTTAGGTTTTTATATAGTGTGCTGAAAAAATATCTCTTGAAATGCTGTTTCGCTGTAAAATAACTAGCTAGGATACAATAATGGGCTGGCCATTTTCATTAGACTGTCGAGTTGGCTTCCTGCTTTAGCTGTTAAATTGCTGTAATATTTTCTAGCACTGTTGCGCGCTGCGTTGTTGCATCTATACTTGTGTATTCACCGTATTACTTATATTATATATTATACTAAAAGTCACTAGTTATTTATTAATTGTATAAATTTATAATTTTATAAATAAAATAAATAAGGTTATTTGATATTGTAAATTTTCGACTTTGTTCCATTTTAAATATATTTAAATTATATATTATAATAGAACATTATCAGTATATCTTGCATTCGATAATATAAAAAGTAGATAAAATTTTGTTTATAAAATTGGTCTTTAGAATAAATAAAAAAATTGGAAGATAATTTAATTTTTTTTTTTTTAACTAAATATAAAATAAACTAGAAGTGTTTAGAAATGATATTTTTACATTCTTTAAAATACTTTATTTTTTTCAATTTTTATGATTCTAGAAATTACAGATTCATCCAAAAAAATTATAAAAGACTTTAATCAATCCTATGTGAATAAATCAAGTTGAGCTTTGTGGCTACACTAAACTTTTTCATAGCTCATCTGATCCTTAAAATCCAAAAACCTTCGAAAAATTCTTGATATTCATTATAGTTCAAGAGCTGAGGGCTAAAATGAAGTATTTTTAAAGAAAATTTTCAATGCTGTTTTTTCATTTTATCCAATTTGTAGACTAGTAATGTTTTTGTCTGTCATCTCAACGTAGTCGGAAACTAAAACGGCGTCTATCCAAAATGGTCACTAAAAACATGAAAATGTGATTATTTGAAGATTTTTATTTCATTTTTTATAATAAACTAGATTTTTACCTGTGGAATAAATTTTACGCTGAGAACCACTTTCTGTTATTAGTTTTTTTTGGCTCATAATTAGCTATAACACTAAAACTATTTGTCCGATTTGAAAATTTTTTTTTAATTTAAATTTATTTATTTAATTTAGTTGAATTAACTATCAGGATTTATTTATGAAAATATAATTAAATCCTGTAAATTACCCACGCCAGCCCTCTGAACATGACGAAGTCCTTACATTTTGTTAAAACACGCATATTTAGCTTGTTGGCTTTGGTTTTTTTACGGGACTTAATCAAAATGTCATATATAAGGTCTGATAGTAAATTTAACTATTTTTTAGTCCATAAAAAATCATTCGGAGCAGACTAATAGTTTTGGATTTAAGCCAAATGTGTACCGACAAACGTTTTTTCGTGTGCGCCTTACCGCAGCTTAGCCAATCTATGAAAGGTGCCCAATCCGCTGTACTTATTTTAATATTATATATGAAATCAATCAATGCAAAATTTAATGCTCTTTAAGAAAGAAATGTATAACAAATTTTCATTACGGGGCTTAGTTTTTAAGATACAAGCAAAAAACCGAAAAAAAAGAAAAAAGTGTCAACAATGCTTGGTTTTAAAGTAAAAATGGGTACACTTTGTCTTTTGAAATCTTACCGTGTGCAAAGTTTAATGATCTACAACTTTTTATGTAACATTTTTTGATTGGATTAGCCATTCTTGTGTTATAGACTCTTAAACATGATCAAGCCAAACATTTTAAACGGTTAAATTCTTTGATTTTTGACAATCGATTATTGCTAAACACCTAAACCAGATTAAGCTTTTAGGTATGTCTCTATACGCACAATTTAACTAACTTTAATTTTGTAAATACTTCAGTTTTCGATTGAAAGCATTTTTGTGTATTAAGAAGATCAGATGTCTTTTGAAAAGATCTAAAAAAAGTCAACATTTTCAATTCAAAAGTGTGTTTTTGAAATTTGTCTGTTTCGGTAATCCGTCCACCTAGGAATGGCAGACTAAGTTATTTGCGGTAGGGCAAACATTTAGTTTATACAAATAAAAATCTTCCAATTATCACATTTTTACGTTTTTAGTGACCTCTTTGGGTAGGCGCCATTTTAGTTTCCGTCCACTTTGAGGTGGCAGACAAAAATATTATTACTCTACAAATTCGATAAAATGAAAAAAAACAGCATTGGAAATTTTCTTCAAATAATACCTCATTTTAGCCCTCGGATCTTGGACTTTTATCATAACACTTATAAACTCATCCCTAATGATTATAAACCTTCATATGGCTATCGATTTGGCCCTCACCAGATCCCAAATCTTTCATAATAAACTTCTAACCCAATTAATCCCACTACTGTCTCATTTAATTAACGACACCTTCCTCTCATTCCTTTGAACCTTATAAAAAAAAAATAAATAAAAAAATATCACTTTTATGCCTTCTAATACAGAACTTTAATCGCTACCAATGGGCATTTGTTTAACGAGTCATTGACATATCATTATATACTTTATCGCCCTACTTTACTTAATTTACTAGTTTTTATAACTGTATATTTCAACAAAAAATATAAATATTTATCAATTTTGAAATATCTGTGTTTCAATTTTTGTCACCTCTATTATTTACTAAGATCTGTTCTACCACTTACGCTTTGTGTGATTGCCCTATGCCAGTGATGGGCAAACTACGGCCCGCGGGCCAAGTGCGGCCCTTCGGGCTAGTCAATCCGGCCCGCGACATGGTCACACACAATTATACAAACGACAAAATTTATTTTCTGCAAAGCTAGAATAGAATTATTGTTTTCTTCTCGTTGCGATCCGGTTCTTCTACCGTTGTACCATATATGTTGAGTGCAATGAGATAAAGTTTATTAGTTGTAAAACTTTGTTTTGTCCAATTGTTCGGCACGCCTAGATGTTTTTCTATTTCATCCGGCCCGCCTAGATGTTTTTCTATTAGATCCGGCCCTCCGCTTAAAAAGTTTGCCCATCTCTGTCCTATGTAGAACCAGGTAGTCCTGGTGAACTAGTGTTCACCCTCCTGTTCTGTAGTAAGATGTGGACCTGGAGAAATCTCTAGAACGTCTCCCGCGCGCATCTCTTACAGGGCATTCGGTATCTTTCCCTAGGCCTCCGGTCTTCCACTTGAGTCTCATAAGCCTGCGTGATTTATTTATCCTTAAATTGTGGCAAGGTGAAGATTCATACTGTGGATCCACCACAAAATGACTTTCAACTCACTGAGGTAAGATTAGAACCCTCTACCTACCGTCCGTTTATAAAGAACTCTCATTAGGAACAAATATTAATTAAAAATATCGTTATGATTGACCCAACCTCCTTTAGGTGAATAAATATTTTTGACATCATTGGTATAAAATAAAAATAGAAAAAAATGGTGTCCATAATGTTGAGAATTAGTTTATTTATTTTTTCTATTAAATTCACTGAATTGATTTCTACCAAGAGAAATTCATACTTCAGAATCATCATTACTTAGCTTGGTTTTGTTGTTAGAATCTAAAATCGTTGGCCAAAAGACGGACAATAATGAAAAATATACACTTTATGATGAGAATTCATAATTGGGCTTTAGCTCGTTGCAAAAGTAGCACTCGACATAGCGGGGACGCAGATAGGATCTGTAATCCAGCTACTGATCCACTGCGAGGGTCTCGAACCCGCAATCAGCCCGGCTACCGTACACCCACCAGCGACCTGCGTTGCCAGAGGCGATCGGATCGCGTGGGCACTCCACCTGATCCCAGACGGCAGGCGCCCTCCTAATGGACGTACTGTTGGCTACGTAGGACGCTACGTGGGCAGCCATCGCCATTCGCGGTACTGTTTACGCTTTTTTGAGGGATCGATGAACGGCAACCTGATTTCGACATTTGTAATAAAAAAAAAGTTTTGGTTTTGGCATTTAAACCGTCTCATGATGTGGTTATGGTCCAGTGACAGTTAGTCATTTTGATTCATTTATAAAAATATTTAATACATGTATCGCATTAATAATAATTACTGTCATAATTCAAATGAAAAAAGTAAAGAATTTGAGTGAAATACCCTGATAAGTCATGTTTGAATAGAATTTAAAAACTATTTGGAAATGACATCAATTGTCAATTATGTTGTCTTATTTTACTTATTTAACCACGCAGGGTGGGGGGGGGGGGGGAGCAACAACGCCTAAAAGATTTTGAAAATAAGGTATTGCGTACAATATTTGGCCCAAAAAAGGATGAAAAAACAGGTGAATTTACAAGACTTCACAATCCGGAACTGTGCAAATTGTATCCGGTAAATATTATTCAAATAATAGCAGCTCGAAGGTTGAAATGGGCATACAAAGTCGTTGAGCTTAGTAATGATCGAATTCAGAAAAAAATAATCAGTTTTGAGCCGTTGGGTAAACGACCGAGGGGTAGACCGAGACGAAGATGGGAGGATTGCGTCAGGGCCGACCTTGTGGATTAGGATTTTGGAGGTGTGGGTTGGAGGGAGGTGTGTGGTCAACGGTTGTTTGTGTCGGCATCGAACCTTCGGGTTCGCTAAGCCTTTATTTATTTATTTACCACACAGGAGAAGAAACAATACACTTATTTATGGACTTGGTTTTTTCTTACTATTTAATTGTACCACTGATCATCCTATTACTTTGCGATCAACTACATATTTTACACATTTCATATTTATGTATGATGTAATATCACATTACATATTTTATTTTCCACATATTATCACTAATAGTTGATGTTTTGTATATAAATTCTAAGATAACTTTTTTAATTTTAATCTCTACATTATACATTTATTCTATTTTTATTATCTTATTATTAAGTATTTTATTTTATAATCTACTTATCTGTCTTAAATATATAGATAATTTAAAAATAAAATGAAACAATTATATTTTAAAATAATAAATGTTGATCTGATGTCTGTATTAAAAACAGAAAAAAGGAAGAGAAAAGGACAGATGTAAGTTAGGGTGAGGGTGAAAAAATGTGTAATGAAACTCTCGTCTCGATGGTATTTTGTACTTTTAGGGGACTACTAAATGATGTAAGCGCCAAGGTAGGTGAAAAACTACTTGTTTAATTTTTATTTTCAGGCAAGTGTGTTAAGCGGACAGACTCGTGGGCGTTTCGTTAAGCAGTTATTGAAACCTGGATTGATTTTCCGAAAAGAGGAATCATATTACCAGCCAACGAAAAAGGTGAGAGGTAGGGTGAGATCGGAGAGAGAGAGACCCCATTGGGTAAGCTTTCTAGTTGGCTCAACTGTTGATTCGGCCCACGAAGGCTGACTCAGTTCATTAAAGCAGTAAGGAATTGGGTACGTCGACCTCACACCTCCCGCTTTTCAAAAACTTTCCACCCGCCTTCGGAAAAATCTCAAAAAGGAAAAAGCTCCTGTCTCGATAAGACCGTTAGGCCATTTCATTTGCACTACGTCAAGTAATTTGTAAACGCATAGAAAGCTTGGCATAAATTTTATTATTATTAACCGCAAATTTTCTGAAATACGATCGTATTCTACGGAACCGTAAAAACCATTTTAAGTCTGAGAATTATTTTTGCAATCCGTATATTATGAATTCGAATGCTATGTTTACTTTATATATTGATATATTTCTTTATAATACAGACTTATTTAGTTAATTTATTCAGGCTTTTGTATTTGAAATTGTTTATTGTTTGATTTACTCTGATATTAATACGCTTTTATTAACTTCGCCTGTATGTAACGGAATCTCTCATTGTAATTTTCACCATTTTCCAGCAATCTGATTAATTTGAAAAATTGAACACGTTTCAAGGACCAATGACAATACAATAATTCCACAACATTGTTCTAATGTTTTCTCTTACAAGGAGAGGACACACTCAGTCTCTCACGGATCTTGTTGACAATTTTTTTGGAGGTTCCTGGTCAAAAAATATTAGACACGTATTTTGCCGTTCCGACCAATGGGCCCTAGAAGCCGAGAAAAAAAAATAAAATAGCATTAAACTAATTTATTTTATATCTCGAGTTTAAAAAAAGATATCGACATGATTCTTGCACCAAGATGTTTAATTTTGATTGCGAATTTAACGAAAAATACAGCCGCTCCATAGATTTTGGTTTAGATTAATTGAATTCTAAAAAAAATATTAGATTTACAAGCAAACTACCTATATAGAATTTTTCACACAAAAATTGACGTCAGACTCTAATTCAGTACCCTAAAAAACATTGAAATACGCTTATTCAACTAAATCAGAAACTATCATTTTTTTCACGCTCTTCTAGGAAAATGAAATTTTTAAACCGATTATTAGTTACATACCTTTAAATCGCCATTACTTTGTCACACATTTCACTGGTTAATATTGTTGGAAAGAGGAGAGCCTCAGTTTTCGTTTGATGTATATAAATGTAAAATTCGATGAACATACACCTATTAAAAAAGTTGGAAAATCCGAGAAACATTTTGATTTTTAGCTTGAGTTTGAAACCAGATAGGATGATGAAACCAAATACATTTCAAGCGTATTACCACTGTATATTTTGTGTAAAATAATAAAGTTGATACGTTTAACCGTCTAAGCGTAATTCATGTTTTTTTCAATTCAAACAAAAGTTGCCTACCATTTGGTCAGGCAAATTTTGATGCTTACGAATTTTTATTTTTCTATTTGGATGAAATTTCGTATTTAAGGTTTCTTTTTAATGCTGAATTCGGATCCAATATCGGTTCTTGTGAAAAAATATATTGAATGCACTTAACTTGAAACATTTTAGCTTTTACACTGTAAAATGTGATAGTAACTTTTTAGTCCTAGAATTCCATTTCAGCACTTTCAAAACTTAAGAAACGTTTGTATATATAAATATATATCAATAAATCAATTGATATTTTTTGATTTTCTTGAATAAGCGTTTTTCAATGTTTTTGAGAGTTCTGAATTAGAATCTGACGTCAATTTTTGTGTGAAAAAATCTATAGAGGTAGTTTGCTTAAAGAACTAATCATTTTTTTAGAATTTAATTAATCTAAACAAAAATGTATGGAGCGGCTGTATGTTTTCTTAAATCCGCAATCCAAACTAAAAATCTTGGTGCTAGAATCATGTCGATATCATTTTTTAAACTCGAGATAAAAAATACATTAGTTGATTGCTATTTTTATTTTTATTTTTTTTTTCGGCTTCTAGGGCCCATTGGTCAGAACGGCAAAATACGTGTCTACTATTTATTGACCAGAAACCTCCAAAATAATTGCCAACAAGATCCGTGAGAGACTGAGTGTGTCCTCCCCTTGTAAGTCGAAATTTGCTCATTCTTACTCTCAGATATGTCAATAAAACTAAAAATTGTTGGTTGATTTTGTACTAAGTGTTAAAATTGCAAACAAACCACAAATGGTACAGGGAAATTAGTTCGAAATAAGTTGACTGCTGGAGATTGTTCACCGCCCTTAGCTTTAAATATAGTAAAGACTATTCCGCGAAGGCAGGGAATACTATTGATATCGTCTAAAGATTAAAAATTAAGAAATAAATAAATTGTAGATTAAAAAAACTAAAAAAAAAAAAAAGCAAGAGAATAAATTAGGATTAGTTTATTTGGAAAAAAATTAAAATAAAACTTAAGTTATTACCAAAATAATTCAATTTATAATAAAACAGCTTGGGATGCTTATTAAATGTTACAAAAATTTTATTGGTGGCTATATATAAAAGTAGAGTTATTATAAAATAATAATAATAATAAAATCTCTATGGTGTCGGCCCATCCCCCTCATGTAAATATTATACATGTAGATATTACAAATTAATATGTGAATATAAAATCTAAGCAACAAAACTAACAACATCTTTAGATTATGATTTTCTTTCACTAATAACTGTCGCATAGAACTTGTTTTGGCGGACCCATTCAATTAATATTATTAGTTTTTAGTCATTGATTCAAATTTATTTAATTGGGTGTGCATTAATATGCATTATACGAATTCACACATTGTCTGTATTACCTATCACCCTTCACTGTGGCTGGTCGTAATATTTATAACAATGAAACCTGGTAATAATAATAAAAAAAAGTAGTTGATAAGTTTAATATTCATGTGGCAGCGGGGGTTTAAGATATAGTCTACTGTTTATATTTGGTTAAAAATAAATAAATAAAATACTATTGCATATGTATGTGGAATATATAAATGTTAGATTGTAAATAAAATAATAATAAATTATGGTTCCAGCATAATTACGATTCAGAGATAAAATATATTTGTTTACGCAAATTAAAAAAAATAAAATAAAAAAATGAAAGAATCCGGCTAGGAACCGCTCCGCCTCCGGAAAAATCTTATATGGGAAATCTCATCTTTCCCTCTCAGTCAATAAAAAAAGAAAAAAACTTTTATCCAGTTTGTGACGTGTTCGATTTCCGGCGATTTATTGACGGGGCACGGCTATTTTGATTGGCTCCTCAAAGTTCTTATCTGTCTCATTTTCCGTTTACTCACTTTCGACATTTTCAAGCGAAGTGTGTTGAGTCATGCAGTCAATTTTTTTTCTCAACGGAGTGTTAACTTACCTTCTTTGTTTTCAGTTTCGACTAGGTTTACGTTAGATCAATGGATGGAATGGTTAGATGTGATTAGTATTTGCTGAATTCTTTTAGAAGGTGTGTTAAACCATCTCTTCTGTGCCAATGCTTTCATATTATTACTTCTATTTTCTGTTCTGATTTAGTTTTTAAAACTAATTAAATAACTAGCTTTACTACTTTAAAGCTAATTAAAACAAATTATTGTTTCGTATAATAATTTATTTGTTTAGAGAAGAAGATAGTCAGGGATGCAGTCAATGGAACACCACTTCAAAGAAGAATACTATAATACGTGCCAACGTATTAAAGTATTCTTCTTTGACGTGGTGTTACATTGACTGCATCCCTGACTATCTTCTTCTCCATTCATCATCCAGTCAACCATACTTTTATCATCATTTATTTGTTTATAATCTAAACCCGCTATGTCAATTTTTCAAAAGTTTACAGGAAGACAAATAGATAATTATTCAAGCCGCAAATGCCGGGGTTGACAGAAAGTGCGATACTGCAAAAAAGTTTGGAATACCAACGAACCCCTTATCCACAATTTTGAAAAATAGGTTAAAGTATAAAAATCAAGCTTTTTCATTATCAAAGAGAAGGGCCCGAGTTCCAGGATATCGACGGCTGTGTTATGAAATGGTAAAAGCAGTGCCGCTGAAGAAATGCGGGTTTAAACGACGGTATCAAGACAGTGAAGAGGATCTTATTGCTGTTGATACACCACCATATGGAGATGAAACTCCTCAACGATGCAGCGAAATTACAAAGAAGCTCTTTAATAATTATCGTTTTATTATTTTTTCCCCCACAAATTCTCTTCAGAAATGGAAGACGTTAAGCCATTAACTCAGTCAATTTTTCTTTGGGTTCTTCCTATTCTTCCAGTAGGCCTTCATTCTTTCAGAAAAGGCTTGTTTCCGCTCTTCTGACCACTTTGGTCTGTACTGTTTTTGTTTTAGTTGCTCCGTTACAACATCCCATTTGTTTACTTTGTGTCTAAAGATGTTTCTTTCTAAAATGTCTGCTGGTCTTATGTTTGCATTTTTGAGGTCCTTTCGCATTTCATCTAGCCAAGGTGTCGAATTCTTAAGTGAAGTTACATAATCTATTAATTTTTTCATTAGTCGACTTTCTTTTATTTATTATTCTTTTATTATTATTTACTATATTATATATTCTTATTATATTTACATATTTTCTATAGTTAAATTGAGTATTTAATTATAAACTTCGAACCTCTATTTATCGAAGTCAGTCAGAAATCACCTCAATAAATTGAACGTCGATTAATCGAAATCCTCGATAATTCCAAGTTTTGGCGATCCCCTTGAGGTTCGATATATCGAGGTTCCACTGTACTAATTTTTTGATAGACAAAAAATTTGATCACAATTTAAAACCATCTTCAATATTCTGTTTTTGGAGTGGTCCTAAACTTGCGAATCGTCAATTTCAATGCATGCTTGCATAAGCCGAAAATATCTATTCTGTGTTGGACATAACGGGTTTAGTTTTGAAAGGCAGCTCAAAAATTAATTATTCGATAATCGTTTTACCCTTTATCGACTTTTTATAACTCTTTTATTTATTATAGATTTTATATATAAAACCTCTGTAACTAAGGGCAGATTTTTTATGTTATAAACTAAGGGCAGAATTATGTTATATTTTTAAACTGATGATGAATGCTTATCTTTCGAAACTAGTCTTCAAAATAATCTAGGTAAAAATGAAAATTAATTCATCAGTCCTAATTTTATTGATCCTCTTATACTATCACACTATCAGAACACATAATATAACTCACTGAAAACTGCGAGTGGGTAAAAAACCCAAACAGTTCGTAAACAATCTATGTAATAATGGACGACTGAGATTCAACTTTTTTTTTGGAATCCAGTGGTTTTTGATTTATTGCCTTTAAGCCATATGTAAAAGCGCTTTTCAACTTACATTTAAAAATTTATATATATTTTTCATAAAAATTGTACTTTACGGGTTCTTCTTTTGAGCGATTCAATTCAAGGCAACGCAGTAATGTTAATATAAAAGTACCTATTAAAAAAATAAGATATTCTAGTAATAAATTTAAAATTTGCACTCGACTTGGAACATTATGCAGGCTTCTGTTACGACACTGAAAGAAGGAATAATAAAAATAACAAATTAAATAATTAACAAAAGACTGGATAAATTACGCACTCCAGATGCAAGTAATTAACTTTTTTAAATGCATATTATTTTACACCATATTTTAGCTGATTTTTATTTATATGTACCCATGTTCTAAACATATATTTTAAAAGGTGGGATGAGTCAAAAAATATTTAGGCAAAGCTAAATAAAAATAATTTATTTGATTTGCCTACGTTTCGGCCAAATTTTTGCCGTCATCTAGGCAGATAAAAAAAACCCTCATACTATTTGAGCTATTCATTTTTTTTTTAATTATAATTTTTTATTTTTATTTTTTATCTAGCCTTCAAAGATGCTGCCGAAACGTTGACAAATAAAATGAATCGTTTTTAGTTAACTTTGCCTAAATATTGACTGATCCCACCCACCCACCTTCTCTTACAATATATTTATAAGTCAGTCACTTATCTTAGCTCTTCAATTATACATATTTTTGTATCTAGATCTGAAAAAAATTATCAGATCCCCTCCTCATATTAGAAATTCAGTCTATATTTATACAACTAGTTTCGATTGTTACAAATCAGTTCTAAGAGTATACGGCGAATTCAAAACATCAGCACTTTGATACAAAGATTTCATATATCTATATTATTTTTTAATATATAAAACAAGAAATCAAACATGTTGATACTCGTCTAAGCAGGCAAAGCAGAATAGCTTTTTGAAAAAATCAGGTTTTAGGGTAAACTGAGATGTAATAGAAATAAAGGGGGGAAATAGTCAGATAAATAGAATCTAAACTATAAATGCCAATAGAAGTGACAAATAATACATTAAAATCATAATTGTATTTAATTCTTATTTAGCATTATGCATCGTTCAAGTTAACTTTTAATGGTTGTTTAATCTTATATTCATATTTTTAAAATATGTCTGTAATACATATTTTTTTGTAATATTAAACCTCATAAAAACGCATTCGTGAAAGTTTTTATTTTATTATTATTATTTTTTTTTTTTTTTGAGATATTAGTATTGAGATAAATTCATTGAAATAATTTTACACCTTGAAAAAGTAAATATTATTGTATAAGTTACTAACATCTATTTCTTTCATTTATATCATTTTTTTTTCAATTCACTTCAAGGATGTGTGATAAGGTGTGTTTGGATTTCTTAATATTCGGCCAGATTCCCCCCAAAAAATAATCCCGTTATTTTATTTACCCCAGACAATTTTCTGTCCGCCATGAAAGGATATCATTAACATATAAATAGAGAAGGATATAATAAATAGCGGTGGAAAAGCTAGATAAGAGAAATCAGTAGCCGGGCTGAGGGAACACAAATAACATATCATGTGATTGGCCGGTGATGATAGTGATTAGAGCGCACGTGGGCAGCCGGTAGCCCAACACCTCCTCTCTATCTCCCCCCATTAGTTCTCAGCCTTCTTATTAGTGGATCTCTTCCGTTTTTTCTTTTCTTTTTTTCCCCGTTTAAATTTATTTATCATTATCGATATATTATCCTATCATTATGTTTTGGAGTCGATTAGGGTACAGGGTCCTTAACGTGAACAAATTAAGCCCTCCTTTAGTGGCTATAATATCCTCAAATTGTGTCATTTCCCTTTATCGCCTCTAATGATATTGATGTTATAATGAGAAGAAATAATTAAGGAACTTAGCGGACCTGATATGAATATTTACCACCTCATCATTAACTCGCAGACTTCTAGTCTCTTCCTCATAACTCCCATTTTAACTGTAATATATATAATACAGAGGAACATCGATAAAACGAACCTCAAGGGGAACGACAAAACATCGAACTATCGAGGATTTCGATATATCGAGGTTCGATTTATTGAGGTGATTTCTGACTGACTTCGATATATAGAGGTTAGAGGCTTTAAATAAAATACTCAATGTAACTATAGAAAATATGTACATATCTTAATGAAATAATAATAATGAAAGAATACCTAATTATTCAATTCGTGAAAAATTTAAGCGGACCTTTGAAAACAATCTGAAATAGTAGTTTGTCTACCTGAAAACGACACCTTGTCTAAGTCGATATCTTGGAACTCCGGCCCTTTTAACCTCTTTAATAATGAAAAAGCTTGATTTTCATACTTCAGCCTATTTTTTTAAAATTTTGGATAAGGTGTTCGCTGGTATTCCAAACTTTTTTGTAGTATTGCACTTTCTGTCAACCCCGGCATTTACGGCTTGAATTATTTTCAATTTTTCTTCATACGAAAGGGTTTTACGCTTTACCATTTTCGAGAATAAAAAAAATATTGTGGAACACATAATTGCTTTATTAGAAACTGAAACAAACCGGAAACAAATGTCAGGATGGGAGTTATAGTTAACCCTTCGTAGAATCTTTAATCAGTCATAACTCTACTTATTTAACAAATCGACTTCGATTTATAGAGGTTTTCTGATGAAACTTTGTTTTGTAGAGGTGCGGTGTAAGCTAAGCAATCTTCAAAATTCGAAAGGTGTTCTTAAGGTGTTCTTCTTCGATATGTAGAGGTATGAAGGCAGATTCAAGGGGGATAGAAAAACTTCGATTTATCAAAGAATTCGATATATGAAGTCTGCAAATCATGAACTGCTGTTTAAGATTCGTAGATTCGCTGCCTAACCATTCCTCTTACCATTCCACTAATATAAAATATATATTCCCGTAGAAAAAAGAAAGCCTTTCGCCAGAGATAATCTAGTAGAAAACCTATTGAAAAAAAAGAAACTGAAAATTGGACTGGTTTTGGAATTTTACACCTCAAGTCATCACTGAGTTCCTATAAAACTACATCACAACAGATTTAATTAAAAACATTGGAGTAAGGTCATTGATATGATCAAATTTACAATGATTAATAGTTAATCTAATTATAAATCTAAATCAAATTTTATAAAGAAAATACTAACGTACGGAAAAGTCTCGAACCTATAACGAGAAAATACCAATGGCTTCAATTTTTTCATAGATTTTTATTGGCCCAGAACTTCTTGTTGGTAGTTTTTCGCGGTTTTTAATTAATTTATAAGTTAAAATATCAGCAGTTACACTAGGGTCTTATGAACATATTTTATATTTAACGTCTTCAACTTTATTTTTATTTATTACTTTAACGGTAATAAAAATAATTGATATCGCTCAACCAAGAGGTCTAATATATAAAATGTAAATCATAATGTTTTAGGTTGGTTGACTGTACATAAGTTATTCAAATACTAGTGTAGAAGAGGCTATAGTTAAGGATTTCAATACACGACGATATATTCTTAATTTACTTGACAATGTTCCGGCTTACTGTTTTACCCTTCATTAGGGCATCTTGAAGGCCCTAGATCAACAATAAATACATGTTTACCATAAACTCTAGATTAACAAATATTTAAGAAAAAAAGCTGAAATCAATTTCTCCCTGACCGGGTAAAACAATAGATCAGGGGTATGTCTATCTATAGTCTGCTGTTTCTGATAAGGAGACTCATCAAATTTTCAAACCAATATAGACCCTTTACGGTAGGCCCTAGCGACCGATGTTATATAATAAAAAATTTTATCCTTTAAATTTCTGACAAGGAACTTACTGTAAAATTGTCTATCAGAGGAACACCAACATAGCTCAAATAATAGTCAAATAAACCCCAACTTTTAAAAAATGATAGGAAAATCATGACTTTTTTCATTCAAACCGTTATAGCTCATAAACGGTAGGTCCTAGTGACAAATGTTATATAACAGGAAATATTTTCCATTAAATTTCTTATACGAATCCTGTCGACAAATTTAATATGCTTTCGACACCAACAGGTATAGAGCATGTCAAAAAATTACTGTTTTGAGTGAAAAAAACCAACAACACTTTTTTATGGTGAGAAAAAGTCACACATTTTTAGAGTGAAAAAAAAGTTACACATTTTCAGGATGAAAAAAGTGTTACACAAGAAAACTGTAGACTCCCAGCCAAAAGACATATCCTTGTAAATAAAGCCGTGCAGTACTGTTATTTACTTTGATACATATATACTGTTATATATTTATTCTGAACGATGAATGAATAATATAATGAAGATTTGAATTGTAGAATAAATGACAATATATATTAGGCAAGGTATATGGAATTTTAATTCCTTGCATCCAGCACACACTTCTTCTTTAACAACAGAGCTATACCAATAAACCCAGATTCTTTTCAGCTTTTCGTCGTAAAACGTTCGACGCAAAACGGACCAATATCGGCAACAAAAGATAGCCTTAAGCAAATATTTCATAAAAGATGTAGCGTCGTAAAACCTTTACACGGCTCTATAAATCAGCAGCGTTGCAAGTTGAAGCCCCCCACGGACCTCGCTGGGCAGCTACTAATGAGCCGCAACGACCACTAAATATTTTGTCTTTTTACCAGGTGCAGGCGTCCCGCAGGGGTTTGTATCAGCCCTCGTTCTCCTTATGTTTAGGGGGAATGCAGTCATCACGGAGCCTTCTAGTCAGGAATTGATCAACGCTGTCCATAATTTCTAGAATAAACAAAAAATTAACTGCTCTTATGTTTTCAGATTTATGTTTTTTTTTTTTTTTTTAATTATTGTTGAGTCTATCAACACATTTTATTATCTCATTGTAATAACTTAGTTTCAAACACACAGAACTCTATATCAATCATAACTTTTAAAATAATTCTTCAGGTGTCTTTCTTATTTCTGTAATCCCTATATCAATGCATACAGAACATTTGATCAAAACCGATATTCCTTTATATAAAAGAATAGTTATTCTAAAATAACTGTTTAAAAGAAAATTTGTTCAAAATAGATTGATCATAAAAGTTCTGAAATAACAATTACTTAAAAGTAAAAGGTATATAAATGTAAAAGTTTCAAAAAGAAACTTCGAAGCCTCTATAAAGTGGGTACCCTTAATTGGAGAAAACCTGCGGATAGGCGTGAGTACAGCCAAATCTTCTCCTACTTTCACAACCGATGGCCCAGTAACAGTACATCCTTACTATACCTAAATACTGAACCCAAGACCCTCTATGAGTTGTAGTATTACAGATTTTTTTAATATATAAGTTAACATTTTACTTTTGACAAAGGTTATATATTTTTTTTTTGGACCCCTGGAATATATCGGTGGTTGTATTGAAGAAGTGGAAGTCAAATTTTTAGTAGAACGTGTTAAATTTTAACCTTTGTGTGGTCCTATATGTCCCAGGACAAGCAAGCTTGAGTGGAGGACAATAGTCATCCTCTAAGTTTTCTGGTGTTTTAGCAATAAGGAACTTTTTTAATACCTTTAATAAAGAAAGTACATAAATCATTATTGTCACATTCCAAGTTGAAAATAATAATTACGGGGAAGGTCGTGCGGATAACAATGAAATAATAAGATCAAATAGCACATTATTTCAAAAGTATTAATAGAGGACATTCAATTATAACAAACTCTTATTGTACAAGTTTTGCAAATTTAGACAAAAAAATACAAACTTTAAGTACGTAATTGAAAGGTCGCGTGGAGAACAATTGTTACCCAACCAAAACAAACGGAACCTAGCCTCCCTTTGCAGACGCTAGGCGCCTTATACCATATTTATCAATACCAAAACAAACCGTAACGATTTTAAGAGCAGGGGAGGACTATTGTTATCCCCGCGACTACTCAAGGGTAAACTTTCAGAGCAGGCTTTTTTATACCCCCCCCCCTTGTGAAAAATTGGTTAAGTTGTGCTTCTTAATAAGGCCTTAAAATATCCATTTTTTTTTTTTTTTTTTTTTTTTTTGAGTGATTACAGACCTAAGGAAAACGATCAAAAATGATCAGAAGAACAGGTTGAATTAATCGTTGTGAAACTGTTCCCTTCTTTAAAACTCTCAAATAGTGAAAATGAATCCATCTTATTCAGGGTTCAATCTTTGCGATACACAATATTTTTTAGCTAAATATGATTTTTGTGTATTCCCCAAAATGTATATTAGTGTGAACTAAGTATTCTTTCTGACCCGCAAACACCACTCGAGTGATTAAGAAGCGGAAACTGGAGGACTTGATTACAACTTGGAGTTTAACAGGTTTGCTTTAAATCCTTTTGATATGGCGATGTTCTTGTATTGATACAAAATGTTGGCCTTTTTTGGAGAGTGAGAAACCTAATTTTATATCAATAACTGGTTCTTAGCATCATTATATAATCCGACAAGTCGAGTAAGAACGGGTTACCTTACAGGTTACCAACCTAATCTAGTTTGAGTGAAAGGAACGGAATTTATTTCCTTGAACCTTCCGTTTCTGATTCGATATTAAGGTGCGAAATACTTGAAAACACTCAGCCTCCGCGGCTTAAGGATGCATCGTGGGGAATATTTTTCTCCCTTCCCTGAGATTGGTAGCCTTGATGGAGGGCGAGCGGCAGACGATAGTTGACAGCAACAAAGTAGTAACCCTCAGTCATGAATGATGACCCATTCATTTATTGCCTTATATCTAAGAAAGAAAATAAGTAAATTTCATTATTGCTAAACTTTCATAGAACTGTGGTGTTAAAGTTTGGTAGAAGTGGGACAAATGAAAAATGGCTTGTCCTTTTATATGGTAGTATGGATAAGGAAAATCCCACTGTTCCTAAAGACTTTTTCTTGAAAACGTAAATGGTGTATTCTAGCAATAAATATTGGCTTAAGTATGATTGGAGTACAGCGCCAGTACCGTAGAGGTGACCAGTGACACCCGCAATAGCCTGCTAGATTTATATCGTGGCAGAGAGAGATTTATCCCGTCCTCAGGAGCAATCTATTTGTTAGGCTCAGCTCTACAAGTGTCCCTCAGCTCATTAGCAGCACTACTCCCGGGGGTCCCCTCTCAGTGTCCCACATTTTATGCGCACCTTTATTGCGCCTCTTTTACTGCTTCTTACTTACTTCTCCCATGCCCGCTAGTGTACGATCATTAACATAGATCTGGATACGCTGTTGGGAGCGACCATGTTCGAAGCGTCATGCTTTATGAACAAGGTTACACGGCCATCAGGATACTTTTTAGTCATAAAACAGTATGAAATTTCTGTATATCTTCACAAACTGATGCGAATGATAATTTGAAAAAAAATATAAAATATACTTTATTCTGGAGCTTATTGTTCGCTAATAATAATAATAATGTACAATTGTCTGAACAGGTTACTTACGATTAAATGTATCAGTGATTAAAGAACACTTATTGTATGGGATAAAATAGTGTTATCACATATAAAAAACATGAAATATAACACATATAACACATGAAATTTGAGATCAAAGTCAGAATAATATACATAAGAATAAAATGGTAGCAAATACCTTTTTGCCTTTAATCAAATTCTAAAGTCTTGAAAAGTGTCTCTATCACAGTTTACAGAACGGTAATAAGACCGTTTGTGACATATGCGAGTGAGTGTTAGGTTTCGACTTCAGAGAATGAGAGTATACTGAGGATTTGGTAAAGAAATGTCCTTTAAAAAATCTTCGGTCTGGTGGATAATCACGTGAATCGGAGAATCAGATGAAACATAGAACTGGAATAGCTGTTTGGTGAACCAAGCTCGCTTGTATGGGTCAAAGTGGGGTTGCTAGGATATGTGCAAAGGATGCTGGAAGACAGAATCCCAAAAAAATATGATGTACGGCAGGCCAGGAGGAAAGAGATCAAGAAGGGGACCAAGGCTGGGGTGGTCTGGACTACATCCAGGATGACCTAAGAAGACTGGAAGTGAATGGTCGGAAGAGGAAGGCAGAAGATACACTGGAATGGCGGTCGTCGACCGCCGGTCGACGCTTTGTGAAGCCAAGGTCCGATATAATAATTTTAAAAAAACACATTTAAATGAATACTTAATTAATTACATATTAGCTAATAATTGAATATCAAGGAGGTGTAAAAAAACAATTATGTTTAAGAGAGGTTAGGGAGAGAGGTTTACGATCACAAACGGGTAAGGAATTCCAGAAAGAGGTAGGACGAATGATAAACGATTTCTCAAAGGAACCAGTGCTATGGGAGAGGGCACAATGGTTGAAAGGTTGATACTTCTTTTTCTAGATGTGAATAGAAGAAAGCATAATTATTATTTCAAGAATAAAGACCGGGTTTTATAAATAAATCCAAGCTCAAAATATCACCACGTAACGTGTAACTGCATAGGGATCCCAAGAGAGGACACTAAAAGAACAAAGACGGGTACTTTGTGGAAAAGAATTTCGAAATCTATTTGTATCCTACTTCTCTTTTTTTAAAAATGTTTTTCCTTTATTTTATAGTTGCTTTGTACGGATTATAGCACAATTACTTATTACCCTTGATTGTGCCAGTTTGAAATGTTCCTCAAAATAATGTCTTTATAATGGAATAAATCCTGATAGCGGTTACATCTTGCGAGTAAGTGCCCATTCCATAGCCAATGTTGCCCGCTACGTCATTCACAAATGAGGCTATATATTAGATGACACTAATTTATTCTGGTATCTCACCTAGCTAACGGTTTATTCTCTTGTATCTGCTAACCGCATCTCGGCTAGATAGAAGGCAATCCCCGAGATACGAGATGGAGATCGGTATGGAGAGATACTGTAAATATCCTAGAGCAGCTTGTGTATCGCCTCCTTTTATCGAAACCTCTTCTGTCTTCGTCCATATCCTCAAGGGCGAACTGTGAGCGCTGGTCGTTATCTTGATGGACGAAATGTCAACGGGGAAAGTGATTGCGTAACCGCTCTTGAAGAAGATTAGTGTATCAAAAGTTAGAATATATAAGGATATGTAGGATTGGTAGGATAGGATTAAATGTATGCCAACGGATAGAAAAGGATATTTTAAGATTATATTAATTTAATAAATTTTAATTAATTAAATAAGGAAATTGATCTTTGCTTTTTTGTTTCTACCAATTATTTATTTAGCTATTGATACCCTTAAGCAATATCTTACTGTTGTTATTGCAATAATAGTCCAATAAAGTTGAAATTTACAGTCATTTTTCCTTTAAAATACATACCAGTAATAATGTTTGGTGTCAACTTTCTTGTTTAGCTTTAACTTTCTTAAAGTATAGTAATTTTAAGCTGAACAAGAAAGTTAAAACACCAAACATTATTACTGGTATGTATTTAGCGAGATAGTGACAATAACTAATATATTATCAGTGATCGGCACCCTGAGGATATCTTTTAAAATACATACAGAATTTAATGTATTATAATGCAGTTAAGTTGTTGGATTTAAGTTTTTTTAAATCTTAAGTACATACAGAATCTAATGTATTTTAATACATTTAAGTAGTAGGATTTAAAAGAAATATTTTTTTAAACTGCCTGGTTTACCCTATTTTTAAAATTTAATATAATTTATTCCTAACTGCAATTTAATATAAGTTCCAAAGAGTGTGAAGTTACTAAATATTACAGACATATTAAATTAAAATAAATACATTTTCAAAATTGCAATTGTTATTGCCGTTTCAGATAAATTATGTAATGTTTCAATTGAAACATAGGAAGGTGATTCTATCATATGTTATAAAATCTTTAATTTATATATAATTGTCAAAAGCATTTTATTGATTTTATTTTTTCTGACAAGCAGTAAAGCAATTTCAGACAGTATTTTTTTTTTGTTTTTTTTTGCGTTTTTGACATGGGGGTACTCTTTGGAACTACTTTAAAAAGTCACTTGTATGTTAAATGGTGTACCTCTGGATGCGCATGAAGGAGAGCAGTACTTAAAATTTTCTTTTCCTGACTTGATAATGTAAATAATAATAGAATGCACTTATTTAATAAATATAGCAGACTTATAAGACAAAAAATTGCTCCTCGTTTCTGACTTCTCAAACGTTTACTAGACAACCTTTCAAAGCTCCCAATAAATTACAAAAGACTTACATAAAAATAATTAAGCCCGTTTGGAAAAACGGAGTTGAGCTTTGGTGCTCCACTAAACCTTCCAATTCTTCTCGTTTCTAATATTTTCCAATCCAAGATCCTTCGTAAAATCCTCAATGCTATACCTAACTTCCATAGTAAATTCCATATCCACTCAAATCCACTAGTCTTGCCATTGGTCTTAACTTGCTTCACACTCAATTCGTGGTAATCCTCTGAGGCGTCTGAAAATAAAATTGCCAAGTGACCTTCCAATGTAGAACTTTTATTGAAGCGCTGATATTGAGTAGTTTTTTACATGTTACTGTGACCATTTTCCCCATATTTACTTGTTATATGTAATGAATAAAGTTGTAAATATCAATAAATAGTTTTTAAAAAATCAATAATAAATAATAACTGTATAATAAATAAAGATTATTTAAACAGATCTCTCATCTAGCTTGTTTACAATCTTCTCGGAGTATTTCCAGGTATCTGAGTAGTGTCCGTGTTTTATATGAATATTTTATTACGTCCACGCTTTTGTAACGATTATTAAATTTATTTTACTTTTTTTTTTTTAACTAACAGGAATATAATTAATTACATATTAAATTTTCAAAATATATCTTATAAGTCGTGCTATCTTGCGTTACAAAGGACCATGAAGATCCTCACAGAATTCAATAAAATACTTCTGTTCCCAATTTCAATAAAGTAAATTTGTCGTCATCAGATTAAATATCGAATTTCATTGGCTCGGTAGCCCTTTACAAAAAGCTTGCCCAATATCTTTCTATAATGAGGGTTCCTATTGTTTTATTAGAGATATCCCAACCCGAAACCTAAGCTCCCGGTTTTGGGCTACAAGCTTTATTGGGGTACGGAATTTATAGTTTTTAATTTCGATGAGGAGCATTTTTCATTTTTTTCCACCGGACGAGGAGGACCCCTGGTGGGACCCCACACCGAGGCGGCTACCAACTTAACCACTTTATGAGGCCCTTTATATCCTATTTATCGCCAACGTTTAGCCACAATGTCCCCCCACAGTAAATAAATAAATTCCCTTTATCCCCGCTATTAACACGGGCCAGTTACCTGCTCCTTCGCGGCTGGCTTCTATGTTTCACATGGTCGTTTATGTTTTCTGTAAAAAGTGGCCTGTCCCGGAAACCCGTTCGTTGTGTCTTAAATACGATACGATGACTTGTAATTTATTTCTGGCGGAAAATTAAATTGGCGGTACGGATTCTCGTCGGTGCGCGGAACTAAACCAAAAGGTTCCCGCTATAAATTGGGTATATGTTGAATTGATATTATTTCCTATGTTTTCATAAACATTAATATAGATTTTTTTTTAATATAGAATTTTCATGGCTACTCTTAATTAATTATAACTTCCTCATCTAATGATTTTCATATGAATTAATCCTCTTTCTGTTATATACCTTTGCTCTACATTCTTTACTATCAGAAGTGTCCATTATTCGAATTTCTCTCTCACAAAATGAGATGTATATAAAAACAGGTAATTCAGTTGTTTGTTGAGGCTTGCTATGTTTTTCTACAGCTTGGGAGCTTATTAAAGAATCTATCATAATCAATAAGAGATATAGCCAGGCCCCGTTTTATATATGGGCTGACTGAGCTATAGGGGTGCCAAAAAAATTCAAATTTTTAGGGGCGCCAAAAAAAATTCAAATTTTTGGGGGCGCCAAAGCTGTTTGCAACCCATGGCACAAATCATCCTAAACCCTGGCCTGGATATAGCCCTTAGTACAATACAATAATATAATATAGTACAATGGCTCCCAACCATTGATGACTGATCTATTTCATTCTGTTTGTCGGGTTAACCAATTCTATCTTAACTATTGGTAATAGGTAATATATAATATATATAATATATATAGTAATAGGTAATTGAAATAGGTAATGAACTATTAATATTATCCGTAATTAGATTTTAATTATTAGTACTATAGTATTCTCTGAAAAGGAGTCGATTGATACCTAAAAGTTTGATTCAATGGATGGATTTGTCAGTACAAAAATTATATTGTACACTTATAACAGGATATGGAGAATTACTTAATCTAAAGGTTTTGTCATACAAAGAATTACTTATTTGTTACAGTTGGGCTGGGCAGTTCTAGGTCTGTCTTCGTTCATGGTCATGTCCATCTTTTCTGAAAACAAATAAATTCAAGAAAATACTTCGAAGGTTTATAGTTCACGCCTTGACCTTTCAAACATATTTGATTTTTAATGAATAAAAATGTATATACATATTAACTGGTTAAAGATATCCGTTTGCTTGATTTCAGTGAAATTAATTTTAGAGCTTAGTTAAATATTATTAAAGTTACTTTTATATTTTTATAATTTTTTTTTTTTTAGTTAAGTAATTATTTTGGCATTAACTTGAAATCAGACAGCGGTTGTTTACTTCAGAAAATTGTGAACACATTTGTATAAAGATTAGAGGTGGGTCTAATTGTCATGACTTTCTCTACAAACCATAAGATTCAACCATAAGTTGAATACTCTATAGCCATTGGTCAACGATCGGTTCCTGCCACAGCTGTATCAACCACCTCCTCCCACCCTCTTTCAAAATATTAATAAAATAAACAATCTATAAGATAACAAATGTCATGGCTCGAGTGGTTTTGGCGTTGGATCCTGTGGAGAACTTTGGTTAATCAGGATTATCTCAAGAATTATAGCCTGTCACGATATTCAAAATCAATACGGCAGGCATTAATGCTCTTATATTCATCGGATAGAAGAAGGTTCCGTTTTATATCATTGCCAATAATATGCCGGAGATAAGAAGATAATCCCAATATTGAAAAATTTATATGCTTTTAATGTTGTTGTTTTTTTTTTCTCCTACAGAGCACGGTGACTAGAAAAAACATAAAAACCCACGAGATAGACAAGCATATCAGATTTTTATATTTTCTTTTTGCATACTAGTTCTTATAAGAATTATCATACATTTATTCCTAAACAATATTTAAAAAAAAGTAGTAACGTACATTGACGCTTAAGCCACATGTTGTATGTCACTTTCTGGCTGAAATTAAATCTTATCCTTTACGTTAAATTTCGCGCTAGATCCATTCCCGAGGCAGAATTTCGAGAGAGAAAAAAAAAAAAAAAAAAAAAAAAAGACCGAATAAATATTAACTACAGCCAGTTTTCTCTACATGTCACAAATGACATCGTTTGTCCACAAGCCTTAACTAAGCTGTTATAAGTTTCTCATTTTTTTTTCTCGTTTTATATTAAAGCAATTAAGCGGATTTTTTGCTTTATTTGGATAATCATAATAATATTAATAAATCCCTTTTATGTGATTCCTGTAAAGTCCGGAAAAATTACTTAAGGTACGTGGCTTAAGCGACGAATATAGTATAATTTTTTTTATTTGATTACCTTAAACTTAATTATTCCTATGTTTAATTTAATTTTCAAATATTACACAATGCATCTTATATTTTCTAATGAAGTAAACCGAAATTTATATCTTCAAATTTATTTTATCTCTTATTAATTAATTTACCATTGTTAGGGAACAGCATATTCTTTTAGTTATGTGCTCCAACTAGGGCTGTTTTGATTGGTGATTCACATCTTAGAGTGGAACTGTAATACATAATTAAATCAACCGACCGAGGTGAGAATCGAAATCACGACCTTCCGTAACGAGCGTTTTGAGACTCTCTCCCAAAGCGTACCGTGTAAATGGATGTATATATACCCATAATGCATGTAAATGGGTTGCCAATGAAGTATTTAATTAATTACTCATATATATTGTTTAAGGTTTGAATGGCAGAGAATTGTTGAGGAGGCCAGGGTTCTACAAGGACCATAAGCGGCATAAGATGATGATGATATATTGTTTAACTTATATTTCTTTATTTAGTTATAATTACAAAAATTAGTGAATTTACTGACAAAAAAGGACCTTACAGACATGAGGGAGAGTAGCTTTCAACTGTACCACCTCATAGCATGGATCAAATTTAAAAATAAAAAAATAAAAAAAAAAAAAAATATATATATATATATATATATATATATATATATATATATATCGAGCATATATCTCATCCAGCTTCTTTTCAGCCTTTTTCAATCATGCTAATATCACGAATTATAATGTTTGTTTATTTTGGGCTTAACGCTCTTATGTACTCCAACTAGGGCAGGAAGGACGGGTTATCCTACAGGTTACCAACCTGTTATAGTGTAGGTTGGGAGGGTCAAGATTCATTTCGTGGGTTCGTCACGAAATAAATATTAACCCGTCCAGCTGGGCTTCGAACTCAGTACCTTCAGTACAGAGCGCGCATAGACCCTCGCTCCAACTCGCTCAGCCATCGAGGTCCCCGAATTATAATGTTGTTATGTTCATTGAGTCTGCCATGAAATTGTATATAAGGTTATGTATGTTGATTTCCTACAGACCTTACATACACTGCCTGTCAATATTTTCCTCACCTAAAATCACTAAAGTTGGCAATTAAATATCTTGATGGAAACTTTTTTTTTTTTTTTTTTAAGGCGCTTATTTTTCACATCTCCCTGTGGCGTATGTCTATAGGGATTTGCGTAAATAATTGCATGTATTTATTATTTACCATTGTTTTAATGTCGAGCTTTTTTTGTAGGATTGGATATAAGAGTTGTAGTATCTTGTTTCAACAGAGACGCTTTTAGGATTAATGAATTAATTGAATTAACTGTGGGAATAATTTTATTAGAATACTAGTTTCGAATGCTAAACATTCATCTTCAGTTCTAAAACATACAACAAAAATTTTAACACATCAGCAATGTGCTACATGGATTATATATACTAAAGCTTTCAAAAATGTAAGACATGAAATAAAATATTGATACGTACCTGAGAAGATCTAACAAATATCTGAAACATATCCATCGTGGAAATGGGAAGGGGCAGCTTGGTTAAATTTTTGGGGTTTACTATGGGAATTCCTCTAAGGTTCATTGGTTTTTTCCGTTCCTATTGGAAATAAATTTAAAATGGGGCTATTCGAAATGTTCATTTGGTCATTTAAACAAAAATCTGGATCGGTTTTAAACGGTATATTATTTTTAATGATTCATAAATATTTTATTTTAGGCTATTTTCTACTTGATGTATTATTTTTACTCCCGAGTCACAATTGAATTTATGGTTATTTTCATATAGAAAGCAAAATTGGAATTTTGGGTCTTATTATTATTGTCCAATTTCGCTACCTGCCCCCTTCCCCTTTCCACGATGGATATACTTCAGATATTTGTTAGATCTCCTCAGGTGAATACCAATATTTGATTTCTTGTGCTGATGTGTTGAAAATTTTGTATGTTTTAGAACTGAAAATGAATGTTTAGTATTCGAAACAAGTATTCTAATAAAATAATTCCAATAGAAGTGGCAATTAATGCAGCAACCCTAAATGTATTGATCCTTCTATACCATCATACGTACCTCAAGTGAGAGACGGTTTTGTTTTACATATGGCCTCCAGTTTTACTCATTACTGATTTCCTCTTCTAAATACTTTATGTAGTTGAGAGGGAAAATCAATTGAATCAGATTCTTCAAATGTTATCATGATTAATCACATACATTATGCGGTTAGATATTAATAACACCTTGCTATTGCTATGTTGTATAACATCTCAATACTTCTTTCTTCTTGACTATCTTATTAATTTTTAACCTTATAGGATCTTATGACTGATGGAAGAGCTCGACTGCTAGCTAGCCTATGGACGAGGCCTGGGCTAGCCGTTGCAGGCAAACCGGTCGAAGATATCAGCGGGCGCTCCTCAATCACTCCTACTTGCTATCAACCATGTCTCGGACCAGCGCTAAAAATAGCCCCTTCTTGTCCCTTCCTATCTCTAATCTTGTCTCTTCCTATCGTCCTCTGGTGCCAATATTGTTAGCAATATGATTGTTTAGATATTACATAAACAAGTTTAGTTTGATTTAAAATATTTGGAAAGCAGAGGTCATCGAAGAAAGTGCAACTGGCAATAACTCTTCGATTGTTTCAGAGAACTCATGCGTGATTGCAACTCGTACTTTATTATAAAAAGTTCATATCTTAATTAAATAAACTTTCTGATATTATATGAAAGAGAGAGAAAGAAAGATAGATAGATAGAGAGAGAGTGAGAGAGAGAGAGAGAGAGAGAGAGAGAGAGAGAGAGAGAGAGAGAGAGAGAGAGAGAGAGAGAGAGAGAGAGAGAGAGAGAGAGAGAGAGAGAGAGAGAGAGAGAGAGAGAGAGAGAGAGAGAGAGAGAGAGAGAGAGAGAGAGAGAGAGAGAGAGAGAGAGAGAGAGAGAGAGAGAGAGAGAGAGAGAGAGAGAGAGAGAGAGAGAGAGAGAGAGAGAGAGAGAGAGAGAGAGAGAGAGAGAGAGAGAGAGAGAGAGAATGGCGGAGGAAGAGGAGTGTTTCGAATTTTTCTATGGAAGAGGTATTTCTAATGTGAGGAGGGAGAGAATTCCATAGAGGAGCCGGCAAGAAAGGGATCGTTGTAATGAAGTTGTGTAGGATGAAGGATAGAGATCGGTAAGGATAGGGATCTTGTATGTAATGATTGGCTTATAAGCCATTCTATCTATTGGAATGTGTGGCCTAATCCAATACCTTTTTACAAATACAATGTTTTCTTTCTCATTTATTATTTATATTTTGCGTATGAATTTGTAATATAAGTAGATATATTGTATTGAAGCGTATCGATTCTTTGTATTTAAAATTATTTAAATTAGTATTCATACATGACTAAAACGAAAATAAACTCGAGCTGAGGAGCCAAATCCTCAATGTTCCTTATTATGTCACAAAAAAGCTTATTCATAACGAACTTGAAATCCAATATATTGCAAATTTTGCCTTTATCGAATACGTATACTTCCATTATAAAAAAAAGAAGACAAGTAAAGAACAAATATAATACAACATACTTTGCAAAAATGCAAAACACAATATTAGAAAAGATATAGATAAATATAATCGAGATATAATTGAGAAGCTTACAGAGGAAAATGCAGCAGTCAGAAAAGCAAGAAGGATCACTTCGGGAGGAAAGAAATGGATCACCAAGCTACACAGTACCATCGGTCAAGCATTAACAAACAGAATAGATGTCCTGAGCAGTGCTACTTCTTTCTACAGGGACCTTTATTCAGACAGCGCAAAAATATTAAAAAATGAAAACCCAAATATCGAACAGTACCCAGAAAAATTCATAGATTTCACTGAAGATGAAATATTCGTACTAATTCAAGAAATCAAAAATGAAAAAAAGCCAGGTAGAGATGGAATCAAAGCTGAACTTATAAAAAGCGTACCTCATAGTATGACCCCACCAATAACAGAATTATTTAATAAAATTATACAAATGAATAAACTACCCTCTCAGTGGTTGGAATCAGACATTCTATTAATCCACAAAAAAAGTAACAGACAAAGCCTAACCAATTACCGCCCTATACGTTTAATTCCTGTATTTGCAAAATTGTTTTCCAAAGCCCTCCAGAAGAGATTAAAAAACCAAATAAACGAAAACCGACCTCCAGAACAAGCTGGATTCCGCAAAGGGTACTCCACAATTGACAATTTACACACAATCCACCAAATTATCGAAAAATCCAACGAATATCAAATACCAGTATATTTTGCCTTTATTGACTACAGCAAAGCATTCGACACCGTAAAGCATAATTTCCTATTCAAAAGTCTTCAAAAACAAGCTATCAACAATGACATAATCCGTATTTCACAACATTAGTATAACAATAGTAAAGCCCGAATAATTCTCGAAAAACCTGGCGCTGACTTTCCGTTAGAAAGAGGAGTAAAACAAGGAGATCCTTTATCACCTGAACTCTTTAATTGTGTTCTAGAAGAAGTGTTTCGAAAACTGTACTGAGAAAAAATGGGAATCACTATCAATGGAGGAAAACTATCGAATCTGAGATTTGCTGACGACATTGTCCTGATGTCGGAATCTATTGAAGAAATAAATTGCTTGCTGCAGCAACTAAACGAAGAAGGGAAAGAAGCAGGACTAGAAATCAACTATAAAAAATCTTTCCTAATGACAAACAGAAACAAGGAAGAAATTTACGTAGAAGATAGGAAGCTAAAATGGGTAGAAGAAACCGTTTATCTCTGGCAATACATATCTTTTGAAGAAAAATTTAAAAAAGAATTAAAAGGCGAACCAAAATAGCTTGGTCTAAATATTGGCCAAACAAAGATATATTCAAAAGTAACATGCCTTTCGACCTGAAGAAAAAAGTTTTCGATATTTGCATTCTACCTTCCCTAATTTACGGTTGCCAAACTTGGCCTGCAAACAGACATATAATTAATAGCCTAGCTATTACCCAAAGAGCGATGGAAAGGAGCATGCTAGGGCTAAAGCTAAGGGATAAAATCCGTAGCAGGAAGATTCGCAAAATAACCAAGACGAAAGATGCGGTGACAACTTTCCTAGAAATTAAGTGGAAATGGGCAATGCCACATAGCAAGAATGGACAATAGAAGATGGGCCGAAAGAACCACAGATTGGTATCCTGTCCATTCAGCACTAAAGAGAGAAAGACCTAGTTCGAGATGGCGGGACGACATCGAAGATATTTTCGGGTGTCTATGGCACCGGTCAGCACATGATAAAGTCATTTGGAAAAAACTGGGAGAGGATTATGTCCAAAGATGGGCCACTTTTCCTTGAAAAAAAAATGTAAATTTCTTTTATTATTTTGTAAATATTTCATATGGAAATAAAGGAGCTATTATTATTATTATTATTATTATTATTATTATTATTATATTGAAGTGCTATCAATGGGTGGTTGCTTTTCAAGTATTGTAAGTTCATTGTATAGTTGTAAATATCAATAAATAATTAAATATACTCTCTACTTCTCTATTAATTTTAATAATCTTTTCTTTACAGGTCTTAAGTAAGAAGATAGAGGAAAATTCAACAGAAATGGTGAGTAAATATTTATTTCTAATACATTAATAATGTTTTAATCAAATTCAATTTTAAACTAATATGAACCTTGGTTTTCCGTTATAAATAACAAAACCAACATTTTATTTGTCTGTATTTAATTTTAAAAATACCTGTATAACTACAGCCCATGAAGGTTGTTGGATTTAGTTCTTTCGCTGATAATGTAATACTTAAATTTAAGGATATACTTTTACTAGGCCAACGGTTGTGAAAGACGGAGATTTGGCCGAAATTACGCTCAACCGCCAGTTTTTTCCTAATTAAAAGTATTCACTTTAGAGGGGCTCGTCTTCCAACCTCGAAGTCGATCCTTAAATAACAATATTGTGGATCACTATTTTTTTTTCTCAGTATTTTTCTCTTTAATGCTACTAATACGTTCAAAAATAATTGTCCCTAAGAATTCAGTCATTTCCCTAACCAGAAACCAAAATCTAGCTTGAGTTAGCTACCGGTAGTAATTATCAGTTCGGTTGTTTTCATTAACGTAAATGCTCAAAATTTAAAGCAGGAAGATGATTGTAATACTTATTAAGCATTTTTATGTCATGTGGAGACTAATCTGAGCGATCTGGTGAAATGGCGAATCGAATTTCTATTTATACACTTTAAAATTCACAACATGCCCTATCCAGTTAATCCAACACCCCCCCTCTCTAATTTTTCTGATGCCAAAGGAAGAGACTGCTCCAACAAGAAGACACTCCGCTGACACTTTACGATCCTCGTCCTCATCGGAACAAGGGTTCAACTTTATTGCTCCCGCCGATCACTGTTCTTCCAGATGTAATTGTTTTTTTGAACACATTGTATCTTATTTAGCGGTGGGAAAAAAGTCTTATTTCACAGGTCCGTGACTGTTTTAACGAATGTGTCGTGATAACAAACACTTTACAACCGAAGTATTCCATTAATATTGAATGTCTTTTGGAACGTTTCTAACATTATAGAGACACGCAGGAGGGTGTCTGGTGATGAATCCATTTAATTTCCTGTTGTAAAACAAAATATTTTTTCTTTTTTATTTCTCTTAATTATTTTCTATAAATCTTGATCTAAAAGAGCGGAAGAAGTTATAAAAAATGTTTGTAAAACAAATTTATAAATTTTATATATAAAGCTTATTCGGTCTTTATGTGGTCTAATCGGTATAGAAATAACAAGGTATTAATCAGGTTATCAGCTAGAATGAAAATATACATAATTCACCCCGTGGTGTACACACTCTCTGACAAAATTATAGGCCACCCCCTATTTAGTATATGAAGGACTGTCCAGTGAGCTTGAAATGAGATGTAAAAGACAAATGAACTGTTTTATTAGATTTATTTTCGGGATCTCCAGATGTTCTCACATATTTCACAGGTATTCTGCAATTAGGTGGCTTTATCCCAGATTCCGACATCAATACTTTCTAGGTGCACTCATACTTCAATCCTTGTAAACCAAAAAATCGACCTATATTCATGACCTTACTCTGCGCACCTCCATCCACCTTTTAAATACTAGAACCCAACCCATCAAAAATACTTATATACTCCTGCGAATCGAACTGCTTTATTTTATTAGTTATTATTTTTAAATAAAATAATTTTACCAAAGCAATTAAAATACTTGTAAACATACAGATTCTTGAAAGACCCTGTTTTTGACGAGTTGGGAATTCAATGAGCGAGCGAGTTGGGTTGAGGGGCTCGGTATTATAGGTAAGTCCTGGATTCTAATCTAACTTCGGCAGGTTAAGATTTATTTCTTGGTGGACCCACTAAATAGATCTTGACCTTCGCACCCTGTCTAGAATAACAGGATAAGCCGCAATTCCTGCCCCCGTTGTTGTATTTAAGGAGGTCAAGCACAAATAAAATATGTTAAATTTTGTTTTCTTTTCTTTTTTGTCCCCCAAGTTTAAGGAGATATTTTGTCTCGTTAACGGGATTATTCCTTTGTGGTCTGAGGATTCATTTACGGAGATTTTTTTTATTTAGTCATATATATATATATATATATATATATATATATATATATATATATATATATATATATATATATATATATATATATATATATATATATATATATATATATATATATATATATATATATATATATATATTTTAATTTATTCCCCACACTGCACAGCGGTAGAGAGGGACAGATTATGATGATGATGATTTTAATTTATTTATTTATTTTTTTTTATTCCAATCAAGAAAACAATATTTTACTAAACAACAATATTAAATTATCGCATGTTCCTCGCGACCCTAGGCAACCCGATTCTCCTATAACTCACTGGCTGTAAGAGGAGATAGAAAAGCTACATTTCCCTGGAGAATAGGATCCTGGAAAAGATCCCCAGCGAGCTATCCAATCAATAAGAGGTTCCAGTTTCTTGGAGAAGACACGTTTAATGTATCTGCTCAATGGGAAGGATTTCATTGAGACCGTATCCAACTGTCCCTGGCCTACATCTCCAAGGCCTCTTCTTCAGTTTAGGTTTTTATTGCTTTTCAGCCTCACTTTACAAATATTTGAAATATATATATATAAATAAATGGATTAAAGAAATTTTTGTTTAATATTTAATAGAAGTTTTAGGTGTTTGATATTAATGTTTTTATCAAATCATTTTTTCTTTGGGTCTTAGCTAAATAGAACAAAAGAAAGACATGATAATTAAAATGCTGTTTTTGTTTAATTTATCGCAAAACTTGAAGTTTCGGCCTAACTATGTAAGTCATCTTCCTGTAATAGATAATAGTTATTATTGAGGAAAGGGGCTTACCTAAATAGTCCGCTTACCTCTATTCCGATGGCAGCCGGTTCCCAATTCGTCGTTCTAAAAATATTTAAAGAATATACAAAGCAAAAAGAATAAACAAAGAAAACTATATATTTAAAGAAAAATACCATTCCAGATCATGACACAAAAATCTAGGATTCATTATAAAAAAATAAGATTGAAAGTATTAAGTTTAACAAGAAAATTAAAAACGAGTTAAATAAAAAATCGACTTTTAAATAAAAAAAAATCCTAAGAAATAAACATAATAATATTTACTAATAATTTTGATAATATTAGATTAATAAAACTATTGGATTTTAATATTAATTAGAACTAATTAATTAGTAGGGAAATCTGTTGTAATTTGTCCATTTTAGTTATAATGCGATGAGAAGTTCAATCTAATGATTTTTTTATTTATAGAAATGGTTTTTCAATTTTTAACTGATTGTGAGTACTGATCAAATTTCAATAACGATTGGGTTCTTCGATCTGAAATTAGTGCTCCATATAAGTGATGCGATTTTTTCCACTATCCACTATTACTTCGATTATTGCCAACATTTTACTTGAGATCTGGATCCAGACTCATTTAATTAGTATTGCAGTATGGCGACAGAAACCATAAGTTTTTGGACTATTGTTTTATACAGATGACAACGATAATATTTTAAAATCTAAAATTTAAAATTTCCTTTTTTTTAATGCGAAAAATGAGAAAATAAAAATACTATATGAATAATGTTAATTCTAAGTGTATCTCCTTGGTTGATGCTGGTATAGTTAGCTCAAATAATTCTAAAATATAATAAAACGTTTACAAATTTTAGTTGTAGTGTTATTCACTAAAATCTATTAGTTCAAAAATAGCAGGTGAATCATACGTGTGAAGAGAGCATCTTCCTTGGCATTTTTTTCCCCTACAATGATTGAACACAAGCCTTAAAACGAGAACTTGAACCATGACCCTTACCGAATCGGGCATGTCGTAAAGCGATTCGCTATATCACGAGGAAACAATTCAATTTCGTAAAGGATAAAAAAAAGGAGGAGACGAAAAGGAAAGCCAAAAAAGGACCAGCTTGCACAATATAGAGAAGAGAGCGGAGAGAGTGGCCCATTAGCCTAATAAATAGCTGTAATGCCGTGGCTATTAGGCTAAGCACGGGTATCAGCTAATAGTCAGTTATTGCTTTGTGTGTGGCGGCAGGTGATGGCGTCTCTATTATTTGGCTTATACCACGATACCACAATACCACGATGCTCAACCAAGGACGAGCCGCTGCAACTATTGCACAACCTTCTCCATACAGCTCCCAGCTTTGTCTTGTACCGCAGATCTAGGCCGGTTTTCTTATCTAAGTTCTAGCTATTAAATGTGTATACACTTGGAACTCGATTAACCCTGTCTGTATCAACCGAGCCATCTATTTTTTTTATTTCATTTAATCATGTATTGGGATTTGACGACCGAGCAAGTTGGAACGAGGGTCTCAGAGCGCTCGCTACAAAAGGTCGAGAGTTCGAATCCTACCTGGGTGGGTTAAAATTTATTTCGTTGTGGACCCAAGAGATGAACCTTGACCTTCTCACCATGGACAGCATAGATAGGTAACCTGTAGTATGACTCGTCCTTCCTGCTTTTGATGGGGTATATAAGAAGGTTAAGACCACAAAAAAAAAAAAAAAAAAAATTTTGTTAGATATTTTAGATTTTGATTATATTAATTGTAACTCATCCTTCTTGGTTGCAGTACCTAGAGACGTTAAGCCCCAAATAAATTTTTTAAAAATTTATGTTTTTCATTTTCGCCCTTTTGAATTTGAGAATACCTGTGACAGGTAACCTGTGAATAATATACAAGAAATATTTGGTCGTTATTTGCCTTCTTTATTTTCAATTAAAATGATTGTTTTCTATTTTATCAGAGATTTATTTTTTTATCCTAATCAAGAAAACAATATTTTACTAAACAATAATATTAAATTATCGCATATATATCGCGGCCACAGACAACTAGACTCTCCTACCTTTCCCAAAAATAATAAATTATCATGTATCATTTTTCCTCCCCCCCCCTCCCAAAAAAAACCCTCTATTGCTGAACAAGACATTATTCAATCTTTGTACGGGCATTAATGCAGGAAGGATAGAGGATAGGAAAGACGATTTTTACTAGGGAACAAGTCTCAATAACAAATTCTCATGAAGAAGGATTCAGGGTTTGGTTCAATTTCTTATGAAGACGGAAGGTTGGTAATTCGATATCTCAAACGATGCAGCATCCTTGGATTTTTTGGTTTTTAGACTACAGAGAGATCTAGCTATGGCAGATAGAATGTTGGTGCTTAAACAAATGAAAATTAATGATTATTCCAAAGACATAAACTTTTTGATTATTGCGAACATAATATGTAATATTTTGTTAATAAATAGATATACGTATTACGTTAATTATCCAGCGGTATTTTTGTTTTTCCCTTACTTTTTTGGGGAGTTTGATTAACCGATTTGGTTATCCGAGCTTATATCAGTCCCAACCACGCCGGCTAGGCGACTCGCAAGTGTACACCTACCTCTTTACACAGCTACCGACATAAGAAAGGAATTGAAGATTATTTTAACATTTACATCTATTTGGGCCCTTTATTTATATTTAGTAATGGCTTTGAGGGTATCAGAGCACACGGTACAGGAGTTCTTGTCTTCGATTCTTACTTGCGATGGTTGATATTTTGTTCGTGGTGGTCCTATTGAATGAATCTCAATTTTCCCCACTGGCTAGAGTCATTTAGCTGCAACAAAATTTGTTAATGATTTACTTACACAGCAGGTATTTTTATTTCATTTTATGTACACTTTTGTCCATCGATACCTGTCTCAATATTCGAAAGAAAAATTAAAACAAAAAAAATTATTTTCTTTTATTAACCATATTATATAATTTACGCTATAAATGTTTTCCTCGTTCTCCTGATCAAATAATTATTAAGCTAGTAGCAGCGGTTGTTCATATTCATGAGTACTAGTTAAAAGTGTAAAAAAAAACCCTCCATTACTTGAGATATAGGCAGCAAAAGAAAAACCTATGCCCTCTTTTTTGAAAATAATTATACAATAATGATTATGATATACAAAGAATTTGATGTATTCGCCTCTATATTATGAATCATTAAAAAATATATTTATACAATTATATAACAAATAAATATATAATAGCACAATTGCAACTTATCTCATTGATTTTTTTTTTTTCAGTAAATAAATAATTAATTTTTTTTTTTAACTTTAGAGATATCTATAGGAACATGGCGGAAATAAAATGAAATATGTTTTTATTTATTAACAATTCAAAATAAAACAATAAATACAAATAAAAAAAATCCTATCGTTGATAGTGAAGGGAAGAGAAATAAAATGGCCTTGAAAAAGATGGATAGAATTGATGAATGAAAGCATGATAAATGGTACAAGGCTTAGGAGAAGAAGACGAGATGGGAAAAAGAGGAAGAAGATAATATATCTTAGTGTAGTGCGTCCCATTAGTTAATACCTGTTGGTTCAGAAATACTGAAAATAATTTTTTTTTTTTGTTATTTTTTTAAAAGTGCAAAATTTCAATTGAACTGATTTATATGAATGATTGAATAAAAAGGATTTTTGTTTTATTAGAATAAATTGTAATTTACGCGGCGACTTAGCTGCTGTAATTATGATTAGATGTCAATACAACTGACAATATTAATTACGATGAAATTATTAAGATCTATAAATTAAAAATTATCAATTAAGTTGATAACATGCAATAAGAAAAGCAAGCGATGCAGTTACCTGAATTTTTTTATTATATCAATTTATTGAAATTTACAACTGTACAAATATATACATCAAGTAAATGAGCCGATAACGATTACAATAACATGTCACAATTTGAAAAGAACTACTCATCAGTAGAACTTCAATCGAAATTCTACACTAGAAGGTTTCGAGACCATCTTCTTTTCAGACGCCTCGAAGGATTATCGGGAATGGAGTGGGAAGCAAGTTGAGAAACTGATGGATTTGAGTGGATATGGAGCTTACCATGAAAGGATAGTTATCTGGTTTGGCTAACTTAGCAACATATGGAACATGAAGGTCTTTGTGGATAAGTTTATTGGTGACAAAGTAAGGGGCATTTAGGATTTTTCGAAGGATTTTAGATAGTAAGGATATGGATACGAGGTGAATTGGATGGTTTAGTAGAGCCCAAAGCTCAACTCCGTACGTCCAAATTGGCCTATTCACAGTCATGTAAATAAGTCTTTTGTAATTAATTGGGAGGTTTGTCTAGTAAATGTTGAAGTAGTCTGTAACGACGAGCAGTTTCTTGTTGCTTTAGTCTTGTATATGGATTGCAAATAAACCAGAAAAATAAAATGTTTTTTTTAAAAGGAGATTATTAATAAAATGTTCAATCGTAAAGGATTAGTGGTGTTTCGTGTATGGTGGTTTTCAATCGCAGATCCGCAGTCTAATCGGATCCGAATATAAAGCTCTAAAAAATAGTAATTTTTCTCAACATTAAAATTTTTTAGAAATTTTTGTTTTAGTCAAGTTCTTTCCCTTTTATACTGAGGAAAGTACTGGTATCTGAAAAAAAAAAATTTCAATGAAATTTAACTAGCTTTGTTTTGAGACCTTTACTGGACTTGAGACCAAATTGTTTTCTCAGATATTAGAAAAATTGAAACATAGAAAACGGGATTAGGAGAAAAAGTGATTTAACGTAGTATATCAATCGCCCTAATATTTACATTTAATATTTACAAATTATATTCAACAATATTCACGAGGTAAAGTTTTAGCTTTTAGAATTTTTTAAAATTCTTCTTTGTAAATTATAATGTTATTTTGTTAATACATTAATATTCGTTGTAGATATATTTGTTGTTTTATTTATATTTTCATATTAACAATGTTTTATTTTATTCCAATCCATCTTTGAGCAGACATTTTATGCAATACTTTATTTTACTTACAAGGGGACTTTTGCAGTTGTAACTCACAGATTTGAATGCCGATTTGTGTGTGGGTAGTAGGGACCTATAATAGTGCAAAACTAGAGTTATAGCCACCAATGGGCATTAGGAACCGAGAAAAAAAATAAAATATGAAAATCACGTTTTATTTTTTTTCTCAGCTCTCAGTCAAGATAGAGAAATGATTCTTTCATGTTTAATTGAAGTTATGTAAGGTATTTGATATAAAAATACTTTCGTTATGCTCAAGACACCACCCGCCTTTAGGGTGCTCAAAAACTCTAAAAAAAATGACAAAATTCCAGGGAAATCCGCTGTAAATCAGTGGAAACTTTTTTTTTTTTATGAAAAACTGACCTCAAATCTCGATTTAACACACCATAAAACCCTTATATGTGTAAATTTATCAAAATCAAAAAATATTGATTTTTTACCCCTTTCGAGGAGGTTAAAATTTTGAAGTTGAGATTTCATCAACATTTTCTACCTGCCGTAACAAATGCTGTGTTCGACTGATTGCAATAGTAATAGCATCACTAGAATCAGCATACACTCTGTTTTTTATCCATGCCTATAACATTGGATTTAATCCCGATTTTAGTGGACAAAAACTGATGTGAATAAAAAAATCCAAGGTCAGATATAACTTGAGATATTTCAATAAGGGGAAATGCTACAACCTCAGGATTTGGGCTAAACTATGCAGTTTTAAGGCTTCTAGATGACCTTAAAATTTTGTCTTAATCAGTTGCGAAATATGTGAGATAGCGCAAATTATTTACATTTTTTCAGAAATTGACACCCTGGCCTTCTAAAATCCTACAAAATTTTAAAGGTAAAAAAAAATTATTTTTGATTTCGACAAAATTAAGTTTCTACATGTTTTTTGAGATGAGGAATCTGAAAATAATATCAGTTTTTAGTTACAAAATTTTCCTCACCTATATTATATAAAGAAGACGTTTTAAAATTTTTTTAGAGTTTTTGAGCACCCTAAAGCCGGGTGGTATCTAGAGCATAACGAAAGTATTTTTATATCAAATACCTAACATAACTTCAATTAAACGTGAAAGAATCATTTCTCTATCTTGACTGAGAGCTGAGAAAAAAAATAAAACGTGATTTTCATATTTTATTTTTTTTCTCGGTTCCTAATGCCCATTGGCGGCTATAACTCTAGTTTTGCACTATTATAGGTCCCTACTACCCACACACAAATCGGCATTCAAATCTGTGAGTTACAACTGCAAACGTCCCCTTGTTAGTATATTTCTCGGAAGGGGGTGAGGGTTCCACGGGGAAGTATAAAAGACCAACAATTATATAGCAGCGTATATAAACTATGTCATCATGTTAAAAGCGTTTAGCATTTCGTACCTAGTGATATAAAGAAGGGAGAAGGAGCTGCTTTTAAAATAACTTTAGTATCCAATAATTTTCTCAACCGTGAAAATTTTGAACTTTAACAAAATGATATTTTCGTTTTATATCCGAAACCATAATATAGAGAAAGAACGGGTTATTATCATTCCATTACTCTATATATTCTAAATTGTGAATTGATTTCCCAATAAAGGCGGACATGGGATTACGTACGACGGAGTTCCCAATTAGAAACAGTCCTTATAATAACAGCCATTATTTCGAAAATGGTCCCCCAAAGAGCTAATTGTGTGAAGCTATGGAAGAAATACATATGATTAGCAACCGTGGCGGTGGAGCGGTCCCCTGGAACCGACGGTACGACACACCTTCACCTAATTCATGACCATTAGATATAATTTCAAGGATCACCGTTCCTAAATGGCGGTTTGCCTTTGGGGGTTGGAGGGTGTTCCCTCTCTGGAAGTGAACCTTACCAGCGCTAAACACTGTGGTTCGGCCTGGCTCTGGAAAATGGATTTAGGGGATAATGCTGTTTCCAGTTGTGGGACCTTCGTCCGTGTGGATTTTTTGAAGTGTGAATGCTTGTGATTAACTGTCGAGCCCTCCGGCGAAATTCCCACCCTTCGGACCGACTTTGTATTACTTTATACATATGTACAGTACAATCTCGATAATCCGGCCGTTTAAAAGTCCGACACCCCCATAATTCGGCCTTCTCCATGGAACCCTTCCTTTACATTAATAATCGCACGGTATTCAATAAATCTCTAAACCCTTGATTTTAAAACACAGAGAAGCAGTCACTTCGTTACAAATTGCTTAAAGTCGCCGTGTGGGTAGAAGGTGATTGTGATATAGTGCCGTTAAGAAAAATGACATGAAAAATCTATAGAACTCCATCCGTTTTTTAACAAAATCCGTATTTTTCATTTTGTGGTCACAATATGCGTGCTGTTATTAATTGTGTCATTCGTTGCAGTAAACGTTTCTACAAGCGGCTATATCTTGATGATTAAAAAAAAAAATTAAAATCCTTTCTCTTCGCCCCTTCTTCTCATTTACTTGTGAATTTTTTCATCTTGATATTCTCTGTTATTTTTCTATTACCCAAATACATTACATAACCAACTCCTTCCCCCTAATACCAACTGGAAGATTTACATTGGCGTTATCTTCCAAAAACTTCTACCTCGCGAATGTTGAAGAATAACTCTATAGGCATATCATATTAAAAAGTCAGTCACGATTTATTAGAATTTTTTTAAAAAAATCAATGACACTTAATTTTTATTTTTCTCATATTTATCGCAAACCCGATGTTTTTATTTCTTCATGAAAATAATGGGTACTCATTTTATAGAGACTGGATGTGCTTGACGTGAATCTCCTGAACGTCTAGTTTATATTATCTACTATTAAATTTTTATGTATATACTAAATACCTTTTTTTTTATTAAAATAAAAACTACAAATATAACCCATGTAGGACTTGGGTTCATTGGTTTTTCATACTTAGATAAGGCTGTACTTTTTTATGCCAACAATCTTAATAGATGATTTAGCAGCAATTGCCAGGTTATTCCTTCAATAATGAGTTCCCATTTTATCGAAGATAACGATGTGCTCTTAGAGGGCCTTTTAAACCGGAAGTAGAGGCACGGATGAAAAAAAATATAAATAATTATCTGCCTCAGCCGGATTCAAACCCGGGCATGGAAGCTATGAATGAACTTTACTGAGCTGCAGCACCTTACAGATCTCAGTGATGTTTGCAATTCATTCAATGTTTATATTTATAGTTATTTATTTTTTTATTCTTTCAAGAAATATATTAACCATTATGAATATAATGAATTTATTATAGTGTATAATGTTTTATCTATACATCTACTAATAGAATATTCCTGATAAATGCTTGCCCTAGACAGACAGTTTATGCAACTTAGCCTCCCCTCCACACCCAACCCATAAATACAACCAGAATGATTCAAATCCTGAATGGTTTGTTGGCGTAGTATAGTGCCCACACGTAGTAGCTTCCTGGAATTTACATAACTTCCCTCTTCAGGAAATTGTAGCCTAGTCTGATTTATATTCTAGCGACTATTAATATTTATGAGATTTTTAAAAAAATTTCCATTGCATTATACATCAAAAAGTCTGAGCATTATATCTGTATGAGCGTATCTGTTTTTTTCCCCTAAAGTTATTGCATAAGGTATAACGGTTCGTTCCAAAAATTCAGGATGTCCCTGTTCGTCTCAAAGAAATATTGATTAGAAAGTACTTGTATATAGAAGTTTGTCCCATTGTCCATGACCAAACAAAAGAGCTTTTATCGTGGGTAAAATAGGATTTTTTCGGTGGTTTGATAGTTGTTTTTTATAATGGAGTCCTTAAGTGCAGATTCAATTATTTTAACTGACGGTTTGCACAATGACAATTCGAAAACCGTCGAAGAACATGTTGGTTTTTTTTTTCCCCTCATTGTCATGTAATCATATTTTTTTTTCCAACAAAACTATTTTTTTAAGTATAATTTTATTTTAGGCCTGTACTAGAAAATTATATATATTTTTAATTTCAATAAATCTACTTTGAGAAAACTAACTTCAAAATCCATTTTCTCATTGCCATAGCACTTTCTACCTATCATTGTTATGGCCTCTAAGTCTAGTAGTACATGCCGATGACACGCTGCCATTACAATGTCGTTCAAGTAAATTTTCAACATTATTTTCCTGCTTAATCTTAATTGGTAGTATCTATATGATTTGAACTCCCTGGTGGTTTCTAAACCATAATTGCTCATGCTGAAATTTTACTAAACACTTACTTTGAAAAAAAAAATTATAATAAACTTAGATCTTGATCTGAAATACAAAATATCGTCTTATAAGACCAATAAGTCACTATTGTTACTTGAAGAAAATGTCATCGTCATGGAGTTTGTCATTGCCATGAGGTAATTTGAGTTCACAGCTATACATCTGAAAGATATCAGGGACAGCTGAAGAACAAAAAAAATATAATGAAATAAATACAAAAATTACGTAACCATAAAATTTCAGAATTTTTCAACACAAAAATTTCCCAAGGTTTTGGAATCACCCATAGGACTCATCCTAAGAGGACTTTAAAAATGTTTTGAAACTGTAACCAGGTAAAGAAATATTTATAAGAAATATGGGACGGAGTTGTCAAATGATGATATGGTATAACTTTATATTTTTTGTCTTAAATATAATAAATGTTAAGTATAAAAGCCAGCAATCAAATAAAGATTGAAAAAATAAAAATAAAAATTTGATGTATCGAACCTATACAATGTTAGAAGATTTAAGTTGAAAAACAAAACCTAGTTTAAGAAAAAGATTTCTTTTATATTATGTTATTTCTTTTTTTAGGTTAATAAAAATAGTTCGTGAATCCAATTGTATAGGTTCCTACTTTAAAAATTGAAGAGCTAGATTGAATGGCTAGATGAATATTATATACAGTAGGATGTTGAGATAGATCTGTCATGAAAAATTAGGCAGTGTTTGATTTTAAAAAGCATTAATCATTCAGCATTAAAGGTTATTCAGCGTTAAAAGTTATTAATCAGTTATTAAAAAATAAAAATATAAATATAACTACATTACAAATAAAAATATATTTGTTACTATCAAACATTTCCTAGTTTTTTATGACTGATCCCTATCAACATCCTACTCCAAACTTTTGATATGTTTCTGATTTTTGCATTCTATGTCAAAACCTTTAAAGTAGGTTATTTTAAGAAAGTAGTTGAAAAAAATACCCAATAACCGATTGTAGCCCGTCTAATGTTTTTTTTTAATAATTAAAAATGTGTTAATTATGTTCCATTTTATCCGAGGAGATCTCCCATGCAGCATTAATAAGCCCTCAAGAACCATTCAGAGTCTATATATCACACAACTACAGTCAAATTGAGGGAAGATAAGGAAGGAAACTAGGAGTTTAGGAATGGAAAGGGTGGTAGGATAATTTTAGTCAAATTCAATTAAGAATTTAATCAAATAAACTGACAACAAATCTGTGAATACCTTTTCCTCATCACCTGAAGAAGGTTTTTATTTTTATATTTCTGATTGCATCCTAGACTATATTCTCCATAAAATTAAATATTTTCATATAATTCTTTACCCCCACATCCCTCCTAGCTGTAATAGATACTCCCCTAGACACTAAGAAGATAGCAGATAGCCCTAGAAGAGGATGCGGTGATATGTGATTATACGGTAGAGATAGGAGTGAGGTCAGAGCTCTAAATTAACTAATGCCCTACATCCATTGGCTGGAATTATCTCGGCTCAAATTATCATGAGGTAATCTTCCATTTAGTCTCTTTATTGGCGGCTTCTTATGTCACCCCATTGCCACCAAGGCCGCGCACCGATTTTAATGTATGTACCGTCCGATTTCATATTCCAGGCTAATGATCTTTTGTCAGCTATTAATAGAATTTTAAATTGGTTTCTTTATTATATTGAAACGAATATTCAAGATCTTAAAAACCGAACTGTAGTTTGTTCTAATGACTGATTCTGTTGGATTCTTATTGAAATATAACTTCTTGTGATTAATTTCAGACGATAATAACTTTTTTTTTAACAAAAAAACAGCAAAGGCACTCCTCAGTTATATGTACTGATAGGCTAAAAATTGCATCTAATAGATTTTTTCATTTTCTCAACTAAGTAATTTTTTTTTAGGTTTTACTTCCTCATTATACACCGCCGACCTTATACCAGGACCATCCTGAGGTATAAGCAGTAAATTTGAAGTTTAATATATTAGTATATTTACATATTTTTCAAAATTATGTATTGATACATAAGAATGAATATCTATATATGTAATTAAATATATGTCTAAAATGTTGAAAAATATATACATATACAAAGATATTGGTTATACTTTGGTAATAAATTAACAGATTATGGTTCATGGTGGCAGTGTTCTTTAAAGTGAGGATGATTATTTAATAAAATATAATATATTAATAAAATAAAAGCAAGCATTAATTATAAAAATATATATAAAGATAAGAAATTTAAAATTAATATGGAGATATTGGGCAATTAAAGTTTTTGATATAAAATTCAAAAGATTTGATTAAAAAGATTAAAAAATTATAATTATTGACATGAATATGCCTGTTGGCTGGCGGTCTATAGTTTTCTTGTGTAACGTTTTTTTCACACTCACAAATGTAACATTTTTACACGCTCTAGCTCTGTTATTGAAAAAATTCAGCGACAGTTTTCTAATCCGAAATTTAATGGAAAAAATTATTTGTTACATAGGTAAGTAATTATTATATAAGGAGATTGAGCTATTTATAAGGATAATGAGCAATGATATCTCCCAAACTAGTTATATTATTCATAAAAAAATATAAAATAAAGTTATATTATTATATACAAAAATGTTAATAATCATATGGGCGACGTTTCATGGCTTTGCCACATTTTCAAGCCCTTAGATATATTTCGTAGTCAGTAAAATATCTCACACAAAATGTTTCGTCGATCCTATAAAATGATTTCTTATTATGATGATAATAAAGTGTTATTCATTACAAAGCACTATCATATATGTGTTGCAACTCTACATTGTGACTTGTGAGTCAAAAGTGTTTAACGTTTCTTCACACTAAAAAATTAACATTTTGGTACGTTGTAGCTCTGTTGGTTTTGCTCGGATCGGAAAATTTACGGGATCAGAATCAGTAGGTATAAAATCAGTAGATTATAGACAGGGAGAAATTAAATTTTTTTTTTAATTGGGGGTTCTAAAGTAATTCATACACAGAAAAAATAATTATAACATACCTTTAATAGATGATATAGTTTTGCATTATTTCATATTAAGACTCTTGGGAAAATATAAGATTTAAAAAAAAAAATGCTTTCTTTTTGCTCGATGGGTGCTCAATAGATCTGCTTTTTTTTAAAAAAAATATATATTATAATTTATTTTAATGTCACTTCTATGATGTTCTCTTCTTGTTCATACATTATTCTGTTTTAACAATAATTTGAAAAACGCTTTTTTTATGAATAGTTTGTGGGAGGATATTTTTAGTATTTTGTTTTTTATTTTTATTTATTTAATATATTAACGTTTATTTAGGTTTCTAAAACTGAAGGATGAAATAATACAGAACGATTTGAGCTCGATGGTATTCAACATTTATTGTATGCAAATTATCTATAAACAAGACTGATTAATATGTTTATTTGGTAAACATTGTTTTGTTTTTTTTTGTGAATGTCACATTTGGTCAAAATGTCAATGGCATACAGAGTTTAACCGATGCACTCATGAATTATGAGACCTGTTTTGTATTCCGTTTCCCGGTGACTGGTGATCGCCCCTAACCTTTTCAAGTATGTTAATTGTATTCAGTATTTGAGGCTTAGTTATCGGTCACTTGAAGACAATGACAATTATTGGGGGATCTCGGAGAGGATGTGGCGCAACATCCCAACAAATGTACAAATAATTAATGACGACAAAAATATGAATGAAAGCTTTTTTGAATGAGTCACGGCTATGAATGCATTAACATTTCAATCACGTCCATGTTTAATTCAAAACATTTCCTCCCATTCATTAAAAATTGTGAAACAAACCAATTTGTTGTAATAGCCTGGCTGGCCATGTTGGCTTGGTCACCTGTGCAGTATCGCTCTGGTTTTTGTTCGCTAGTGTCTAATTAAAACACAACAGGTAGTCACGCCCTCTTCATGCCGATTGGCTGTGTGGATATATCCTTCACTCTGATTGGCTGTTCCTTTGAAACATAAGACAATACTTCACACAAGTCTCCTCCCCCCTTTCCTAGCTCCCCATATAACATCCATAGTTTCCATTTGCCTTTTATTATGCTCAATGAAATATCACTCTAAGTCACACAAAAGTCTTTCTGATATTTTATTTACATCTGTTCTCGAAGCATTGTGCACTTTCGAATAGGATATCCTTATCTAAGGGAATGCATTACATGAAGGTGTAGAAGTGTTGACAGTTTTCTTATCGTGTTATGTCCGAACGCTTTTCTTATGAAGCAGTCACTTTAACGTGGTGTCTGAGAAGTGAAAGTTTTTTTTATTTCAATAGTAATATTGAAGCCTAAATATTTATAGACAAAAATTTAAACTGTTAATAAATAACATGAACTGATAGATTTTAATATTAATTATTGAATTATTATACGATTGAATTATAAACTCTATTTTTTCTTTATTTTTAATAAGGGTCTTTAACATTTTTTCACACTTTAAATACTCACATATTGCTTTCTATAAATTAATGTATGTTTCTTTGTATTATTTTTAGTTTATATATGATTTTAATATTTATATTAAAACTCTATATCAATGCTAACCCACTGGTTCAACGTGCTTCCTGTTCGATTTTCATCTTAAAGATGTTCTCTAGACCTCCTTTGAACTTTTTCTAATGCTACCACTAAAGAATTTCCAAATATTCGTGCTGTAAACATAATAACTAATTACCACAGTGATTTATCTGTTAGTGAATCATAATTTACACAATTTTTACTGGGCCAATAATTTGATAAGACTATACGCAGACAAGGTTGCAGTAACTGAAACTTGGAATATTAGGCCACCAAACATTTGATTGGGATACAGGTCATGCGAATAAAAGAAAATAAAAAAAAAATGCAAACTAAAAAGTATTTCTGATAATGTAACAAGGTTGTTCCACAAGAAGTAAGACCTAAAATATTATGTATGGAACGTTACAAAATTAGAAAAATAAATCTATCTATGGATAGCTAACTACCCAAACTCCATTGCCTTATCATTACATTTATTTACTACTGTTTTCTTAATATAGGTATATGTTTATATATTGTAAATAAGTTTTTTAAAAGGACTACTTATCTTTGAAAGAAAAATTCTTCGTCGGATATTTGGACCTGTTAAAATCGGAGAGTCCTGATGAAGAAAAACAAACAACGGGATATTTAATCTGTAAGGGAAGACGTATGTGATGAGGCGCTTCAAGCTTGGGGGATTGCGTTGGGCCGGCCACATTGCCAGAATGAGGAAAGGATAAATACCCAAAAGGTCGCTGGACGGAAGGCTGTAGAGGATGAGGGAAAGAGGCAGACAGCGTTTTAGATAGCAGGACGCCGTCATTCGGGACGCTCAGGAATTGTTGAACACCCGCAACTGACGAGTGACTGCAGAGGATAGATCTGCCTGTCGCAGGTTGCTTGAGGAGGCCACGGATTACATAGGTCTGTAGTAGTCACGGAGTAGTTGTAGTAGTAGTAAATAAGTTTTTAATTAAGTTAAAAGGTAGTTGAGGCTCCTAGTTTTTGTCTAAGGCCACAGTTATATTCACACACATCCTATAAGATAATATGTGATGATAACAGTCTTTTTAAATATAACGACAAAATAATGATTTATTATAAAAAGTGAGATATAAGATTAATAAAAATAATAATACGTTGGAGTGGCCCGAGGGCACGATGCCGATACCACCAACGAAGGGTCCCTCCACATCTTCCTTTTAAATAGCTCTTCATCAAACCTTGTTTCGTTGATTCCAGATTAAATATATCTTTCCATCTACGTCTTGTTCTTGTCCACAGGCGCCTACCTGTCGGCATCGACATGTAGTTCTGATGTGTTCATTTTCCTTAAAACTGACTTTATTCGCCGTTCCAATCAAGCATGATTTTGGTTTGTTTTATTTATATCACAAATATAATCTCAATCAGTTTTTCGATAACCTGATTGTGATTTATTATTTTATTTGTTTCCTCTTAACGCCCATAACTAATCTTTTCTCATCAAATTGAGAAGGTTGCGATTCATTCTGCGAATCCAGTACGAAGTAAATATCAACCCATCCTTCTTATTACATATATATATTTAATGTAATACCCAGTAACGCAACATAACATTGATAAATATATACCTGCGGAAATGGTAACTGGCTGTATGCATTATTTTATGTCTTCACATATTTTTCTAGGGATATATTTTATTTTTATAAATCACCCAAAACACTAGTCGTATTACTGTTCATGAGGTCTTTTAATTTTTTTTTTTACTGGTATGCTTTTTTCTAACCTTCAAATGTTTTCCAAGCTATTTTCAGTGATTTATAGACTGTTATTGCTCATTATTTTAATAACATACATACATATAACATAACTTCTTCTTCTTTAAGTTACTCAACAGCCAATTACTGGTCCCTGGCCTCCTCCAATAACTTTCGCCAGTCTGTTCGTCATTGGAAAACTCTCCTCCAATCCTCGGCTCCTATCTAAGGCGGGATCTTCCTTAGCTTCAGATCCTATGTGTATCATTTATTTTTTCTTTTGGGGATAACTTTATCTGACATACGAGCTACATGATCTCAGTTTTAGCAGTCTGGTGTATCTCACTATTTCCGGCTCGCCTATGAGGCTATACACTTCTTGATTACTTCTTCAAAAATATGCTTGTCGGACTCTCTTAGGTCCATAAATACGACGCATAATTCTTCTTTCAAGTTGTAGTCTGTAGGGTTTGTTCATCGGTTCGAGAGATGACACCGAACCATACGTTAGTACCAGTCTTACTTGCTTCTTTTTCAATCGTAACTTGGTAGTCCTCGACAGAAATTTACTTCTGAGGTATCTACCCAAACCAAGGTAACATCAGTTGGCAATGAATTTTCTCCTCTTGGCAGATTATGGTCTTATAAATAATGATCCTAGTGCTCCAATAAAGGTCTTTGAATTTTGAAACGTTGTACTCTCCAAATAGGAGGACTGACAAGCTCCAAGGCACGATTCCGCTAAAGGTGGATAGTTTATACCATGTTATTTCAGCCGTGGATTGACTCCGAAGTCAGGAGATTCTTCTAGGAGGAACCCAGCCTCTATAAAGTGGAGGAAAAGCCCCTTCATTGGGAAAACGACTGGTGTTATTAAGCGTGGTTTTGGTGACATTTTCACCTTTCACTTCCGTTGGCCTAGTACATTCTAACTAAAGTACAGAGTCCGTTGTGGATTCTAGTGGTAAAGATTTCATTTATTATTGCTGCCGATAGACCAGCCTTGCAAGCAAGCCCTGAGGTTTTTTTCCTGTATTAATTCAATGAATTTTACTTTCTTTGATTCTTTAATGACGATAAATGTTATCGTTTCCCCTACATATTTGTTAATGGCAATTGTTGCTGTGATCGTAGAGAGTAGATTTACAATAACATATTTATATTAACATCTCAAATTCCATGGTAAAGTTTACCTTGTATTGTAATTTGTATAATTTATTTAATTTGTATTGCCAGCTAAAATAAAACAAGTTAATTCGTAATGTTTTAAAGAGGTGGAGAAAGGACAGTGAGAGGTGCGATATAAATTTTTTTTAGGAAATCGTGTAATCCCATCGTGGCAAACGGGAGAGCGAGTCAGAGACAAGTTTTCTAGCAAATAATATACAAATCTCGTAATGAGGAGAGTAGAGAGGAAATGTTAAAGAATTTTATAGATCTAATATTAGATTTATAGTTACCCATCCTTCAAAAAAACGTTAGCATCCAAAAACAAAACATATCATTAATGCTGTAGCATATGGCTGCAAACAAAGGGACGTATCTTACAGCCATACATATGGAGTGTAGTGTTCCTCGCTTCACTTTACGTCGATTCATTTTTTTTTTATTTTGCACTTCCAATAATTTGTACCAAACCTTCAGTCTTTTGGCCAGACGAATTATCAGGATTCTACTTTATTGATACGTAAACTTAATATGTTTGTAAGTGCTGTATCATTTTCTAGTACCAGGTGTTCTATAACTTCTTCCCTTTTATGAAGCGGCCATCGCGGGAAGATACAATCAGAGTGACGAGGGTTCTGTTGCCCAGCTATTTGTAGCATTATACCGCGACTAATGCCACAATTACTCGGAGAACAATGAACTGGCCTTTATCCCAATCCGAGCGGAGGAGATATGATCCTCAGGCTGTTTTTACAATCTGTCAACAGAGCGACCATTAGTCAGAGTAGGTTCTTTATTCATTAGGATAAAGGGGAGGAGGGGGAGGTAGAAAGGAAGAGAGAAGACGAGATCTCATTAATTACCTGGGAGCACCAATGAATGGCTCCATCCATCAGGTGCTGAGGGCTCGCCTATTGTCAACGGCCGTTAACATCGGGTAAGAGCGGGTGCACCGTCACCTGTCTTAGCTCTTTGTATGCCCTGAGCTGCTACCGTGGTATCGGGGTTGTCGTTCGAGTCTTAGGGTATCTATGATGCAGTGTTGACCTATCTACTTCATCTTAGAATGGAAACGTACAAATCAAAAGTGGAGCGTATCCTTAAAATACCAAAATTCTCCATCCAGCTCATAACGTTAATCCTACAACTCAGAAAATTTGAGCTCAATGGATCGGGACTGCTTGGTCGGAAGGTTACACACGAAATTTTAAAAAAATATTATTACTGATATCCTCGTCAATATGCGAGCACTGGCCGTCAGGGTCGGGACAGGAGGATCCGCACTCTCCGACGTGACTTACCGATAACGTCACTTCGTCTGTTCTGACACAGCGCACAGTGACCGGTAAGGACCTCCCACCGTTTTGGTTGATTTGTTCAATAAATCGATAATGGATGTCCCTAAACTAATGTTGGTGATAACTCTGAACTCTACCATTTTCGTCATCAGGAGTACTTCAATAATGTTTGATGGCTGGGAGTAGACGCGCCTTCAGAAGGCGAGAGGGTTTACGAGTCATTATGTACTAAATCTTTATTAGAAGAATAAAAATTCAGCACATTTTAGAAATTTCCTGAGATGTTAAAGAAAGGTTACATAAATATTTTTGGAACGACGTTTCAGGTCAACTTTGACTAAATGGTAGTGGCGTACCGAATCACCGCCTCGCCTTGTTAATTATTTACAATTTTTAGAAAAGTATTTAATTTTGTGTTATTCAGTTAATTTTAATGAACTTCAATTTTTAACTTCTTGTTTAAAATTCATTGATGTTTTTTTTCATGTTTTATAACATTTTTCTCAACACTTATCAACAACTATAAATAAATATAGTTTTTCCAATACTTTCAGCTAGAGGGAGACTGTGGTGGTATCTACCAAACGACCGTCCCGTACTGACCGAACCAATCCGCACAAGCCTTCATTCTTTCTTCTCCAGGTCTTCCCTCTAAAAATTTCCTTGAAACATTTCTTCCAGTTCAACATATTTTCTTATCCCCCAGTGTCCATTCTCACAGGTGTCATTCACTCTCCTTAGCACTTTTCTGTCCCATATTCTTTAAAATTTTCCACACTCTTCTGTAATTACTTTGAAAATAACGTGCACATACCTTAGTCTGTTCAAGCTTTGTTGTCAAGCTCTATTGTCAAGCTTCATTAACTGTAGATATAACATTTCATTAGAAAATAAAACTGATACCATTGGAATAAAAAATATATATACATATATATTAAAAATCTACATGTATGCGCAATTAACATATTTTTAGAAAATCAATTGTGAAAATCGAAAATATATATGGTATTTAAAATATAGTAATGAAGGAGGTTTTACGAAAGGAGCTGAATTAGGAACTTGAGAACAAGAGGAACAAATGATAAATGATATTTTAAAGGGAGCAGCAGGATGAGAGGGAGGTATTTAAGCAGTAGGTGTAGATCTTCTAAGCAAGTAGTTGATGGAGGAACTAAAAAAATGGAAAAATTCACAAGAAGATGAATCGGTTTATAACATTTACATCTCTATTAAAGGAAAGTTCATACTAACATGTCAGTTGCTTGTGAAGCAACTACCCACTTGGATAAATGTTTTATAAGATAATGTCCCAAAGCCATCTTCTTATCAGAAGCTTCGAAAGGTTGAGAATGGGAAACAAGTTGACAGACTAGTGGATTTGAATGGTCATGGAGTTTACTATGAAAGGATAGGTATCTGTTTTAAGCTAAATCAGCAACATATGGAAGATTGAGGTATTTATGGATAAGTTTATTTATGACTAACTAAGGATTATTAAGGAATTTTAGTTTGCAAGGATTGGACACAAGATGAATTGGATGATTTAGTGCAGTGCCAGATTTTCTTTTATCCAAATGGGTTAAATTACTGTAAATGACAGATTTGTATAAAAAAGACAGATTTGTCTAGGAAATGTTTCAGAAGTCGAAATCGGCGAACAGTTTCTTGTCGTTTTAGTCTCATATGTGGATACATAGTTCTTTGAATATGCTTTTTATGAACCACTCATTATTGGGTCGGCAGATTAGTTTCGTTCCGCATTTCTAAGATCTTGAACTCGTGAGAATTCAATGGCACATTAAAATGTTATTATGCCAGTTAAAAAGTAACAATTCACAAAGTAAACTACTAGGGTAAACGGTATTTCACCCATAAGAGTTGATAAGCGGGGCGAATTCGCGTCAGTTTTAATAAAGAGTGCAAGAAGACTAAAGATTGGTGCAGAAGGACAACGGGACATAACAACTTAACTTGTCATTTCCTCTCCACAAGTCAGCCTATTTGATTGGCGGCTCCATTTGTTCTACCTTCCTAATCTCTTAGACAAATTACCTCCAGCTGTAATACTGAGAAATATTGCGATAATTATTTATTAACTTGACTTATTTATTAATCCTTTCTCAGCCGTGTGTTTATAATTACAATATACAATTAGGATTAGATTAACCGACGTGGTCGGGACCGAAATAGTCACGGATTACCAAATCCCCGGTTAATCGAGTCGCCAAACAAGATAAATACATTAGAAAAAATAACGTGGTACAATTGACATAATACATTAATCTTTTTAATTACAAAATAATACTTATTATGTGTACAATAATAATATACATATCAAATATTATCACATATGTAAATTTTTTTTTTTAATATACATTTATTGAAATTTACAACTGTACAGAATATATACATCAAGTAAATGTGTTGATAACGATTATAATAGCATATTAAAACTTGAAAAGAACTACTCATCAGTAGCACTTTATTAAAACTTCTACACTAGAAGGTCTCTAGGCCATCTTCGTTTCAGACGCCTCGGAGGATTATCAGGAATGGAGTGGGAAGCAAGTTGAGAAACCAACGGATTTGAGTGATTATAGAGCTTACTATGAAAGGATAGGTATCTGGTATGGGTTAAATCAGCAACATATGGAGCATTAAGATCTTTATGGATAAGTTTATTGGTGACAAATTAAGGAGCATTGAGGATTTTACGAAGGATTTGGATTGTGAGGATTGAATACGAGATTGAGCCCCAAAGCTCAACTCCGTACGTCCAAATAGGTCTAATCACAGTCATGTATATGACTGTAATTAATTGGGAGCTTTGAACGTTTGTCTAGTAAATGTTAAAGTAGTCTGAAACGACGGGCACTTTCTTGTCGTTTTAGTCTTGTACATATGTAAATAAAAAAGTTTAAGGCATGAAAAAAATTACTTAATTTCTATTGTTTAAGTACAGACATTCTACCTGCCACCGCCCGATCTCCCCATTGTTTAAAAACTATCAAATCGAACGAATTTGTACCAGTTCTGCCTCCCAGATATTGAAATGCCTTTTCCAACCCAGGAAACCCTTCTTCATGAGAAATCGTTAATGATGATTCGTTTCCAAGTTGACCGTCCTCATTTCTAATAATAATAATATAATAATTATAATAATAACATAATAAAATAAAATAGATAATTAGAAGGCTAGGTTAATCGAGTCCCGAGTGTATATATATGTCTCAATATAATTACGATTTATATCGATAGCAGAAATCTGTGTTGTTTTTTTTTTAAGATAGTATGTATTTCCGTACTAGGTTCTTACTAAAGTCTTTGTGGATAAGGATAGCTTCATTTGTAATTATATCTTTTAAATATAATTAAAACCCAATTTTTACATTATTATAATTATCATAGATCTAAAAAGATAAACTGATGGTGCGATATCTGTTTAAAACGCAGGATGGACCAAAGATTTACCATGCAGTTACAAGAAGGACGTATAACCCTAAAGGTTACTAACCTAATCTAGCTAGAGTGGAAAGGTAGATATTCATTCTTTAGGTCAGCCACAGGCTGGATTTGAACAGTTACCGCAATGGTTACTAGAGTTTTTTTCTAAGAAATTTCATCTCAGATAAATGAGTTCAGGTTATCTTTTACAGAACTGATACAGACTGCGTTTTATTAGAAATATATTTCTTGAATTTGTATTAGAAGTGTATAATTGAAGTGGCTAAAATGACTACAATTTCAATTAACATATTCCATTGGAACTTAAACCGGATTAGGAATGATCCGTCCAAAGCGAGGGGATAATTCTAGCCTTTAATCTCATGAGAGTGGACAGAAATACAAAACAAATCAAAATATGTGGCAAAATAATGTAGACAATTTTAACAGTACGATTTCGGAATAACAGGATAGATATGAGAATTGAATAAGAAGACTACTACATAAAGGATTCTTAACATTACTCACTTGAGGTACGCATGATAGTATAGAAGGATCAATACAATTAGGATTGATTAATTAATTGCAACTTCTATTGAGATTATTTTATTAGAAAACTAGTTTCGAATGCTAAACATTCGTCTTCAGTTCTTCGAGGTAACTAAAAAGTTTTAGGAGTGTTGCGGAGGATTGAATCAGAAGTAGTTGAAGAAGATGGCATCATGAAAATTCAGAATGTTGTATACAACTTTTTTAGTTATTTTAATTTTCCATATGCCCTCATGATAGCCATTAAAAGATTTCGCTGAAACGTTGATTAAAAAAGTTTGTTAATCTCTAAGATTGTTCATTTTTTGGACTGAGTCTCTTAACAACCTTCTTTATAGAACTGGCTCAGTCATTTAACGCGGATTTTTCAATATTATTCTAGCAAATGTGAGAAGACCAAATTGCAACTTTTGGGTCTGCAAATAAAGAGTCTTCAGCTTTTTATGGTTGGATTTAGACAGGCTAAATTATATTTTGACCTTTCGGCATATTTCTAGACCAGTTATGTAAATTAATTTATATTTGACTGAATAGGACTTTTCAATTGATGAATGAGACCCATCCAAAACCCCTATCGCAATTGAAACAGCTGGCTAATTTTCCGGCCGATTTGGCCAATAAGGTTTTGATTAATAGCCGATAGGCTAAGTTATAACACTAAAGGGACACCATTCATCACCTGGCTCGTCCCGAGGCATCTCATTCACAGAGATCTCGGTGCTAGAGCCATTGTAGCCCCGCGTGTCCGAGACCCGCCCAATGAGGAAGATAAATGTCATCTCGTTTCATTTATCTGAGCGTTTAGTGAGAGCAGAACAAACATATGTGATAAGGGGAATCATTAATAATATTCACCTCCCAAATTAGCGAGCCTCGTATTCAATGCTCTAATTGTTCCTGAAATATATTGGGATAATAATATATCGTTTAAAAGGATAAGTAGTAAATCAATAATGAAAGGAATGGAGAGAAGAATATAATACTATCAACAATGTTATTAATTTATGGAGAGAGATATATGCTTTATTACGATATATCCTTGACAAACAACCGATTGTATGTTTGTTTATTGGGGCTTAACGTCCTTATGTGCAACTAGGGCAGGCAGTACGGGTTATCCAACAGAGGGTACCAAGTAATTCTAGTCATGATAAGAAGGTCAATATTCATTTCGTAGGTCCGCCACGAAATAAATATTATCCCGCCCAGGTGGGATTCGAACCCACATCCCTCTGTACTCGAGTCCTCCTTTAGTAACATAACAATAAAACAGTTAGTAACATACACAATAACACACAAAAATTATTATGAGTTAAGCTATATTCATAAATACTTTTATATCCGAGTATAGCTGCTCATGGGTCAGCACACAATTTACATTATTGAACATATCCCTTACTATTTACAATATATGTTATATATCTGTAGCGCTTAGGTTTAAGTCGGCATCGCCCTTCTCTTCCTAGTCACCTAACTTCCATCTTCCTTATAATGAAAAAAGACATCTTCTTTTCAAGTTGGAACTTATAATATAGAGACTATACCCTAATTGGATGCTTATCTGCAGGTACCTGCACTAAGGGCGCTCCTAACCCTTAAATATTATTTTTATAATAATAAAAAAAAAGAAATGAATAAACTAAAAAAAAACAAATCACTTGACGTATGCATGAGGGAATAGAAGGATCAATAAAGTTAGGATTGATGAATTAATTGCCTCTTCTATTGGAATTATTTAAAGAAAACAAGTTTTGAATGTGACAATGAATTCAATAATCCTAAGCTAACAAAAATAAAAAAAAGCCTGTACCACTACAATCCATGAAGGATCTTGGGTGCCATTACTTAGGTAAGAATGCTTTGTAACTAGACCAAGGGTTGCGAAAGGAGATTTGACTCAAAACACGCTCAAACGCAAGGTTTTTTTTCATCATGACATCATTCTTCTCTAAAGTCATTTAGAGTCAATCATAATCATAAATTATGATTTTAGATTGAATCAGATTAATAATTCCATTTAATAAATGGATTTTCATTATCAAATAACTGCTTTTAATTATAATAGCGCAAGACAACAAAATATAGCGTATAGCTTAGCAGCTATAGATAAAACAATAAATATTGAAATATATAGAATGGAACGTTCTGTCCGTTGATTCGGACCAACAGCAAACTGTGAATGTCCGAACTGAATGACAGAGAATGAATGACCGCAGGGGGGAGGGGGTTCGCTGGTCATTTGTAAGCCTGAAAGACAGTTGGCCTGATTGCCACCGCCACCATAATCTCTTACTTCTGGTCCTTCTTCTCCTTCCGTTATTAGTCTTGGTCACAGGACATTTGTTCCTGTTCTTGGTGGAGTTCATTGTCAGTATCCTCCGACCTGAAATAATCCCGCGATATTTCATAGATCGAAGAGATGATCCTGAGAACTGGCGGGCCGGGGGTAATTTACTCTCGGCTAATGATGCCAATGCCGGGCAACGTCTTTTTGTTTTTTCTTCTCTCGCCGGCAGTTTGTCACAATGGGCCTCCTACGTATCCCGTCATTGATCAAACCGTTCCTCCTTTCTTTCATATTGTTTTATCCTACCTCCGTTTAAAATTATTTTTTAGAAAAACTATTTTTCCTCCTTAAAAGCTTTAGGTTATGGATTGTAACCACAGGTTACACAAAGATGTGCCTTATAAAATAAATTATTACAGAAAATCTTGAATCAAACTACTATGAAGTCATCTTTCATGTTATTTTCGAAATTTCATACTTGATAAAAATAATAATAAATATAAAATTCCACCTTTTTACCAGCAAACAAATATAACGTTTTTACTAAATGAAATATAACAAAAATGGGAACATGTATCATATAAATTGTTGAAAAAAGTGTTTTATTATACAAATATTTCAAAACTAGCAAATGATACATGTATTACATAATTTCATAGAATATTTTGTTGTTTTATTATACAATAACTTATCAAAACATTTTTTAAATTTTGAAATGAATAAATTGGATGCCCCTCAGGGGCTAGTGGGGATGAACGCACCCCGGTTTCCCCTAGTTCAGTAAAGAGCACATCCACTGCAGAAAAGTACACTATACACATACACTCACACTAAGGTCACATACAGTATATACCTCAGGATCACCTTCTCTGAGATGACCCAAAGGATAGGGGTTATAACCTGACCGGCAGTTGTTCCGAGGTTACGGGGCCTATTTTGCTAGGCTAATTACCGGTAAAAGAATGATTCTGATTCAAAGAACCATAAATGGCCTACACAAAAATAAAAAATAAAAATAGCTCATCCATGGTAGTTATGGCACAAGTAGAAGGAAAAAGGAGAACGTGATAAATTGAATATTTTTAGGAATAATAATAAGTAATTAAAACCTTTATAAAAATTATAATAATAATAAGAAGAAGATGAGGAATGCTTCCAGGAAAAAAGGGAGAAAAAAAGCCGTTCAAGTAAAAAACTTTTACGGATTGCCGATGTTCCGCATTGCAGCCCATTAGATACTGTTACATTTTGTGATGAATAAAAAACAACTTTTATAACTAAGTATTTAAATTCCCTGTATAGTTAATAAAAGAATCAAAATATAATGTAGTTTATTAAAATCAGTAATCAGTAATGTATTAACGTTACAGTTTTTAAGTAATCAAATTAATTATAATTACAGTGGCGAATAGTTGATTGTTGGGAAGAAGAAGAAAAAATTAAGCTGTACAATTTAATGTTTCTTTAGTTCATGAACTACTGTATTTATACTGAATTTAAAGCCAATAATTAAGTAATGTCAAAGATTATTTGTAAAAACTGTACAGTAATTTTTAATAGAATATTTGTTGTAACAGCAATTTTATACAGGTTTTATAGCACATTAATTATGTGATCAAATATATTTTTTGTTGTTTTAATTTTATTTAAATAATAACAAAATTTTAAATATACTTTATACGGTGCAAATACAGTTTTCTTTTGTTTATCGATTCATTGTTTTTACGTATATAAACAATGAATTATAAAACAAAAGATTTCGTCGTGAAAGTTCTTATACCAACTAAACAATAATAATTTTGTTTTGGGTTCTTTATCTCTTATTTCATACTTCATATATGATGTTTAAAGAAAATACGAACTTGCATTATAATTTTTTGTTTAAATCCCATATTTTATATAAGCAAACCATTTTCAATTATTTTAAAAACAAATGCATGATAGCTTCAAACATTTCCGAGTTACTCGATAGCATATCTTATATATGTTATGTAGTATTATTATGTAATTATTCTACTAGGCGAAATGGTCGACCTAATGGAGCAGATTTTTATTAATATCTATCTTCTGATATTTCCAATTACTTTTTAATAATTTGAGAAAAAAAAATCAAGTCCAAGGAAAGAATTTCAATTATTAATCAGTATTTTAATTTAATTTTATAAAATAATTTTAATTTAAAATAATGTAATTATTGTTATATATTCACAGGATCATAGGCGGAAAATGTTTTATGTTTAATATATATAGAAATCGAACTGTGGGACAGGATAGAAACAGCATGATTTATCAAACCATCATTTACTGTTAATATGATATTACTTAGAGTTACTAATATACTTAGCATTGGACAGGTTTCATACCCTTACTCTCTATGCATTATTCTACACATATTTTATCTCCTGTAACATTCATTGTATAACTTATTCTTTTCGATTAGCATACATAATAGATAACAATAGTAACGTTTCATTGTCGATTTGTGAATAAAAACAAGAGATAATACCAGTAGTTGGTGCTTTATAATCATTATACCCTCTGGCTATAGTAAAAGCAACGAGAAAGCAATGTATGAGGACACGGGGAGTATATTGTTTTCTAGAATACTTATCATTGCAAAATAGCTCTCAGATGTTGACATAGATCTCGGGGATAGGAGAGAAACTTGTTCTTCAAGGATCTGAGAGCTATCCTTCGTCCTTGCAATTTCATTCACCCCGCTTTAAGATTCTTTATGAACAAGCGAAAAAACTGTCTAAATAAAAATAAGTACTCCCGAATAGAATAAAATGCTTAAACATGTAAGCTCAAGCACTGGTTCTATGAATGCCTGAATTATATTCTAGGTATACTAAATAGTCAAATCTGGTTATTCTGTTGTTGACATGTTTTAGTCCGTGTATTTTATTTCATTTAAATTCATGAGGCCAAATTGGCATGAACGTAGTCACTATGACAGTGGGCTAATTATTTAAAGAACTTTAAATTTAAACCGTTCATAAATATTAGTGTACCAGGTCTAAATCAGGAAGGATGTGGATAAAAAAAAAAAAATACTTTACTGAAGTAATGTTAATTTTATCTTTTTATTTTATTTTATTGTATACATTTGTAAATTTCAATATATAGTTCAATACTCGGATCTTCCTGGGACTCTCGTGTAACCAATTTTTTTGACGAAGTGGCTATACTCTTTCTTCCATAGAACATATTTTATCTGATCTCTCCTTTCCTAGACTATTTCTTATCGTTTTCCTCGCTTTGTCCTTGAATATCTTTTAAACACCAGAATTCTATATTCTCTTCCTACAGAACGGTACGTAATAAGCCCTTTCTGATTCAACCCTCAGATCTCTAGGATTCTCTCCCTCCCAACATTCGTAGCCCTAGCTAATTAATTTTATTCTTTTAAATCCCATTTTTGAAAATTAAACGTAAATTAGTAATTGCACTTACTAAATTGTTTCTGTTTAATAATATAATGGTAGTATTTTATTTTTTACATATTTTTAAAATTTTATTATTTATTATTCAAGGTATTTGAAATGATTATTTTCAACTAAATCATTTTTTTTTCCCTCTCTTTTAGATTTTAATTCACACCTGTTATTAGGGTAACAATCAGTGAATGTGATGCAATTGAATACTAGAGGCCTTGTATGCGTGTGGGAGACTAGTACTCACTAGTACCTCCTCCTGGCATGAATTAAAGAGATTTATTTGAGCAAATCTCTCATCCAGCTTCTTTTAAGCCTTCTGAGAGTATTTCCAGGTATGTCAGTCGTGGCCATGTCATTAATGAGTATGCTGTTATGTCCATGAAGTCTGACATGAAATCGTCTATAAAGGCCATGTATATGTTCCTTTACTGTGGGTATTTCTAAATCAGTGTGAAGTGTATGGTTTGAAACTTACTAAGGTGATTTCGTGATTAGTCTGAGTAATTTTGATTGGAATATTTGTATTTTTTTAAGGTGTTTATTTTTTGTAGTCCCGTATATTTGTGTGGCGTATGTCCATATGGGTTTAAGTAAGTAAGTGTATGTATTCAGTCGTTGTCGAAGTTTTATTGTCGACCGTTTGTGAAGCATTGGATACAGAAGTTTTAATCTCTTGGTTAGACTGAGACGTTTTTGTTTTACGTGTGGGCCCCAGGTCATTCTTCTATCAAATGTAAGTCCTAAGTAATGAATTTCGTTTGTTTGTGGTATGGGTTGATTGTCGATGAAGACAGGTGGACAAGAGTCTTGTCTGAGTGTAAAGGTTATGTGCTGTGATTTGGTGTAGTTTAGTTTTATTTTCCGTTGTTTGAACCAGTCTTGTAGTATTGTTAAGTGGTGTTGAAGAGTTAATGATGCAATTGTGGGGTCTTTATGTCTAATTAATATTGCTGTATCATCAGCGTATGTTGCTGTCAATGTTTGAGGGCTAAGTGGCATATCGTGAGTGTAAAGAATATATAACAGTGGAGCTAGTATTGACCCCTGTGGTACTCCGGCTTTTACTGGATAAATAGAGGTGATTTCTGAACCTTGTCGGACAGAAAAAAAATCAATCAGAGAGAAAAGATTTAATGACCAGATAATAGGTAAAAGGAAGAAGATTTTTCAATTTAAAAAGAAGTCCGTCATGCCAAACTCTGTCAAATGCTTGAGCTACATCCAGAAATGCCCCAGTAGCATATAGTCTTTTCTCGAGTGAGATTGATATGAAATCCGTTACACGGTGTAGTTGATGAACTGTTGAGTGAAATGAACGGAATCCAAATTGATGTGTAGGCAGTACTTGTTTATCTGTCCGTATATCTAGTATTCGTCGGTAAAATAATTTTTCAGAAACTTTAGAACACAAAGGAAGTAGGCTAATTGCTCGGTAGGAAGAAGGTGAATCGGTGTTTTTGTTTGGTTTATGTATCATGGTAATATAAGAATATTTCCATTGAACTGGGCATTTTGTAGTTCTGAGAATTGCGTTGTAAAGTGTAGTTAGAAAGACTATAGCTTTTTTGGGCATTTTCTGGAGAAGGTCAGCGGTGATTAAGTCAAATCCTGGGGCTTTTTTTGGTGATAGCTTTCTGATTACTTGCAATACATCAGAAGGAGTGAAAAACAGTGGTGGTAATGTCAATTGAAGGGGAGCTTCTAGAGTTTCTTGTAGGTAATTTTCATGTTCATTGTCTTGGTAGTCTGTATGTGGTGTAAAAACAGTCGACAAATGTTCAGCAAAGAGTTCAGACTTTTCTTTGTCCGACACCACCCAGGACCCATCTTCTTTTCTGAGAGGCGCTATCACCTCGTGATGCTTTAAAAGTTATTTAGTGTGCCTCCATAAGCTTCCGTCGTCTGTCGTGATTTTGGATAAGTAGGATAAGTAATAATCGTATTTGGTCTGTTTGATTTTCATAATTTGTCTTTTTAGTTCGTTATTCAATTTATTAAATGTTCGTCTGTCTGAAGGAAGTCTGTCTGTTTGCCATACCTTTCGCGTCCTTCTCTTTGCTGTGATCAGGTCCCTGATGTACTGTAGTTAACTCAGTAGAGAACCTCTTTTGTTCATTCTAGGAACGGATGAGGCCCATGCGGATTGCTGTACAGCTTTGGTAAATACATCAACTGCTTCTTCAATTTCTTCTTCGGTTTTTAGTTGCATTGGTAACAGCAGTTTCGAATTTAACTTGGATTGATAGCTATCCCAATCCATAATGCCTTGGTTTAGGAATAATCTTTTCTCTATTTTTATAGGTTCATCAAAAAGTGTCAAATGAACCAGGGAATGATCAGAGCAGAGACCGGAACTGCTACTTATTGTGTAAGGTATAGTGCGAAGTCCTTTAGTGATAAAAAAATCAAGTAAGTCAGGGGTTTTCTGTCTCGATGTGGGCCAGTAAGTTGGAGTATTTGGGGATATAGTGTCTAACGAAAGTTTATGGAGAACAAATCTTAAATTTCTACCTCTCGGCGTACACAAACGGGAGCCCCAAGCTTGGTGTTTTGCATTATAGTCTCCACCAGCGACAAAAAATTGTCTCAGTTTCTGGAAGAAACTATTGAACATGTGAGATAAAATGGCAAACCTGGGAGGACAATACACAGCTGCCAGTATTATAGTGTTATGTTTTGTGTAAAATTTAATTGCAGTGGCCTGTGTGTGGGGTGAATGTGGTATATGAATTGAATTGTGTCGAAGTTAAGATTTGATGACGATGGTTGTGCCTCCGTGAGCAGTGTTATCTGGATGGTCCGTTCGGTAAATAGTGTAGCCAGGAATGTGAATTTTATGTCGGGAAGTAAGGTGTGTTTCGGTTATCAGGGCAACGTCCGTTCGTTTCTCATGTAGGTATATATCAAGTTCATTTTTATGTTGAGAAAGTCCGTTAGTGTTCCATAGAAGAATAGACAAGGAACCCACAGTTAAAGAATAAGGGTGCATATGATGGGAATAAGGCTTGTTTTACATCAGAAATCTGTTGCAGAAGGCTTAAAAGAGGTTGAATGAGTTCATGTACTCCACATAATAAAGATACCATTTGATGTGGCATATTTTCAGGAGGAAGCACCTGCCGAGTAGTTCTTCGCTTCATATCTAAATGATCCGCACATTGCTGATTTCTCGTAGCTGATGATTGTGGATAGCTTGAGGGTTCTTGCAACTTTGGTAACTTGACTTGTCCTCGTTGAGCTGGTTCAGAATACTGCGGTAGAGGTGGGTACTCTTGTAATGAAGGTGGGTCTGGTTGCTGAACTGACACAGGCCTGAAGATTTTAGGTTTTTTCAGATTTCTTAAATCTTTGAGAGTTTGGCAGCCCCTGTAGTTGGCAGAGTGCGCTTCTTCACAGTTTGCACAGGTTTCAGGCGTTTCCCGTGTTTTTTGGCAACTGCTACTCTCGTGGTTTTGTCCACAACGGACACATTTTGGTGGATGGTTACAGTAGGTCTTTGTGTGACCATACTGTTTGCATCGGATACATTGTGGTATTGTTCTTTTTTTACGCGGTTCTTCAATAGTAACCTCTGTGTAATAAATTTGTTTTATATCAAAGATATGTTCGTTAAACGATTGCTTTGTAACAACTACAAAAAACATAGGCAATGGTGTTTTAAATCGAGACAGAACATTTGTAACATTGACTACGTCATAGCCTTTGTTCTTTTAATTCTTCTATTATAAAATTATGTGGGATTGAATTATGCAAACCTTTTATAACCACCCGTGGGCATCTATCCTCAGGTAACTGGAAAGTGTGGAAGTCGGCATTTTCCCTCCGCAGTGCAGTGATTATAGTTCTATAGCCATTGGCTGTGTTTGGGTATATAGAAATATTTTTTAAATTTGTTTTCAGGTTGAATGAAGCAAGTCCACAAATCTTTTCAAGAAAACCTACCAAAGCTGGTACGATTTCAATTCCATTCACAAATATAGGTGGTGGTCTTGCTGTCAGAGTCTTCTGTATTGTAGAGTGTGGTTCAGGTTCAGATTGGGTTGTTAGTATTTCAAATTTATTTTTAGTTGTTGTTACTGGGGAAGTCTTTTTATTTTTTCTAGGATCTCGGTCATATTCTTGATTTCTTTTTCGATTTATTACCTGTTGCCATTCTCTACCTTGAGCACTTTCATTGTCTTGAATGACTACCATATTCCTGGCCTTTGAAGTGGAAGGTTGGTCTACCATGGTCTTCGCGATGAACGCGCACGCACTTCCTCTACAACTTTCCTAAGCTTTATTAGGTTTTCAGATAATCAAATTTCGTCTAAAATTAGCTATTTTTCGTAAGAAAAGGGTATTTAATCAAGAGCAAAATAATTTTAGATTTTTACCGATGTTATCACCATATGATATATCATATATATAAGAATTATTTAATTTCAAACTTTATTCTACCAAATGTGTTTATTATTGATTAAAATGTTTCAGTCATTAAACAAATAACAAAAATATTTTCGTATTTTTTTCCGAATTATTAGTTTTAAACAAAATGTGAATTTTTTAATAGGAATTTATTTAATCGTTTATGTGGATTTATCCTGCAAGGTTAAAATTACAGCCGATAGTTATAAGACTCATCTTTACGTGTGTGCTTACAAATAGAAATGATAAACTCCTCGGGGTGTGAAAGAGAAAACTATCTAGAGAGATGCTTGGCCGAAAGTGGATGAATGATGACTTGAGGTAATAAATAATGAAAAGCTTAGGACATTGTTTGGAGTGGCAGATATAGTTGAACAAATAAAGAAGGCGAGGTTTAAATGGTTTGGATATGTAGAAAGGATGTCTGCGGAGAGGTTTTCTCGAAAATTACTGATATAAAAACCAAGAGAACACTAAATTCGAAGGTGACCACGATTGAGATGGCTGATGACGTGGAGCAAGAGCTCCACCAGGTGGGAGTGAGAGGATGGCCCCGCAAGGATGGAGAAAACTAATTTAGGAGGTTCAGCAGATCTAGGTCCTGCTTTGAGAACTGTTACATCGTAGAAATAAATGATAAATAAGAACATTGTGTTTATGTACAAACAATATAATTCAAACGAATTTCTGTGACTGATAAATATAACATTCCTAGCTAAAAGACAAAGACTTGTTTATTAAGCGATAATACTAGGACGCTAGAAAATTCCAACACTTTATCAGTAATATTTAAGCTGGGGTTGATTTATTTTACTACATTTAAAATTAATCTTATATTTTTAATAAGTTTAGATTATTACAAAGAGATTTATCAACAAGTAAACGATCAATGGTTTGAGATGCATCACGGTTTTAAACATATATAAACCTTTTATATTAGGCTATGTTTAACGAATTGCATTAAACATACTACATCTGTGAAATAGTATGCCGGCTGCACCTTAAATCAAAAGTATACTTTAACAGCGTCAATCACTTACTATTGCAAAAATAAAAGAAAAAAAAGAACAAAAGAAACGGGAAAATAAATTGAACAAAAAAATACAGGAAGCCACGCCATTAAATTTATCTCGAAAACACGCAGCGTTTACTATAAAGAAGGGACCGGATGTCTAGAAGAAAAGTTTTGCATGTCTCGTTTGTTTATATACATCGGGAAGGCCAAAAAAGGGTTGACCGCCATCGGAGTAGTCAATGCTACAACAAAAAACGTTTTTTGTTTTTATTGCCAAATCTTATGAAGTAGCCAATTGAAAGTAGAAAATGCAGTAACTGATAGGTCCCTCACTTAAGTAAAGGATAAGTACCATGGAGAAGTAACCGGCTTTCGTTTTAGTTTGTTAATAGTGAGTGCAAGTTTATTTCGAAATAATTAATGTGTAAAGTATTATAATTTTTATATAGAGAGAGGATATAATTTATAATAACAGACGTTGTATTTAGTCATTTTCTTTTTGTCTCTGTTTCTCTCTCTCTTCTCTTCTTTCTCTCCCTCTCCTTTTCTCTCATCCTGTTTCTCGATCTCCCTCTCCCCAACAATTTTGGCTGGATTTCCATTAAAGTTTTAATTTTATTACCTGATTAATGAGGAAAATTCCAATTTGAATAATACATTTTACCATAGTTTTATATAATTAAAGGAGCATCTGAAATCGTAAATTACCATTCTATTTTATTTTTCAAATTATTAGTAGTCGGGGTGTGAGCTGAAACCTTGATTATTTATTGTTATAGAATGATCCAAACCAATGCAATGGGATGCTTCAGCCCAGATTAAATTTTCGGTGACTCCTGACTTCTTTAAAAATGTTAATGGCATTAATTATGAACTTTTTCCCCCTCCCCGTTGCCTTTTTGGCTACAGGTGGTTTCTTGGCTGGAAGGGCGGAGGCGAAGAATTAACTACTTAGGAATAAATCCACCCGACGCCAGTCAGGTTGGATGCTCGGGGTAGTTCGTTTGTCACGGTTTCCGGGGTAACTTACTTTTTTTTCTAGTACTTTACTTCTCTCTCACTCTCTCTCTCTCTCTCTCTCTCTCTCTCTCTCTCTCTCTCTCTCTCTCTCTCTCTCTCTCTCTCTCTCTCTCTCTCTCTCTCTCTCTCTCTCTCTCTCTCTCTCTCTCTCTCTCTCTCTCTCTCTCTCTCTCTCTCTCTCTCTCTCTCTCTCTCTCTCTCTCTCTCTCTCTCTCTCTCTCTCTCTCTCTCTCTCTCTCTCTCTCTCTCTCTCTCTCTCTCTCTCTCTCTCTCTCTCTCTCTCTCTCTCTCTCTCTCTCTCTCTCCCAATCTCTTACACAATGCCCCTGTCAAGTTATTATATAGCAAGCCTCGTCACATCTATCGATCTACAAACAGCATGACATCTGCCTACATAGTAAAAAATGTGTACCGACCTCTGTAGAAATATAGCAATATAGGAATGCACTAAAGTCCCAATATTACATGTCGACTGTATAATATTTCTTATTGTATTGCCATGTTCTTCTATAGTTTTGAGGTTCATTTAATACTTCATCAATATTAGATATATTCGTAGTCCCTGATGGCACAATAGTCCCAACTATTGGTGTCTGAGATATTGGAATCTCGCTATCCTATCGTGCTAACAAATTACATTTTATGTAGTGGCAATTAGGTAATAAATCAATAAATAAATACTATTATATAAAAGGACAAGCCATTTTTCGTTTGTGATCACTAACCGCTAAAACTGCTGCCAATCTGAACCAAATTATAATCACATCATCTCCATTGTTCAAGAAGGTTTAGCAATAATAAAATTTAAAGATTTTTAGTTATATTGCCATAAAAAAGCGATAAATATGTGGTGCGCAGGGAAGTTTGTTAATAGAGCGATAGGTGGCGAGTACCATTCGAGAGAGATTACAAAGGTACGTTGATAAATAGAGCTAAAAATGTACGATAAAAATTACTTATTTTCAATTTAATTGTTAATATAAAAGCTATACATATATGGAGCGATATGTGGATCCCAGTGCAGTTTAAATCGACCGATTTGTGGCCATTTTGCAGCAGTTTGCAGTGATAAAAATATTAAATCTAACTGTACCAAATTTTAACTACATCTTCACAGTTCTAGGAGGGTTTATAGTAATACATTTTACTACAATAATTATTGGAATGTATAGACTTGAGTGGCAGAAACGAAGTTTGCAAAACTGTCATATATGTACTTATATGGTTAGACATTAAAATCCTACCAAAAGGATCGATAAGATTCCCCTTCATCTAACCTTTGCATTTTGTCCTTTAAATATTTCACTCTGTTGTTTGCAAAACCTTTCCCCCAGGTATGGCCGGCTACGGATCTTAGGTCTTCTAATTGGGTATCCTGCCGAAAGTCAGCCTCTTAAGGTGCCTGTCTCTTAAGATTTTACTGCTCATAAATAGATAAATACATCAGAAGGAGCCACTCCCTTTAAGCTTTCCATCTATAATGATCAATAATATTATTTGATTTTTGGCTATAACCTAAATTTACGTCTGCTGCATTCTTAAGCTATTTTAAATTAAATAGCGCCTAGACATATGAGTATTTTCTATGATAGGTTTAGTTCCCCATTTAGCATTCGTTGAGCATTGCACCTTGCACTATGAAATAACATACTGTTTTATAGTAGGGCTAGGGACCATTGTAGAACCATGCGATGCCATAAGTGCAGGGATAGATTGGATCTGACTGTTGAATAACCATGGCTGCTAGGGGCTCCATGCCACCGTGAAATCTCAATATCTTGAGCAATGATCAGTAGGGGCCGCCTACTAATCTAGAAATCACTTAATCCAACCAGTACCTCCCCTGATGGCTGCCTAAGATCTAGTCTGCACTGCGGAACTGGATTCGGTCAATAGTGCATCTGCATCTGCATTCTTATCTATCATTGAGATAAATATGATATAACGGCTTCCAATGGTTCCAATGAAGTGTTTGCTCCTTCCTCTTTGGTTCCAACGTTTTTCTATTTGTTACATCAAGAGTAAATAATTTGGTTCATAGAAACTAAATTTGATTTTAGCAATCGGTACTGATTTTTATTACCTTTATTTCAAAGAACATTTTTTTGTAGTAAATCGCTAAAATTAGGATTGATGGCTTAATTGGCACTTCTATTGGGATTATTTTATTAGAAAACTAGTTACGAATGCTAAAAATTCAACTTCAGTTCTAAATCTTACAAATTTTTTTCAACACATCAGTACTATGTTACATGGATTATATACACTAAAGTTTTCAAAAATGTAAGACAAGATATCAAACATCAGAACTCACCTCAGAAGGTCTAAGAGATAATAGAAATATACCCTTCGTGAGAAGTCTACATAGTATTGGGTTTGCCAACCTGGCAGCGCCAATGGCATAGTGTGGATGCGGCTTTACACCAGAGCTAGTAGTTTTTTCCGTCGGCGTTGTAGATTTTTCTTGAACCTAGTATTTAGATTTTTTTTTTTTTTTTTTTTTGTACCGGTAAAACCCTAAAAAGCTCTTGGGTTCGGTACTTGGTAAGGAGATATTGTTTCGTGAATACCGGTTATAAATGGAGGTGATGTATTCATCAATCACGCTCAAAGGCTAGAAATTTAATGTACTATTTCAAGAGATCCACAATAACATACGGCTTTATTACAGACAAATATTCCTTTCCTCCAGAGCAAGCAGAAATTATTTTCTATCTATGTTTTCATAGTGAAGTTTTTTCAGTTTTTCTTTCTAAAAACGCAGTTTCTATCTTTTAACTTGATTCAAAAACGGTATTTGTCGGTGGTTCATTTAATGTTGCTTGTTGCGAAATTTTTCAGCGGATCCTTATTTTGAATTTTATTTATATGAGCTTATGGTAATATTTTTTTATGTAATTTGGTCATAAAGTTAGTTGAAAATGACCAATTTTTTTTTTTTTGAAAACTTTTATTGCGTAATTATTACATTCTGCCACAAATGTGGGAAATACGTAATATAGATGACTTCATGATTACATTCACACATCATATACAATAAGGAAAAATCAAAAACAAAATATATATAGAATAAAATAAATAAAATCAGAGAACAGAAAAGAATTTGTTATACATAAACAATATAAAGTACACAATATTCATATAAATAAAATGAAATAATAAACAAAAAAATAATAAAAATTAAATTAATAAATAATGGTAATATTAACAAATAAAACAACTAAATTAAAAGTTAAAAACATAGTCGTACTTTTTTACAACACACACACATCCTAGATATCCCCCAGCCATACGTATCCCTCCACTTGTAGAGCGACAGGCCCGGCACAGAGAGGTCTCAGCTCTTCTCTCTCAGCTGTGTCACTGGTGTTAAAGAAAACCCAGTGGAGACTGATTGATAGTGCTATAGTACATTCTGTCAGTGCAAATCAATTTTAAATATGAATATTATTTTCATTATTTTTCTGTTGTAAGAACACCTCATCGAATTTGGGTAGCTGCGAGGGTTTGGCTCAATCATTAGTCCTCAAGCTTGAACATTGAGAAGGATTCGATTTTCCTCTCCTAGTTGTGGTGGGGGAACAATATCGCATTTTGAAGTAATGAATTCCGGTGGTTTGAGCATAACTGAAGATATATTACAAAATTTACAAGCTGTATATTGATTTAAATTGTATATACCAATCTTAAAATCATAATAAAATACTTTCAAAAATGTTCTATCGAGCATTTTGACTTTTTCTAATGCCATCATCATTTACCTAATACGATGTAATTGTAATATCATCGAAAGCTTTAGCTGAGTTTGGCGGAACTCAGTTTGTCTTATGCTTACAGTTCGGACAGTACGGACAGTACCGGACACTTGAACGATAGGATAGACCAGCTGTCGTTGGAATGCACGTTGCAGTTTTGGTTTTGTTTGCATTTTATGTGGCCTTGGAAGTGCACCACCGATTGGGATCTAACCGGCCAACGACTGCGGTGCTATATCTACTGTAATATACGCTCCACCTCGTCTCTGTCCAACAGGTGTAGTCCTCCCGCGCGCCTATCCACCTTTATCTTCAGGCTTATCCTTTTTTTTTTTTTTTTTTTTTTTTTTATCCCCTGTGAATTGATACAGTCACTCTCCCAGGGTGGTTCATTTTAAGATAGTTCGATTGATATTTAACTATATCTAGTTCTCTTCTTGACAGAATGTTGTTGAACATGATTCTTGTATGGTTTGTTTCAATTTTTCCATCAAAGATATGGTCGAAACGTTCGCAAAGTAGAAATATATCTTGTTTATTTTCAAAACTTATTGACCGATCCCTCTCAACAGCCTACATTATATACTCATCCAATCTTCAAGCACACCTTTTTTATTGGTATACAATATATAATGTAGTATACTATATATAATAGCAAGAAAGAGGTGATTATGACAATTTTTAAAAATAGAAATATATCCAGCAATCTCAAAATAAGAGTCTATAGAACGACCCTACAACCGGTTGATATGTACGGAAGCGAGACGTGGCCCTTGACATTACCCGAGGAAAAATTATTAAACATATGGGCAAGGAAAGTCCTACGAAAAATATATGGTCCAACTAAATGTTGGCTTAATCTTTGGCGAATGAAGACAAGTGCAGAACTGAAGACTCTAGCCCCAGATATTTTAGCCATTATAAAAAAGAGGCAAAATAAGATGGCTAAGCCATTTACAAAGAATGGAATTTAGTAGACTCCCTAAGATGATGTTGGATGGACACCAGGATCGATAGAGAAGGAGAGGAAGGCCTCGGCTTCATTGGCTCGAAGATGGAGAAAGGCAGCAGAGGATAGGCAGAGAATTGTAGAAGAGACCAGGGTTCTGCAAGGACCATAAGCTGATGATGATGATATATAGTGATAACCCCTAAGGATTTTTATTTGTTTTTATTATTCATTTGTCTATAGTAATTTACAACTGTATTACAAAAATACATCCTGTAAATATGCCCTTATTACAATGAAATGTAATGACATGACAAAAAACCCATTGGTAGCACTCTAGTGAAGGTTCAACATGAGCTAGAGATGCTGAGGCCATCTTCTTTTCATATGCCTCGGAGGTTGGAGGAATAGAATGGGAAGCAAGTGGATTTGAGTGGGTACTTAGTTCATTAGGAAAGGAAAGGTATCTGGTTCGTGCTAAATCAGCGACATGTGGGATAGTAAGGTCATTGTGGATCAGTTCATTTTTGACGAAATAAGGAGTATTAAGGATTTTTCTAAGGATTTTGGATTGGGGTGATTGTATGCTGGAAGAATTCGATGGTTTGGTGGAACCCCATAACTCTATACCGTAAGTCCAAGTCAGTCTTACAATAGTCATTCAGATGAGTTTTGTATAGTGAATCGGGATATTAAAACGTGTGTCCAGTAATTGTTAGAACAGTCAAAATCGAACTGCTGCATTTTGTCTTTTCGATTTTGTAAGTGAGTCTCTTCGCTAAATAAAATCCAAGGTATCGTATCAGTTCAACCCTCAAGGTTTAAAGATGGAAAATTGGTATCTGATCTGGCAAAAACCTAGAACTTAAACTGGTGCTTTTAACACTATGGTTTTCCAGCTGGTTAACTATTTATACCATTCAAAATAGGAAGTTCATTTCGTCAGTTTGTACTTAGTGCATACATTTTGTGTTTTTGTATTCGGATCCTTACAATTTTTATTTCATTCCATTTATTTTCATTGAAATCTTCTTGCATTGTTAACTTAGGTTTTAACACACACTTAATTTAGTATTATGATAATGATCTTATCTGCTCGTGAAATAATAGGTAACACTTTAATTGATAATCGCTGGTAAGCTCACACTGAAGAAGTCATTGACTTGAAGATAAGCAAAGTTTAGGGTGACATTAAGAGCTGGCGGTGGCCGTTAATGGGCCCTCTAGTGCTCAATGCCCCTCCTCCCTCCCCACCAGTAACACCAACAATAAATGAAGACATAAAAAATCAATGCTTGCTGTATAAGGAGATGAGGGGATCGTAAGGGTGATAAATGGCATTCCAAGCGTCAAATAGTTAAAATAAATTAAAAATCTTTTATCGAAAATTGTAAAATTGGAATTATAATTTCTCTTTAGAGTCTAATATTAATTATTGTTTCAGCATTTCCGTGAACACAATTTTAGTAATAAATAATGGTAAATGTTTTAAAGGACTTATTAGTAGTGAATTTCCATTTAATGATTTCCATTAAAAACTTACCTTTTTAATACACTTTTATTAACTTCACCTGTATGTAACGGAATATTGCATCGTAATTTTCACCAATTTCTAGCTATCTGATTATCTTAAAGGTCTGCACACATGTCAAGGACCAATGACAATACAATAATCGCACAACTTTGTTTTAATATTCTTTCTTAGTCCAGTCGAAATACCCCCAAAAAGGGGGTCTGCCTTGCATAGGTGGAGTAGTAGGTTTTATGATTCAGTATGGTCCAGATGGGTCCTGAGAATAAAATATCAAAAGTGTCACTACATTTGATAAAGGAAAATTTTTTGGGGGGCAAAAAACACCAACATTTTTGCACTCTTTCATATTTTTTTGCACTTGAAATCGAAAATGTATTATTTACAAAATTGAATTTATCAAATTTTGCGTCTAAATACATTTCTTATGCTGAATTTGATTAAGGCGTTTAACCACAATCGATTGGCAAAAATCGACTATTTCGTTAACTTTCTCAAAAAGTTAGTTTTGGTCATGTTTAAGAGTCTATAACACAAATATGGATAATCTAGTCGAAAAATGTTATATACTAATAGTTGTAGATCATTAGATTTAGTTCGGTTTGCTATTACAGCGTGTTTTTTAAACAATATTTTTTTTTAGATCTGAATACATCTCAAAGTCCTTTCCTGCCCGTCAGCCATCTTCTGGAACTCAGTTGCTTTTCCCATATTTATTCATCATGCTTATCCAAAACCCGCTTTTTGCAATATCTACTCAATCCTGACAAAGACAACAAAAGTCTGGTGGATACTTTAACTCTAAATTGGATTGCATTTTAAAAAATGTCCATTATTTAAAAAATATTCTGAATTTGGCTTATGATTAGTGATTGGCTTTTTCATTCCATGGTATAATTATTTTTATTTTCTTGGCGACAGAGCTAGACATTTAATTTCTATTTATCAGTATTTTCAGTTTCATTCAACTGCTAATAATTTGGAAAACTAATAATGGCACATTTATTTTACATTGCCTCAAGGCTTGTATTTCAGTATGTGTATGAAATGTATTTCAGTTTACAGTATAGTCATTTTTAAGGGACCTATCCTTAAAAAATATGCATTTTTCAAATAAGAAACTTGTAGTTGACTGTTGAGTAATATTAGGAAAAGATGATCAGAGATACAGTCAGAGAGAAATAAATAAATACACCGAAGTAAAAAACTATTAGATGGTCTTCTCTCCTGTGTGGTTCGGGGGCCTTGAAGAAGAACTACAAGGCAGGTCGAAACGTTGGCACTCTATTTATGGTTCAACCTACCATACTGATCATCTTCTTATATATTTTTTTTATTTATAAATTTACAATATCTTTGCCTAGATTACAATATCCTTTAATAACTGACCCAACCTTGAAAATCTGTAATGTTTTGATTTTGAATGTACATAATCATCTTTGAATGCCGCGTATTATTTTGCTGAGTTCACAGCATGAATGACATTACCATTCCCAACCATTTGCTCAATGGCCGATTTACATATAGAAGGAATTATAAATGGATATATCCAGGAGCATCTATGGGCTTTGTTAGCGATTGCCTCTCTTCTAATTTATGTGCCTTGTTGATTTATTCATTTTCTGATTTATGGCGTCATTGAGATGTCGTTTCTTTCAAGTATTGGGGCCAAGAGGTGGTTCACTTAAAATGCTTTTTGTTTCACAGTACTATTCCTGCACATAGTTAAAATTATATAAACCATATCGGTCTCTCTTCATAGCTTTTTTTATCCATTTATTGATACTTACAACTGTAAAAAAATTTAGGTATACATCAAGTAAATGTGTTAATAATGATAACAATATCAAAAACTCAAAAAGAACTACTCATCAGTACCACTACACTGAAATTATACACTAGAAGGTCTTTAAGTCATCTTCTTTCCAGACGCCTCAGAAGATTATCAGGAATGGAGTGGGAAGCAAGTTGAGAAACCAACGGATTTGAGTGATTATAGAGCTTACTATGAAAGGATAGGTATCAGGTGTGGGTTAAATCAGCAACATATGGAACATTAGGATCTTTATGGATAAGTTTATTTGTGACGAAGTAAAGAGCATCAAGGATTTTTCGATGGATTTTGGATTGTAAGGATTGGATACAAAAAGCATTGGAAGGTTATTGGAGACCCAAAGCTGAACTCCGTACGTCAAAATAGGTCTAATCACTGTCATAAAAATGAGTTTTTTGTAATTAATTGGGAGCTCTGAACGTTTGTCTAGTAAATGTTGAAGTAGTCTATAACGACGGGCTGTTTCTTATCGTTTTTGTCTTGGATGTGGATACCTTGTAACTTAAAGAACGATCATTGCCTTTTTTTTTTTTTATGATATAGTGACAGGTCTTCTCCTTTCTTTATGTGTATAAATATATATAGAATTTATAATATCGTAATTTTAAAATGTATAATTTGAAGGGTCTCAGAATAGAAGGGGGAATGTCCAAAAAACTTGAAAAGATCTTCGCCTGTTAGCTTGTCCCATGTACGATTACTTGAGGTGGTCTCATAGAGACTAGGAAGAGAAATGTCACTTGTTTTGAAGTTTAAGAACCCGTTCCCTATAATAATCCCTACATATAGGCTTTGTAATTTAAATTTTCGATTCTTAGAACTATGTTTACCGGAAATTCCTCATCCTTCCATTCATTTGTTCAGTTATAAATACAGTTGTAAAACTTAACAATAAAAAAACATATTGTTTTCATATAAACATTAGTATCTCCTGACGCAGCTTCCCCTGCTTTCATAAATAAAGTACTTGGATACTTGAAACTAATAATTTAGTTTTATATTTTTCTTAAATCTTGTATTGTAGAATACATCCAAAAAAGGAAAAAAAAAAAAAAAAAAAATCAAAAAAACATTCCAATAAATTAAATTTCGAGTTCTGTGAATATTTTTTTTTTTTTTTTTTTTTCTCGTTTAAAAAAAAATGTACATCATTCAAAAAAAAAAAATTTCGATTCCAATAAATTAAATTACTACCTTGAGGAACGCCAGCGGATTGGGTGAAGAGAGACGAATTGGAAAAATTATGATTTACTTTGAAGGTTCTATCAGTCAGATAGGATCGAATAAGAAGGAAATATGTAGAAGGTAGGAATTTACGGAGTTTGTAAAGCAGTCCGGGTGCCAAACTCGGTCAAACGCCTGTTCCACATCGAGAAAGGCTCCGGTGCAGTACATTCCGCGCTCCAATGCAGAGGAGACAACGTCCACCACACGATGGCATTGCTGGATTGTGGAGTGTGATGTTCGGAATCCAAACTGATGATCTGGGAATTACATGATGGGAATCTAGGATAGGATACAAGCGTTTTAAAAATTAGTTTTTCAAGGATTTTTACCCATGATCGGGAGAAGGGAAATAGGACGGTATGAGGATGGGAGCTCAGGTGGCTTTTGGGTTTTGGAATCATTTTAACTATAGATAATTTCCAGGAGTCAGGAAAATGTGTAGTACGCAGCACACAGCATTATATATATATGTTAGGAATAGGATGGCTTTTCGAGGAAGAAGTTTTAGGATATGGGATGTAATTAGGTCGTGTGTCCTGGGGCTTTGTTTGAAGGTAATCGTTGGATTATGTTTGATATCTCGGAAGGATGAAAGCTTTAGGAGGAGGAGACAGTTGGAGTGGAATATTTAGTTCTGCTTCAATATATCAAGGTGATTGGGATTGAAGATGTCAGGGGGTGGGCTGTGGGGCTAAATGATTTAAAGAGGTGTTGTCCGAAAATTCGGGATTTTTCTACGTCAGATCTTGTCCAGGTTTGAGAACCTGTAAGGAGAGGGTGATTAAAGTTCTTGTACTTTAGAAGTTTTTCGTAGTCATCCATAATGATTTGTCAGAAGTATTAAGTCTTTCAGTATGGTTTTGCAGGTTTTGAATTTTGAATTTCTTATTTCTATCTTAAGTTTGTTAGTTAAATTGTTGTATTGTTTTTTGTCGGATGGGTATCTGGTCCGGTGCAACTTCGCCCTTGCTCTGCGTTTTTCACTTAATAAGGTGCGTATATGCTGTGGCAGATTATTCTGTTGAGTTCTATGATTTTCCGGTGTGAGGTATTTCATGTATGCTAATTTCGTATTGATGTTGTAAGTTTGTCAACTGCTAAGTTTATGTCTCTTTTGTTTTAAGGGGAATTTTTAAGTCCAATTTGTTTTAATATCAAATCGAAATCCGTCCCAGTCTACTCGTCCTGTGATCAGTCTAGGAAAGAAAGGGTTTTGGAACGAGTTCTGTGAATATAACGTTTGACTTTACCAAAGATTGAATAATTTATTAATTAATAATTAATATTAATAAATGTATTAAAAAATCCATTAAATGTATCCGTTTGAGATGAAGAACTCTAGAAATGGTGTTGTAGAAATGGTGGAATTTCATATTAAATTAAAATTTAAAAAATGTCTTTAAAAAAAATAGATCATGGAAATTTCTATCTTTAATCTACTGCTTCAGGTAATGAAACTATCGGCAAATATTCAATCCGGGTAACACTAACAAAGCTAGATATTGTCAAAATGTTACTTTTTTGAGGGTGAAAATCACCTATGGTTGCTATAGCGACGTCTTACGTTTAAAAAAAAAATATAGACCCCCATGTAAAAATAAAAAGAACGATTTTCGAGAGAAAAAAATCTTTTCTGTTGTCTTATACTTTTGTCCTTGCCTTTTTTTAATACAGGGAAGACTAATTTAGGATCATTATTAAATAATTTATCTTTGTTTAACACCCCGTTAGTATAATTTAACCTACGTCCAACAAACGCTTAAGGAATAAAAAAATAAAGGTGACGTGATATTTTTTATTTTAGGATAAATAGTGTTTGTTCACGCCAACCTGTTGCCTCAGACATTGAAGATTTAATTCTAGGCTACAGAAGCTGGCCCGTTTCATTCTTATTTGTATGTTTTAATTTTAATCATAGCTTTCGGAAGCAGATCACCTAGGATCATTTAAAACCTGTTTTAATCTATTTTAGTTTTATTTCAAAAGGTGTCTTATTGTTTTTGTTTTTATTTCTTTAAGGAGACGTGGTAGCTTAGTGGGGGTAATACGCCTGTGGAAGGAGCAGAAAATGTTCAATAACATTGGATGGCATTATTACGCCCTCTCCTACCACTATTATCTCCTAGAATAATTAAAATAATTAATAATAATAACTTTTTATAATAATATATATTATAAAGTCTATCTCTATTGCAGTGATATTGTATGTTTAATTGGTATTTACATATTGCTCAGACATAGTTCAAATGCGTAGTTCCCACACTATTGTTTCCGAGAACCCCAAAAGATTCAATATTTTTTTACGTTCCGACTAAATGTTACTTCATCTAAAAATACATTATCTCTATTCGAAAAACGTAGGGTATGAAGGATGTACGAAAATGCTTGACAAATAAGAAGCATAAAATGTTGACGTTTTTATTTATTTATTTTTTTGCATCTTCAATGATTTTACGATAAAATCCATAATTTAACAAACAAAAGATTTTATATTTTCAAATACTTAACGATTGTTTTATTTTTTTTTTTTTTTTTTAGTATTTATTTTTATCCTGTATGAATGAATGGATTATTTATTATCCATATTATTTATCGCTCTTTAGAGAGCCAGCTTGTAATATTTACTCAATGAAACAATTATTCCATAAAATATTAATAAAATAAGGCGCTTGACTACCATGCTCCTGGGCCTGAGTTCAAGTCCGACTGATGTCAGAAAATTTATATTCTGTCATTTCAACCGTGGATCGAATTCGAGGACGGAAGACCCTCCTGGGGCACACCCAGCCTCTTTAAAGTGGATAACCTTAATTGGGGGGAAAACCTGGTGGTTGAGCGTGAATTCTGGTCAAATCACCTCCTTTCACAACCGTTGGTTCAGAAACAGTACAGCCAACCCAAGTACTGAACCCAAGAACCTTAATTTTTTTTTTTTTTTTTTGGTTTTTTTTTTTTTGTTGGGTTAACACCGAAATCACCTCAAATCTCCTAGGATTTGTACCCAGTGCTCTTTCCAATACAAATTTTTGTGATACAGTATTAACGTGGTTTGTAATGATTATGAATTAATGATTGAATAATATTAAATAAATAAATAATATTTTTACGTTATTAGTTGATTCTCTTCAGGTGATAGGAATCAATATTAGCCTATTAAAGATCAGAAAATTACAAAATATCACATGGCCGCAGATATGAGGAATTATATTCTGGAGACTTTGAGGAACATCAAAAATTTATAATTAAAACAAAAATATTAAAAAACAAAAATTGAACTAACTATTAACATTAAATAAGATGAAAAATCATTAAGATAAATCTGACAGTAGAAGACATTAATAAATCCTAGTACCATCACCATTCAGTAACCAATTAGATAGCCTTTGTCAGAAAGTAGAGTGTAGCTTCACGGATTTTGCACGCATTTAAGATAAGTGTCCAACTCAACCTGTCAAACTAATCAGATCTGCCATCCATCATTTTAGTAATTTCGTTTAGTGAATATCAACAACAGATTGCTTCAAATAACAACCGATGAAAATAATAGTTGAAATAAACTAAATATAAATTTAAAATTTAAACTAGTTGCAATAAGAACTTTTTTTTTTTAGAATCAAAACTTTGTATTTCAATAATTACAAGCTACTTCAATCAAGAATAAAGGGTAATACGGATGACAGAGACTCATTCATACAATATGAGAATAAGAACTAAAAAGAAAAATGGAATAGCATAATATCGTTAGGTTACAACTAAAACACACTAACCAAAAGACCCTCCCCATAGGCTCTTTGTATCTAAATTTTATTGATGGCTATTGAAGGATATAAAAAGTAATAAAATTAGGTAATTATTTTTTATTCTATGTAATTCTTTTGGTCTTTAAAAATAAGTTAAAATTAGTAAAAATAACAATTTGGAGTAACTTTTAAGATTAACATAATTAAGATATATTTACTTTCCATAGTTTCGGAGTGCTAGGGAAAAATGGAAGATACAATTATAAAGATCGTTGGTTGTCACAATTGAAGGGTTTGGTGGATGAAGGGGTTATGCAACAAGATATAATTTTCAGTAATTTATATTTAAAGGTTTTTTTCCTTCAGCAGAAAAATTCTTCATAGCTCATTCATCTTTTTCTAGTTGTTATGAAATATTAAGATTTTGCTACCTAACACCACCGCACAAAAATCATTCATCTAATGAACTAGATCGTATTTTTTTTTAAAATGTGACATAACCCCTTCATCCACCAAGCCCTTTTATTAACAATCATTGTCACAATTTTTATTACCGATTTAAACGTTAGCCAAGCTAATAAAGAATTGTTTATACTTTTTTATTCTTTTTATTGCTATTTTTATTTTCAAATATACAGTAGAGCTCTGACGAGGGGTGATAGAGCCCTTCTGTTATCATAGAATTTCCTTTTAACAGTTTTCTGTACTACCAATTAAAGGGTCTATCTGACAATGGTGTGGTAACAGTGTTGGTTTCATTTTATGGTCCGTATAATTATATTTTTATTCAGTAAGGATCTTGTGTCCCAGAATCATTTATATTAGTCACACAACTCCATGTTTACTGTATGAATTACGGCACTGAATAAGGGCCATAACTTATATTTAAATAATATTCTAATAAAAATAGTTATTTGCATTTAAAATATATATCGAAGGATACCCCGGTGGTCCGAGGTACTCTTGAATAAATTAGTTTCCGATCGTAACGTTCGAGGGACGACTAGGAATCCTCATTCAATTTATTTATATTTGACCGGATTGTCCGGCTAAGTGAGCAACACTTATGTACAGTTGTAAACAGGCTAAAAAAAAAAACGAAACAAGCTATCCCAGTCATAAAGTCGATAAGCTAAAATAAAAAAAAAAACTTGGATTTCTCGAGTATCTCGTGACCACTTCGACATTCCTCCTTAAGTAGACGTTCGGAATATTGTTTCTCTGCCTCAACGTGTAAAATAAAATATTCAAAGTGATTCTGTTACGGTCGGAAATATAAAAAAAAACATAAGCGGCTAAGAAATTATTGGTTGGATCGTGTACTTGTTCCGCTCATCGGATCCTAACCGGCATAAAATATCAATCCGTTTTAAAGTCTACATCCTAGGAAATAAGACATAAGATTGTAAATCCGGGCAACATACCTCCGTCTCGGCCTTATGGCTATCGGTGGTGTATTCCATTTTATTCTCTCTCCCTTTAACCCTTCCTCTCACTCTCGCTCTCGCTCACATTCTCTCTCTTGCTGGTAGGGTTTTATTGTGTCAGGAAGTTTAGGTTATGGGTCCTGAATAGCTGTAAACCTTATTACAGCTGATAATATAATACAAATATGGTCCATAGGCGAGGGGGAATAATAATATCGAAATCCGATCTTAAAACACCTGTAAAGATTGATTACTTGATTCATTGTTCACAATATATAACTAACAATAAGGGACGGCATCCATGATTCACTTAAAAGAATTTCCAATATAAGTATAGTTAACTTGTTAAAGGCTCATTATTAACGATGGCTTCTAATTTAGTATAACATACAATATCTTATTCAAATGAACATTGGCCCGTTTTAACCGTAAGATTTTCAATCGGACCAACCAAGTAAAAAACGGGGATCAAATTTTTTTTAACTAAGTCCTTTCGGGAAATATTCAGCTGAAATTTCAATAGCCAAATAAAAGTTTGCTCAGCTCTTCCTAAGTTCGATCATACAATTTTCTATGAATCTTATCCAACAAATGTGCCAAATACTTGGCATTCATAATGATGGTATTAGTATTAAGAAAAGGTGATTATTGTTCTGAATGAAATTGCTCCAAATATAAACGTTTATTTAAATTTTGAAGACAACGTTTGTACAATACTTAATAATGATATACTTTATGAAATAACAACATATAATGACACTGTTATATGAATTACCTAATGGTCTCTATTTTTTTTTTCAGTTCCTCAAAACTTAGAGAAGATAGGATTCAAATTGTCATTTTTCTTGATTAATAAAATAAATGAAAAATGTCCGCGCTCTATTTTTATAGAATATTTCAAGGAGATCCGTTTAATGCTCCAGAAACAAGTTCACCAGAAGCGATAAATACTCCAAACACTAGGAACTTATCAGAAACAACAAACTCTAGTTATTTTACCTAGTTAGTTAAACTGTTAATTAACATTAAGACAATAAAATTATTTGAAATATAGCAATATAAATTCAAAAACTAGTCAATCATATTACCACCTCAAATAAATATGTAAAATTTTGTAAATATATAACACACTGTTAAGTTGATGGATTAAAAAAAATTATCATATTTACGTAAGAATTTCCATGGACTCGGATATCATACTTGAATTACTTACATCATCTACCTATGTATCAATACCAACAACAACAATGGAAGTCATGTTCGGATTTTATGTAATCTAGCTTTCAATCAAAACAATAACTCTACCATCGATGAGATTCCTTGAAAACCGTATTCTATACTATTACGATGTGTACTAATGTTATAAAATGTCGCAAACGGTTCCGTTGCATAGGAAAAAATATGTTCTTAAAAATATGGGGATTGATAACGACAGATGGTCCTTGCTCACCTCACTTTGTCTAACTTTATGAGTTTGTAATGCAAACTATTATAGTTCGTGGAACGAAACTAGAGTATTAAAAATACTCTAACTAATTTTATAGTTTACTAGTATTAGAACAGTTAACTTGCTAAAGGATCATTATTAACGATGGCTTCCATTTTAGTATAACTTACAACCTCTTATTCAAATGAGCATTGACCGTTTTTACCGTAACATCTTATATATAGCTGTTTATCGCTATAAATTGTCAACCGGAGCGATTATATTGCTTGGGGTACACTTCCAAAGTATTTTCTCCTAATACCATCGATATTATTATTATCCGTGACGGACAAGATTAGCCTACATGAATATAAATTCCGAGGAGGGGAGCTGGCCAGGCGTTGGGTTTCCTCTGGGTCAATGAAAAACGTCGCGGCTGGGAACAGAATGGTCTGTTAGCGAAGACCGGTAGCCCAAGTCTCGACAAATGTCGCAGATTTATCATCCTCTACCCAAAGGAAGAAAACTCATATCGTATTGTAATTTGATTTAATCGTTCTCGAACGAGTGCGCAATAAAATATCCCACTCGCAAGAATCGGGAAGGCGAGGTCAGATGTTACGACGGCTGCTTTGCATATTGCTAAATGGTATTATTATATCTTGTTCTCTTCGGTTTTGATTAAAACCTTCCCCTCAGCAGTATATCTCGATCCAGCTAAAATATATAATTCTTGATTAATATATCTTTCCGCGAGTGTAATATGCGAGTTGTGACAGGAGGATATATTCGGCTGCGTTCGAGGGGTGTTGATCATACAGGCATTGTTTAATTTATCAATATGGATTCAATAAAGAAAAAAAAAAAAAAAAAAAGGTTGACCTTTCCGTTTGGATTGGAATTGAATTGTTAAGCAGCTTTAGTGGATATTTATTATTTTTCCTTCCCTCCCAGACCTTGAGAGTCCCCCACAACCCTATAATCAATGGCTCAGTTATTCGTAATCGATATCAAACCTTCTAATTTATATGGAAGCATATTACTGGCTCGCTGCCTTTGTGGAAAAATACAAGAAACTAGATATAAAGTATTATCCGTTTCACTTTCATGATAAACTTCGAGTTGTTCTTCCAATAACGAAAATAATCTTTTTACTTATTGCAGGGGTTATTTAAAAAAAAAAAATTTTAAAAGACTGGCCAAAAAAAATCTTCTTTTTTTTAAGGTAAAAAAACACAATTTATAACGTTGTTTTAGCATGAAAATTACTGAAATAATGAATGAAAATACTATAATAACCAAACTTTTTATTGAAATTTCGGATTTTGATCCACATTGCAGAAAATAGTCGAAAATTGTAATATTACACGCACATCAACTTTTTTTTTCTTTCTTTTCGAATTCCCATTTCACAAAAACATTATTATCAGTAAAAATATTTATTTATATTGAGGTGTAATATATTGTATAGTATATTTATTTATACTTTTAAAACATAAATAATAACAATACTAGTAGGTATTTATAAAATTATTAAACTTTTTCTTTATTGTGTTATATTTCAAAACAAGGCACATAGCCCAACATTGCAACTACTTAAGTACAACAGCGCTCAAATTATCTGGAGTGAGCACAGTTAGGCCAGTTTAGCGCGCTCGAGTTAACTCATGCGCATGCACGTTAAGGGGTTAAAATAATTATAGATATCACTAAAAATGCCCATAAGCGGGCTTTAAAACAATAAAAAGTTCGTCTCCTCTCCAGTGTGGTTCGGTGGCATTTAAGAAGACCTGCACGTTGGCACGCATTAAAGTATTTCTACTTACAAGGGGAGGGCACACTAAATTTTTTTGGAGGTTCCTGGTCAAAAAATATTAGATACGTGTTTTGCCGTTCCGACCAATGGGCTCTAGAAGCCGAGAAAAAAAACAAAACAGCATTTAATTAAAATATTTTATATCTCGAGTTTAAAAAATTATATCAACATGAATCTTGCACCAAGATTTTTATTTTTGATTGAGGATTTAAGGAAAAATACAGCTGCTCCATAGATTTTGGTTTAGGTTAATTAAATTCTAAAAAATGATTAGATTTTCAAGCAAACTACCTCTATAGATTTTTTACACAAAAATTGACGTCAGATTCTAATTCAGCATCCTCAAAAACATACATTCAATAAAAACAAAAAATATGAACTGAAGATATATTCGTATCTCATCAGCTCTTGTTTTTTCACTTGCCGATCTCTAGCTGAGTCGGTTCACCTAAATTGTTGCCAGTACTAGCTTCCTGTGGGCTCATTCATTGAACTGATTCAATTTTACTTATTCATATAGTGATTCGTCTGATTGTAAATATAATATACATGGTGGTTAAAATAATAAAATGTTTCCCTTATAAAATTTCACGAAACTATATCCCATTGATAGTTTTATTACACCGGAAGTAGTAACGGCCTCCGTGGCGCAATCGGCTAGCGCGTTCGGCTGTTAACCGAAAGGTTGGTGGTTCGAGCCCACCCGGGGGCGCATCTTTTTTTATTTAATAATTTGTCATTTGTTTGTTGCAATTAGTTATGACAATTACGGTGAACCAATAATTGTTGCCTATACTTGTGTCCTGTAGTTATAAGCTCATCCAGTGATAGCCAAACGAGTGGGATAATCGTTTTTTTTTTCAAGGTATATATCTGTACCATTTGGGAAGAGTTACGTAAGTCGATTTTTTTAAAAATTGAGAAACATGTTCTGGGTAGCCTATACATACATAGTGTAAAAGTAGACAAGTCGTAATTTCAATGGCATTTTTAGATATACATACACACACACACACACACACACACACACACACACACACACACACACACACACACACACATATATATATATATATATATATATATATATATATATATATATACAAACATTCCATACCAACATATAGAGAATTTGTAGAATATTAATGGTTGCATAAAACATTTTTAAAAAAATATTCACCCTGAAAACAGAAAATCAATCGTTGCTTTGAAAATAGGTAATTTTGGGTTTCCCTTTTTAGACATTCTTTTACCTGATGGTATAGATATACAGTCCATGTACATATTTGTTACCTTAGAATTAAACATTAGTAGAATAATTAACGATTTAATCTTGTAATCTGACTTAGCCGAAACCAGATACCTATCCTTTCATAGCAAACTTCATAAACATTCAAATCCATTAGTATCACAACTCGCTTCCCACTCTATTCCACATAACCCACCTAGGCGCCTGAAAAGAAGATGGCCTCGGGATCTGCTATTATAGTACTTTATTATACAGAACATTTATAAGTGCTACCAATGGTTAGTTGTTTTCAAGCAAAAGGCATGTCATTGTTTGAATTATCATCACATTTACTTGTGGTTTTTTATTTATATTGTATAAAGAGTTGGGCAAAATTTAATCATAGCTAAAAAATAATCAAAAATCATTCATAGCTAATCGATAACTAATTTCCTAAAATCAATCACCTAACTTAATAATTATTACATTTTTTAGTGGAATAATAGTTATTTGACTGACAGATTTAATCATTATTAAATTAGGTGATCGATTCCAGGAAATCATTTTTCAAATAGCTATGATTAATTTTGATTATTTTTTAGCTATGAATACATTTTGCCCAACTCTGATTGTATACCGTTATAATTTGAAATTGTAAATTTCAATGAATTGCTTTAAAATAATAAAATTTTAAAATAATTTATTCTAATAAGATTCCTATTTGAATTGTTTGTAATCTAGACATATTTTGACACCAAATTCATCAAATCATGACATGATTTCCATTTCCTATTTTACTAGCTCTATAAACATTTCTTAGAAAAAACTGCCAAATTATCACAGCGATATCACTACTTTCCTGATGAATTTGCTTCAGCTATACTTATTTAAGGATCAGGTACTCTGAAGTCTAAATATAATTTTTCTTCTGGAATGAAAGATTTGCTATAAATAACTTTCTATTGTGGCGATTTTGTTCGATTGTTATAATAAACAAATGCCAAATTATTGAATAAAAAAAGCTTGCGCCCCCGGGTGGGCTCGAACCACCAACCTTTCGGTTAACAGCCGAACGCGCTAGCCGATTGCGCCACGGAGGCAGTTGATGCTTCCGGTGTAATAAAACTATCAATAGGATTTATTAATGTAAATTTTATATTTATATATTTTATGACAATATATATTTGCGAACATACGAATCTCAATATTAATGGGTAAAATTTATGCAAAACCAAAAAAGGTTAGCAAAAATGTAATCACGATTTACAACGCCAGAAATAATTTAGGACATTTATTATAATTATTAATATTAAGGTACTACTATCGATGAGGCGTAACCCTAATACCTTTTATCGATTCTTATCTTGTTCCGATTTATTTCGATGTTTTAGTCGCTACTTTTCGAGGGAGAATGGTATTCTTTTTCATTTACACACAAACTCTAAATCCATATTCAAACTAACATTAACTTTTGTTATACCTTCTTTTATTGTATTGTACATTAAAATGGGAAATAAAATAATTATCTGGAAATTAATAAATATCAAAATATAAAGATAATAAATCAATATTGAATTAATATTATTGTAAATTAGAATTAATATAATACTAATTCACAAGTATTTTTAACATCTTATAGATTTTGTGAAAACAACAAATTGTAAATATATAAAAAAAAAATCTGAGTTAAAAGTTATTTGTTATTCTTCTATATTTTTTCCCATTAGGGAAGTGGAAATAACAAAAGATGAAACTTCTGATTTACTTTCTCACATTTGTTTTTAGATCGATGTGTTTTATTGAATTATTATTAAAATCTGTTTCACTTTAGGGCAATAAGTAATTTAGATGATAAAGAATCCATTCACGAAATATGTAAACTGAAAATTTTTCACAAAAGGAAAGTGGAAATAAGAAATATAAATATATAAAACACTAAATTCATGTATAAAACATGTGTTGCACTATCACACATAAGGAAAAGGAAAATAAAACATCTCTGAATAAAACACTTAAGCCATGTTGAAACTCATGTTGATAAATTTTGTTTCATCTTTTTAAATTTAAAGAGGAGAAATATCAATATAATACACAAAAAAAAATGCATCTCAAATTGAAACCGTAGAAATGGATGTTTACGTGTGAGGTTTTTGGAAATGTGAGTTATCCATAAAAGTGAAGCTTCGGAATCGATCTCGCAGGTGCATTGTAGGTCGGGCCGATTTGATGGAGCGCCTCGTCGATAGTATACCAGTATTCCTTTTAAAATTCTGAATAATTTTTTAATAAATAAAAAGCATTCTGTTTTTTAAAAAATGAGTTTTTTTAAAAACTTTTTATGAGCTTGTTTGCGTTGTAGAATTAGAACAAACATTAGAATGGTGGACAATTCTTTATTTCCTGTTTCATTTTTGAAGAAGCTTCTTAAGGCAAAAGAACATTATGAAATAACTTTAAAGTAAGGAAATTCGTAGTTTTTAATTCCCTGGCTGTCGCAAAGAAGTGAATAGGTCAAATTGGGCAGCTTTCAGCAGGCATTTTGATCGGTTTCCAAATTTCTGGTATAAACTCTAAATAAACCATTTGCGCCAAAAAAAGATACTTTAATGCCTCATTAAGAAGAGCAACGTAACTAATTTTTCACAACGCTAATATTAAAAATTCTGCTTTGAAGTTTAATACTTGATTCGTTTTAAAGGTAACTTGACTTATTCATTTCTTCATAGCGACCACCGAGTTAGTTTTTTTTTTACTAAGAAATAAATAATTAGAAATAACTGAAAAATTAGAATGTTGTTTTAGACGTATTTTTCACTATGCTTTACTTTTTGGAGAAGGTAGAGTTAAAATTGGATTCAGTACTCACAAAATCATCAATATTAATCGAAAAAAAGAGCAGGAAACTCGATTTATCCCTGACTAGGAAAAACAACAAATGATGAATATGTATCTATAACTGCTTTAATATAAACTGCTTCTGATAAGTAAACTGTTGCCAAATTTTCGATCCGAACAACACCAAAAGAGCTAGAGCGTTTCAAAAAAATCATAAAAAATACTTCAAAAAATTAGGCAAAACTTGGCTTTATTCTTCCAACCCAATATAGCTCCTAATCAGTAATTCCCAGCGACAAATGTTATATATCAAATAATTTTCTCCAATTAATTTCTAAACAGGAAACGTTCGTCATATTTTCGATCCGAGACACACGAACAGACAGCGTGTCGAAATATTACATTTTTGAGAATGAAAAAACACTCTAGATTGCCAGGAGGACGGTATACTTTAGAAAACAAAAGCTATAGACCCTTAGAATAAACATATCCATGTAAAAATCATTATATTTGTCCTCCGTTAAACTACGAAATTATTAAACTACAAAACCATTACATGTGTTGTATTAGTATATTTTTGTGACATGTTTTAATTCAAATTTCTTGAAGGGTATGGTTTTAATAATAACTCTGAGATATATTTATTAGACAATTTTTTAAAAAATGACGTGGAGTCGACGAAACAAATAGAAGATGGGAGGCATAGGATTTAATTGTCGACGTAGGAAGTTAGCAATTAGGCAGCTGGGGCTCGGTGCGCCCACACTTATGCTAATTCATACTCAGATCAAAAGTGGAATCGGCAAATAGTTAATTTCTTTTACCCGTTTTCCGCCTTTTGGGATATCGCCTGAATTGCTAGGGGGAGGATTGGGTTTGCATTATAATGAATTGACATTTAATTTATATAATATCGAGCAATAAAAAGGTGCAAACCAACAATTAAATATAATATATATGGTAGATTTTTAAAAGAAAGTCATTAGTGAGACTTATTATTACTCAATTTATTGTGATGTTTCTGTATAAATGAACACAATATCCTATATACCTAGCTCCGATGGTGTCAAAACATAACTTGATGTATAATATGCTGTGCTATATTATGAACGCCAGATTAATAAATAATATAAGGCGTCGCCTTATGGTGTATTTATCTGGATCATAAGCATTAAAAGGGTAAGGGTAAATGACATCTTAGGAGACGGACTGTCGGCAAAATACCCTGCTAGAAGCACTTAAATCTCTTACCGAAAATACCTTGGAAAAAAATTTCCAAAAAAAAGGAGTAAAATATTCAAAGGAAGAAATGCAAAGGTTAGATAGAGGGGAGAGGGACCTATTTAAGAGTTTTTATCTTTAATTATTTATTGATATTTACAACTGCAACAACAAGTAAATTTGAAGAAAATGTTTTCAATATCTAAAGAAATACTCAGAAGTAGTAGCACTTCAATAAAAGTTCTACATTAGAAGTCTCTTGGCCATCTTCTTTTTAGACGCCTCGGAGAATTATTAAATGAGAAGCAAGTTGATGCGAGTGGGTGTGTAGCAGTCTGTAAGCACGGGCTGTTTTAAGAATTCCTTAAATTATAATATTGTAATTTCACAATTTACTAATTTATGAAATTAAATGAGTGTTATGAAGGGGAGTGTCCAAAAATATTCAGATTTCATCGCCACTTGTTAGTCTGTCCCATGTACAGTTATTTAAGGTGGTCTCATAGAGGCTAGGACGAGAAATGTCAGAAATTATTTTGGAGTTTAAGAACCCGTTTCCTATAATAAAACATATTGACTTTGTAATTTACATTTTCGATTCTCATAACTCATCGGGCATTCTTCCTCCTGCCTAATACCCTTTATTTATTCATTTATAAATACACGTGGAAAATTAAATAATTAAAACATTGTTTTTTTAATTAACACTATCATCCCCCGACGCAGCTTCATAAGTAAAGAACTTAGATAATTTTAACTAAGTTGAAAGCCAAATGGATTCGAGTGGTTATGGAGTTTACTATGAAAGGATAGGTACCTTAGTTTGGGCCAAATTAGCAACACATGGAACATTAAGATCTTTATCGATAAGTTTGTTTGTGACATAATAAGGAGCATTAGGGATTTTTGACTGTAATGATCGCATATGAGAACAATAGGAAGATTTTGTGGACTCCTCTAGATCTTTCTTTATCGACTTAGAAATGTCCTAGAAACCCTAACTTTAACCTAACCTATTTCCCCTAAGGGAAAAAAAAACTCAAGACATACAAAAACATAAATGTGCTTGTCGTATAAATATTTTTTAGCCTCAAGTGATCGCCCCACATACAACATCTAAAAACATCTATATTAAACAAATTTACTATGGGTTTTCCCCTGTATAATATATACATTATATATATTGTACAGAAAAAAGTTTATCTTAGAACATTAATTGGATCATTTTATTTTAAATTTTTTATTGAGAAAGAGTCTAAAGAAAATTTCTATTATGTGTTGAACATATCGGGTTTTGTTTTAAAAGTCGGCCCAAAAATTAATTATTTGGTAATGTTTTGTTCTTTATCGAGTTTTCCAAACTCTTTTATTTATTATAGATTCCAGTTATGAAATATTTTGCATTTTTTTAAGATACTCTATGTAAAAAAATGAATGTATTTTGAAATTTTTGACATTCACATTCAAAACTAGTTTGTATTACAATTTTTCTTAAAGAGGGTAATAAGTAATATGGATGGTTTTGTGGATCCATTCTCACAATATGTACCATAAAAAATAAATGAAACGAAAGAGAAAAACAGTTAAACAAAGAACCTCTCAATATAGGACTCGTTTAAAATCAAAACCCGTTATTTTCATTTTTTTCAAATTGTTACAGGAATACAAGAAATTATAAAATACTGATTTTATTTATTTGATTACTGTTTTAGGTGCCGTGTACAACAACTAATTTTAGGACAGGCGAAAAATTTGATCACACAATTAATTTGTCTTTAATATTGTGTTAATGGAGTCTTAAACTAGTAATATTTTTTATTTTTATGCATGCTTTGATAAGCAGAAAATTTCGGATTTGTGTGGAACATAACGGGTTTTGTTTTAAAAGTCGGCCCAAAAATTAATTATTCGGTCATGTTTTGTTCTTTATCGAGTTTTAAAAACTCTTTTATTTATTATAGATTATAGTTATGATTTTTTTTTTTTTTTTTTTTTTTTTTTTTTTTTTTTCCTAGCCCCTATTGGATGATTTCTTGAGTTGGATGGAATTTAGGAATTTCTAGGGATGTTTGGCCTTTTTCTGTACTGGGTACACTGTAAGGCCAACAGGAAGTTTGTGATGATATCTTGAGCTGTAGTTTTCAGAAAGAGTATATTTAGGTGATGGGGCTCACCTAAATCATGTAATAAGGAAATATAGTTATGAAATATTTTGCATTTTATTTTAATACTCTATGTAACAAAGTGCTTATATGAGGAGGTAACTTTCAAAACGTGTTTTATCACAAAAAATGTTTTGTTTTTTTTTGAGTTTTTGGTTTCACTAGATTTGTTTTTCAGCCATCAATACAAGCTTTGTCCCATCCAAAATTAGTACACAAAATCAGGGTTTTAGCCAAAGAGTGTTTTGTCCATAGCCTGTTTTTAGTTCAAACCATGCTTTGTCCAAGAAGCCAATTGGAACGCTGCATTATTGACAATAATGACAACATTGACAATAATCGCTTACACAGGTACAAGGTTTTACTTTTTGACTCTCCAAGTGTTGAACATGTTGTGGAAGAGGATGAAACGTATGACTGCTTAGAAAATGAATGATATGAACTGCCTATTGAAAAACGAGTGACTGTTAAGAAAATGAAAATATTCCCCGAAAATTATGAGTGTCATTAACATACAACATCTATTATGTTATTATAATTTTTATTTTGTGTAATTTTGAGCAAACATTGACTTCTGTAAAATAGAACATAGCCACTTCAAACAGTGTTTTGTCCCTATTTAAAATTAAAAATGCTTAAAAAGATTTTAAGAGTAAAGAATGTTCATGATCCTTGTTGTAACGTGTTTTTTTAGATGCTATAAGTTTAATTAGGAATTTTTTGTTTCTGAAGACAAATTACATCTCATAATATACGTTTTTTATCATTTCTGAAAAGTGTGATTACTGTGACCAAACACGTTTTGAAAGTTACCTCCTCATATGTATTTTGAAATTTTTGTACGTTTTCAGAACTAATGATGAATATTTAACATTCAAAACTAGTTTGCAACGAAAGTAGCAATTAATTCATCAATCCGAATTGTATTGATCCTAATATTCCATCGTGCGTATAATACAATAAATAAAGTGAAAAAATTAATAGAGAACCTCAAATTATAGAATATATAAAGTGAAAAAAAATACAATACAATAAATCAAATTTAAATAAAGAAATAAAAATATTTTAAAAAGAATCATACTCGTACTAAATACAAAAATATTCAGATCAAATCATCCTATTTATTATACATAAAATTAACAAGTTCTATTAAAATAAATAAAATAATACAAGCATAGGTTATATGTATGTATATATGTACATTTATGCATATGGTCGTTGACATGAGGATAGCTTTAAGTGAAACATCAATATCAGTATCAGTATATATATATACGATGCTTTATTTGATTCAATTTACATGCAAATTAATTTATTTTAATTGAAGTATCAGTTTTTTAATAAAATTATGAAAATTTGTATTCATGGTGAAAGTTTAATTTACATATTCAAGGAAATTAGTCACATCTCGTTTAAAAATGCAGCTAAAGCCATAGCATTATCACCTTCTGCTCCGGAGAACAAGAGCTAAAAATAATACCAAAATTGGTATTCTTTAATCCAAACAAAAAAATGTTTTTACATAGGACTATTTTATTCAAACTGTACATAAAATTTATTAAATAATCAAAGTAAATTGGTTAGATTAAATGCTTTTAAACCCTAAATAAAGAAATCCGCTATATTATTGGATCAGATCAGAGCGATTTCTTTATTGAAAATAATTAACTCATTTGTAAGACCCCCCACTCAGTAACAACTTCAAAATGGTTCATCTCACGAGACCCTTAATTTTTTATAATTATTTTTTTATATATAAATTTATTGAAATTTACAACTGTACAAAATATATCCATCCATTAAATGTGTTGATAGTGAATACAATGGCATGTAAATAACATATGAAAAACTACTCACAAGTAGCATCATTTTTTTAATACGCTTTTATTAACTTCACCTGTATGTAGCGGAATCTTGCACCGTAATTTTCACCAATTTATATGACTATCTTGAAAATTAACACACGTTTCAAGGACCAATGACAATACAATAATTGCAAAACTTTGTTTTAATTTTCTTACTTAGTCCAGTCGAAATACTCCCAAATAGGGGGTTACCTTGCAAAAGATGGAGTAGAAGGTTTTATGATTCAGTAAGGGCCAGATAAGTTCTGAGAATAATATATCAAAAATGTGACTACATCTGGTAACGGGAAAAATTTTGGGGAGCAAAAACCCAACATCTACTAAACCATCCAATTCATCTCGTATCCAATCCTTACAATCCAAAATCCTTCGAAAAATCCTGAATGACCCTTACTTTGTTACAAATAAACTTATCCATAAAGACCTTAATGTTTCACATGTTGTAGATTTATCCCAAACCAGACACTAATCCTTTCATGGTAAACTCGAAAACCATTCAAATCCACTTGTCTCTCAACTTGCTTCCCATTCTGAAAAGAAGATTGCCTCAGGACCTTCCCGTTGTTATTGAAGTGCTATACCATTGCTTTAACAAAACAAGGGCCATTGTTACAATTTAAATCTTATTTGGAGGATATATAAAAAAAATAAATAAAATAAACACTGTATGGTAATAAATTGAAACTGTGCGTATGTAATGGGTTACTTGTAATCTCATTCGATTGGTTAATAGAAAAGTTCTTTCTCGAAGTGTTATGTATTCGTTCCTGAACGTCCCTAATGCAGGAAGTTAAGTTATGTAATGGAGAGTCTGTGTTGGGACTAGCCCCCTCACATTTTCGATTGGTTTCGGTATTGTTTCTTTGTAATTGACTGTTATGCAAAAAGTAATTCATTTATGAAAGCTATACGGTTAATTTCTTCAAATTACTGTTGTGTATTGTTGCAAGAAAATCGTAATTTCAGCAATAGTATAGTCGAATTATTTTAAAACTGTAATAACATCATGATAAACTAAATAATTTTTACTGATTTCTTAGGATGGATCGTTAGTGGTATCAATTATTTCACAAAAATAAATTATATTGTAATATTTGTGATATTAACTATATATTGCAGAACGGCTTATAATATAATTGAAGGGCTTGGTGGATGAAGGGCTTATGTCACATTTTTTTTTTTTTTTTTTTTTTAAACAATCTAGTTCATTGGAAGAAGAATTTATGTGAAGAAGTATTTGGTAGCAAAATCTGAGTATTTCAAAACATTAGATTTGAAGAAGATGGAGGAACTGTTTAAAAAAAAAAAAAAATCCAAACAGTTAAACATTTTATTCACACCCGTTTCCAGACTTTTTTCCATTAAAAAAAATAAATAAAATAACTTAATCCATAGTTATAACAAATAAGCCTGAAGAACATACATACCCATAATATACTAGGCATATGCAACTATATGTTAATTATTCCTCAAATTTAAAAATTTTATTGTTCAAAAATTGATTTATTTTCCTTTCAAGGATGTACTTCTTTTAAAATATTTTTTCTATTTTAATAGGTTTTTTTTCTACCGTTAAAAAAACATATCATTAGCCCAAACCAACCTTAGTTATTCAAAACAAGTATTACTAATGTTCTTAAAAATTATAAATTTTTTAAATTTCATTGGAATAAAACTGTTTATTGTTATTATAGCATACCTCGTCGTGGCTTCGCCCGCTCTCATATACAAAGAACTCACAATGAGATTATTTTAACTAATAAATTGAATTTTATTTGTTTATCGATGAAATTTGTTTATTGAACTATGGGAATTTAGCATTTTATCTTCAATGATATTTTTACGTATGGCAGTAATTTTGTACCTGGTTAAAATTGCACTGATTAGATGATGGAATAAAACGTAAAATCATAATTAGGTATCCAATTTGGCAGAACTAATTTTATCGATCCATATGGTTGGATTTTAATTTCTAACCAAAAGTATACGATAGTTTGGCAACCCTCGTTTCTGGCACTCAAGACTATACTATTTAATTATTTTTATAGTAAAACTTATAGTAATAAACCTTCCTAGAACTATGAAGATGTAATTAAAGTTTGGTACAGTTTTCCATTACAAACTCTATTGCAGAATGGCCACGTATCGGTCGATTTTTAAACTGCACTGGGATCTACATGCCGCTCCATATATTTATATATTTTTAAATAATCCTTGAATTGAAAATAAGTAAACTATATCATAAATTTCTAGCTATGTATAACATCGCACCTTTGTAACCTCTCTCGAATGGTGCTCCCCACGTAACTGTCGATCAAACTTCAATGCGCACCACATATTTATCGCTTTTTTATGGCAATATTATTGAAAATTAAAAAAAAATAAATATTGTTAAACCTTCCTTACACTATGAATATAAGGTGGTTATACTTTGGTACAGATTGGTTTAGTAGTTTAGGCGGTAAGTGATCACAAAGGAAAAATAGCTTGTCCTTTTATATAATAGTATAGATATAGATATAGACTATGGTGGGGGATAAGAATTGAAGAAATTTTTAACTTTGATGGTCAACTATAAATAAAACGGTATGAAATCAGTTATTCTATATACAATGTTTTGACGAAATTTAAATAATCTAAAACAGCATTTCCTTCTAATTTGGAGTACATTAGGGATCAGCGTGCAGCCTCCATTACTTTAGAGATACCCCCCACTTTTTCATTGTAATAATACGACATCATAATTATTTTTTCAGTCTTCACGATATTTTTCATTTAGACTTGGGTTGGATATGGAATATAATTAAGGCTGAAATTCGACAATCAATAATGGTCAAACGGACAGAGCCTCTAGCCCTTAGACTTGACAGGTCTAACAAGTTACTGTTAAGACGTTTTGCGTAGGCGAGGCCCAAGGAGGTTTCACTCTGAAACGTTTCCTTGAATGAATGCGTTGATGACTGATGCCTCCACCTGGCCTGCAGTTTAGTCCTTGGATCGTTGTGTAATATTTATTCAAAACCTCTTTGTTTAATGTATTCAAAGATACATTTTTAACTTAAAGTGGGCGTCCACAAATACTGTTTTAAATAATAATAATTATTGAAGTTTTCATCCATTAATTGTGAAAAAAAAAATACAATATATGAATTGTTTTATGAGACGAAACACTTAGTCATAGCAATTTTCTTTTTTTTAATTGAGTTATAAATTAAAAATCTGGGAATAACTTTCGATCAACATCTTGCTTGGAATAACCATATCTCTCAAATCACGAGGAAATCTTTTTTTATTCTTAAGCAACTCTCACATTACCGTGATTTATTACCAGTAAGTACTCGAAAACTTTTAGTATCATCACTCATTTTCCCTAACTTTGACTACGGATGCATTGTATATGGAGGACAGTCTGATGAGCTCGAGATGAGATGTAAAAGAGTAATGAACTGTTTCATTAGATTTATTTTCGGGATCTCCAGACGTTCTCACATATCTCATAAGTATTCTGAAATTGGTTGGCTTTACCCCAGTTTTCGACGTCAATACTTCCTGGGTGCTCTCATATTCCAAACCTTAAAAACCAAAAAACCGGCCTATATCCATGACCTCCTTACTCTGCGCTCCTCCATTCACCTCTTAAATACTAGAACCCAACCCATCAACCTATACACTCCGGCGCATCGAACTGCATCCTTCGAGAAATCCTTTATTATCCGTGCTTCCTCTTTATGGAATTCATTGCCCATCACAATTCGAAAAAGCTCCACTCTTACTTCCTTTAAACAACATCTATACCTTTACCTCCTGGATCTTCAATCTTCCGAGCAAATGTAAAACATGAATATTTAAGTTATATACATTATAATAGTACACATAAGATGTATCCTATTACAAGTTTCCTTAATTTATTTTTGTAACTCATAATTTAATTATTAATCAATTTTTATTATTATTTATTATTATCATTTATTATAATTAATTATCATAGCCAGACGATTGTTCTATGTATTGTACTCGTTTGTTATTCTTAGGGGACAAGTTGTCCCAGAATAAAGTTCATTTTTCTTCTTCTTCTTCTTCTTCTACAATATAAAATTACAATAATATCTGTCGTTTATGGCAATCTCGATAAATCGACTCATATCGGATCAAATGAGTGCCAGATTACCAAAAATGGTGGATTACTTAATGGAAAGAAAAAAAAACATAAAAAAAGAGAAATTATTGTATTTATAATTTTTTTTTTTGTTTTTTTTAATAACAATTTTTTTGAAATTTACAACTGCACAATATTTATACATCAAGTAAATGTGCTGTTAACTATTACAATAGCGTGAAAAAACTTGAAAAGTACTACTCATCAGTAGCACTTCATTAAAAATTCTACACTAGAAGGTCTCTGGGCCATCTTCTTTTCAGACGCCTCGGAGGGTCATCAGGAATGGTGTGGGAAGCAAGTTGAGAAATTAGGGGATTTGAGTGGTTAAGGAGCTTACTATGAAAGGATTGATATCCGGTTTGGGCTAAATCTGGTAGAAGAAAGAAGAAGTAGAAGAAAACCCTCTCAAAACAAATCGGGACATTGGAAAAGAAGTTAGTGTTCACCGCTTAAAATTATAAACCCTAATTTAATTTAATGCCCAGGCACAGATTTCGTCTAGGTCTTCCTGAATTTGTCATCGGCGTAAAGATGGTGGGAACAATGGGGAATTGAAGATCATTGATGTAGGAATTAAACAGTAGAGTGGAAATGCTCGAACCTTGAGCTACTCCTGACTGTAGAGTGAGGAAAGAGGATAGGACTGCTTGGGTGCGGAGGGAAAGGGAAGATTGAAACCAAAGGAGAGCGCTGTAGGAAAAGTTAAATGATTTCAATTTGGAAAAAAGGATATTATGGTTTATATATATAACTGGTTTGGTAAAAGTTGATACTCTAATCTTTTTCAATTTGTAAAATATTACGTTTGCAATTGACATTTTATTAGGAACGTTATAATCACATTTTCTGTAGAAGTATTTTCTTAATACAGTTGTAAATAGCAATAAATAAATAAATTAAAAAATTGTAAAATAGTTGAAATCATTGTTTATAGCTAATTATTATAGGGATCTGATATTTTCCTATTACTCAGCATAATTAGAGATTACCACTGTATTACCTGACGTCCCGTAAGGGAATATTTAGAAATAACATCATTTTTTTTAAAGGTGAATTCAGTCATTTAAATTTTCGTGAATATATATGTGTGTAATTAAAGACTGGATCCCCGTGCAATTGCTCGGAATTGCACGTATTGTGGGTTAGTGTACGAAATTGCACGTTTTGGGGTTTACCGCACAAATTTGCCCAATTTAGGTTTTAAGTGCACGAAAGCGCACTTTTTGATATTTCATTAAAAATATTATTCTGTTTTTCTTGTTTTTTTGTTTTTTTTTCATTTCGAGAAAAGTGGTGATTTATTTTGAAATTGTCAATAATAACATTCACCTACGTAATTTTCCAAGAAAGAAAAAAAAATGTATTTTATATTCCAACGTTTCGGCCAAATCTTTGATGATCATCATCCGGACTAAATCAAAGAAATGACGAAAAAATAAATAAAAAAGAGAGAAAACGAAATTTAAAAAAATTATACAAAAAAATGAAACCGAATAAAATAATTAATTAGATAAATTGAAAAGTAATAGATTTAATAAAAAATTTGAAATGATCCTAAAAATTTTAGATTAATTATACATTGATAAAGAAAATGAATAGGTTATAGGGTTGATTTAGTATGTAATATAAAATTTAGTATGTAAAGAGTTGACATTATAAAGTGGCTAAAATAAAATACATTTAAAGTAAATATCATCTTTTGTCAATGTGTTTTTTTTTTTTTTTATTGCACGTTTTTACTATACTAAATCCGGCCTTTAGTTATAATAAATGCAGGGACAATAGTCATGAAAATAAATATAAAAAATCGAAGATAGTGTACTTTCTCTATATATTGAAACTGTTTTTGTTAAAAATATTATTCCTTCAGTTCACCACATCCGTCTATTTTTTTTTTTTTTTTTTTTTTTAATTATGATTTTTTAAGAATATGAATCATCTTTTCTGGGGCAATTAAAAAAAAATGTTATGCTGATATTATGTTAATAGTATCCAATTTTCTCGAGTGATCTGTCATAAAAATGATACAGTTGTATTATATTAACATTTAAACTGTAATGTGGATTTCTGCTCGTTTCTTTTCCGTAAATTATGTAAAAATTACCTCCCTAATCGCTAAAGCATTCACGTACGCCGAAGTCGATGTTCAGATTTCTCTTAGATTAAGGCTACACAGCCTCCGATAAGGATCTACTGATCTCTTTCTCTTCTCTTATTAGTAAACCAGGTGGAGGGAGAGTTAAAATTATGATGCATAATAAAGGATTTTAAATCTTCTGGAAATATCACTTGTAGGAAGTTGGTATCTCCCATCAGGGCAGAGCACAGGATAGTTATTGCTAGGGTCAAGGGACTTTGCAAGGGACTCCCTTGGCAAAAACGTTTAACCTAATTAACCCTAACTACTATATAAACTGAAGATCCAGACATCGAATCCTGATGGCGCTCATAAAAAACTAATAATAATAGAGATATAAAAATTAATTCAGGATGAGGTGCCACAGGTTTCCACCTTCCTCTCATATCTTTCACGCCAGGTAATTCAGAATATTTCATCGAATTCACTGATTGTTAGTAATTTTTATTGACAGGTGTAACTAGAGATTCATAGGTTAAATTTTTAATTAATTATTTGAAGTTATTTTATATATAATGAGATGTATATTTTGATAAATATAGGATAACATTTATTTTATAAACCCTACATTAAATAACCTCACTCTTCTTAAGCGGTAGATGAAGATTTTTCGTCTACGTATTTTAAAAATAGTTAGTTTATAATATTTTTATTAAAAAACTATTTACATATCTCTGTATTAAGCTAACCGAAATATCCAAGAGATACACCGAGACATAGATGGGAGGATTGTGTTCGTTTGGATAAGGGTTAGGATTAGGGTAGAGTGGAAAATATAATATGGTGTGCCTAAGAGGAACAATTGTGCTTAAACATATATTTACACAATTACAGAATATCCGACCATTTTTTTTTCTTTATTTATTATCAATCTCTTTGATTTGTTTGCATGTTTTTCTTCTTAAATTACTGAATTTGAAATTATTGAGAGTCAGGCGTATGTTGAATAATAAGATATCATAAGAGAAGATATCGTTCAAAAATCCTCCCATCTATGTCTCGACAATATGCCTCTTGGATGCTTCGATCAGTTTAATAATAACATATGTAAATAAATAAAATAAATATTTACAAATCTACCGCTTAAGAAGAGGGAGTTTATTTTATTTGGGTTTATAAAATAAATGTTTTCCTATATTTATCAAAATATGTATCTCATTACATATAAAATAACTAAAATGAAATAATTAATAATTACTACTTCTTTTTTTTTTTTTTTTTTTTTTAACTTTGAATTTCTACTAATCAAAATTACTTACAATCAGTGAATTCAATGAAATACTTAATTACCTGGCGTCCGCTTGACGTTTTCGACTTTTTGAACATTTACAAGACAAACGTTCGAACCTTCCAAATAGTAAGCACACTTATATGACAGTGATTAACCTGTTTAAACGTACGGAGTTGAGCTTAGGGGCTTTCCTAAACCATCCAATTCATCTCGTATCCAATCCATACCATCCAAAATGCTTCCAACAATCCTCAATGCTCATTAGTGTTTCATCAATATTCTTAGCTATAAAGATATTCCATATGTTGCTGATTTAGCCCAAACCAGATTCCTACCCTTTGATAGTAAGCTCTATGACTACTCAAATCCACTAGTCTTCCTACTTTCTTCCCAATATTTATAAGTCATTGTAATCACTGTCAACATATTTACTGAATGAATATATTTTATAAAGTTGTAACTATCAATAAATAAATAAATTTAAAAAATTAAAAAAGTTGTCACTGTCAGTCATTATAAAATGTTTACTTTGTGTATATATTCTGATTCACTTATTCATCAAGGATAGCATATTTTATAGAATTAATTAATGTTATAGAGTATAGACTCGATGCGCATATCCATCGAATTTGATGCTTCTTTGATTTCTCTTCGAATTGTTTTTTGAAAAATAAATCTTAAATCATTGAAATATGCTATAGAAATATGATATTTTAACTTTATTATATTTTCGGTTATTATTGATGTATTATCATTATATTATATTTTTTTTTTTTTCATAAATGAAAAAATATGATTTAATAGGTTGTTTACTAAAGGATTTGATTCAAGAGGTGTCACTCAGCCAAGCTATCCTGTCTTACTGTGGTGATAATTAATGAACTTTGTTGTTGATTAATGATTTATATCAAAATCAGACATTCATTGTCATAAAAATCAGTCAATTATATATTGAATGATTATTTCACGAGTACGTGTTTTGCTTCGCCCGCGGGTATTCATAACAAACTCTTCGGGCCCACAGGAAATGAATGTGTGGGTTGAAATTCCTCGTGTCTATGCAAAACGGCTTCTGCGCACCCCAATTCCAACCTATTTCACTTCCTGTCACAAAAAACTTGTTTGTTTCCAATGTGTCCTAATAAAGGGAGTTTCAAAAGAGGCGCATTATACGATTTTGATTTTGAAAAATATTATTTATATATGCTAATGTAATATATTGATTTTTTTTAATCCTAATATAATTAGGTAATTAATATCAATTATATAGTACACTTTTCTTATAGTGATCATAATAATAGAATTACTGGAATTGATTATATTGGTGAATGTTAACTTACTGTTACGCTTAGGAATTTATGAGTTAGAAAAAATATTTTCTTCTGCTCAATCCAATAGGTACCTTTATATTAGCAACAAATTTTCTAGTCATCTAAATATGATAAGTATAATTATCATATATAATTGTATTAAATGATTCCAGCCAAGATTGTGTTTGTTGATCAACTATAAAACAGTAAATTGCTTTAACTCTCACTATTTTTATTTTTACCATCCATTCTTATCAAATTATTTAATTTTATTAGTTGCCACTCACTTACTATCATACTAAAATAAATATTTTCTTACAGCTTTTCATGTAATAAATGATGAATATATCTTGCTCCGGAGAAAGGGAGGGATACAAAATTTGATATCGTCTTCATGAATATTTTTTTATCATCTTTGAAATTCTATTTATAGTAAAAAAAAAAAAAAATTAATGTTTAAAATATTTATGTAAATACTTTTTCAGTTATGATAGTCACGTAATATTTTATGGGGACTAATTATGAAATGTGTCATATTTATCATTTTTATAATTATGTATGAGGTATTTTATTTATCACGCATTGAAATAGGACTGATCTTAGCTTAAGAGTTTTACTATTTCCTGATAATTTAAGTTATTAGAAACCATTATTCAGCATTTTTACAATGTTTTGATTTAAATTTTATTTTTAAAATTTTTATAATCATAAACTTTTGTATTAATTATATATTTGAGTTATTATATTATTTCCATAAAATATTCAATTATAAATCTTTATTGTTTTTTATTTATTGAAATTTACAACTGTATAATAAAAAAATAAAAAAATAGTTCTAGTAAATGTGATTATAACGTTCATAACATGTCAATCGCTTGTGAAGAATTTATACAAAGGTAGCATTTTGTATATATTAGTGTATTCACGAGGCGTCTGAAAAAAATATGGTCTCGGGACCCTATCATATAGAACTTTTGTTGGAGTGCTATCAGTGGGTAGTTGCTTCACAAACAATTGGTACGTTATTATTAACGTTATAATCACACTTAATAGATTTTTTTTAATATATATTATTTCTATAAATATATCAATTAAAAAAAGAATTGTTGAAAACTTACTATCGGGAATGAGTGTGAGACTAGTGGATTCAAGAGGGTAAGGAGTTTACTATGAAAGGATTGCTATCTGTTTTGGTATAAATCAGCAACATATGTAACATTAAGTTCTTTACGGGGAAATTTATTTTTGATAAAGTTAGGAGCAGTAAGGATTTTTTCGAGGGATTTTGTAAGGATTGGAAACGAGATGAGTTAGATGATTTAGCGGAGCTCCAGATCTCAACTCCGTGTGTCCAAATAGGTTTAATTACTATCATGTCCATGAGTCATGTGTACTGATCAGTCAGTATCTTAGAGCTTTTGTCAGGTTGAAGAAATCAAAAAACGGTAAGCAGTTCCTTGTCGTTTTTTGTCTTGTAGTTGGATTCCAAGTTAAGCGTTTGTCCAGTTGTCCTAGGTGACGGATATGTTCAACAAGGATCTGTGGAATATTATATAATTATGTTTGAAAAAATGTATTATTTTTTATACACTAGTATATAGTGTTTAGTTTGTACTCTTATATTATTTATCAGTATATTCATTCAATATTTGTATACCGCCAATAATGTTATTTATTAAACTCATATGAGGACTATGTTAGGATGTCCCGTGTAGAATATAGCGACATGCTTTTTGTCTGAGAGAAGATTTTAACTAAATCATGACAACAGGTTTTATTTTTAAAAAGAATAATGAGACAAAGGTTGCATTGACCGAAGGAGTAATTCTGTTTAGAGGAGGCAGCCTTCATGGGCTCGTGCCCCAACACCAGTAGCCCCAGTGATTTACAGGGACACACTGTCGTATAGAAAATGAATTTGTTGGCTGTGGAGCGAGCGGAAGTGGGCGTGCACAGGAAGTGCCTCCTCATTGGCCAAGCACTCGCCATCTTGCCCCCCCTCCTCCCAGCTATTGCCAAATAGCACCCCCCACTCCGGTGGGAGTGGCCTGTCTGTCTGCAGATGAGAGTTGCTAAACTCGTACCATCAAACACTGTCCCAGCTTGATGGCTTTTGGGGCTTTAAAGGGATATTTCATTATTGGAAACATGATTCTTTTCAAAATGATATAATTGAAGGTCGAGAGATTTAAAGCTGAGTGGCTAATTTGCAGGAGGTATAGAAAAAAAACAACTCTACATTTAAAACCTGTTAGTGAAAACGATGTTAATTTCTCCTAAACATATTTGGTAGATTTCACTAATCATTATTAACATTGCATTATCCAGTATTTTTAATTTAACCTATACAACACAAAGGATACACTGATATTTTAACATATTTTTAAGATATTGAGTTATTTAAATGAAATTTAATGTTTTGAATCCATTTATTATTTCAGTACAATGAAACATTTTCAGATCATCAGATGTCTCTCATGAATTGACTATCTAAATTAGTGTTGTTAAAATTTTAAGTTTAGTAGGTTTTAAAATTAAAACCAAGGCATATAATTATGTTTTTAAAAAAATCTACATAGTAGAAATAAAATAGATAACCGATGGAAAACTCCGGCAATTCTACAATATACTCCTACATCTCTCCATTACCAATCGTTATTTAAATTCGTAATAACAATAATAAATAAATATTATACAATGATTAATAAGCTATACAACTAATCAGAAAAAAAATCATCTAAATTCATTGAATATAAATATTTCGGTATCGATAATTGTGTAGAAATTATTAATATTTTATTCATAGCCTATTTAAACCCGTATTCTTTTAATGAGTTTTAAGAGTTGATTAATAAAAATGTACGAATTAAAAAAAAAATAATAATAATAAGTTATTTAAAACCTTCCTATTTCTACTTATAGATCTTGTCTTTAAATTGTTCGTTTGCAAAATCACGTTTAATTACAATGTTAGATAATTTTTTAGGTAATTCAAAATATTACCTAGAGTAAAATAGTAGTGAATTTAAATGAATTTTTTTTTTTTTTTTTTAATGTTTATTTTATAATTTTTTTTATTGTTGGATATCTACATTAAATTTAAACTAAGAATTTGGAAATGAATTTATTGATATATTTAATTATATATTCGAATAATAAATAAATTGGAATAGTAAAAATAAGACAGAAGCATAGATTTGTTTAAAAATTTATTATTATAATATTGGTGTAGCCAATGTATTTTTTATTATCAAAATAGCCACCTTGCCATGTTTAATATGCAAAAAAAAGAAGTAATTTATTATCCTTTTTTCAGATTGTGTTGATTCTAACTTAAATAAAATGGATCATTTCCTTTTCTAATTTTAATATTAAAAAAGGCACCGGAACGTATCGTAGCCCTATAATTAATACTCATGAATATTAATTTAAAATAAAAAAAACTGGGGAACAAAATGTAATTTGCACAATAAAATCCAACATGTGACTAATGGAACAAAAAACTATATAAATAAAGCAAGAGAAAGGGAAAGTATTGGAGGCGGGTGTTAGGCGCGTGGGCACTAAGGACATTTGGCCTATAGACCTCTCCGCTATTGTTGTTCCCTCGGAGGCTGTACCAAATGGTTCGTCCGTCTCTTCTGGTAACCTGTAGGTTCAAGTAAGATAGCTTTGAATTTATAAAACAAAAATGAAAACCTAAAAAAAGTCATCTAGTTTAATTATTAATTATTGGTTTCACTCCCTTAGCTATGTAAGATATGTACCATTGCAATATATATATTTGTTTAATTTTCTTAATAAGCCATTGACTCCTCAGCAAACCGTTAAATAGAACTCTTTTTTTTTTATATACCCATTTATTGAAATTTACAACTGTACAAAATATATACATTAAGTAAATGTGTATTGACAACGATTACAATAACATGTCAATATTTGAAAAGAACTACTCATCAGTAGCACTTCATTAAAAATTCTACACTAGAAGGTCTCTAGGCCATCTTCGTTTCAGACGCCTTGTAGGATTATCGGGAATGGAGTGGGAAGCAAGTTGAGAAATTAGTGGGTTTGAGCGGTTATGGAGCTTACTATGAAAGGATAGGTATCTGGTTTGGGCTAAATCGGCAACGTATGGAACATTAAGATCTTTATGGATAAGTTTATTGGTGACAAAGTAAGGAGCATTGAGAATTTTTCGAAATATTTTGGATTGTAAGGATTGAATACGAAATGAATTGGATGATTTAGTGGAGCCCCAAAGTTCAACTCCGTACGTCCAAATAGGTCTAATCACAGTCATGTATAAGTAATTGGGGCCTTTTGTCTAGTAAATGTTTAAGTAGTCTGTAACGACGGGCAGTTTCTTGTCGTTTTAGTCTTAAATAAAACTCTGAATTACAAAAATACTTATTTTCCTGACATCACATTTTTTTTTTGTTATAAATTTATTCATTTATTTATCAATCCACATCTATCAAAATATATATAGGGAATCAGTGAAATGTAACTGAAAATAATGATATTTATTTTCTAAGAGTAATATTATTAGTAATAAAGCTTGAAGAGACTCATTAAATCTATATTTATCAACACCCGTTAAAAAAATAAATAAATGTTCATTTGTTATAAAAATGCATTTTGACATACAGAGTTAAGCTTTTCGGTTCCACTAAAACTTCCAATTCTTCTTATATCCAATTTTTACAATCCAAAATCCTTCAAAAATCCTCAATTCCCCTTATTATGTCACAAACAAACTTATTCATAAAGTTCTTAATGTTCCATATGTTGCTGATTAATCCCGAACCAGATGCCAATCCTTTCACAGTAAACTCCATTCCCACTGAAATATCTTTGTCTTCGAACTTACCTAACACTTGATTCCTCGAGATGTCTGAAAAGAAGATGGCCCAAGAGAGCTTCTAATCTAGAACTTTTATTGAAGTGCTTGTAGTGAGTGGTTCTTCACAACTTTTTTACATGCCATTATATTAATTTTTCTGAAATTTACTTGTTGCAAGTATATTATATATAATTTTAAATATCAATAAATAGTAGAATAATAATAATAATAATAAATAATGTGTATGATGAAAAAAAAAAATACTATATTTTTAGTGATCTAAAACTAATTTAAAATAATTATTAAAAATTGAAATAGATTTGATGTATTTTGTTTTTCATAACTGGAAAAGCAAAATTTGAATTATTAATAGGATCAAATTACAATTCTAAATGATTCTATAATCCATGCCTAAACACCTAGTTAATAATGTATTTAATGAAATGATACTTCTCCACTCAGCAAGACAAAACATTGAAAAAGTATTTATAGAAATTTAAACCAGACTTTAACGTACGCGGAAGAGTTGCCATTTGAAGGAAATAGATTCATCATATTATTGAGTAGGTTGGTAAAGTCTGAACGATAGTCATTCGCTGCTGATTGGTTAAGATTACCATCGATTCCTCCAATCAGCATCTACGTTACCTAAGGCCGAGACAGCGCAGATGGTACCTTCCTCAGTGTAGTGCGGCGATTGGTACTGGAGACCTGAAGGTCAGGTGTCAATCGGCAAACTGCCACTCGACACTACCGCAGATGAACACAATAAAGTTTTCTCGTTTAAAAGATTGTTTGGGTGGACAAAGTCATCATTTACATAAATACTAAACAAAATGGGTGAATGTATGCTAAAATTATTCACTTTGTTTGCATAAAAATATAATGAGTATGTAAATTGAGAAAAAAAATGCTAACGAGTAAATATCTGTAAATTATTGATGGCTGAAATTAAACTTTAATAGAGTAATAAACGGTTATTAATAAAGAATATATTTTAAATATAAAATTTATGTTTATTGGTGTATATAAAAAATATATATACAACCAATGTTTAAGATGATTTTTATTTTATTGTATCAATTTCATACATTTCGTAAAATTACGTTCTGACAAGATTCAATTTCCGCTGTGAGGGATGGCATTGGTGATGAATACATGTGATGAGTAATGCCTTCTCATCTAATATTTTGAATCGTATTCTCAGATTGATCAATGCTCTGTAATAAATAAATTACTTATAATATTTCTTTTAAGTTTTAAAGAAAAATTTATCTGTCTGTCGGAATAATGGTAAAAGTATATGGAACAGCGTCGCCCGGTCTAGGAAATTTCTCGTCTCAATGAGAAAATTCACCCGAAGAAGAAATGAGGAATTGTTAATTATGAGTATGAGGTAAAATTAATAATTAAATTGATATACTATATTAAATTTGGACTCCGTTTACTTCCGCGCTACTGTTTTATATATCAAGGGGTTGATCATTCGACGTCTCAGAGAGCGTCAGGCGGTTAGCATTAACTGGCGTAACACCCGCCAAACTTTTAAACTTATTTTCGGTTACTTTGTTTATTGATATTTTATTCTCGGTTCTACCGGCAGAGTGTTTTCTCCAGACTATTCAGGTAACAAAGAGTACCTTCAGACGACTTAGACCAGAGATGGGCAAACTTTTTAAGGGGAGGGCCAGATGAAATAGAAAAACATCTAGAAAAAATTGGACAAAACAAAGTTTTACAACTAATAAACTTTATTTTTGACTTTATCTCATTATACTCAACTTATATGGTACAACGGTAGAAGATCCGGAACGCAACGAGAAGAAAACAATAATTCTATTCCAGCTTTGCAGAAAATCAACTTTGTCTTATGTATAATTTTGTGTGACCATGTCGCGGGCCGGATTGACTAGTCCGAAGGGCCGTAGTTTGCCCATCACTGACTTAGACCATCCAGAAATGGCGTAGAAGACAGATCTTCAAATGCCGAAAGGCAAAACCAGACCTTTATTCCTTAATAAGTGTCCATTTGCTTGACATTTTTAAAATAAATTCGGGGGTTAGAAAAAATTATTCTGAGGTATAATAATGGATGGCTTACATTTATAATATTATTGCGACTATAAATTAAGATATAAGCTATCCTATCTTTCAAGTTGGATCAAACTGGACACGGTGTGCAAATTTGATTAAAATCGGTTTAGAAGTTTAGAAGTCCATAGCGGATAAACAAGGTGACACTTAATTTATATATATTAAGATAAAAAATAATAAACGTTTATTTGAAAACCTTATGCTTGAGTTTTTTTATTTAACACAAGATAACATTATATGACAAAAATGTAAAAATTATTAAGTTGTTGAAAAATAAATAAATAGTTTTACATAGAATGGATATTATATAATATTACATGTGTATTTTGACTGAGGGACTTCAGAATAAAAAAAGTAATTGAGAAGTAGGGAAGTTTTGTTCAAACACCTGGCAACACTGATAAAGAATAGTTTCTCCTTTCTATCTGTTTTGGACATACGGTACAGCGCAATCTTAATACAACATTTGTTTCTGCGACAAGCTCTTTACTTAAAGGGGAAGAACAGTTAGACGGTTTGGGATCGTAATGTTGTGCATTGGAGCGAGGGTCTCACTGCGGTACAAGAGGTCGTTGGATTCGATTCTCGATCGGTTGATAATAATTTCGTGGTGGTCTCGGATAATGAATCTTAACTTTTACAGTCTGACTGGAATAGGTTGATAACCTGTAGGATTACCCGTCCTTCATGCTTTAGTTGGAGTATATAAGATCTTTAAGTCCCAAAAAAATACTATAAAAAAAAACAATAATCGATAATCAAACAACAACCATTTTACAGATACAGTGTTGCGAGTAAGGTGCTACTTTGGTCACAAGAGCGACATCTATAAATGCAAATGGAACGCGGTTATTTTTAGTAGAGCATTTACTGCTATGCGTTTGAGTTGTGATGTAATTGCTTTGTATCTAATATATATTTAAAACAGTGTTTATCTTTAAATCATTGCTGCTAGTTGAAAAGTTGAAAATTATAGTCATAACATTTCCTTAACCGTTGAGTACCATGTGGTACCTGAGAAAATTTTCTCACTTCACACCTGTTGACACTGTGGAGACATGTTATAATATGTTTAAAATAAATAAAAGTTTAAGCTATAGTATAGCCCGTCATGCGGCTCTGAGTATCAACTCCAACTTTCGTATCATTGCAATGTTTCATAATTTCTGGAGTCTTCTTAGCATTTTCGAATGCGTGACGCGGGAAACTATAGTTGCTTCACCTCGATATTCGAATATTGAAGAATACAATAGCCGTTGCCTTGAAGAAAGAAACAGTGGGTATAAAAGTTTTTTTCTTAATGTCCCACAGTGTTATTTTTCTTTTTATTAGTTCTTCAGCTATAAACAGATTTAAAAAAATTATTAGTGATGATCCCATGTCCGGCCTCAGGTTGTTTACTAAGTCGAGAGCCACTCTTTTTCCTTGATTTTTTTCCAGTTTTACTTGATAGATTTGAAAATTTCGTGCTTAGTGCGTAAATATATTTATTATGTGAGGTCATAAGTAAATATTATTTGAAAAAACACACGACAAGATAAAAAGAACCACGGCCACCAACCTCAGTTTTTAGGAATCAATGCGTGAATAGTGCTTAATATTGAAACTAATCGGAGGATATCGAAACTATAGTGGACAGTTTAAAAAGAAAAGTCACTCAGGCAGAAATATGACCGTCCTGTTTTTCAACATGTTTTCATTAAATTGCCACGAGTCTGGGGTCGTTAACGATGGACTATAAATAAATAAGTATCAATCAAATAAACTTCAGCATTATTTTGAAATAATATTTTACATTTTTAAATGGTATCAATCTAACCACCTATCGGTCCCATATTTGTACTTTTTCAAATTTATCGAAACAAATTGTCTTATTATAACTGATTGTGAGTATTTTATTTCAAAAAATTAAATAAGACATTCTTTTTTATAATTGCTATATTATTTTATTCATTGAACTTATTTCAATTATTATTATCCGAAGTTGTCAATCACAGTTCTCAAGTATACATTTTTTAATCTTGGCAACTACTTGGAATTTTAAGAGGTTCATTTAGTTCACTATATATGCAGGGTGTTCAAATATTCGAAGCCCACTCCCTTTTTTTTTCCACAGTTTTTAAAATTTTGAAACGAAACATTCAGTCTTAACTGTGTCAAATAAAGTTTCTTTTCAAGTTATAGTCTGCTCTCCAACCTTCTCCAGCGACCGTAACTTTGGAATTTCCATTGGAATGTGGTATTTTTTACGACGGATTTCGATAGAAAATCAAATTTTGAATCGATTTTATACCGGTAATTTTTTTTATCCGGGGCACAGTTTCGCCGCAAATCGCGAAAAATCATTTTAAGAAAATAAGCAATCTAAAACTGGTATTGAATGAATCAATGAATGAAAAATTACTGTTTATTGAAAAAAAAAAAACATTTTTCAATTACAGGAGGTTTTGGCTCCTAATATAGCTAAAACTGGTAGTGCAAAAATAAAATTTTGGGGGAAAACATCCAAGTCGACCTGTTCTCACCGCTCGTCATACCAGTCGCGGGAAGGACTTAATTTCATATTTTTGTTCAATGTTTATTTTATTTTTGCAATGCCAGTTTTAGACTGCTTATTTTCTTAAAATGATTTTTCGCGATTTGTGGCAAACAGTGCCCCGGATAAAAAAAATCACCACTATAAAATCGATTCAAAATTTGATTTTCTACCGAAATTCGTCGTTGAATTTTTTTATCCGGGGCACCGTTTCGCCCCAAATCGCGAAAAATCATTTTAAGAAAATAAGCAGTCTAAAACTGGCATTGCAAAAATAAAATAAACATTGAACAAAAATATGAAATTAAGTCCTTCCCGCGACTGGTACGACGAGCGGTGAGAACAGGTCGACTTGGAAGTTTTCCCCCAAAATTTTATTTTTGTAATACCAGTTTTAGCTAGGTATATTAGGAGCCAAAACCTCCTGTAATTGAAAAATGATTTTACTTTTTTTCAATAAACAGTAATATTTCATTTATTAATCATTCAATACCAGTTTTAGATTGCTTATTTTCTTAAAATGATTTTTCGCAATTTGCGGCGAAACGGTGCCCAGGATAAAAAAATTCACCGGTATAAAATCGAACCCTGTTAATTAAAATATCAGACTTAAATTAAAGTTAAGTGTGTTTTATATTTAGCTGCACATAGCTCCTGTATCATTTTGGAATTTTCTTAACCGCACATCTGCCTCTCCTATCTATTGAAATTTTGTAAAACATTGTTATGAAACTGACTAATGTTTTCTAATAATAAAAAATAAACAAGCATTTATATATTCATTAATTTGATTAGATTCACCTCTATCCTTAAGGTAGTTCATGTTTACTATTATATCCGTGATGGACGGATTGACTTTTTGGAGCTTCTTGACTTTTTATCATCTTGTAGGATTTTATGTCTTATTCTAATAGCTTAAAACAACTTGGAATTCTATGGTTTATTGCGTTTCGTTTACTGTAGCTAGTCCATTAACTAGGTTTATTAATAATAGCTTTAGTTCAATTATAAAATGATAAAGGATAGAGAAAAAAAAAAAGAAAGTTTCATATCCCTAAGTGGATTCAAAATCTGTCTTAGTAATTATGCTAATATAGAACCTGACTTCCATATTAAATTGGTCTCTGTCAATATTCAGCCTGTATTCGAAATTTTCCTAATCCTCAAGTTCCATGCCGTCCTCTCCATTCCCCACTACCTAGTAAAACCTGCCTTACTTTCTGTTTACTTCACCCACACTAAAGATGAACAGCTAGTTCCTCCAGTTCTGGGATGTCCTGGTACCGTTCCTAATAATAGTCCTTGCGTGGGTTGGGGATGGCTAACCTTGGCCCGATGGACATTAACGCATTCTGACTCTATGTCGCCAACAGGAAGCTTCTCGGTGTCGGTACTTTTACGACTCGACTCTTGAATGGTACTCTGCGTCGGCTGTGAAAGTCGTAAATAATATTATATTCTTATTGCCGTGCCTTGGGCCATTGTGACACAGCTCTACGTCCCCGTGCAAGGTTCAGGGTTCAACAAAATGTCTTCATAACTCTAGGCAGTAAATCCTCCATTGAGTACCTTATAATGACTGGTTCTTCGAGTAATTGGTTAGCCAACGGATCTGATTCATTGATGAAGCTGTCCAGGTGTTTGGGATGTTACAAGAATGATGCATTGAGTATTCATTTTGTTTAGGCAAGTACTTGCCTTGTAAACGAATATAGTCCTCCAGTGTAGTTGCAGGAATGGGTTATAAACAATTTAATTCGTTTTTCTTATTCTCCGACTTTTTTTTTTATTAAATCATACATAATATAGAGAAATGCGATTTAGGAACTTTTTTTTGCTTTTCGGCAGTTGTTTTTCTTCGAAAAATAGTTTAGCATGTGTTACATTTTTTATGAGTAAAGGTGGGTTTACACTCGAGAGATTTTAATTCTCTAGCGCGGTAGACATACTCTCGAAAGTAAAACTCGCAAGTGTAAAAACCCCAGAGAGTAGTAGAGGGGATCTTTCCGAGAGTTGCAGTCTTGCATCATCATCGCCTGGGTAAACGTTATACCTAAGCTCGCGGAGATTGCTCTCAATCAATTCATAACTGAATTTGCTTAGGATAAAAAAATACTCTCAAGTGTAAAACCATCTATTATTGCCAAATCCAATAAAAAAATGGATCCACGAGGATGTTTGTAAGCTCATTGAAGCTTATGAATTAAATCCAATCCTCACCTTGGACGAACAGAACTCAGATTTTAAAAACAGTAAAAAAACAAACAAACCCTGTGATGGAGAAATTAGCAACAGACTTCAATTGCCCGGCCTCTATAATAATTACCTATTGTAATATAAGAACATGTAATAAGACGCTCGCGAACAGATATCGTTTCTAATTAGGATTAATTATTCTATATCTTCTATACCATCATGCGTACCTCAAGAGATATCGTTTCTCTCATTGAAGGGTCTTTTTTAAAAATTATGGGTTCCACTAATTCTACGATAAATTCAACTTCAACACTTGGAAAACGTGCAAAAGTCTTTAAATTGCTGAGCGTCTTCAAGTTCCAATTCACGTGCTAAAGCACGATAAGCGCCTACATGATTCCTCCTCTGTAACCATGACTTGACTCATTTCTTTTGTTTTCGAACAGTTGTTTTTTTCGGTAAGCACAAAACTAATAACGCTTCTGCTACTTCTCTTTTTTGGTGTTGAAGACATCTTTTCTATTTAAACTCTAGAACTGATAGTCTGAAGAGAATTCGCAAGAGTTGCCGTGGAGAGTGCTTTCCGAGAGTGAGCTCGAGCGAATTTCACTCTCCCCTTTACACAGAGAGTTCCTTACACGTGAGAACACACCTTAAGGACCTTTGAAATTGACAATGTCAAAACTAGATTTTCGTCAAATTTACTTTTACGAGTTCAAACTTGGTCGAAATGCAGCCCAAACCGCGCTTAAGATTACTATTTTTGGGGGGTGAAGGAAGCGTTAGTGAATGTATTGTGCATATTACGTCTTGGAGTTTAATCTCGAAGAGAAGGGAGGTCACGGTAGGCCTTTAGTTTTTGATCACAACCATCTGAGGACGTTAGAAGAAGAAAGCTCTAGCAGAATTTTTCCAGACATTACGAGAGAATTTAGTGTTGACCACTCATCATTGTAAACCACACAAAGTCATAATATTCTTCTTTTTTTTTTTGTCACATATAAAAAGTTGCATTTTTTTGGCACCAACCCAATAATAATAATTTTTAAATCTTTTGTGTGCCCTAAACCATCCAATCAGTCTATATAAAAGTTCCTTATAAGATACTAATAAGTTATCAATAATGTTCCATATGTTGCAGACTTCACCGCATTGTCCAACGTTTTCCAGTCTCATACTCTCCAGCCACCTGTCCTATCATAATGAGCTCCTTACCTCACTCAAACCTAAAAAGAAGATGATCTTGAGATCTTCTAATATAAATAGTTTTTTGTTTGTTTTTTAAATACTGCTAATCGAAAGAAACCGACCAGCATTCATAAGTATTTATCATAAGCTTCACTGTACCTTCGACCATCAATCCTTAGTTTAATTTTATACTCAGTTTGGCTGACAGGTGTATTAGATTCACTCTAAATAAAGAAATATATTTGTAAAACCCTTCTATGATCATAAAAATTCAATTTTTCTATAAACAAAAAAACAAACTGGTTTCGAAACCTTTCACATCCTACGCCCGAACAGCAGGTTATTTTGAGTCCACTGACCATATGCATGAATTTGAATATAAAAAAAAATATATATTATTTTTATAAGCAGTATGTTTCATATATTTATCATTAACAGACTGCCCTTATAAATTAAGTGTAAATTGTTAAATTCGCATTATACTGATATTATAAGCGTTAATTTAACATTTTATATTAATTATTTAATATAAGAACTGATTTTATCACAAATTAATTTGTAAAATTCTTACTAAGACGTATAAAGCAATTAATTTTTTTTTTAGTAAAATAAAATGTGTTGTTTTTACATCATATAACATTGAATTTAAAAAATAATAAGTATGTACTTATTTTGATTTTTTGTCAATGATATATTTATTATATCTTGTAATATTTGTTTTTGTTTTTTTTTATAAGAATTGTTGCATATTTCTTTGGATTGTATACGTATTAGGATGATAAATACATATCTAATGATTTTATTCGATTGTCTGATTGTAGTAAGGTTTTATTATAATTATAATACAAATTACTGTTTTGTCACTATTGATTAATTGTTATTCTGACTATTTTTAGTAAGCTGTAAATATAAAAGCAGCAGAAGAATTCCACTTTGAATTAAAAATGGTTCTTTTTTTTAATTGTTTTATTGGATAAATATTACAGGCTGCCTCTTAAAGAGCAATGAGTGGTATGGATGGAAAATAATCCATTCATTCAATATGTACAATTCAATTTAAAAAAAAGAAAAAAGCTTTACAAAATATTAATATAAGATAAATCAGAAAATAAAAGTATAAACAATGTATACAATATTTATAATAAAGGAGCAAAAAGTAATCATAATAATAATAATAATAAAAATTAAAATTAATAAAATAACAAATAAAACATAAATAAGTTGAATTTTTTTTTTTTTTTTTAATAATTTAAAAACAATAATCTCAATATATATACAATGTACACAAGCATTCCAGGGAAACGACAGAACTAGCGTGCCCCCACCTATGGGAGGACAAGCCAGGTCATAGTAATCCCAACGCTGCTCTCTCAGCCGCTTCACTAGTGTGAGAATCTAGTGAAAGCTGAGAGGAACCGCCACAGTCGCTCAGGACTTGAGTAGAGAATAGGGTTGCCACAACAGTTGAGGTACTGACCGGGACACTATTCAAAATCTATGTTCTACTGGCAAAGATCAAAGTTTTTCTTTTTTGCCCGTTATTTATTGAAATTAAGAACTGTATACAATGAAGCAAAATTACATCTAGTAAATGTAAAAATAATGCTCATAATGACATATCAATTTCTTGTAAAGCAACTACCCATTGGTAGCACTTCAATAATAGTTCTATATTAGAAGGTCCCGAAGCCATCTTAGACGCCTAGGAGGGTTACCGGGAATAGAATAGGAAGCTGAGGTACAAGTGGATGGTTATGGGATTTACTATGAAAGGATGGGTATCTGGTTTGGAATAAATCAGCAGCATATGGTACATTAAGATCTTTATGGAAGTTTGTGAAGAAGTGAGGAGCATTGAAGATTTTTGAAGGATTTTGGATTGTAGAAATTGGATACTAGATTAATTTAATAGTTTAGTGGAGCCCCAAATCTTAACTCCGTACGTCCAAATAGCATTATTATTTCATCTAAATGAGTCTATTGTAATTTCTTAAATTATTAAAACAGAAGTTTCATTTTAAACGACCCAATACCTAGTTGGCCGAATACCAATAAACTAAGGAATAAAGTCGTTTTGAGATTTACTTAAATTTGAAGTAACCTCTGATTCAACGAACAATATACTAATACCGTAATTATTCCTGGCCATTTTGCATTGTTCACAAGCCGTGTTAGGATGACTGCGAAGAGACATAGGAGCAGTGCAGTAGCGGAGCGAGATCCAAACAAACTGATTTACGACTGAGTTTATGTTTTGCTAACAATAAAGGAATGATGTAAATGAGTCCCTATCCGAAGAGATCAGGTGCTAAAGATATCACACCCACGTGCTGCCCACGTGTACTCTCTCGTCCTCGCCTTTCTTGGAGCTGGTCCCCAGCGGCCGGGATGATACACATTATATAAAAAGGTACCTTGATCTACCTGACATATTCGTATCCGGTTATGTGAAATGTCAGTTGTAATCGGCCATCTCTGAGGCTTATCAACCGATCCTGCTCCTGATATTGAGTCATAAAAAGCCATTTTTGGGCTTTTAAAAATCTGATGTTAATGGGTGTCGTAACATTTGTTCAAATTTTCTTTTCCAAATGGCATTGGAGAATTTATAACTCAATTAACGTGAAAGCCCAATGATTCAACTCATCTACCTGACTAGCCAATGGCGTAACCGCTTGGAAGGGCGCTCCCCCTTCCTACCACCTGCAATATATGTATAATATATGTTATCTGTTTATCAAATTTTCGATACTTGGAATGTTTTTTGTTTTTTGAACTGTATGAGAGTCTAACATTAAAAAACTCTGTTTTCCTATAAACTAAAAAACTAAATTCAGAAATGGCAAATCACTGATCGATTGCTAGTTATTTTGATCCGTCTTTAACATCGTGTGAACGTAAAATGAAATATGGGAACAAATTAGATGGAAAGTCACTAGGTTACAAATATCACAATACCTAACTCTCATTTTTGAATAATACACCTCTCACCTGGTACTCGTTGGGTCTGACTAATAACATATATTTGCATTAATATACATCATATAAATCATTTATCCATTTATAAGTATATAGTATTTTTGTATCTGCACCTAGGAATAGCACCAGTTTTGGAAAACCCCTCCCAACCTTCAATTGTTTTTCAAAAATTCCCGAGGTCAGTTGTGTAATAGAATTGTTATAATTTAGCTAGTCGATACCATATCCACCAGTAACATTGGCATGATTATGAGAACAATATAGTCTCGAAACGTCGTCAAAATAGTTGTTTTTTTTTATTGACTGAACCTCAAGAACCTTACTAATCGTGTGTATAACTGGTATAGTTTGTTATTTAATATGTTTGGCATTCAGAACAGGAGTATTACTATAGTACATTATAAACAAGAGATGGGACAACTATGACTTTGGCCAATTACTTTACTTAGCTTAGATAGTTAACTGTGAAAGTACTTGATTGGAATTGGAAGATGCCGAAAAAGATGTCATGTTTATGAACTAATGGTATATAAACAAGTACACATATATATATCATCAGTAATGGTATGCAATACTTCACTCAAAAATGTAAGGTTATAGATTATCATAATTACAAGAGCTAAAATATTTAACAAACGAAAATGGTAAATACGATTTTCGTCAGTTAAATTTGGTGTTTGTTCTGTAATCTGTCAACTTCTGATCATTAACCTAAATTTTGTGCACATCGAATCAACACGATCCAAACATGCGAATCAATTTATTGCTGTATCGTTTAATTAGACGAATTAAATTACAACTAACTAAAAACGGAGGAATTATCTACTCAGACCAATATACATAGATACAACCAAAACTGTGATTAAAAAATGTTAAAAGTAGCGTAAGTTCTTTGTTTAGTTTTGTAGAAGTTATCGAATTATATTATGTTATTACCATAATCTTTCTTAAAGTTCGATAATCGATTACAAAAAAAAGAGTTCCTATTTCTGGATTGAATAACAAACAGTGAGGATGCATCTAAAATAAAAAAATATTATCAATAAAGGCCAAAATTTCAGTTCAACTATTATTAACCTTAAACATATGAATAAATAAAAACTGCCGACATGTTGGTGCTTTTTATCGATTGGTCGCCGATTGCTGATGCTGCAAATTAATCGGTTTCCCTCAACTAAAACATATTCGAAGCGTTGAGTTCTGAAACAAGCCAAGTCCACATTTGAAAATTGTTCACAACTGGTCAAAAAAATTGGACAAAATTTAATCACAGGTATTTGACAACTAATATCCTGGAATCAACCGCCTTATTTAATAATGATTAAATATTTTTTTTAAATATTATTAGTTCACTAGAGCAGTGACTAAAAAATTTAATTTTGATTAAATTAAGAGATTGATCCCTGGAAATAAGTTTAAAATAGCCATTCTATTAAATTTAAGCTATGATTAAATTTGGCCAACTATGCTAATCGATAAAGGTAAAGGTCAGACGGGATTAGGAAAAGGCATTATTTCTTGACTGGCCGTTTTATATGTGTTTTAATTACTTTTGGACGAAAACCTTTCACCTAAAGATAGTCTAGTAGAAAAACTATTTAAAAATCTGAAAATTGTACTAGGCTGGTTTCGGAAATCTTTAGCCTAAGTTCCCTGTTGTATATATTTAAATAAAAAAGTTCTAATACACTTCCCTCCAATGAAAGGTTTTGTATATTTGTTTCCAGAATAATCATACTGTTTCTTATTAGCAACGAGGTATTGATGAATATAATAGCTAAAAGAAGGCTAGAAGTGCATTGCCCTTTTTCATAATCATTTTTATTCAAAACGTATTGACAGCTTAAAGGAGAAAAACCTACAACTAATGACCTGTCTTGGAAGGATCTTCAAGTCGGCATCGTGGAGATAAAAACCGAGGAATCGCATTATTAATGTTTCCATTGTGGCATGCATCATTGAAATCAGGGCACCGTAGATCTGCGAGGAGCGTTCTGCCTCACAGTATTCTCTCCCAAGGTTAGAAAGCATGGACTTATTTTATAAATTCATTTGGTACTTCATAACTTTGAATGATAAGTACGTAATGTGGACATTCTCTTTATTTTTTTTTTTTTTTTTTTTTTTTTTTTTTTTTTTTTACTGTTTCATTTTCCATTTTTATTACGAATAAGTACTTTTTGACATTTGTAATAATAAAGGATTTATTATAAATTATAAATAAACCTATACATTATTAGTCCAGTCGATTTATACATTCGAAGTATTTATAAATGGGTTGTGTGAGCAAAGTCTCATGCTGTTGGCTTGAAACTTTTGAACTTTTGGCTTCTCAAGAAAATGACATTTGGACTTATCAGCATGATGATCACATGAAACTCATGGAACTAATTTATTAATCTGCATTCCGTTTTCTTAACGTTACTTGCAAATAACAAGTAAATTTGGGGTTATAAAAATACAATGAATCAAATTGTTTTATGGATATATAGAGGAGATCTTAAATGAAAAAAAAATGGACTTAGCGGGATTTGGTATAACAGGGCTCGTTATATATATTACATAATATATTATGTGTGATATAATTTAATTTTAATAATTTTTTAAAAAAATTAATTTAATTCTATACTAATTGGGGAAAGCTAAATAAGTCGATTATTTTTATTAGGCTAGTCCGTTATTTGTTCTTTTGAACCATTGACATTATAACTTGCCTACTTTTACACGATATCTAGGACCCTAATATGGGTTACCAAGAGTATTTATCCCCCAATGGTACAGAATTAAGGAGATCCAGATCCTTCGAAGGCGTACCGTGTGAGTAATTGCGTGTAGACAGTGATTGGATAAAGGATTCGAGTACACGTTAAGTTTGTTGTGGAATCGTTCGTATAATTTTATGATGCTAAGTGCGTAAGTTTTTAAGCCGTTTTATAGTATTTTGTTACTGATGCAGGGCATAGAGGCAGTTATAAGTCTGAGTATTTTCGATTGGAATTGTAATTTTAGTAAGTTACCTGGTTATCCGTTTTGTTTACCTTAAGTCCATATTGGTCTGAATAGATTAGTTCTAAGTTTTTTCAGTCATTTGTTATTCAAATCGTCTATTTAAAAACTGCAGTAGTAATTTATGTCACATGTTTAGTTGATTTGATGTTCGGATAATTTATGTTGAAGAGAAGAAGTTGACTGGTCACAGAAGAAACTTCAGCAGTAAACACGGTGTTTGTTTGATATCTGTAGTTATTTTGGTAATATTTAATTTTACTTTTTGGAGTGATGGTTTATATATCATTTCTTATGATATATACTCTTATATATTATATTAGATATGAAGCATAGCCACATGAAGTTTCCAGTGGTACACTAAAGTCAGTTGTAACTAAATCATAGATTAAGAGACCTCCCAACCCACTACTTCATAACTATATTCGTCCTTTCAGTGAAAAAAAAACAGTATTTCAAGATACAAAAGGTTTCAAATTCATTACAGGTCTGTTTCAAAGAACAAGATGACACGACGTTAGAAAAAGTGCATGTGAATCAGTCCACATTCTTTCTTTATCCCGAATCGACCTTCCCAAAGGGTATTTAATAGTACCCCGGAGTAAATAATTGGTTACTAACTTTCAAAAACGTAGTAATAAACAACAATATTCCGAGGCACGGAAATTAAAAAAAAAAAAATAGATGTCAGTAATACAAAGAAGCTCTCCTCCAGGAGAGATGAAAGTACACTGACTGATTCACAACCAAACATGCATAACTCAAGTTCCAAAACATCTGCTAGAATGCAACAATAACAAGAGTCAATTTAATTGTTTCAAGGTACACTTTTATCAAGGTACAACAGTATCCCCTATATCTCACCAATGTCTTCAATAGTTCTGTTTCAAAAATTTCCTATTTCTCTTTAGATAAACTTCACCAGCCAACAACCGCTATAGAGTACGGTAGGTAACATCATCAATCTGTTAATAGGAAACTAATGGACCAGTTTAATAAATCATTCATAATAAGTAAGTGAGTCTCCCCTAATAATCCCGTAATCGGCAGGATTTCGTCATTATTTCTTTCTTATTTTTTTTTATTTTTTATTTTTTTTATAAAAACATCCAGATTTAAGGCACTCACTGAATTTTTCGGATATATATTCTTCAATTTGACACGTTGATGACCAGTTTTACGAGAAAAGCTTAATCTCCCAGCTCGTTACGGGGACTATTAACGGACTAAATTGTATAGGTTTAGACTATTTGCATACAATGACCATACATCTTATCTACTCGATTGGGTCCCGAGTCAGCGTGCGCTCGTCTCTCGTAAAAAAAAAAAAGGATTCTAAATCCCAAGGGAGTGAAGGCTTATTTACAAATATGGATAAAATTAGTTTGTCAAGGCCTTGATAAGAGTCAAATAGCCTCTCGTTGGATAATCTCTCCCAGTAGATAGCCCTCGGGACTCGGAGGTTTTTTGTTGTAAATGACTGTAATTTGACCGAGCGTTTATGGTAATTTTATCTAGAGAGTGTTTGTTTATTTCGGGGCTGTGTTCTGTTCCTGCGTAGTCATGGTTCGGCTGGAAGTGTTAGGACACGGCTTCCTCATCGAGATCAGAGATAGCGGCGCCGAGATTGGAGCGTCAAGGCTCCGGATGGGTGTCAATAGTCAATATCTACGGAATGGAGATATTAGATAAATGTTTGTATTATTTTTAAGCTTTTAAATTTAGAAAAAAATATTAAACATAAAGAAGCTTTTAATAAATTATTTATAACAATTGAGCCGTTCAGGACGTTAAGTCCACTTTTTTAGAAAAATATTTTTTTTTCTAAAGTGTTATAAAGTTTAAAAGCGCCATTAATTATAGCTTTAAGACAATAGATCAAAAACTAGATCCCCCCAAAAAATAAACTTAATCGGTCTTTACCGCATAGTTTGCTTACGAACTGTTTAGGTTATGTACAAAGTCGCAATTTTCAGTAAATTCTATTGTGGGAGTTTTTTATATTTGTCACTTGAGGTACGCATGATGGTATAAATGGATCACTACAATTAGGGTTGATGACTTCATTGCCACTTTGATTGAAATACTATTTATTTGAAAACTAGTTTCAAATGTTAGGACACTCAATACACTCCTCTTCCACCACCTCCTTACTATCCAGACTAACGTTCTCTAATTCTATGGATGCCCCATATTGAATATCATTCGAGTATATCGGACAAAAAATATCAGCTTAAATTTATAATATTCATATGATCATGTTTTCATTTTTGTATCGATGGTTTTTGTATTTTCTATTTTTTTCTGTTGCTATTTTTTTTTCAGTTATTATGTAAATCTGTATTCACTTTACTCAAAAAGATTAGTTTTAATTTAAATTTCTGTAGGCCAGATATGATTTTACTTCTTGTTATATAATTTTATTCTTTTAAGGGACATTATCCCAGAACTCTCTTAAATTATTGTTTTTACCCATTTATTTATTTTATGATGTTTAATTTGTGATATATTGTTTCAGGTAACCAAACTTTGAAGTTGACAAGGATGAATTTCGGATCACAAGATTTGACGTAACTCTCTTATGACTGTAAGTATATCAGTTAAGTACAGTTTTGAATTAATTTAATACTTATGTATCCGGTTTCATTTACAATAATTGCGTCTTCTGGTTTGTGGGTACATGTTTATTTGACACTGATTCTTTGGCCACATATTCAGTTAATTCATTCACCTCCTTTCTTGAACATCACTTCATCTTATGGAATGAACCAATGTCTCCAAATATGTGAGAATTTGACCTAGGATAATTCACTTTCGAAAACAAATGTAATGAACATAAGGTGGTTTTCTGTGTTAACTATAAATCTAAATTAAAATATATTTATGTATAAATAAGTTAATAAATAAAATAAATAGGACAATGAATGACGGTAAAAAGGTAAGAAAACAATGTCCATACATTATTATGTGCTTGGATAAAACATTACGAGACAACTGATTATAAATTAATTAGAAAATACTTATTTACATTACAATAATCGAACGTATTTGGATATACGGGGATAAGCTTTGGGCTCCACTATACCTTCTATTTCTTCTTGTATCCAATCCTTACAATCCAAAATCCTTCTAAAAATCATCAGCGCTCCTTATTATATCCCAAATGAACTTATCCACAATGTCCTAAACGTCCCATTTGTTGCAGATTTGCCGCAAACAAGGTACCTGCCCTTCCATCACAAGCTACCCATAGCCACTCGCATTCCCACTCGAATCCACTTTTCTCGCAACTTGCTTCCCACTCGATGCTTGATGACCCTCGGATAGTGATGTGATGGCCTAGGGACCTAGGGACTTTCTAATGTAGAACATTTATTGGAGTGCTACTAATGAATAGTTATTCACAAGTCATTGTAATCACTTTACCACATATTTACTTATAGCATATAGTGTATACAGTTGTAAATATATACAAATTCGAAAGAAAAAATAAAACTATATTTACATTTTTCTTGAGACTTGGGCCAGAGTATATAAGGTTGAGAGTATATGAAGGTTGAGAACAGATAGGATGGCAGATGAGAAAAGTAGATGAAGTAAGATGAACGTTCGTCTTGAAATAGGAAAGATACTAGACAATATTTCTCTTTAATGTAGATCAAACTTCATCATCGTTTGTCAGTGACGTGGTATATGAGTAGGTATATACAACACAACTTGGCTGAAAATTTGATGGTCATGAAATCAATAAGAGTTTGGCTGTTTGTCTATGTGAAATATTTTTGGGATCATATATCGGCCGGCTTTGGAGTTCATTCGTATTCTCTAACTTCATTCATTATTCTATAAAAAATAAATAAATAAAAACTATAAACTATTCGTCGTTATAGAGTACTTAAACATTTACTTAAAAAACCTTTAAAGATACTAATAAATTACAAAGAAACATTTACAGGACAGTTATTAGAGCTATTTTGATATACAGAGTTGAGCTTTGGGTCTCCCCTGAACCTTTCAATTCTTCTTTTATCCAATACTTACAATGCAAAATCTTTCGTAAAATCCTCAATGCTCCTTATTATGTTACAATCAAACTTATCCATTAAGATATGTTCCACATGTTGCTGGTTTACCCAAAACCAGATACCTATCCTTTCATAGTAAACTCCTTAACCATTCAAATCCACTAGTCTCTCAACTAGCTTCACAAGAATCTACCAAGGCCAATAAATATTTTTTTGAAAAAATCTTTTAAAAATGCCACCTGGTTTTTATGAATAATGGAGAGGTAGAAATTTTAATAGTATTAATATTTTGATCTGTATTTATATGTTTTATTTTACTAATAAATCCCCGTAATTTTAATGGAACGGAGTTGGCAATGTAAGAGATAATCTTTAATTCGCAATACATAAGCAGCACACGATGTCATCTCCTAGGAAATCCTATTCAGCTCTATCTATTTCTTGGCTATTCTTGATGTCTTACGAACTAGAGCCTGCTCTAATTAGGGCAATTGGGGTCAAACGGGAGGTTAGTGCATACCTTACTCACTTTAGGAATGTCTTCGAATGATACGTTAATTTTATCGTTTATAAAAAAATATTTTTTATCATCATTACTATAAGGTAATTTTCAATTCTAAATAAAATTTGGTTAATTTTATATATATTTGGCCACACGAAATGCTTGTTCAGGTGGTCTGTATCAGGAGTGTGTAATTGGCATCTTAACAATACAAGGATTGAAATAGGCGTGTTAAATTATCAATTTATCTTATCATAAACGAATCACTAAAAAGATAATCATTAAACGGACAAGGAAGCGCCCGAGGCGTATCTGATACGTAGATGGGATGATACGGCAACGTTATGTCCGATTATATCAATTTATTTTCGACAAAGCTGAACGAGGCGAAATAATAAATCAGTTTTCTATGCGTCAGTGTCGAACCTGTTGGTTCGCTGAGACATGTAGTTGTTGCTATGGATATATATGGAATTGATATATTTCTTGTATACTAAGTAAAAAAAATAAAAATAAAAAAAAAAAGATAAAAAAAGAAATGATTTATTTACAAGTCTGTACATGTGTTTTTTTTTTTTAATCATAAACTATTCAAAAACTAATCAAAGAAAGTGTTGAATGTAATGATTTGCATCGCGTCGCAGACAGGTGAGCCAGTGCTATTTATATCCAGACATGAAACAAAATTAGAACGGTTTACATAAAGGAAAAAAACTCCTTTCTAGATCAAGGCAAATACTGAGCTGTAAACAACTATTTCAAATGATCAGTCAAGGGTAGTCGTGTAGGCAGAAATTATTAATTACTACTTTTGTATTATTATTTAATAATTTTATACTTGTCTTTAATTATCATATCAATTAGTTATTTTTCAAGGACATAGGAGCAAACTAATAGAAGCGATATCCACTATCTGTATACCTACCTGAAAATAGAAGAGAACGACATAAAAGTATGAGAGGTTTTCTTTTGCTGCAGCTTTTTTTATTGTTAACATTAGTATGTGTAAATAATTACTGATATTATTTACTGATAAATGTATCTTTGAAACTTATTTTACTAACTATATTTTTTAAGAATATAACATAATACTTTTTAAATAATTTTACTGAAACAGAATGTTTCATAATCGACTGTACTTCCTTGGCTATAGCGTTATAAAGAAAAATGCCTAAGATTCTTAGCTGTTGTATTTTGAGAAACGGTTTCTAAAATAGTCTAATACTGTCTGTGATTCATTACATTAGAGTTTGCTATTATTAGTACTGTATTTATGGCGAGGATATTTCACTTTTTTCTTTCTCAGTTTAGCCAATCATAGCTTCAATTAACTATATACTGGATAAGTTTACAATTAACAAAACAATTTTATTAATTTTTTGTTGTTATTATTTTAACACTTAATTAAATCAGCTAATATACTGTTAAAATCATTTAAAAATTACATTAAGTCATAACATAATATAAATTGTATTTATTTATTTATTTGACGCGAAATAGACCTTAAAAGGACTACTCGACTATGATGCAAGTTTCTTGTTCAGTTATTTCTTCTTCTTTCTTTGCCTGAGGATTGAACTGAACTTTTTCCTCCGTTCTTCCTTCCGTCCAGGTCTTCTTGGACGGGAGGGTTTTACTGTCCACCACAATTTTTCAACCATTTTTCAGGAATATCTGGAATTCCGTCCTTTACATAAATCTTAGTAATCCCCAGTTTCTGTATCCATTACTCAATTTTTACCTCATAATCTTACTGAAAATTTCCTTCTTCAATCTCTCTTCGCTCTTTTTCTGCATATGTACTAAAACCCGAGTCTTCTTACACTCATTTCTGTTTCCGAGTCAGGGATTTCATTGTAAATTTCTCAATTGGATATCAGCATGTATCCTTCGGGTGTTATTTTGGGCCCGTGGATTCTCCTGAAAATCATTCTCTCTATTCTCAGTAGTCTTCCCATTCTGGGAAAGCACATATAATATTATAGTCTGTGTCTGGTACAATATCACTTGTTTTACTCCTGTATTGTAGTACCTGATTTTAGATTTTGTGGAGTGGCATTTTTTATTATGACTACTACTCGTTAAGAAGCATAAATTCTCCAAATTTTTACCCATTGCTTTATGCTTTCTTTCTCTGATTTCTGCTGATTATTTCGCCCAGATATTTAAAGCTTTTAAACCACATTTTTACCTAATTCCGTTTCCACTTCATTCCTACCAAAGTGGGGGTTCGTGGTCAAAAATTTAGTCTTTTAGGTTTTAAGTTTAGTTTTTTCAGCTATCTTCTTCAGGGAATTTATATTTCTAAGCACATTTTCTTCCGACCCTGCCAGACATTTTACCAGGATATTATTACTCTTCTCATTCTCCACTTTAGCTCCTGATTTTTGATATATATATTGTATTTCATATACTATATTTACAAGCATTTCTACTAATTAACAGCGCATAAAAATAGTTTAAATATTTAATAAAGATTATTTTTATGAATATATATTTTATAGAAAGTTTAACTAAGCGAATGAACTTTCCTATTTAATTAATTTGACATCCATTGATTAGGTCCTATTAACCTTAGTTAATGATATATTATTAATAATATTAAAGTGAAGTAGTCCTGGATTTACCGATTGTGGGCATGTTCAGTTGGAGAACTGGTACCGTTCCTAACTGCATCACTTTTGATATTGCACAACGTATGACATTTAAGTTCTCTTCTAATTTAAATATATTATAGAATCAGTTCACTATAAATTATTTCATCATAAATAATTCTTATTAATTTAATATTCAATTAATAAAAATAAATTGAAATTTACACTGCCTGAATTCTGATTACACTTCCAATACTATACCAGATATAAAAGGGTACATTTCGTTACATATTCTAATTATAAAATTAAAAATCTTAAGTTATTATTAAAATTATAAATTGATAAACATTTCAATGTATATCCATCTATCTTTTAAATTTATTTTTCTATAGAGCTAAATATAGAGTCTGTTCTTTCTAATTGTAAGTAGTTTTAGTATTCTTGTAGCTTCCTTACCTCTGCTTAAGCATATGTATGAATGCATTTAACCATTTTCATTTATTTATTCCAACATACAGCTTACTATAAATTATAATTAACAAATATATTTATTTAAAAATATTCTTTGCACTTACAAATCTTAACTTCAGAATTCCATTATTTAATTTAATAAAGTTTATCTAAAAACTAACTGTTTGTTTAAGGAACTGGGTCACTTAAAAAATGTTGTAAATTAATATATTCATAATAAATATGAATAAAAATGAATACTAGGAAAAGTTAAATTTTCAAAGCATTTAAAACTTCAAAACATTTAATTTATTATCTAAACAATAATAAGTGATAAAATGTTAATACATAAATTTATTTTGCAGCTAAAAATTGAGCTGAAGAAATATTTTAATTGTTATTTATTTTATGTCACAATTTTATATATTTTATATTGTCATTTTTAGAGGCTGCACTAAAGTGTTTATGTCAGTAATTTTTTTTACCGTTTTTATAAATATTTTAATTAAACTAAAAATACCATTTGTGCCATAATAGATACTTTAAGGTCTTATTAAGAAACAATTTTCATAATAGATATTAAAAATTTTCAAATATTAAAAATTCTCCTTTAAAGGTTTATAGTAAACTCACTTTCAATGTAATTTGGCGTTGAACTATAAGAAGTGGACAATTCTAGACGATAACCACCGAAATAAAAATAAATTTAAACATTAAAGACAAACACCGATATATGGTAGGAATAATTGAGGAGACATCTTTTATAACTGAATGTCTTCTTTTGGCCGATTTTTTTTTTTTTCCTGATAAAGCCTTTTGAGCTGAACACACTACTATACTTTTGTTCTGTTGGTGATACAACATCTATCTATCTAGGATAAAAATAATATAATTGCTATGGATTTAACAGCAAGGGGAGGAATGGTGTAGATTTTTTTACTCTTTTTTAAAGATTTTATGAATTAAGTAAAAACTGTTACTGTAAATTAATTTATTGAGAAAAAAAAATTATAGAACGAAGGATTTAAAAATATATCAGAAAGTAGAACAAATAATAATAATTATAATAATTAATTTTGGTAATTTTTTGACTTGACGGCATATTCCCCGTGGTTGTTATAAATGTTTCTATATAGTTTTGTGTAATCTTTAAACAACAATATTATTGATATTAAGAATTGACTTCGAACGTAGAATCTGAATGAAATCAAGTTGCTCCTTTAAACTATTTAAAAAAAAAAAAAAAACTGTTGAATTTTCCTGTTGAAGTAAAATTAAAAACAAATAAATAAACATAAATTACTCAAAAATATGTATTGTAACATAACCCCTTCATACACCAAACCCTTCAATTAGGTTTCTGCTAACAGTTTAGTTAATTGGGAAAGGTTTGCCGCATTGAAATAACCTCAGCTAGGAAAATGAAGGCAGCGGTTGTGAGGTCAACGACTCACTGGATCATGAATCATCTCTCGTCATGGCTTCAACAAGACAGTCGACTTTCTGATCAGCTGCGGCTCAGTGATATCTAGGAGGCGGCGTGCCAAATTGATTACTCGAATCAAATATTTGCTGATGTGGATGTCAATATAAATTGAATTGATGAACGTATTAAAATCCAAGTAGATGGGTGTAATATGGTCTAGGTAAAGATAAGGATAGAAGATGTCAGTTTGGGTACTCACCTTATGATCGTATCCTAGGGCAGAGGATCCTGCAATCAAAGGAACAAGACACAATCACAGACGCAAAGAGCAAGGAAGCGAGATGGGGCGGCACTGACTGGGACCGCTCCGCCTCCACGCAGCCCCCACTGCGAGGTAAATATAGTCCTTAGCTGTCACCTGGGCCTCCTATCCAAATTGTACCTGTTCTGTATTCCCAATTTTTCTGGTTGTATGGGCTTATCCAACAAGATTGGGCAACCGATGCAACTGATGCAACTGCACTTGGTTAGCGAAACTTTGACCATACCCTGACGATTTAGTAAGTTGACTTTTACCTTGATTTTACCGAAGTAAGATGTGAATCATTCAACACTATATGTTAACTATAATAACATTGTTATTATATTTTCGAATTTCGTAATCATGATTTTCTTTTTTTTTTCTTTTTTTTTTTTTGCTGAAAAAAGTGTTTGATATATTTTTTTGAAATCGTTTGGCTAAAGATGAAAAATAATTTTTATTTTTGAATAATTACAACCTGCGTCACTCAAGAGCAATGAGTAATACAGGTGACAATGAATCCAACTATACAAGATATACAATGAATAAATAAATTTTTCCCAATACAAAACAATAGCTATGATGGATATGTCTCTCTATAATCTATTGCATTTATATCTACTTCTTCTGATAGGGAAGCTATCGAAAAATTTTTGTTCCCACCAAAACCAACAGAGCTAGAGTGTGCCAAAAATCCCCAACATTTAAAAAAAAAATGTAAAAAATATAGGCAAGACTTGAATTTTTTCATTTAAACCAATATAGCTCTTAAACGGCATATCCTAGCGACAAATATTATATAACAAAAAATATGCTCCAATTAATTTCTGATCAGGAAAATGTGAAACTTTCGATCCTAGAAACAATAAAAAAGCTAGGCCATTTTAGAAAAGGCGAAAGTTAGGATAATTGTTGTAGAAATAAATAAGCTAAAATTGAGAAAGAATAAGAAAAGAATCTTAAACACGATCATACTATATATAAAATATTTATAAGCATCAGAAAACCCGAACTAAGCATGTCCCTCCAATTTGGAAGGACAATCTATGCGCAGAGTTCTCAACGCTGTTCTCTCAACTGCGTCTCTTGCAAAATCTAATGGGAGTTAAGAGAGAGCGCTGTGGCACATTAGTTCAGACTAGACAAAGAAAAATAGTCTTTTTCACTCAAAATCGTTGAAAATCTCTATGTTGCCTGTTTAAAACACCTAAATCAATTTGAATGTTTCATTTTTTTTTTCTTAACTAAAACCTTTTTAAAAATAAAATAGACATATTTTTAACTTAAAATAATTCAGTTTTAATCGAGGAAAATGGCAATGAAAAAGAAAGACCTATTTCAGAGGCTGGTATGAGAACATAACTTTGAATAAATCTTGACGTGCTGAGACATTAAAAATAATCTTCAAAGGGTCATCCTTGATAAAAACAGTAAGTAACCCATAACCTAGCTTTCTAGAATGAAAAAGAACTAGTTAACAAGAAATAGGCTGACTACTATTTAGCGATTTGTTATTTTTTAACCTTTATCACAAAACATAAAATTATGTTCAAGGTTTATCTACCTTTAAATTTTCTTTCCAAATTTAATTTTTCTTTTATTTAAATCCATTGTTAATCAAACTTAAAATTAACTTTCTTCCCTATCTCAGCGATAAAATAAAACCTTCGATGTGAATAACGTTTGTTTATATTTTTCCCTCTAAACCGAAACTACCAGAATTCCACTAGGAATTCTGGGTCCCATTGTCTACACGCTCTATAGAAGTTGTTCAGCATAAGACTGCAGTAACATCGGGAGTCGATTCTAGGCATCATTTACAACAAAAAATTATGGCTCTAATCAATTTAATAAATATTTGTTATTGTATGTTTTTCATAAAATTACTACTTTTTGACAAATAATTGTCAATATTTCCCTGTTACTAAAGCTATAGTGATTTCAGTATTCATAGAGTACAGTATAGAAAAATGTCGATATTACGATGTTTCGTGTATCGATACCCATCCATATTTTTTCTTCGATCGTTGAATCCCTTCCTTGAATGGTTGAATTGAAGCGACGTAAGCTGTTTGAATGTTTTCAGTTCTAGAGCCCTTGTCTTATCTTTATTCATGTTTAAATTGAACATTTCGTATAAAATCGAATTTTAATTGAAAAGTGCATAAATTAGGGGAGAAAGACAGCGGTCAAAGTTACACCTCCCCAGGTGAAGACGCTAATTAAAATCAACTCTTTATCAGAATTAACAACGGTAATTTATCCACCAATCACGTCCCTCCCTCCTTCCTCCCCCCCCCCCCATCAGTGGCTACAGCCCTTTCAATTAGCTATACATTACTTATCGGGGAAAAACGGTTTTGATTTGCATCCGTAACAAGCGGGAGCTGTTCCCGGCTAAATTATGTATCCGTTTTGTTTTAAAAATATACGATGATATGCCTACCAGCTGTTATGTATTCTAAATTTATCTTAGATTATTTTGTTTATTTATTTTCTTATCTACCTTACAACAGACCTGGCAGTTTGTTATCTGGGAGGGGTGTGCGAGATGAGTTCCAGATGGCCTCCTCCAAGCACTGGTATTATATAACTTGTACATTATACTAATGCTGGCATTCCTCAAGGATGTTGGTTAAGCCCTATTTTATTCAAGGTGTTACAACCTTTATTTTCAGAACATTTTCAATATTACTACTGCTCCCTTTGTTAACGTTACAGTGTTTTTAACTTTCTATCAAAGCAAAGAATGAATACCTTTTTTACAATTATGCCATTTCGTTAAAAAAAGAGAAAAGATCTGTGAATAAACGAAGTTTACATTTTCCATCAATTATCATAATAATCCAGAACCAGCAACACTTATTTAAATGTTCTAATAAAAGCCTCTGAATTCGTTAATAAAAACGAGCATCCATACTGAACAGAGCTAATATATTTATAAGGCATACAAAAAATGAATACAATTAGGATTGATGAATTAAGTGCCACTTCTATTGAGATTATTTTATTTGAAAACTAGTTTCGAATGCTAAACATTCATCTTCAGTTCTTCGAGGTAACTAAAACACGTTAACTAAACACGAGGTAACTAAAGTGTTTTAGTTACCTCGAAGAACTGAAGATGAATGTTCAGCATTCGAAACTAGTTTTCAAATAAAATAATCTCAATAGAAGTGGCACTTAATTCATCAATCCTAATTGTATTGATCCTTCTATATCATCATGCGTACCTCAAGTAAAAAATGAATACTCAGATACGTAATCAAGATATATTAAAAAATATTCTATTTACTTATAAAATTAACGCTTCGTTTTTACATGAAGCAGTATTTTCTTTTTTGTATGTGTGTGTGTGTGTGTGTGTGTGTGAGTTTGTTAATTGTTTCCTACTTCTCTTTTATGGGTATTGCTTTCAAATCATATTAGTTTTCAATTTTTCTATTATTCTTCTGAAGCTTCAAGCGAATTTACGTTTAAATTGTATTTCAAAATATTAAGATTCATTTATCTTTTAATACATTGGCAAATAAATAACATATTTTAGGTGTACTAATTAGATTATATTCATTACTGTCAGTAGGCTTCTAACAGGTGCTGGGACTTGTATAATTCTTATTCCAACTTTAGTTGTTTTTTTGTTTTTTCAATTAGCCTGTCGTAAATTTACCTTCGATTGGAAAAATCATTACAGCCGTAATTCGGAGGAATAAATTCCGAAATGATGTTAGATCTCATTCCAAACACCTGCTTGAAATAACTCGCTTCTCTCCCGATCATATTTCTTCCCTCTTCAAGAATTTCTGAGGTCATTTGAGGATATAAAATTCCAAAAGGATAAAAATTCCAGATCTTGAGATAGCCTCCAATAGTGTTTACGGTTCCTGTGGTCCAACTTTATCTAATCCTTCCCGCTTCTAGAATGCAACCTTCCAGATCCCATACTGGAGATAAATCAATTAAAATTCTTCTCAAGGTGGCTGGAAAATGTTAATTTGTGTATCTTTTTTTTTTTATTTGTGGATTCATCAAGCGCAATAGCCTACAATTTTTGCAATAGTTCCTTGGTTGTAAATAACACAAAAAATCAAATTGTTTATTAAACCGATTTTAATTAATCTAATGTGATTATAAAATTAATGGCTGGATCAATATATGAAATTCTTTTCGTTTATTAATGATTCAAAATGAAAAATGTTTACTATTTCGAAATAGATTTTTGAAATAGCTTTTATAATAATGTTTTATATTGCTCTTATAAAACACTCGGAACCCATGGTAGAAACTTTTTTTTTCTCAAGAAGCTGTTATTTGTAAATATCACGATCTATTTCAATTAAGTTCAATGAGTAATATTGGCGATTATGAATGCAACAATACAATATGTAAAATACGAAATAAATGAAAAAATAAACACTTCTAAAATACACTAGTCTTGAAAATCCGACACTTAGAGAACCATAGAAGTTCCTTATTACCAAAAATAGCAGATTGCTCAATAAAAAGAAGAAAAAAAAACATAAAAAATGACAACTTATTGCATTTTTAACAATTTATTCTTTTTAAAAAAATCTATTCAAAAGTCTATTTTATTTCTCAATTATTGGTACAGAACATGAAAATCAGGCGATCGTTTGATAATTTTCTGCCGGGAGTCGAATCTTCAATCATACGAAAGAAAGTTTTATTCGGTAGGAGAAAAGATTTTCTCGGCGGCGTCATTGGCTTGTTTTCAAACGCAAACTTTGCAAAGGTTTGACAGCTGAATAATCTGAAGACAGTCTTTTCTCCCGTCAGCCTGAAACATCCCAATATAACTTTTTAATTTATCTAGCCATCACTTGCCATAAAATCATCTTTTCCAGTAATTTTATTGTAGGATACCTTATATTTTACATTTCAATTTCCCTGGAAATTGTTGTTTATCGCCAATGTTCTTAAATGAACAATTCAGATAAACGGTTCTCGCGAGAAGGCCGGATTACTGGGAGTTTCGAACTTCGAAGGGTCGGATTATCGAGATTGTACTGTAAAATACCAATATTATTACCACCAATAATAATAGAAGTAATAAAATTCACAATTAATATAAACTCATACTATTTGACAAAATATATACTCAGCCTATGGATCCCTGCACCAAGAAAAGGTCTAAGAAATCTCCAGCGCTGCTCTCTCAGCTGCATCACTGATGTAAAAACCCAGTGGAGGCTGAGTAAGAGCGCTACAGTACAGTCACTCTGGGCATGAGTCAAGAAAATGGACATTGCTAGAACTTCAATGTAAATACATATTTATAAAAGGTCTCAAGGCCAATGCTGAATTTGATAGAAATCAAAGCTATGAATGGATGAAAATATTATGCAAAAATTTGTTTAATTGTTAAATTCTCACGGTTCGAACAATGGTCTACCGATAGAGAATAAAAGTTGATACACATGACATTTACTCTACGACATAGTTCCTGTCCGATATTCAAATTTATTATGATTCCATTACCCAAATCTAATACAGTGCGATATCTTGGTTTAATCTTAGACTAAAGACTCACATGGAATCCACCTACCAGACTTAAAAAACAAGAACGTAACTGAAGAGTAAGCCCATTAAATAGTATACTATGCAAGATCTCACAACTGTCAATAGACAACAAGCTTTGAATTTACAAGACTATACTAAAGCCTATTTGGACGTACTTTAACTTTGGGGGACATCTCAATATTCGAACATTAAACGTATCCAATCCTTCCTACCAAATTCCTGAGAACTATAACTAACGCCCCTTACTATGTCTCCAATGTAACCTTACATAATGACCTCAATATACCTTTTGTCCTACAACCTATACAAGTTAAATTTTCGAAATTTTATAAACAATCTTTCTAGAATAAGATGATTAGGTATGCAGCCAAAGAGGAACACCACGTCTAAGATGAAATTCTGTAATACGTGCCAACGTTTCACGTGAAATACCACCGAACCACACTCGTTCGTCTCCTCACCAGTGTGGTTTGGCGGTATTTTGTTCATTATAGCCCTGAAGAAGATCTGCAAGGCAGGTCGAAACGTTGCCACGTATTAAAGAATTCTTTCTTAGACCTGGTGTTTCTGTTTGACTGCATCCCTGATCATCTTCTTCTCCATTTTTCTTAACAGTCAACTAAACTTTTATCATTAAAATCTTTCTAATCATCCAAATCCAGTAGTGCGATCCCTATCCATTTCTACTAACCCCTATAATCCTCCTTGAAGGTAAAAAGCCAGTGGCTTGGGTTTTTTTCACCAGTGACGCTGCTGAGTGAGCAGTGGTGGGATCTCTTTGGACTTAACCTGTCCCTAAATAAGTAGAGGACAGGTTTGGTTGAGGGGTCCCCATACTGAGTGTTTATTTTACATAGAGAATATGTGTTTTAACTTGTGAATAAGTGATTTAACTATTAATATTGATTTTGTGTTTTTAATATTGTTTATTATGTTGTATTTTTCTCTTTATTTATTTATTAGGTTGTGGTTCTTTATTTATTTATTTTGTTAGCACAACGGATGACTTCTCGATGTATAAGCGCCAATTTTTCGTTGTGTTTCAGTATTTGAGTTCTTAAATAGTTTGTTTTCCCTCGTGACTGAACGTTAACGTAACGATTTATAAATAATCAACGATAACTCATTTGCATTCACGATTTTTTTTAATAGTAGTTCCTACTCAAGTGATCAGAGAGAATAAAAATGTATAGAATCATAAACAAACATATTGACCGATTTGTTAACTGCCTTAGATATAATGGCCATTAAGATTACATTCAAACTAAGTGAGTACAATCTTCATAAAGAGTGAATCATAGAAACACGATTACTTCCGCGATTTCCTTGTTAGGCTGGCAGTGACGGTACAATCGCCGCTATAAAAGAAGGGACCACACAGAGGTCGCTGATAGCACCACCTGGTAGGCCGCAAAAGGAACAGGAGGTCCTTTAATATCCTTTTAACTATGACACGATTCGAAAAAAGAGAAGCGGCAAATGGTAGAAGATTTGTTATCTCGGCTAAAACCCGCTCATTACGCTGCCCCTAGACTATTTGATATATTTGTCAAATTCTATATTTAGTCAGCCGTGATGTGGTTTTATCCTTCGCTTCGGGGGTGGCATCAATATAGAAGGTCGTGGGACTGGGATAAACAACAAGGCTCTTTGCACCTTCTCATCATTGGCCTTCCAGTTTATTGGTTCCTTGGGCTCAGATTATTGGCGCCGGTTCAATGGTGCGACTGTCTGCCAACTGTACCTTAAACCTATAATGGATAGATAATGGATATCACTTCCTTAATATCTGAAATGTCCCGTGATAGTTGTAAAAGTTACTGTTAGATGATATAAGTTTATTTATAATATTTGCTCCTCCAGGTAGTTGGTAACTCAATTTTATTATGCCAACCAAAATCCCATTAATACATTCGTATCCTTAATCCAGATAAAAAAGGTTAATCACTGTCGTTTAAATGATTCTTTTCGTAATTATTTGGAGGGTTTGAACGTTTGTCTAGTAAATTTTAAAGAGGTCGAAAATTCAAAAAACCAATGTTTTCGGTCCTCATTTAGTGTATTCAAAATTACGCCATTAAAAAACTATTTTTCCCAGAGAGCTCAAACTTGTGGCATTCTTTTCTATTTGAAAACCTTGGATAACAGAAAACGCATTCTATAATAGGTACTTCATTGACTGGACTAACTGTCCATTAGACAAAATATTTTTTTTTATCAAGAACCCATTTCCGTCCCATCCTAAAATTGTGTCCACATGCAGTCAGTAATAGTATAAATCACCTATATTTTTTTCTAAAAAATCGAAGGGTATTTATTTTGGGAATTACGAAATGAATCGAAAATATATCAAGTGATATATCATATTAAAGGGCATTTCAAATAGAAATGAATGCCGCAAATTTCATCTCCCTGGGAGCAATAGTTTTTTAATGACATAATTCTGAATATACCAAATGAGGACCGAAAACAGTTTTTTTAATTTTTAAAAGCTTATAACTCAAAAACCAAAAACCAGAAAAATATAATATTTTACATTTTTACTAGTCTTGATAACTACAGCTGCTATACCAAAAATCATAGAAATCGGAGAGTTAAAGGTCCAATCCATTGGTTGATTTGACATGGAATGATCCACCAGTAACATTTTTTTAACTGGAAAACCATTTGACTACCCCATCATGTCACAATACTTTAGTTATTCCAAGACGAAATAATAATTAAATATAGTTTACTTTAATGGTTACTTAATACAGTAATATCAGTAAGAGATGAGGTAGCTTTCGATCACTAATTAGTTAAGAGGTTCCACAGGTGGGCCTCAGCAACATGTACGCAATTATTTCTTCACAGGATCCGCAGGACCTCACACGTCGGGTCAGTTCGGCAAGGCTCGTCTTCCGCCAAGTGTAATTAAACATTAATTAATTTAATAAAAATATAAATAGTTAATTAAAATTAAAGGGACTACGTGCTTGAGTAGAGGTGCCTTATGGTCGGTTGCCACTTCAGAAGTTGCCTAGAAACCGGTAGTTAATAACATGTTTGTGCTACTCCTACTTGCTTAGCTTTTAATTCTTAAAGGCCTTGATTTGGTTTGTTTAACGCTACCTATAATTAAATGTTTAATTGGTGTTTGCAGTATGCGCATTCCTTTTTTTATCTATTTTACGTAATTTAATTTGATTAGTTTAATTCACCAGCTTTTGCAATGTGTATTACTCATTAAATCATTTTTCCTCAAAGATTAGTTTAGTTTGGATTACATTTTTTATGTCTAAGGAACTCTGAAATTTGCCTTGTGAAAACAAGAATTTTCTCAAATTTATTTTATCGAGTTCAAACCTAGTGTTGTGCTCGAACCGCGCATAACATAAATATTGTTTGAGGTGAAGAAAGCATCAGTGAATGTACAGTGCAGCGATGGTTCCAAAAATTTCTTGAATCTCCAAAAATGGAGATTTCGGTTTCGAAGTGAAGGAAGGTTGTTGACGAACATCTGAAGACTTTGGCTAAAGAAAACCCTCGCAAAACTACTTGTGAAATTGCTAAAGAAGTTAGTACTGACCACTTAACATTATACACCACACAAAATTATAATGAATTTTTTTTTTGTCACATAATAAATTGTAGTTTAAAAAGAAACACGTTTTAGCTGCAAACCGAAACTAGTGATTAATTTAATAGTATAATAGTTTTTGTTATGACAACAGAAAGCCAGATGCTAAAGTAAACCTAATGCCCTACAACTTTGCTTCGAAATTTTTTTATGAGTAATTGTCGTGGAAGACATGAGAAACAAATGTCTGACAAAAAGTGAGGTTAAAACCATTTTTTGAAGTGAATAAGTCTTTAAATTTTCTACCATATCGAGGCAATCCAAAAATACTAATGATAACAGAATCGGGGGATACAGTTGGGCGTTGTAATTTCGAATCTATCCTCTACATCCAAAACTAAATTAAATATAGCTAAAGGATCAAAGAATTAATTACGAGAAGCGAGAACAGTGACGCATAGCGCGCGGTGGAGCGGGAAGCGCCGCAATTTTGAGGTTATTATGCTGCGTTTAGAGATTTGAAATTAGTATAACTTTTTATTCGGAGAAGCTACGATTTTCGTTTAAGTTTTAATCGTCAGCTGTCGTGAACATCTATTGATTGTATATAAAAATTAGTTTAAAGTAGTGACAGTGAATATAATAAGGTGCTAGAATAAAAAAAAGTATTAGGGATAAATTAAATGTAGTCGAGATGGACTACTATAGGAGGTGTATCCAGAAAACCAGTGCATATCGCGTAAGTAATGAAGATATAAGGAGGAAAATGGAAATTACGGAAAGCGAGACGGAAAATGTTATGAAGAAGAAATTGATATGGTATGGACATGTACGTCGAATGACTCCTGGAAGATTGCCTGAAATGGTTAGAAAATAGAACCCTCCGAGAAATAGAAGGAGAGGACGACCAGCAAGGAGATGGGAGGATGAGATAGCGGAGAAAATGGCAGGAAGAGGTCTGAGGGACGGTGATTGGTGGGACAGAGAACTGTGGAAGGATAGTTTGACTTAACGGAAACCGAATGAAGGGAAACGCAGTTACAAAGAAGAAGAAGAAGAATAAAAAAAATATTATCAAAAATTTTGTGATAGTGTTCCTGATCACCAATTGCTTTATACTTGGTGTATTGCCGCAATTAATGCTCACAGCTTGGTCGCGCATTAAGAAGACATCTCTACTGATACAATCATCAACCGATCTGATTATTTGGATGGAAAATTCCATGCCAGTGAACATGCATGGAACTAGCTTTGATTTGAGATATTGTAATACCGCTAAGAACAGACCTATTGCAATTACATCATCGTCAGCGGTATCATCATCATCAAGTCGCAGAGCCGGTGGAGTCGCCTTATATCGCAACATAAATAGCTTTACTGATTGTAATGGAGTTAACATTGACTTTACCGTGATTTATTTGGAAATGAAAGACGCAACACCTGGTGATGTCTGGCTAGTAAACGTAACGGCCAATGGCATCTTCAAATTCGTACTCAGATGGGTGTATATTCATCCGAGCACAGTGATAGCACAAATTAAAATCTTTTTGTTACGATTGTTGCTTAAATATTCCAAAAACATCGCTAAAATTATAACCGATTACGAGCCTGATCTTACGACACCAGTTATAATAGTTGTAGATTTTGATGTAGATGTCTCACAAAACCGCTCATTGTCCGACTTCATGCTTACCGAGTTCAATTTGTCCTATACTGAAACTTCTCCAACAACGTTAGGTAATACCTGTATTGATTTAATGTTTACCAGAAATCTTGATTTATCTTGTTTACCACTTGTGTCATACTTTCCGTATCACAGACCTATAAAGTTATATTGTAACACAATAATTATTAGTTCCCTTGCTCTTACCCTTAATACATAAATAAAAATATTTTATTAAAAAAATATAAGCCGTTACATAAGGTATTTACGTACAACACACGGCCGTGTCCTTGGCACAGCCACACACCGATTTTTTTTCTTCGAAAATTATCTATTTTTAATAACGTATATCTAGAAAACTGTTGAAAGTTTAACAAATATGCATAAAAACATATTTTTCTAGATTTGACCGTTTCTGAGATATAACCGAAAAAAAAACATAATTAGACCTTCTTCCTTCCTAATAAGAATATTTCCTTACATTCGGACCATTCTAGTGAGGACATTAGAACAAAGTTGTGCAAATATTGTATTGGCATTGATCCTTAACACGTCTGCAAACTTTCGAGTCAATCAGATGGCTGGAAATCGGTGAAAATTACGATGAAACATTTCATTCCATACAACTCAAGTTAATAAAAGCGGATGAAAAAAACCTGCATTATTTTTTAACCGACCAAATGGATAGATATTAGCTGGAAAATAAAAGCAAACAATAAGATTTCACTTAAAATAGCAAAATTCATGGAAATGATTATAATTTAAAAAATTACCGGTTATTTTTGAAAAATCTTATTTGTTGTATTTCAAATTATGTTTATCCTTAAGGATCATTTAAAGTTATTCCATTAGCAATTTCTCTCCGGACAATAATATTTCTCTACCTCATGGCATATTTATATGATTCCTAGTTGAACATAGATATCAAAATATTTCATTAATTTCGATTACACACGTCCTCACAGCTGTAGAACGGTCTTTTCGACACGATCTTTATCAGTTGATAAAAGAAAATAATATATCGTAGGAGCCTTTCACTATGGCGATTACGAGACATTATTTATTAGTTAGAGTAGATAACCCTCTAAGGACGTATAATATTTATCTATTCCTAGGCAAATAAAATACTGTTCTTTATTATAATGGCCCTCGGTGTAAACCTGTACTTACTCAAATAATAAATTTATCCTCATTACAGAAATCATGAAATATCAAATATGAAATATAAAAACAAGAAACTTTTCTGTGATTCGTAATGTTCTGTCAAACCTTACAAAGTAGATATATCTTACTCAAAATATTAGGGACAACAAGGCAACGGTGTATAAATATATACAAAAAAAAATGTATTTATTTATTAAAAAAAATATATATATACTTTCTTTATTTATCATATATCATTTTAACTATATAAGCTGTAAATGTTTTCAGTTTGAACATTTCTTACTAGCTCTGTGCTCATTCTTGATTTAAGTTAAAAACTAGCTCCAGAAATGCCCCATTCATACTTTCAATATCTTAGATTGGGTGAATCTTTCCACCAAAGTGAAACATTAGAGAAAACTTACGTTTCAGAATCTTTTAATTTCAGGTAGTACTCTCATTTCAGATTTGTATGTTAAGATTAAATGTTTCATATCGGATAAGATTTTTCGACAGCGTTCGTTCATATCTGTCTGATAGTTAACACCCAATATTCTGGCTCGGAGCGCAGCGCATTTTTTGCGCGGGAAACGCTTTGCGATGAGCTGCCCTCCTATCTGCAGATGCCTAGAGAATATGTGCTAAGCTACTAATTCAAGTTACATCCGCTTGTCCCACTTTCGCCGAAGATTTCTCAGTCATTTCCGTATAATAAGGAATATACTATCTCAGTTAATAAGTCACAGAAGTTCATAAATTCTTGGTCTAGGTTCGAATCTTGCGGTAGCAGATAATTCGTTTTCTGTTCACACGTTTGAAATGATTTTGGAGTCAGAAGACATCTCTCCCTGGGCACACCTAGCCTTTTAACTATTATAGGAATTCCTAATTATTTTCCGTATGTCTCATATCATAACCCTGATTTAGTCTCGAATAAAAAGATTCATTTTTATGTACTTTAGAATAGAATAGAATAGACAAATAATTTTATTCTGGGACCAAGTCCCTTAAGAATAACATATAAGTACAGAAAAAAAATGAAATTAGTTACATCTGGTTAGAGACATGATGAATAAATAAAATGAAAAAAAATAAAATAAAATAAAGAAGAAATAGTAATATAACAATGATAATGTATACATAGATACTTATTAAATATATAAACAGGAAAATAAGAAAACATTCTACAAATGAAATAATAAATAGATTCTTTTGATACAATGCTAATTATATACAAAATCAGAACCTAAATGTTATATTCAGAATGAGAAAAAAATATTTTGATTGGCGATTAATTTTTGCACATAGTTATTGAAAGTGTTTCAGAAAGAGATATCGTTTAATTGAGAAAGTAGATTGTTAGCAAACGTCACCTTGGATAAGTGAATGTGGATGTACTGGAAATAGAGGAATTTAAATGTTTTTAGAGATTTCGCTTGTCTAATATGAGAAGGAATGGAATTGCATAGGATGACTGAGCGGAATAGGAAAGAGCGCTGGAATGTAGTAGTTCTATGGGATGGGGTATACAGGTCAGAAAGACGGGATCTTGTGTTCAGTGACTTTATTGCAGATCTGAATTGAAGCGTATTGTAAATATAGGAAGGATGAAGGATGCCGATGATTTGGTAAAGGAATGTTCCAAGGAAATATTTTCTACGGAATGTGGGATAAAGCCAGTTTAATTCGGAATAGAGGAAAAAAACGTGGGAGCGCCTCGGAAAATCCAAGACAAATCTGGCAAAGCAGTTCATTATACGTTTCAATCTGTCGAGAACCGTCGAGAGACCACCATAAACTAGACAACCATAATCAATGTAATTTTACATTAAATCCTCTAACGATTTCCAAAACTTAGATTAATGTTAGATTTAATGAATCAAGCATGATTACACTTAAAAAGGTAAACAAATGAATCCAATAAAACCGTTAAATGGTTTGTTCCTAATCCTTCTCTCTCACAAGTTTATTCAACTAGCAACAGATGGTCTCACATGTTAAAATTAATTCAACAACGCTTAAAAGAGTGGTTTATACGATTTTAAACGTTAGTAGTTAAGATATAAAACAAGACTACAAAGCTCAATAAAAGATAACATTATTCCCGCCCTTGGACCGAATAGCAACAAGGGTTCTATCAGCATTGACAACTACAAAATACGAGAATGACATTTCTATTTTACGGCTTAGTTTTATGGCTCATGTGGTAATTTTCCTTCCTCAATGTGCCTCATAAAAAGAAATAAAATAAGTAATAGTTCATAAATAGAATGGAATTTATCTTTCTTTTATTCATTTATTTTTTATATATATTGTACCTTCGTCGTAAACATACGACCTCCCGTCCTACAGTATCCTTTAATGATATTCTACTAATCCCAGTTGAACAGATCCGCTACCTAGTACTCTACTTGGACAAACGTCTTACTTGGAATCCACATACAAGACTAAAACGACAAGAAACTGACCGTCGTTACAGATTACTTCAACATTTATTAGACAAACGTTTAAAGCTCCCAATTGATTAAAAAATACTAATATACATGACTGTGATTAGACCTATCTGGACGTACGGAGTTGAGCTTTGGGGCTCTACTAAACCATCCAATTCATCTCGTATCCAATCCTTACAATCCAAAATCCTCAATGCTCCTTACTTTGTCACCAATAAACTTGTCCATAAAGATCTTAATGTTCCATATGTTGCTGATTTAACCCAAACCAGACACCAATACTTTCATAGTAAGATCCATAACCGCTAAAATCCACTAGTTTCTCAACTTGCTTCCCTCTCAATTCCCGATAATCCTCCGAGACGTCTGAAAAGAAGATGGTACAGAGATCTTCTTGTGTTGATTTTTATTAAAGTGCTACTGGGGAGTAGTTCTTTTCAAGTTTTGCCATGTTATTGTAAGAGTTTTTAACACATTTACTTAATGTATATTTGTACAGTTGTAAATTTCAATAAATTGTAAATAAAAAAATATATATATTGTACAGCCGGCACAAAAAAAGCTCCTTTCTAACTCTTTTGTTCCTCAATCTCTGCTTTTTTTGCTGATCAATTTTCTAAGATGTTTCATTTTTTCCGTCTGTCACTTTGCTAAGATGTTTGTCGAGGACTGCCCAACTCTCTGCACCATATTAAAGGACAGGTCGGAACACTGTTTTGAATATTATTATTTTTTTATCTCTACTTATTTCCTGTTTGTCTATAATTGTGGAGCATATGGAGTAGAATACCCCGTAGGCTTTCCGGACTCTATGAAGCACTTCCTGATCGATCATACCTTCTCTACTGAAAATCTTAATGTCGATGGCCTCCTCTGGCTCTATCAATGAGCATAATATTACTTTTCTCTGGATTTATTTTCATTCCCTTTCTTCGAAGTTTTTCATCCTATCCACGTACAGTAACCTGCAACCTTTCTTGTGTATCAGGGATCAAAACAACATCGTCCGGATATAAAAGAGCTTGTGCCTGTACATGAATGAGATTCCAGTAACCAACGAAAGAGAAGTGAACTGAACTATCACCCTGCTCTACGCCCTTAAAGAACATAAATGACTATGATTTAGTTCCATTTAGTCGAACCATTTTGGGTCGTTTAGGTGAAAAATCATCAATGTTTCTTATTATGTCACAAATAAACCTTCATTATGATATAAATGGCCCATACGTTGATGATTTGGTCCATATCTGATACCTATCCTAACACACTCGAATACCATCCTTCTTCCCACAACCATGTTTCGAGGCATTTAAAAGAAACTGACCTGGAGATTTTCTGATACTTTTAATGAAGTGTTTTTCATTACATGTTATTGTAATCATTTTTCAAATTTAAAAAATGTATATATTTTAAAATGTAGAGTTGTAAATATTAATAAATTCATAAAATTAAAAAAATTTATATATTTTTTTCTAACAGATATTATGGTAATCTGACTGAAACGTTATCTTATACAATGAAATTATACCGGAGTTTGTTGAAGAAAATAGGTTTTCTAGTAGTAATGTATTGGTACCAAAACGTTTCGATTCTCAATACCGATACCAAAGTCAATTACCATTCAGATAGTTTACTAAAAAAAATATATTTTCCAAAGATTATATTTCATTCATTACATAAGGAACTTCAAATGTTACAATAACAAAAGATGGGAGGATGAACATAAAATTTCTATGGAATTTGTTTTAATAGTGTATCAGAGCTCAAATACCGATATGAATATGTTATGGAATGAAATAGAATCTAAAATATATAAGAATATCTAAAATATATAATAGTTAATAGAATAGTGCTATTGCCTGGCTGCATTTACATCGTTAATGCTTGTTCTTTAGCCGTTTGATATTGTAAATCCTTCATTTAGGATATAAGTTTAGTATATAAATTTCTTCATTATTAGAGGAAATAAAATAACTTTTATGACAGTTTTTGTTTTTTAATCATTTGGGTGAAGACAACACAATCGCCAACGCTAGCGGTGTCGATCGGTACCCACGAATCAAGTTTGGTTCATTGATTCTCCTTACCGATTCTTTTCTTAAGAACTGGTGGAATTTAGGTATTTATTATTTGTAAAATATTTAATAAATTAGCAAACCCTTTATGCTGGCACATTCATATCAAGAAGACTGAGATAAAACAATTGCTGAATATAAGTTAAGAAGGTCTCCGAAAGTAAGGTATTCCCCAGGATGAAGAGGGTAACTTATGCGAAGGGGTCAGATGTACTCCTTATTACGAAGCTGTGTCGGACAAGTGTGAAGACGAGGACGACTCGATCGGTAAGGACAGGACCAGATGTTCAAGAGCGTGCCTCCAAGAACTGGTCTCGGGGCATTTCCTCCGAATTTGCATAAAAGCCAGAATTAGAATAGCCGGTCGGCCATCTTGAATGGGAAAGTGACAGTTTGATATATCTCCCAGCCGGGACCAATTTAAACCACATTATATTTCATATTATAACGAGCCACGGCTAATATATTAGTTCCTAAATGAAATCCAATACCATCCACTCCATGATACCAGCCAGTCACCTTTGGTCTAGGCTACGTCTCATGGATACGTATTGCCATATTCAACTACTACTGGTAGACATGTTATGAAGCCATTTTCGTTACAAAGCTGTATTAACAACTAACATGCAGAAAACATTTTACTTGAAATTTTTGCAGTAAGTTAAACGGCTGTATTATTTTGAAGAATGGTTCCACCTTTTAACCTTTTTCGGATCGGTAAAATTAAATATTAGTAGTAACAAAATAAAAATAATAAAATCCATTAATGTATATAATAATTAAACTCCAATTACCGAACCTGATTTATTCCCTGAGTATGAAGATAAATCAGCAATTCAAAAGTTCCACACCTTATCACAAATGTAATAATATTAATAATAATTCCTAGCATAATTGAGACTTGGCAACATCTTTCAGAAAACCAAGGGAGATTTCCTTTAGTATCCAGAAACAAATGTTTGCATCAAAGGCGTACAGTAAGCTCATCTGTGATCGAGGAGACCATAGATGATCAGTATCGCCTTTGCGAAAATGCCATAGAATCGAAATAGCATGTGACTTCTGGATTCCAATTGCTGGCTGGCAAAAAATACCTTCAGATGCTGATACTGCATTTTAGCTGGAGCAGCGGCTCAAGAATATTCATGGAAAAGAGGTAAATCCACAAACTGTGAGGCAAAGGCAAGTTAAGAGCCAGAAAATTATCTCGGGAGCTTCAACCAAATCTACAGCATCGAATACGTCGTATGGAATATGCCAGGAATCAAATATTGGGCTGAGGAAGACTAGAGGAAAATCCTGTTTACAGATTTTGTCTTACCTCACTAAGTGGACGCCTTAGTCTGGAGAAGGTATGGTAAGAGATATGCTCTAGCCGCAGTCACTTTGCAACAACATTTTTGGGGGCTTAGTAATAGCATGGGTTGGCAATTTATTTAATGGAAAACTGAGCTATACATTTTAGAGGGGTGCAATTTGGACGACAATTCATACCTAAACGACATACTTTATACCTTCGATGCCCCATTTGGAGATAACTTTGTTTTGAAGCACGATATTGCAAGACCTCACGTTGCCAGGTGTGTTAGGGAATACCTACTGGAAGTTAGAATCGAAGACTAGCCTGCTTGGAGCCCTTACATGAATCCAATCGAACACTCCTAGAACAAACATGTTAGATCAACAAACAAGTTCCTGAGACCCTCAGTTACATCGATACCACTTTTAAAGAATAATTAGAGAAAACTGGCAACGTTATGAGAAATTTAATCGTAGAACATAACAAGGTGGAATTAAGCTTTATTGGCTGTAGGTGGGGGACATACACGCTACTGATATCATGGTCAGTAAAAAAATTAAATAAAAACAAAAATCATTAATTTATTATTTATTTTTCATAATTGTGCTGTTGCTGTTGTCATTGATGTTTTAAATATAAAAATCTTGATAATCAGTTGTTATTTTATTTCAAAGAAATAAAAAAAATAAGTGTTGCAAGAAAATAGTTGTTCGTTTTTCGGCTTTGGCTTTAAGATAGATATTAAGACTCCAGGAGTTTCGAAATACACGAACCATATGGTTGTTCAGATACTGATCTGTTCTGCCTTTGAACAAACTAACAATCTTACACTGGCATGTGTTACCACTAACCTAATATTCAATTCAGAAATTTGTTGAGGTTGTACAGTGAATTATATTCGGTCGAAATGGAAAGGAACCGCGGTCCCTAGTAAATGCTTATGAGCCAACTCAAGAGGTTTCCTTCTCTCTGAATCATGACCATTGAGGGATAGACTTATTTTGTACTTTTTTTTAACACTGAATAGATTATCAATGTTTGTTATATGTATGCGTCATTTTAACAACGCTATGCTCATAAAAAGGACGCTTCCACTGTATGTAGTGATTATAGATGGTTTTAATGTAGGCGATTAAAAATAGGTACGTTGTTATTTTTTGTATTTGTTCATTTCACTACAGATGTACATCTGTCGTTATTCTCGTGGTGATAAAGAAATAATAATATTATCGGGATATTATTGAGGGAATTCTGTAACCATTGGCACCTATTCTTATTTTTTTTATTATTTTTTTTTTTTTTTTTTTTTTTTACTTTATTTTTGTGTATTCACACATATTTTCGAATGAAGAAAACCAACTAATGTGCTGAAAAAAAAAAAAAAATGTAGCATTAAGATGTGGTAGACCAGTAGCCATCGGTACCTCCTCCTGACATTATTTTAAGTTGTTCTAAGTTAAGGAGGCTCCTCATCCAGCTCCTTTTTAGCCTTCGCTACGTATTTTCAGTAATATTTATTGTAGCCATGTTTTGTATGAGTCTGTTTGGATGGTTATACAGTTTAAAATGAAATATTACGTTTTGTGTAGGTCTGTAAGCAGTGTTCTATTACTTACTTGCCACGAAGATCGTGAAGTTAGTCGTTTGTGATTGAACCCCAATTCTTAACTTGATTATTAAAAAGCAACCCTATCTCAGAGATAGAGTCTTCAAAGTAAATCGTAAATTTTCCAATATTCCTCTCTTTACCCAATCTCATGGAGTTCTTCAAGGTAGTATCTTAGGTCACATTATTTCTAGAGATAGCCAGACCCGCAGTAATTCCAACGCTGTTCTCTCAGCTGCGTACCTAATCCTTAAATCCAGTGGAGGCTGATAGGGAGCACCACAGTCGCTCTGAACTTGAGTAAAGAATCTGGCCATTGCAAGAACTCCAGTAGTATATATTAATTACAATAGGTCTCGGGGCCATTGCTGTTTTAATCAATGAGGAGTGTTATAAGGTTGTGTGTAACTAGATGAATGAATGAGCCAGAGGTTTATAAGGGTGGTTGGAAAGGTTTTGATGAAATTTTGCAAATTTAAGGGTGCAAGGTCTGGGAAAAAAGATATATTGAAGTGATTTCATCAGACATAATATAGAGCATTTATAATTGTACGAAGAACTTTTTTTTAGATTGAATGCGTTTGATATTCGATTGCTTTGCTGTCCTCCACAGTATGAGATGTTTGTTTTCAATGGAAAGATAAGATATCCCATTCAGTATTCTATAAAATTGGCTGAACCGTCTGTTAAGTTCTTGCCTCTGAAGTCTTGTGTAAGGGTTTCGTGTAAGTCTTTTATTTAGGTAGAAGCCAAGACACCGTCTCAGCTGTGAGTTGTGGAACATGATTGATAAAAACAGGAGGGCAGGATGCGCGGCGGAGGGTAAAGGTTAAGTGAGTGCATTATGTTAGTGAAAGAGAAATAAACTCGAGAAAGTTTTCAAAAACATTTTTCGTCCTCTAACTACACTTTCTCTACAAGCGATAACTGAGCAATCGTAGATCCTAGTTACAATAATACAACCGCAGTTTAAATTAAACGCCCTCTTAGCTCTAATTATTTAACGCATTACACAAGGAGTAATTAATTATTCTAAGAGGACATCGTAATGAGGCTGTGGACGACTCTTGAGATACGACTCGAACTGGTGGAAGGTGGAGCATGTAGGCCAGTGGTTAGTTTTAATTAAGAGCCAGTCCCCAGTTGGTGGAATAAATTCAAAGTTCCTGTTCACATTTAAATTATCTGATTGCATAAGTGATATTCAACAGATGTTCTGCAACCGTTGAAATAGTACTTCTCCCTTATATCGTTAATTTTATTTAAAAAATCATGAATCTCTTCACTAATGAAGGGATATGTAAATTGTTACCCGCCGGAGGGTAGAACAAATTAGCCTACCCCTGCCCCTATCTATCCTCTATCTAGCCATTTACTATTTATGAATTTGTTCTAATAAACTGGGGCTTTGAATTAATCATATTTTAATGATATATTTTGGAATCTCTTCCTAGATCGTCTCCGTCTCATTGATTGTATAATATTTGTCTGAGATCAAACCTTATAATTATTTGGAACCACTAGTATTAAAAAGTTCTGGAATGTTTATAGAATTCATGTTAATTTATCTAGCAGTATGTAAATACTCAATAGTATGTAATTTAGGCATCTATCAAATAAATTTTAGATCCCTTCCATATTAGACCATCCGATGCTTTATCGTTCTATATCTCCTTCTAAACCAGCACACTCACATTTCCTCCATTGCCACTTTTAAATTTCGCACCTTTATAGTTTATCATTATACACCTCTTGTCACTGGCCAGAACTAGTCTAGTCGACTTATCCTCAAATTGCGTTATGTTGATCATTGTTAAACTCTTGGACTCTTACACTATTGTTACAAGTTGGTTACTCTAGATCCCAATAGATTTCTTTTGGGAGATTATTCTAAATAGAGTTAGCAACCTATAACAAAAGTTTAAGAGCTCAAGGTTAAAAAATGATCAACTTAACGCCATTTGAGGAGAAGTCGACTATGACCAGAGACCAGGGATATACAATATATACAATAGGAAATATCGAATTAATTAGACTGACAGAGGAAGTGGAAAAGGTTTTTTTTTTTTCTTTCTTTTTTTAATGTCGTTTCATGTCAAGTCTCCCTTATTGTGTTCTATCAATTTCGACTTTAAGGTAGTAGGATTCCTTATTGTCCGCTCCTATTTCAGTAGTAGAACCTTCAAAGTTAATCATATCTTTTCTTATTCTTCCATATTTATCCTATCTGCTGGTGTTCCTCAGGGAAGTATCCTAAGTACTATCCTCTACACGATGTATACAGCTGACATTCTACCACGTACACATATGTGTTATCAGTGAATAATGATCCCTTCATTGACTCCAATTTCGTTTCATAAGTCCTCTAGAATGCTTTAGACATTAAATAATTAAAATAAATTCAAACAAATCACATTAAATAATTTTACCGTTGTTGTAAACATACTACTGCTTGTCTTACTGGGACTCTACATACAAGACTAAAACGACCCATATTTTTCGACTTTACTACTAGGCAAACGTTCATACAATATGGAAGTATTGGGCTGATCTTTGGAGCTTCTCTCAACTATCCAATTCGTCTCGTATCCAATACTTAAAATCACTGTCTTGTTGCGGTCGTAGGTCTTCCGACTATTATCACATTGCGTCGCTTAAGTAACCGCATCGCATAAGTCATTTTTCGTAATTTTACATGAGAAACTTAAAACTGATTTATTCATAATATTATTATCTAAATAAAACAAAAAAAGAAGTTTAAATGATTTAGTTTATTGAAAACAAAATGAGAAACGTTTCCCCTACATAGTATCCCTATGTGAGAGGCGATTATTTGATAACTATACATCACGGTAATAGTTTGAATTGAATTTAGAGATATTTAAATAATAAAAAATAATTTTAAATAAATACAATACAAAATTAGTTCATAGATTGTCTGTAAGCACAAAATTAAAATTAGTGTTTTTTCTTCTTTAAATTTCTTGTCTCCGTCAACCGTTCTAGGATATGGACATGGATGTTTGTAAAAAAAATTTTAATTCCAGGTGGTTATTTCTTTAGATTTTCTTTTCTTTAAGTGTCCATTTTTCACCACTCAGGGCTATGCTCTCGATCAAACTGTGTAGGTGGGACTGTCTAAATGAGGGCAGTTATAGAGTATGTGGTTCAACGTTTGTGTTGTTTGTCCGTCGCAGTACCTCAAGTATAAGGTCTAAATAATTTTGACCAAAAAGTGACTTGTAGCATGTTATGAATTTGAAGCTCCCAACAAATATGTTCGTTATATGATCGAATACCAAGAAGATAATATCGACGTTCAGGTAAAGACTCGACACTGACACTGACACTGAGCTGGATCAGAGAGTGCAGCGGCGGCCTAGCCCAATTCTGCGTTTTATGCAAATGAGACTCCGTGGCAGGGGGTTTCCTTTTTTGGAGGCATACCTTTTTTACCGGGGAAGACACTTAGCCTTAGGGGGCATAAGAAGCCTTTTAAATACGGGCTCTTCTTAAGTGTCTTCGATTAGAGATTTTATTGTCTCATCTATTTCCTCCGCTCTCCTTCTCTCAGACCGGGCCAAAACGGTTCACTGTTTCTTTCATAACGATCGGAATAATGTCCGTACTTTCTGTTTTTTATGTTATACATTCTATCATTGTATGTAAGTTAGTTGCAATAGGTTATATTAAATCAAAATAGTGGATTATATTGCTGCAAAGTAATTTCTTTATTTTTATTTTGAATCATTCCGATCAACAATGGGTATAAACCTTACAACTTTAGAATTTGATGAGAAGTATGTTCTCGCAGACTAAGATAAATTGCAATTTTTATTCAAATATCTCAAACGGTCTCAAAATTAAGGCCACTCAAAGATTCCAAATCCGTGGAAAAAAATTATTACTTAACTATGAATCCACTAGTCTCCCATTTTGGAATTTCAAGAATCACATACCAACTATTCATAGAAATAATTGTGCTTTTTGAGAAAATCAAAGTCCAAATTTTGAAAAGAGTCTAAAAAAACTTTTTATAACAAAGTATGGTGTTTTGTACAGTATTAAAAACTAAGTAAAATGACCACCTATCTCTCTAGCTCAATCTCCGTTAGATTTTTTCCGTGGATTTTCGATTTTTTACGTAGTCCTAATTTTAAATCGTTTACATCATACATTCGGTATGAATTATCCTAAAAATAAAATTCTGACGTGGTCATCTTTTTTTATTTTCTGTTTGTTTTATATGTAATGTGTATTCGTTCAATAATGAAATGAATCTTTCCATTGAAAACAAACATATCATTTACAAAACAATCATTAAACCTATTTGGACCTATGGACTTGAACTGTGAGGGACAGCAAAACATCTAATATCAAATGCATCCAATCCTTCCAATCCTAAGTCCTTCGTACTATTGTAAATGCTCCATATTATGTCTCCATCAAAACCCTACATAATGATCTCAATATACCTTTTGTCCTTGACCTGGTACCCCTTCAAATTCACCAAATTTTCTCAAAACCTATCCAACCATTCCAACCCTTTGGCTCATTCATTATACAGTGCCACACATCCTGATAACCCACCTAGCAGAATGGCCCCGAGACTTATTGTTAATATTTATTATCTGACTTCTGGCAATAGCCAGCTTCTCCGCTCATGTTCTGTGCGACTGTCCCATAGCGCTTTCTTTCAGCATCCACTGGATTGTGCTACTTACGCAGCTGAGAAAATAGCGCTGGGAACTATCTGAGCCTGGCTTGCCATGCAAATTTGGGGCAGTCTTGGATTGGAGTGTTCTTTGGAATGTTTGTAAATTTTATGTATGGAGTATGATTGTATTTATGATGATTTTAGTTTCTTCCTTAATTGTATTATTTTTATTTATTAGTTTCGACTATTATTACCTGTTTTTATTATATTCGATTTTATTCTTGCACTTTATGATATGTTTTGTATATTTTATTTTATTTTGTTTCTTTTAAAATTAGGGGCTGTTTGTTTTAATTTTTTTACTTTATTTCTTTTACATTATTTTATATTATTGTGCACATTGTATGAATGAGTCTTTGTCATTTATATTACTCATTGACCTTTAGTAAGGCAGCTTGTATTTATTCAAAATACAAAGTTTTTTTGTTGTTTTTTTTAATAAATCTAAATTTTTCTAGCCCCTGATTCCGCTGCTTTGGATAGTAAGCAACAGTACACCTCTTAATCTATGATTATTTTCACATTGTCCATTCTCCATTATATAATATAAGACAGAATCCATGTTGAAAGTTATAACATTACTTCACCAGTACAAATTAGCTATTCTGCCATTCCTTTTAACACACTAAACAACACAATCCAAGTTGAACCTGCAACTTACAAATTTACTTATAAATATTTATTTATTTACTACCATTATAAATTTACTAATTTATTAGAAACCATAATTTGCATGTAGTATTAAGCAATGAATGAACTTAAGATCGATACAACACAAAATATTAATGTTCTTAAGTTTTGTAAACACTTTTACACATTAGATAAGAGGGAATAAGAAAACATGAATTGATAAAACACTTAATCCTTTATGAAAATTATTTTGTTAACTTCTGTTTAACCTATTTACATTTAAGAAGACTAAACACACAACACAACACAATCCAAGTTGAACCTGCAGAGGTTTGCTTACATGTGAGGTTATAGGAAAGAACTATCGATAAATTTAAACTCGAAGTGAAGCGTAAGGATCAAACTTGGTGGTGGCTCGTAAGCCGACTATTACCTAAAGAATTATTATAGTAAAACTATACTATTTAAAATCTTCCTAGAACTATGAAAATTTTGTAGTTAAAATTTGGCACAGATGGGTTTAATAATTTTACCATTGCAAACTCTGTTGCAGGATGGTGCTAACACTTATCGTTCGATTATTATTAAACATCCCTAGTATCCACACGTCACACTAAATATTTATAGCTTTTTTTTTATAACAATTTATTTGAATTAAACCAATTTTATTATCAATTTCTAGCTCTATATAACACTGTACCGCTATAACCTCTCTTAAATGGCACTCGCCACATATCGGTCAATTTTCAAAATTTACTGCGTACTGCATTTTTATCTCTTTTTAGCAACAATTTAATTGATAATATGTAAATTTTCTTATTGCTAAACCTTCTTTCAACTAAGAAGATGATGTAGTTTAGATTTGGTAAAGAGGGGTTCAGTATTTTTTGCGGTTAGTTTGTGTTTATAAAAGTAAATTCTATGAACATTAAATAAATGTTATTTAATAACATACCTACTAGCCCGTTACACCTGCCTAAAGTAATATTTATAAAAAATAATATTATGAAGGGTCTTGGGTTCAGTACTTAGCATTAAGGATTCTGCCATATTGTAATTTGCATTCGTGAAGAACAGGGTTAGACAAGGAAGTGATGTGGTAAGTAATCACAACCAGGTTTTTCACCCAACTAAGGTTACCCACATTATACAGGCTGTATATAGTCCACGGCCAAAGAAACAGAAATTGAATTTTCTGCCTTCAGCCGGGCTCAAACTCTGAGCCACGGAACATGTTAATCTGTTGCCTTATCTACTCAGCTACCAGGCTCCGTATTTATAGTCCATTAATGCACTTTTTTAATTTTTAGTTTTATTCCATGTGTGCCGAAATGTATATCAAAATTCTATTATTATACTATGGCTAACAAGTTATAAGGTATTGCGATGTTTTAACAGATTAAATTACTAAGCCATCTGTCGTCATGCAATTATATATTTTATGAATAGTTAATTTCAATGTTTACACTTCAGTAGTTACACAACATATTATTTCCTTAACTATAAATATTTATGAATTTTCTCCTTGCTTTTTTTTCCCCCTTAATAATAATAATTTTATATGCTCTTCCGATGTATGATTTTTTTTTTTTTTTGTTGATGAGCAGAACATTGTGAAGGAACCGCCAACTGCTAGTACATTGTACTTGGTATGCCAGGTGACCTCTTCAAAGGTGCACTTAATTGCACACTAACTAATTATCCTACTAATCCTATGCAGATGTTATATATATATTATGCACGTTTTTATCGTAGCAAGCTGCAGATAGTCTTACGCTTATCAGGTCTATTCATCCACACCGATGCTAATTTAAGCAAATAATTGCTCATTCCATTCATTTTTATTAACATTTTCTGTGTCTCAAGATTACTCCGTCACCTTGTAATTTCATCAGAATCAGGCAGGTGGGAGTCCTAACAAGTTAAAATTATCTGCGGTTTTCAAATGCATTTTTAAAATTAAAAGTGTTTTTAATTATTCTATACAATATTAGATAAATAACATGTATAATATATGCGGTATAATACATATGTATAGATAAATATTATGTATAATATATATATGTTTCTCCTTATATTTCGTAAAATGAAAATTGGTCCATGTTCACTGATATTTCTTTCTCACTCTGTATATTTCAGTGTTGTCATTGTTATCTTTTTAGTCCTAATACTACGCTGAATCATTTTGTAGATACAATATCTGCGAGCCTCAGAACTTTTTTGGTATTATTTCAATTAAATATCATTAAGGTATGAAATTCAGGTAATTCTACAACATAATGAAAATGAAAATTTACCGCCTTCGAAACCACGCGTTTAATACGGAAAGAGGAACCTAATCGAACCTGAGCGAACAGTACCGAGCAGGTTTCAGGCGACTTTAAGAGTGCTTTCGACAAGAAATGGAATAGTTCCTATATATAAAAAATAATTAAGTGAAATTAAAAAAAATAGAAAGCTCGGTTGATCGAGGCCTCGGTTAATGTAGTACCGAGTATATCTGCTATCTACGCATTTCCACAAATATTGTAAATAGATTAATCTCTTAATAATCGGAAAATACTGTATAATGTAATTTCATTTTTGAAAATATTCCTTATATTTATATATAATTTTTATTTTTTTATTTTTATTAAATATGGATTTGTCCCGAAATAAATGAAGAGTTCATTTTTATTATAAATATAAAGAAAGTCTGTGTTTTTAACTTTAAAGACGTTTGAACATATGATATCAATATATCAATACGCAAATTAATCATTTTCTTATTAGTTCATAGTTATTTCTAATTTAACAAGTTCTCGAATTTCAGTCCATTCTTCTAACCAAAATTTAAGTCTTTGGTATCCTTGCCTCCCAGAGCGGAACTCAACCAGTAGCAGTTATTCCCTTCCTCTAAAGTAGAGCATTCCCTTTGAAGGTGCACTTTAGTTCAGGCTCCTGCTATCACTACTGCTTCCTCTTCCTTATACAGCTTGCTCTCCAGTGGCGGATCTTCCATCTTTCATCTGATAGGGAGACTTTGGAAGAATTGTGTGACTCATAATTAGAATGGGCAAGGTAAATTTCTACCTAGTCTGTTAGGCAACTAGACTACTAAGGCCCGGGTAGGAGTACGGCTGAAGGCAGAAATCTAATGTTCTGTTATTTCAGTCTTGGATCGACTATCAGATCGGGAAACCCTCCTCAGGCACACCCATTTTCTATAAAGTAGTTAGCCTTGTTTGGGAAAAAAACCTGGCGGTTTATCGTGGTTTCGGCCAACTCTCCTCCTTCCACAACCGTTGCCCTAGTAATTGCACATCCTTACCAAAGTAGATAACCCAAGACCCAAAGGTTGTTCTGGAACACTTTTCTTCTTTTGTTTTGTAAAGAAATAAATTCTACTCTATTATGAAATTTATTAGAAAAATTAAATACTTTAGTTAAAATACAGTGGAGACCCTGTTTTATGGTTAGTTGGTGATGATGACGACTTGAAGGCTGCTTTGCACATCGCAAACAAGTTCGATATAAATAGTACTTGAGCTGCGTCGACTATTAACAACCAGTTGGCTATTTACATACGTATCGGAGCAGATAGCTTTCACAGGCCGAAATGACCTGTTATTAACGCCGGTCCATCGGGAAGGAGCTAATCCAATTACACGCGGATCTAGTTGGCGGTGGACCATTTGTCATAGGAAGCGATAACATCTAGCTCGCTGAGATAACGGCGATAAAACTATATCAAGGAGGAATAAATAACCTCTTTGGAGAAATGTAATTGTTAGCGGTGGATAGACCGGTAGCCCCCAGCCGCCTTATCTCCGCATCTAGCCGTCAGTAATTGATTCGAAATAAACAGCGATAAATCCACCCGAGGCAGCGAATTAAAAAATAATAAAACGAGGAAGGCGGGGCCATTTGTCCAATTATAGAACGTTTAATTATCAAAACGGTTGCGTCGACTATTAAAGCTTGATAAAAATAAAGTCGATAAAAAGAGGAATAAAATGAAACTAGAAGACGGCGCCACTCAAAGGGCACCTCAAGATGGCTAATTATTTCCCCGTGTCAATCCTTGATTAATCTCCTTCGGCCGGATGTTGACCTCGGTCCTTTTGAAGCCGAATTCCGCTCCTGCGGTTACAAGTGGTTTCTTGATCGGACAGTTGTGTTTACACCTCTCCTCCTCCCCTCCATTAAACTGCATTGTCAACAAAGTTGTTAAGGACCTCTTGGAATCCGTTTTGTCTTTTTTTATTGCGGTCGGCTTCGGTAGCTTCTATCATCTCCTGCTTTAACACGATTCATTAGCAAATCGTTTGGCCCATCGCCCATTTATGAATATTTATCAAAGCAATATATCGGCACCTCCAAGGTTAATTTAATAAATAATGTCGTCATATTTCTATTTTACACTTCACAAGAAATTTTTTATGATAAACTGCTTTCAGAAACCAAATCCATTAATCCAATCTAGTATTTCTTAAAAGAGCTTGTTTTAGTTGAGTAATTGGACTGCGGGTAACAAATAAAGAAATCAATGCTATGACACAAGCGTTTTATTAGTAAAATTAATTTTTGACTTGAAGTTGAGAACAGTAAATGGATGTTTTATTAGCGAAAATGTCATATGCAGACTCTTTCAGAAAATTCAACCTTTCTCCTAGATGCTACCTGTTAAGAGGGGCGGGCATAGCTTAGCAGTAAATTACTGGTACCTAAATGCGTTGCCAAAAGTTGGGCAAAATTTAATCATGATTAAACATTTGACAACTAAGTGATCATGATTAAAATTTTGCACAGCTCTGGCGTTGCCCTACCAACCTGATGAATCGGAGAGCGTTGGTTCGCATCCGATCAATGGCAGGACGGAATTAAGTTGTAATTAACGCTGTCTACACACTTGAAAACCTTGTTTTGCGGAACGGGCTTGGAATAGGGTATTTTATTGTAATTATTTTGTTTTAAAACTGGTTTTGAATGATAAGTATTCATCATCAGCTCTAAGGAGGCAAACTAACTTCTTTTGTCTAAACAAATGGTAACACATGTTTTGATACAACCGGGTGAAAAGTCTGTTAATGGTCACAAATAATGTGTATTTGTGAATGTGAATTTCTTTTATAGACTGGAGAATTTAAATATAACAATACTTGAACTTCCTTGTATAATATTTTCTATGGATCTACGCTAAGATCCTTAAGTCGACCAGATAAACATCCACAAACATCCTCATAGCTCGAGGTGAAGAAAGGATTCTCAAAGTTGATATTAACCAGTTCTAGTCAACGTTATTACAGTAGGACCCCCATTATCCTGGGCTCTATTAACCGGGGTTCCGATTGGTCAAATTTTTTTTTAAAGAATTTTTCTAAATGTTTACACCACTTATTTTACATGTATAATGTTCATTTAAAAAAATTAATACATAACATTATTTACAACGATTACATAATTGTTAATTACGTATTTTTCTTAAAATAAAAGATAAAATAGAATAAAATAATAGATGGAAAAGCATGGCAAACTGGTTGTGACAAGAATGAGACGTTTTCGGTAACTATGTACGATGGAAATCTCTACATTAAAATACTTAAAAAAATAGAGGCCGATTATAGCAGAATTATCTTGCTACGGGCAATGAGAGCTGATGAGAAAAAAAAACAAACTAAAATTACTGATTTTTTTTTTCTCTTAATGAAAATTCAATAGATATGTAAAAACATGGGAGCTGCCGTAGCACAATGGGTCAGGCACTTGACTACTATGTTACCGGGCCCGAGTCGGACTGAATTCAGAAACTTTATTTTCTGTTATTTCTGCAGTGGCTCGGCTTCGAGGTCCGGAGAACCTGCTGGGGCACACCCAGCCTCGTTAAAGTGGATACCTTTAATTGGGGAAAAACCTAGCGGTTGAGCGAGTATTTCGGCCACATTCTCAACCGTTGGCTCAGGAACAGTACATCCTTACCAAGACCCTTCATGGGTTGTTATGGTACAGGTTTTTGATTATGTAAAAACATGCAAACATATTTATTGTAATATAACATTCTAATGTAGTTTTGTATATTATGAAATAAATATATATAAAACTTTTTTTTTTTTTAATATAAAAGTGATTTTTTCAGTTTTTTTTTTTTTTTTTTTTTTTTTTTTTTTTACTTTCTTAACTAACATATTAATTCTGTAAAATGTAATTCGTTTATCGGGGGTTTTCGATTTCCTGCGAACCTCCATACCCATCATTGGTACTACATCATGCCCCGTATAGCAGTGGTTCTTTTGTATTTCATTATAAAAAGGGATTAAAAATTTATTTGAAGTGATAACGTTGTTTTGATGGAGCTGTGAGTCTGCTCTAAGTTACCATTGAAAGATAAGTGATCTAAGACAAACACTGAACATTTTATAAAGCGTAATTGCACTTATTTGAGAGTGTTTATTAAATAAATAACTTTCACGAATTAGTGGTATGTGAAATGGCTGCCATACCTAACGCTGTCGTACGACGATATCATCCGATAGCAATAATTCCCCAAAGGTTGACTCGACCAGACGAAAACAACTGGATTTATTGTTGCTATAAATGTGTCAGGCCTCGAGGGAGGAGTCAACGACAAGCCTGGACCGTTAGCGCCCTTAGTTTATTAGCCTTGTCGTTCAAGAGGAGACAGAATCCTTCCGATAGGTCGGCTTTCACCCTAGAACAGATGATTCATATTCTATCGATATATTGTCACAGTATCGATAGTTCCTTCCAGAGAAAGTAAGGCACCTCAGTCCATTTTGAATATTTCATAAGGTCTCTGTTTATTGGCTGTCTAGCTTTGTGGATAGGTTTCGATAATCTCTTGTTACCTTTTGTTCATCGCGTTGAACCCACACTTTCCAAAAGTTTCAGCTTTTTAATATATTTGTAAGTTTTTTGAACCACGTTTACCAAAAAATAAAATAAATAAATAAAAATATTACTAGCCTCAGTAAAAGTAATTTTAGTAAATTTCTTTTACTTTATTTCTTTATTATTTTTATCTTCTATTTATATAAATATAGTTAATCTATTGCTATTTCGAGGGAAAGATCATTTAACTGTAAAGCATTTTGAAGAGAATTGTTCGAGCTGAAAGGCTTTTTTAGAGTGATAGCTTCAGTTTGTTTGTTTCTATTTGAAGGTAGCATTTTTGTTAAAGCTATGATGATGATCTCCTGGCAAATACCCGGCGCCTATTATTCACCCTGGCCCGTGTGATAAGAGAACTTTCTACGGTTACCACAGTATGTACCTGTTCATTAATGGGATCATGAGGTTTAAGTGTTCAAACAATGAAGGTAAGGTCTGAATTTGCCATCCCCGCTCCAAAATCTTGGCTATATAACTTAAGGCGGGTTTTCCCCGCGGCAGGATAGGTAGGCTGCGTAGAACGTATGACAGCCTATTGCGCCGGCAGGAACGTATGACCGAAGTACGCCGCGCATGTATTTTTCCCTCCAAATAAAAATCACGAGCGTATAACTCTTCAGTTTGAGACACTTGGAAAAAAGTGTTTAGCTGATGCCTACCTTCATGAACCGCCTGGGACCCGTCAAGAAGAGGAAGCTATTAGCTTTACTAATAACTAAACATATGATGGATGAGGAAGAAGATGATCTCTTGCTCGAGGCTTTTATATTGCGAAAAACAATTAGCAATATGCTTAATAAACGTGAGAACGAGAGTGCATTTCACATATTGATTAACAACCACTTAAGCGACGACGAAATGAGGTTCAAAGAATATTTACGACGTTAAAACTCAATATTATAACTCGATATTATAAGGTCCCACACACAGTTGTTGCAACTTACAGCTGCAATTAATGTTTCATCTTCCTCTGCATTGTAGCGGGGTGCCATTTTTATTGAAAAATAAAAATCCAAAGTCGCGGCGTACAACTGACTGACTCCTCTGAGGTGAGTTGCCACAACACGCTCGACGGAAAGCGCTGGCGTGTAACGTTTTGCGCTCTGTTGGAAAACAGACACACTAATTTAGTATATAGCAGTGTCCGGCGTATTGCGCCGGGCGCAATGTCTAGACATTGCGTTCTACGCGGCGCATCTATCCTGCTTCGGGGAAAACCCACCTTTAAGCGCATTATAATATAATAGCAAACTGCTTTTGAACAGAGGTGGCACTAGTACCTAACAAAATAACAAATTGTTGTGTTTACCTGGTCCAGTTATTATTACTTAAAGCGGCACGGACAAAATCAACATTATTAACGCAATATATGCTATAAAAGAATAAATAAATAAATTTTTAAAAATGGTAGCCCTCACACGACTCAGTAATAAGAATTCGGTCATACTTTAAGATTAAGATTGAAATGTCTACAAGCAGTAGTTAATTTATCAAATGGACTGAAAATCCATAATTACCACTTTTTGTTTAAATAAAAGCTTGTGTATGTTTAACTGTTTTGACACAGCTAATTAAAATTTATTGCATCAACATATATTAAAGCCAGTGTTGCCTAAACAGCTTAATTAATTCCCCCTCGATAACATCTTTATAGCCTTGTAATGATCGCTAATCAGGTCAGTTTTTCGCAGTTTTCCCCTCATTAATTGCCTCGCTAAAGCTGCCAAACCTCGATCCCCTTTGCTCATTAGACGATGAGCAGAGGATGGTGAAATAAGGATTGGAGGAGATGGTATAATTACGGGTAGTGGTGGTGAGGCTGCGCTGGGAGTGAAAGGTCTAACGTTTGTCGCCGCTTGTTAATGAATATTTTATCCGGGGCGACCATCTGTTCCTCTCGAAGAACTGGTCTGTCCCAGATCTACCTCCTAATATCCTCCTCGGATTCCTCTTTGTTCTTCCAGTTATTCAAGATCCTCTTTTACATTCCTCCGGCCTTTATTCTGTACGGGAAGCTACGCTGAAAAAAATACATAGTGACAGTACAATACATATTCAGCAAAGCAAAACATAAAATGATTAAAGGAATATAAATACCATAGTTTAAATTTAATATATCTATTTTATTCATTTTTTTTTCTTTTATACATACCAAACTTAAAAGGCAAGAAACAGCTCGTCGTTTCCGACTGATCTAACATTAACTAGCCAAGCGTTCAAACCTTCCAATAAATTACAAAAGACTTATTTACCTGACAGTAATTAGACCCATTTGGACATACGGAATTGACCTTTGGAGCTCCACTAGACCTTCCAATTCTTCTTTTATCCAACTCTGATATTCCAAAATCCTTCGTAAAATCCTAAATGCTCCTTATAATGTTACATATATTGCTGATTCGGCCCAAACTAGGTACCTATCCTTTTCTAGTACTCCATACCCACTCGAATCCACTAGCATCCCAACTTGATTCACACTAATTCCCGATAATACTCCCAGGTGTCTGAAAAGAAGATGGCCAAGAGATCTTCTAACTAGAGTAGTTCTTTACATATTATTGACATCTCATTGTAATCATTTTCTTCAAATTTAATTGTATAGAATATTTACAGTTGTAAATATCAATAAATAGATAAATTGAAAAAAAAAACTCTTTTGTCTTGTTGATTATGTCTGCCGGCTGAATTACTTTATTCTTGGTTAAAGTACCTTGTATATCAACCCTAACTACACTACTTATTAATAATACCTCTTTTGATCCTGTGTAGGTTAATTTAACATTTCGGAATACTGAGAAATATTTTAACTCCCCTAACAGAACGATACAAGAGATGGACTTGTACGGACTCCGACAATGTATATCGAAGGCTAAAAAGGAGTTAAATAACGGTTCTCCTTATGTGTAAAAATAGAAAAAAATAAATAAATAAAATAAAATGTACAAAAAAATAATTATTTATTCAAATTCTTATTTAAGAAGATAAATATCCCAAAAGGTTCTGGGTTTAGTTTATTACTTAAGTGCAATTCCTTACTGTTAATGTTACTAAAACGTTTCACCAAATACTGTAGATGAGAGGGTGCACTGATATTTCTCTGTATTAAGACTGATATTAGGATGAACAAAAATCCTATAAGAATAAGAAAAAACTATATAATGATATGCTACCATTGTCCTGCTTTATTTCATTGATGTATTAGCTTCAGCTGTGTGGCATTGTAATCCTATATCTTCAATTTCCAATAGTGAATACACAACTTCAACAATTTGACGTTGAACGTAGACACGGTATAGTTAGTGTACAGTTTCCTACAAACCACTGGATGATTCAAATTCTATTCTAATTGAAATATTTTGTTATGTACAATTAGAGATAGATGTGAACCACTTGATGATGAAGAATTCCAGTCCATTAAAGGAAATGTAGAACTTAAATTGTTTACTCAGACTGAGCCTGACGATTCGGTTAGGGATCTGAGGTGAACAGAAGAAAACGCTGAATTGCTTAAATCAAGCATAAAGGAAAGCTGAATCAAGAATAAAGGAAAAGAACTTGTTGGCAGTTGAAACCAAAAAACCACATTTGACATTTGTTGAAACATTTGTTGAAACCACACATAAACCAAAATTTATGTGTATTGGAACAACAGTTTTCCAATTTTTTTTTAACAAGAAGCTCATTTAGTATACTGCTCCGACAACTCAAATGGTGTTGTAAAAAAAAAAAAAAAAAAAAAAAAAAAAAAAAAAAAAACTAAGGGTAGATTTGGATTCTGCTCATAAAAATCTATAAAGATCAGTTTTTCTATAAAAACCATTTTTGTAGCCCCTTGGAATTCAGCAGTCCTTGAGGAATTTTTTTTTGAATTTTTTAGCAAGCAGGATTAATCTAGTACATGTTATTTTTTTTTATTAAAAATTATTAAATAGCACGTCCCAGTTTTAAATATTAAATAAATTTAAATTAAATAAACACAATTTACAATGTTTGTCAAGCTTTCAATCAGACCAAAATCACCCTGAAGAAGACCTGCAAGGCAGGTCGAAACGTCGGCACGCCAAAATATGAAGTTTTTTTTATTTAAGAACTTGGACGTGTTTATTTACTTGAATGCACTCCTGACCATTTCTTCACTCATTATTAAATAACGTTTCTTTTTTTATTATTAGGCAAATCTTCATTTATAATAATTGCTTCGTTTTTGTTTCACCCCACCAAGCAGTATCAATCGGTTCCTAGGAGTCTAGTTTGGATCATCGATACTCTGATTTTTATCTCAAGAACCGATGGAATCTAGAATTGAAATTTAGAATCGCCACATCCCTAATATCAATAATGCAAATAAAAACTTATAAATATTCAATGGAATCAATTATAACTCCTTAAAATTTCGGTTGATTTTAAATATACAAAAATTAAATTCAACAGGTTTTAGGACTCATATTTACCGGAGTAGCTTTTCTGGTTTTGTAGCGATTGCAAACTTAGAGCTGTTGAATATAATTGTCAATATGGAATATTCTTGTTGTATTGTTGAAACTATTACAAGGACTTTTGTCTATATTTAAATAAATTACTACGGTCGACTTCCTCCCTCATTAATCATTGACAAAGAGAGGGAAATAATCTTTAAGTGCCTCAATATCTGCATAAGATGCCATTTAGATTTCATTACCCGGACAATATATCATGTGAGCCGTGGGGTAAATCCGACACAGGCTGTCTCTAAATGAGCTCAATATTCCACTAATCAATATATTTAATCCACTGGCCTACCTTCATTCCTCTCTCCCTCCCAGTTTATCTTGTCATGGCTCTTATATCTTGCTAATTGTTTGCGCTAAACCAAAAGTTGCAATACCATGTTTATTATGTACTTCATATAAACTATGTTTACATAATTATTTATATAGGCGGCCGGGTACAAAAGTAAATTCTATACGACTGGTTTGATACCTCAGACCAAAAATAAATTTCCTTTACCAAAAATGGAAATTTTCCCTGTTGAATTAACAATTAATAATTTCATTTAAATAGAATAATCAAAGTAGTGAGAATGTAAGGGTTTCAAACATGAACCAATATAGCTCCTGAACGGTAGATCCAAGCGGCAAATGTTATATAACAACAAATGTCCTCCATTAAATTTATAAGAAGAAAAATACTGTCACATTTTTTATCCGAGCAACATTAACAGAGGTACAGTGTTTCAAAATGTTATATTTTTGAGTGTGATGAAAATGTTACACATTTGTGAGTGTAAAAAAAATGTTACACATTGTTGAATGTGAAAATATCTTTACACCAAAAAATTATGAACCCTAAGTATGAAGTGCACTAGCATTTAGTTTGTGAAGTCCTTCAAAATCCCGTTTCATAATTTTTCAATTGAATATACATATCTCAATTTGACGTTTGGCTTGCATTAGCAATACTTGATTTTTGAACAGCATCTAATCTATTTATTCATAATTTAAAATTATGTATTTTTTGATTATATTTGATTTTATTTAATAATCCTAAAAAGTTTTATAAGCCCTTGTATTTAGGGTCTTAACTCCTAAATCAAAATGAACCTATCAGCTATAAAAATTAAAATAATAATCGGGTGTAATTTTTTGCCTGTCAGTATAAATTTAAAAAAAATAAGTAACTGAATATTTTAATAATAATAATAAACCTTTAATATAATGAAGTTATACTATGCCTTTAATTATAATTAGTTTAGGGTGATTCTTCAGTTTCTCAAACGTCTGATATTTGTGTATTTAGCCTATCTTTATATTTATGACAATGTTTGATCTGTTATTTGTATACATTTTTTTTATTCCTTATTTTACATTTTTTAAATTTATTTATTCCAACATTAACGTTTATTTTAACTGTGAACTGCTATCGTTACATATATATATATATATATATATATATATATATATATATATATATATATATATATATAGGATAAAGAAATAGATAACCAGGATAAACAAATAGAAATTCATGACTTGAACTTAAATAACGATTTACCGAACTTAACTGATAGTATGGGAAATAAATGGCTAATTGATACGGGTGCCACAAAAATTATATACACCCCGATCACATTCCACATTTCTCGGAAATTTCTAAAGAGGATTTTGCAATTCGAACACCTACGGGAACGGCGGAAGGATCACAAAGCGTGATAATTGACCTAATGCCCCTGATAGGAATTAATCAAAAGGTCAAATTTTTAATATTTCCATTTAGCGAAAGGTTTAATATTTTATTGGGCTACGAGACAATGAAAAAACTAAAATTAAAAATTAATTTAGAAAAAAATGAATTAAAATTTAAAAAGAAAAAATTCAAATTAGAAAATGACTTATTTTTTTATAAATGATAAAAACGAATAAAAAAACTTAATTCGCCACGAACATATTAGACCGGAAATAAAGGAAGAATTAATCGAAATTATTAGCCAACATGGCGAAGTATTAAAAAGGGACGACGAGAATTTAAAATCTACAGGATTAATAAAACATAAAATAATAACAACAAATGAAATCCAATTTATACGCGTATTACCGTTACCCGGAACAATTTAAAAAACAAATTAATGATGAAGTTCAAAACTATTAAAAAGTAATATCATAAGACCTAGCAAATCGCCGTATAATTCTCCGCTTTGGATCGTACCGAAAAAATCAGACGCGTCGGGACAGAAAAAAATTAGAATGGTGATCGATTACAGGAAACTAAATCAGGCTACAGTAAAAGACAAATTTCCCCTACCGAATATCGAAGATTTATTAAATAGACTAAAGGGATCGAAAATATTTTCCACCATAGACCTCGCGTCGGGATTTCACCAAATCGAAATGGATAAAGATTCAATAGCTAAAACCGCGTTCTCCACCGAAAAAGTGGGCATTTTGAGTTTCTACGTATGCCTTTTGGCTTGTGTAATGCACCCCCAACCTTTCAGAGAGCGATGACGATGATGATACAAAATATCCCCAATTCTATGATTTACATCGACGACATAATAGTCTACTCAAAAAACGAAAAAGAACATTTAAAAGATTTAAAAAGAGTATTTGAAGCCCTAAAAGAACATAACCTATCAATACAACTAGAAAATAAAAACCGATTTTTTAAAACCGAATTGAACTTTTTAGGCTATATCGTAACCCCAGACGGATTAAAAAACAGACGAGAAAAAGATAGAAGCAATTTTAAATTTCCCCATTCCGCGTAATGAAAAGACGACGAGACAATTTTTGGGCATGACGGGATACTATAGAAAGTTTATTAAAAATTACGCAAAAATTACCAGACCGATTTCTAATTCATTAAAAACAAAAATTTATGGCACAAAGGAAATTAAAGAAGCATGTCAAACTTTGACGGAAATGATGAGTAACACACCAATTTTAAATTATCCGGATTGGGAACGACCATTTATATTAACTACAGACGCCAGTAATAAAGCCATCGGTGCCGTGCTCTCACAAAAAGACGAAAATGAAATAGAACACCAGTAGCATTCGCGTCCCGAGTATTACAAAAATGCGGAATTAAATTATAGTTCAATAGAGAAAGAATTACTAGCGGTAGTTTGGGGCAACCCAACACTTTAAGCCTTATTTATACGGTACAAAATTTCTTTTATGCACGGACCATAAACCTTTAACGTGGATTTTTTCAATGAAAAATGGTAACACGCGCATAATGAAGTGGGTTTGGAAATTACAAGAATTTGAATTCGAAGTCAAACACATTCAGGGAAAAAAAAAACAAATTACGTGGCCGATGCACTTTCCAGGGGAAGCGACGAATTGAATCATAATAGCGACGTGGAGGAAATGGACGTCGAAGAATTATTAAATCAGGAAATAGCGGACGAAAAACAATTCCGAGTATGACGCGATAATAGAGGACTTAGAAGTACCGCCGGAAGATGATTTAGAGACAATCCATTCCCAGGAATCTAGTAACGAACAAGTACGAATTTGTGAACCCGAAAAATGTATAAACATAGAAAAAAATCAAATAATTATAAAAAGGGGAAATACAAAAATTAATTTCACTAAACCATTTGGGAAACGCCGATACGAATTAAACATTTATGCTAAATCAGATATCGCTTCATTATTAGAACAAATACTCGAACCTAATAAAACATACGGGATAATTTGTAAATCACCTAACGAAATAACCGAAAATTTATATGACGATTATTTTAGAACAATACAGCAAATAATAGAAACGGAATATCCATCGGTTAAATTGAAAAAATATAAACAAATTGTAAATGACGTCGAAAACCCGAATGAACAAATAGAAATTATAGATAATTATCATTTAGGCAAAACAAAGCATAGGGGTATAAACGAAACCTTCGAAAACTTAAAAAAGAATATTATTTTCCAGGGATGCAAAATAAAATAGCCGAGTATATTAATAAATGCGAAACTTGTAAAGTTACGAAATATGACCGAAAACCTATAAAGACCAAATTTCAAATTACACCTACACCAGAAAGACCGTTTCAGGAATTAATGATTGACATTTTTAATTTTAACAACGCAATAATTTTCACAGCAGTAGACACATTTTCGAAACATTTATTTGCTCAAACCCTACAATCAAAGAACGCAATTAATATTTGTAACGCACTGACTAACTATATGACATACTTTCCCACACCTCTACAAATATCATTAGACCAAGGGACGGAAATGAAAAATAATTTAGTAAAACAGTTTTGCGACGAAAATAATATTATCTTACATTATACTTCAGCCAACCACTCAAACTCTTTGGGATTATTGAACAGAGTCCACTCTACCCTAAACGAATTATTGAGAATAATAGGAAAAGAAAAAGATAAATGTTCGATGCAACAAAAATTAAGATTAGCGGTAATAGCGTATAATAATACCTTAAACAATAAATTAAAATTAACTCCCTAACGAAATTACTTTTGGAACCTCCAGATTAGAATCAAACGAAAACATCGACCTGACAGAACAATATGTATTAAAATATCATAAGGACCAACAATTATTACATAAACTAATTAGATCTAAAATAAATGACGAAAAGAGACAAGGACGGAAAAATTAAATAAAAATAGAGAAGACCCTTTAGATATTCAGAAACAACTAGGGGGATACAGAATATTTGAAAAATACCCAAGCGAAAATAAAAAGTAGAGACAAATTTAAAAAAGTAAATGTAGTAGTAAAAGACAAAAGACCAATTAAAACTCATATCGACAATATTAAAAGGCCCAATGGAAAAAACGGAAAAAGAAACAATCTATTTCGGACGACGATAATGAATCCATTCGCGTGAATATTTCGGATGTCTCAGATAATTACGATTCAGACAGTGGTTCTGATTAAAACTATTTAATTTTATTTAAACAATATAAAAATGTTTTAAAAATCTTTTATTTTAAATATAATAAATGCAATGGTATTAGGAGTAATATTTATGTTATATTGAAGGAATTATCTGTATTAAATTGACAATGCTGTAGTTATTTTAATAAAGTCGGACTTTTGTATTTTGTTGTAAAATATTATATTCAATGTTAATAATGTAAAAGATCATTCAAATTATTATTTTATTTTCACAGTAATATTCTGTCCGATTTATTTTGTAATTAATATCTTGAAATTACTATCATAAAGGATACTATTATTTTGTCTTGAAATATTATTTTGATTGATCATTGAAAAGTGTGTATTTTATTTTGAAATTATTATTAATTGTAATTATTGTAAAGGAGTGTTTGAATTATTATTTTGATTTAAAATATTATTATTTTAATTAAGTAATTTTGAAGCTAAAAGTATTATTTGCAATAGAGGAAACTAATTCAAAGACTCTTATTTTATTTGTCCTTTTGTTTAAATAATGTATAGATATGAATTGTTTAGTATTGAGAAATATCCTGTTATCTTTTAGTTATAAGGAAAATTTATATAAATTTTTTACACGTTTTCTACTAATTTTAATATATTAATTAACATCTTATATTTTATTCCAAATTCTTTATTATCCATATTGTGTTCAGATATTTACCATAAATATAGTTATGGAATTATAACTTTTATATGCCCTGTAAGATGGCAGACGGTAGCTAATACACATTAATAACTGATAGGAAAAAAAAACAGAGCCCTTCTCTAGACGTCAAACAGGGAGAAAAGTGGGCCCGGATTTTTTGCCGCTATTTGTCACTCCTCCCGCCTCATTCGGCCAATGGCACGCGCTGTCCCGCTCTAATTGACCAATCAGGAACGAGCGGTGACCACGTGCCTCAGATTCCTTCGAGTTGTACCGCTGGGATTCCTCCTGAAGATAAGTTTTTATTTGTATTTGCATTCCAGCAATATGTCCTCTTCAGGCTCCTTGTGTGGAAAGAATTTGAGATAGTTTATTTTCATTTGCCTTTTATTTATCACGATTCTCTTTTAAAGAGATATTCTCTTTTATCTACCTTAAAATATTTTAAGTGCTTTTAGCTTCTATTTCGATAGTGGAACTGATATGAAACTTGAAATTTGAAAATTTTTCTTATTTCATGTATTATAATTATATATATATTTGTGATATTTAGGCACCAATATTTTTTTATTCTCAGTACTGGTACTAATAACGGTACTGGTAATTCTCGACTCTCGAAACCTATACCTCTGTTCAAAAATTAATTGCTATTAAAATAATTATTAAATAATTAATAATTAATAATATTAAAATAATCCATATGAGAGCTAAAATAGCAAACCAAATGTATTAAAAACAATAATTATCCAAGAAATGAATTAGTAAACAACTTCAGTAGTTAGGTATCTTCATCCATCGAGATAAATTTAGGGACGATTGAGGTAGGGTGATTGAGCAGACAATGAATGAGTGACCATTTGTTCCATCTAAATGTTGGATAATCGTTTGTTTCTTGATGTATTGGATTATCCGGATTATAACGCAGGCTTTCTTATTTTCTTTATATTCCCCTATGAGTAATGGCCTGTTTAGATTTAATATACTATTGTTTTATATTAATGTCAATATTAATACTTTTTTATTAACTTGACCTGTATGTAACGGAATCTTAATTTTTACCAATTTCCAGCAATCTGATTAACTAGAAAATATGCACACGTTTCAAGGACCAATGGCAATACAATAATTGCACAACTTTGTTCTAATGTTCTCACTTAGTCTAGTTGGGTCTGCCTTGCGAACGGAGGAGTAACAGGTTTTATGTTTTTATATGGTCCAGATAGATCCTGAGAATAAAATATCAAAAATGAAACTAAATTTGATAAGGGGCATATGCTTGGGGGACAAAAAAACCCAATATTGTTCCACTTTTTTCAGATTTTTGCAAAAAAAAAATATACAAAAATCCTTTAAATAGAAAAATGTGTTGTTTACAAAATTAAAGTTTATTAAATTATTAGTAAAGAAATCTATTAAGCTGAATTTGATTAACGCTTTTAGCCACAATCGATTGTCAAAAATCGACGAATTTCGCCAACTTTCTCAAAAAGTTAGTTTTTGAACTAAAAAGTTCATAGCACAAAAATGGCTAATCCAATCAAAAAATGTTATATACAAATAGTTGTAGATCATTAGATCATTGCCTAAGATAGGTTTAGTTCGGTTTGCTAATAAAGCGTGTTTTTTTTTTAGTCTTTTAAACTATAATTTTTATTTATTATTCCTCTCCTAAACAAAAATGTTATATTCCCTTTTTAACATTTCACTAATTGTCTTTACTTACAAGCTTACTCGTTATTTTTTATTAATTTCGTTTTACTAGTTCATACACAGCCGGAACAGTGTACAAAGAGGCAGAAACATTAATAATGTTCTTGAAGATGAAAGCGTGAATGTGTTTAGCGCTCAACAATGGTTAAAAAATTTCAAGATGGAAATTTCAGCCTTGAGAACAAATAGATTCATGGCTGGACTAGGTAACGATATTGAGGAAGTTTTGGGGAATGAAAATCCCAGAACTGATTGAAAACATTTAGAGGAAATAACAGTTATGAATTCGAATAAAAATAGTATATATCTTTGCTGTTCTTATAAAATTGTTCGGAACCACTAAACCTTTCCGGCAACCACCCTTATTCCTAAACCATTATCTTATCAACTACTATTTTTTAAAGGATCTGAACCGCTTTTTAAACAATAAAAAAATTATTATTTAAAAGTCGAATGACAACAGAAATGTTAAATAATCAAGATTCAAATTCTATTCAGAAAAGGTAAAACGTTGGCAGAAATGTATTGAGAGCATTGAGGCGTATTTTGATTAATAAAAAAATGTTTTCTCATAATTTACTATATGTTGTTTTGTTTTTTTAAAACATAAACTTACATTATTTCCATACAAACCAATAATTATTGAGGAGAGGGAATATTAAAAAAACAAATACAGTGGAGCGTCAATTATCCGAACGTTCAATTAACGGAACCGTTTGTTTTTATTATATATATTTTTTGTTAAGTAATTTTAATTAAATTGATCGTCTAATTACTAATTTGTAACGTTAAAATTATTTGTATTTAAAAATAAAATAAAATGATTTTTTCCATGACTTCTATTAGAGGAATTATAATTATTTCTCAGAAACTGCAAAAAATTAACATAGACTTCTATACCTACATATTTGTTTACTGAGTACTGTATACCTAATTCATCATTTTGTTAATTTCTCTGAATCCTTTCCCATTCATTTTGTTGGTGATAGCAACACCTTTAGTTTCAAATCATTCTTTGTAAGGTTTCACATAGTGAGCCCCCCATCACAAGATCAAGAATTTGTAAAAAATTCCTATTGCAATTTGTTATTTTATTAACAGAACCCCATTAAAGTGCACCATGTGCAGTTTTGTATTTCTGTTTTATTTTAAATCAATAAAAGTGAAAAGAAGGGGATTAGAAAAATCCTCATTTTTGATCAAGAATTTGTATAAAATTTTTACGTGTAATCACCCAATTCCATTATCCAGTTCATTAAGGGACATGCAGCTTCCAGCCCTGATTTATTATTTTTTTACGAAGACAAAAAATTAATCATCAGTTACGCGAAAAGAAAACCCACAGTTTCCCATGAATTTCAGTAGGTGGTTTTCCTTACTTGGAAAATCAACGTGGGTGTTATGTGAAGCCGAGCTTAATAAAAGATGAAAAAGTCCCTTTGAGGGTTGACAAATGATCGGAAGTATTGGAGGCTATAAGGTCACCTGGATTTATGAATAGCTATCTTATTCCTATTGATCCTCTTCCCTTCTTTATAAAAATAACAGGATTATCCTTCCTCAATGGCCATTATAGGGAGGACATTACGACCGAGTTCCGCTTATCTTCCTACCATCATCAAATAAGCAGCTAAAGTAGTGCGATGATATCCTTTCTAACGTAGATCCTATAAATGTTTCGAATATTTGTTATTTGTTAATTTAATTTTATTATTAATTTAAGTAATTTGATACTTTTAATTCTAAAATGTAAATTAGAGTAAAAAGGAGGAAAAAATAGAGAACGATTTCAAAATTTATGCAAAGACTAATGGGTTCAAAAGTCCAGCACATAAACCTATTGGCAGGTATGCCACAAAACTTAAAGAGGGCATTCTGCTGTTGTGATCCAATGAGTACCCTTAGCATCTGTCCGCTACTAACAAGGGGGGACGTTTTGAGTGGTAACTCACAAATTTGAATGCCGATTTTTGTGTGGGTAGTAGGTTCCTATAATAGTGCAAAACTAGAGTTACAGCCGCCATGAGCATTAGAAGCCGAAAAAAAAAATAAAATATGAAAATCACGTTTTATTTTTTTTCTCAACTCTCAGTCAAGATAGAGAAATGATTCTTTCACGTTTAATTGCAGTTATGTATGCTATCTGAAATAAAAATACTTTTGTTATCCTCAAGACACGACCTGGCTTTAGGGTGCTCAAAAACTCCAAAATAATTACAAAATTTCCTTGGAATTTTCCGTCTATCCATCTATGATCTATTGTTTTACTGAGTCTTGTCAATCAAGAAATTGATTCCTAATAGAATTCGTACTGTATATTAATTTTTCAGTTTATTCCCGATATTGTTTCTTTAAAATATTCCAAAAGCTGAAAGTAATTAATGATATAATAATGATAAAGATTTTGATATATTTTGAACAAGGGCCCGGGAGGTTTTGGCCAGCAACTGGTCAATAAATCCATCTTCTTTAACGAACTGGACCCAGCTAATTGGATTACGTGTAAACTGTCTCCGCTTGGAAATTGTACGAATTTAATCTTTTGCCGCGGACAGGGGTCTATATTTAGTCTGGCGCTTGCGTAATCCAAATAGGCAGTAGCAACATCGCCATTTAACATATAGTTTGAATATTAATTTAAAAGGATTAATTTTTTATATTATTTTTTTTTGGAAATCCTTTCAATTAAAAAAAAAGAAAAAAAGAAATCCTCTAATGGCCTTCTTATTGCAGTAATCCCTCAACATTCGCAAGGGTTAGGTTCCTGTAGTATAACGGACTGAACTCCCTTTCGTTTCCAACGAAACACTGAATACAGATTTACATATTCCGACTGTTACGAACGATTTTATGACAAATTGAATGGACTAGTACAAAATATGGCAACATCAGAAATCCGTAATGTAACACGGCGCACAGTGGGGCCATTCGTGAATCTAGCGGGACTAAAGTCTGAAAGCGATCGTATGGATAATTTAATTTTTTTTTTCCTCATCCCGAACAACTTGAAATGATTAAAACAAGGTTATTGAAAGGTTGATAAAACATTTAAAATTTTATTTGTGACCTGCTGTTGTATTAAGAAAAAAAAAACTTAATTAAAAACAAAACCATTTATTGATTTATCGGTGATTATATAAATTGAATTTTAAAAAAATGAATATACATACTTTATGATAATAATGTCAATATTATGACTGTAAAAACACCTCTGTAACAACTAAAAATTTCTCTTCAGTAATAAATAATAGAATTTATCTTAATATATATAAATTACGTGTCGCCGCCTAGGGGCCGGCTAACACCTAAACTACTGAACCGATTTTAATCAAATTTGCACACCGTGTGCAGTTTGATCCCAACAAAAAAAGATAGGATACCTTATATCTTAATTTATAGTCGCAATATTATTTGTATATTATCTGCAAGTCACAATTATCTGTTAGCTCTATACGATTCTAACATATGGCGGTATAAGGTTATACTATTATATAAAAGGACAAGCAATGTTTCGTTTGTGTTCACTAACCGCCAAAACTACTGAACCAATCTCTACCAAATTTTGACTACATCATCTTTATAGGATGGTTTAGCAATAGTAAAATCTAATGATTTTCAACTAATTCTTTATTGAAAAATGAATAATAAGTGGATAACAGTGAAGTTCAAAAATGGCGGCAATTGCAATCTACATGAAAGGTTAAAATGTACAGTGTTACATAGAGGTGAACATTGATAATAAAATTTACTTATTTTCAATTAAATTGTTATAAAAACAGGCATATGGAGTAAAATATACCAAAGTTAAACTACATCATGTTCATAATTCTAGGTTTAGCTACAATAAAAAAAATTTTAAATGTACAATTTGAGTGTTAGAAACGGGTTTTGCCACACTATGACATACTTTTATGGTTAGAAATTAAAATCCAACCAGATCAAATCAATAAAATTATTTCTGTCGAATGAAAATTATTAAAAATCAAAATTATGTTATCTTCAAACACCTAATCAATCTAAATTTAACCCAGTTAATAATGGCTGCTATGCGTGAAAATATCATCAAAAATAAAATTTTCAATTCTTCACTTTAATACAAGATTTTTATCGATAAATATTTAAAAAAAATTAATTATTAGTTAAAATTATCTAAGATCTTCACTTATGAGAGCGGGCTAAGCCTCGACGGGGGATGATGAAGTTATATATAAAAGGACAAGCCATTTTCGTTCGTTATCACTAACCGCGAAAACTATAGAACTATTCTGTACCAAATATAACTATATCATCTTCATAGTTCAAGGAAGGTTTAGCAATAATAAAATTTATATATTTTCTATTAAATAACTGTTTAAAAAGCGATAAATATGTGGAGTGCAGTAAAGCGAGCGCCATTTAAGAGAGGTTACAATGATCCGGTGTTAAATATAGCTAGAAATTGATAATAAAGTTACTTAATTCAATTAAATTGTTATCCAAAAAGCTATAAATATGTGACAAGCGACAATAGCGTTTTAGTAAAACTAATGAATCTATCTGAACCAAATTTTAACTACATCATCTTCATAGTTCTTGAAAGATTTAAAATCAGAAAGTTTACCATAATAATAACTATACTATTATATAAAAGGACAAGCCATTTTACGTTTGTGATCACTAACCACGAATACTACTGAACCAATCTGTGCTAAATATTAACTACATCATCTTCATAGTTCCAAGAAGGTTTAGCAATATTAAAATCTACTGATTTTTCATTTATTTTTTATTAAAAAAAGAAAATATGTGGACAACAGTGAAGTTTGAAAATTGACCGATAGGTAGAGAGGTTCTACGCGAGAGGTTAAAAAAAAGCTTGAAATCGATGATAAAATTTACTTATTAAACTATAAAGAAAATTATTAAAAAAGATTTAAATATGGTGTGCGATATGTGGATCCCAGTGAAGCTTGAAAATCGAACGATTGTGTATAGCACCATCCCACAATAGAGTTAACAATGGTAAACTGAACCTATCTGTACCGACATCTAAATAAATAATTTTTATAATTCTAGGAAGGTTTTGCAATGGTAAAATTTACAATACTTAACTAAAATTTAAATGTACAATGTTGAGAGGCAGGACTGAGGTTTGCCACACTGTCATATACTTTTATAGTTCGAAATCAACATCCAACCAGATGAAATCAATAAAGTTATTTCTGCCGAATACAAATTATTACTAAATCAAAATGTCGATCCTTTACTTTTTTATATTGTGTGTAAAAATATGATCCACGTGCCTTTTGTCGTAAGCACTGATAATGCAGTTTATTTTCCGCAAGAGTTTCTTAATAGTCTTTATCCATCTTGATTACCAATTCATACATTAAAATTAAAAAATTTATGTCTAATAGTACTTTTACGTAATCTTCAACCACCTAATCAGTGCAATTATAACTAGATTAATAATTACTGCTATGCGTGAAAAAATCATTGAAGAAATAATGCGGAACCACACTCTAAAATACAAGAATCTATCGATAAACAAATAAAACATTATTTTTAGTTGAAATTAGCTTAGATCGACAGGGATGCTAGTAATATATATAAATCAGGACAATGTGTTATCAAACTATAAGCTTTAGCATTTTAACTGGAAAGAAAATTATACACTATCGAGATTATCACCATCACTATCTTGACCACTATGTAAGGGTACCATACTCGTATCTGCGTGTGATATAGCAAGCAAGTTGAGAGGATTATTACCGAAAGTCGTATTTTCCACTGGTAGTGGTCTGTATGAGCTAATTAAAGGATCAGACGAAATAAACAAATTATTCATAATGTCAGTGTTGGTTACTGTGCGAGACATTTTCCGAGGAAAATGTTCCCTGTATCTTTTTATCTCTTTGTGTTGGCTTTTTTGGACATCCTCTGTGAGTTGCCCAATTGCAAATTGTTGAATTATATAGTTGACCAGATATATTTTTTTTTCCTAGGAATTATTAAAACTGAAACCTCCAGCTCGTAACGCTTCAGCCAATGCCAATCGCGCAACTGAGAGTACTCCGCCTAAAACACAATTTTTGGTGCTACTGATAAACGGGCAAAAACGGGCAGCCACATGTAATATATTCACTAAAATTAAATGTCCCCAGACACACTGAAACATAAATTAAGACCTACCTTCACCTACCTAAAAAGTTTCAGATTAAAACATGAATATGTTTTTTCACTTTTGAACTTTTTAATTGGCGTACCGTCTGAGTATCTAAAATGGCGTCAAATTAAAAATAAAATGTACAAATACTGACTATTTTGAATGCAATTCATCGTAAAATGTAAAAAAATAAGAAAACTTATTACGATGCTCACTGTAGAGTGCTTGAAAGAATAGTAACTTAATTCTCAAATCGTGCGGGATTAAAGTGGTATTAGTTCGTTATTTATTAAAATGCTTTATTGACATTTCCTCAGCCTGATTCACTTCGTTTCATGTCTTCCAACATTCAGCCTGTTAGATCAACCATTTTCTGCATCAAAAAATCAACCTTCATTTTTGGACTTTTGTCCCGCTAGATTCACGAATGGCCCCACTGTGCGGCGGGTGCTAAAGAGGACCTTGATGAGAGATCTCTTAAAGTAGCATCTTATAAATTAGCTGAAGGTCAGGATAATGCACCACTGGGTGCTGTTTTCTTCATGCCAGCCCATGCCATGATTATTGTATATTACATTTGCTGGTTAGGCATATGGTAATACAGACGCAAATAAAAGTTTTAAAAATAAAAAAAAGAAATTATGAAAAATACATTAAAATCATAGTAATTAGACATATTTGGACATAAGAAGATGAGCTTCAGGGATCAACAACAAAATATATTTATTTTTTAAATTTGTTTTAAAATTTTATTCTTAATAAAACCGTAATATCTGAACCATTATTTTTTTTCAGTTGAGGTTGCGCATGATGGTCTTGATATCTTTCAGAAGATTTTTTCATTTCCTCCTTATAACTGATGATGAATGTTTAACATCCGGAACCAGTCTTCCATTAAAAGTAAAATCCAATAGAACTGAAAAAAAAAAATCATCAATCCTAATTATTAGTTTTTTGTTTACACTCCAAATTCAAAGTCATACCTAGTTATGTAGCCCTGAGAAATGCCTACTAAGTCGGCCGAAACCTCAGCATGGTAAATTATTCTTTTCATTCTGTGTGTTCCCCTTTGACTTCCCACCTATCTTCTTGATTCTTTGTCTTCTTCTTCCGTAGCTCTACAGCCCGGGGTGGGCCTTGACTTCCTGAACAATAGTCCCCCAGACATCCCTACCCATAGCTTTCTTCTTCCAGTTAGTCACTCCTAGCTGTTCAAGATCATCGACCACGTCACTCAGCTATCTTCTTCTCGGCCTTCCTTTTCTTATAGGATCATATACCAAACTTTGGAGCATCCTATCTGGAGTTACAGGACCAAGTATGTTTCTAAGAACTTTCCTTCCAAAGACTCTCAATGCATTTGTAATAGTGGTGGTAAGCGTCCACGTTCTAGCGGCGTGTGTGAGGATAGGTCTAGTTAAAGTCATGTACAGCCTTAGTTTCGTTATTATAGATAACAATGATGATTTGAAAAACCTCAAATTTGCATAATATGCACGATTTGCGGCCATGATCCTTTTATGCACTTCTATTATCATTTTATTGCATTGTTTAACTCTGCCCTCAGATAAGTGAAGTTACTGACATTTTCAAAAACATATCCTTCTACAACAAAATTGTTGGTAACTGTTGAATTATCCGGTGCAATGCACATATACTTTGAGTCATTTATTTCAAGGCCGATTTTTTACTTTCAATATTGAGATTATTGCACATATCAGTTAGGCTTTGAATATTTCCAGCTACAGGACCTATATTATCCGCATATGCGCAGACTTGGCTACTTGAATAAATTATATTTCCCTTTACATTTATACTATTCACCACTTGATTATTTGAACATGTGTATTAAATAGAATTGAGCCTCGGAGCAGATTGGTTAAGACCTAAGGAGTGGGGAAGGCAGGCTTTGATAAAGGCGCCTGATATCACAGCTAATGTAAATGAATGAAATATGCAATAAATCATTGTACGTAATTATAAATATAAATTCAGGGACCGAGCCACACCTTTAATTCGACAAGATTATTGATTGGGTGCCGCTGTGTCAATAAAATTATCAGGTTTCCCCGAGATTGAGAAAGGTAGCGGGGAGGGTACATTAAATAACTTGTAATCGAGCGGGTAATGGATAGAGCTGGCTCTGAGGCAGATGGTCTGATAACGATGGCCGGCCATCAGGTCCCTGTAACGCACCCCCTATTAAGCTGGCCCCCCCACCATCGCCAAACGAATTAAAACCTATTGCATAATTTTGTGCTATTTATGTGCTAATTTGTTGCCGTAGTACGGATTTTGTTGCTCGCACCGCTTGGCAGGTATTAACGATCAAAGGTGGGGGGGCTAGCTTAATATTAAGCTAGCCCCCCCACTATAAGAAAGAAATGGAATTTCAAAAAACTGCTTATGTCGGAATTTGTTGCTATTTTGTTGCTCTAAGATGGCATAAAACATTTTTAAAAATCACAATTTAAGAAAAAAAAAAATTATGTCACATACGAGTGTTTACCGCTTACCCGTAAATGATGAAATTTCTTCAAAAAATTTCACGCCATCTTAAAGCAACAACAATGTAACAAAATCTAGTACAATATTTCAATAGCAAAATGTATAAACAATAGTTCAATGCAAAAAAGATGTGAGCAACTAATTTTTTTTAGGAAACTATTATGGTCTAATTGAGCGTAATACTTATCAAAAACGAAAAAGTGTCGATTTACGTTCCTTAAAAACGAGCAACAAATTCAGTTACCTATATATTTCAATAGCAGAATGTATAAACAATAGTTCAATGCCAAAAAGATGTGAGCAACTAATTTTTTTAGGAAACTATTATGGTCTAATTGAGCGGAATACTTATCAAAAACGAAAAAGTGGTCGATTTACGTTCCTTAAAAAACGAGCAACAAATTCAGTTACCTATATAATTCAGTAGCAGAATGTATAAACAATAGTTCAATGCCAAAAAGATGTGAGCAACTAATTATTTTAGGAGACTATTATGGTCTAATTAAGCGTAATACTTATCTAAAACGAAAAAGTGTCGATTTTCGCTCCTTAAAAACGAGCAACAAATTCAGTTACCTATATAATTTAATAGCAGAATGTATAAACAATAGTTCAATGCCAAAAAGATGTAAGCAACTAATTTTTTTAGGAAACTATTATAGTCTAATTGAGTGTAATACTTATCAAAAAAAAAAAGTGTCGATTTTCGTTCCTTAAAAACGAGCAACAAATTCAGTTACCTATATATTTCAATAAGAGAATGTATAAACAATAGTTCAATGCAAAAAAGATGTGCGCAACTAATTTTTTTAGGAAACTATTATAGTCTAAATGAGTGTAATACTTATCAAAAACGAAAAAGTGTCAATTATCGTACCTTAAAAATGAGCAACAAATTAAGCTACGCATATATATCAATAGGAGAATGTATAAACAATAGTTCAATGCAATGCAAAAAGATGTGAGCAACTAGTTTTTTTTTTTTTTAAATACTATGGTCTAATTGAGCGTAATACTTATCAAAAACGAAAAAAGTGTCAATTTTCGTTCCTTAAAAAACGAGCAACAAATTCAGTTACCTATATATTTCAATAGGAGAATGTATAAACAATAGTTCAATGCAAAAAAGATGTGAGCAACTAATTTTTTTAGGAAACTATTATGGTCTAATTGAGCGTAATACTTATCAAAAACGAAAAAGTGTCAATTTACGTTCCTTAAAAACGAGCAACAAATTCAGTTACCTATATATTTCAATAGCAGAATGTATAAACAATAGTTCAATGCAAAAAAGATGTGAGCAACTAATTTTTTTAGGAAACTATTATGGTCTAATTGAGCGGAATACTTATCAAAAACGAAAAAGTGTCGATTTACGTTCCTTAAAAACGAGCAACAAATTCAGTTACCTATATATTTCAATAGCAGAACGTATAAACAATAGTTCAATGCCAAAAAGATGTGAGCAACTAATTTTTTTAGAAAACTATTATGGTCTAATTGAGCGTAATACTTATCTAAAACGAAAAAGTGTCGATTTTCGCTCCTTAAAAACGAGCAACAAATTCAGTTACCTATATATTTCAATAGCAGAATGTATAAACAATAGTTCAATGCCAAAAAGATGTGAGCAACTAATTATTTTAGGAGACTATTATGGTCTAATTAAGCGTAATACTTATCTAAAACGAAAAAAGAGTGTCGATTTTCGCTCCTTAAAACGAGCAAACAAATTCAGTTACCTATATAATTTAATAGCAGAATGTATAAACAATAGTTCAATGCCAAAAAGATGTAAGCAACTAATTTTTTTAGGAAACTATTATAGTCTAATTGAGTGTAATACTTATCAAAAACGAAAAAAACGTGTCGATTTTCGTTCCCTTAAAAACGAGCAACAAATTCAGTTACCTATATATTTCAATAAGAGAATGTATAAACAATAGTTTACGGTCTAAATTGTCATTTTCCGTTCCTTAAAACGATGCAAAAAAGATGTGCGCAACTATGTGGTCTAATTGAACGTAATACTTATCAAAAACGAAAAAAGTGTCGATTTTCGATCCTAAAAACGGCAACCAATTCAGTTACCTATATAATTCAAAAGCAGAATGTATAAACAATAGGTTCAATGCCAAAAAAGATGGAGCACTCAATTATTTATTTTAGGAAACTATTATGGTCTATTGAGCGTAATAACTTATCAAAAACGAAAAAGTGTCGATTTCGTTCCTTAAAACGAGCAACAAATTCAGTTACCTATATTATAATTTCTATAGCAGAAGTATAAACAATAGTTTAATGCCAAAAAGATGGTAGCAACTAATTATTTAGGAAACCTCTATGGTCTATTAAGCGTAATACTTATCGAAAAACGAAAAAGTGTCGAGTTACGTTCCTTAAAAACGAGCAACAAATTTCATTACCTATATACTTCAATAGCAGAATGTATAAACATAATTTAATGCCAAAAAGAGGTGAGCAACTAATTATTTTAGGAACTCTTATGGTCTAATTAAGCGTAATACTTATCAAAAACGAAAAAGTGTCGATTTACGTTCGCTTAAAAACGAGCAACAAATTCAGTACCTTATTCTTCATAGCCGAATGTCTAAACACTAATTTAAAATGCCAAAAAGATGTGAGCAAAATATTATTTTAGAAACTATTATGGTCTAATTAAGCGTAATACTTATCTAAAACGAAAAAAGTGTCGATTTTCGCTCCTTAAAACGAGCAAACAAATTCAGTTACCTATATATTTAATAGCAGAATGTATACAATAGTTCAATATAGCTAATTGATACTATCAAAAACGCGATTTTCGTTCCTTAAAACGAGCACAAATTCTGTTACTATATAATTCTATAGCAGAATGTATAACAATAGTTTCAACGCCAAAAAGTGGAGCAACTAATTTTTTTTAGGAAACTATTAGGTCTAATTGAGCGTAATACTTATCAAAACGAAAAAAGTGTCGATTACGTTCCTTAAAACGATCGCAACAGATGGGCAGAAGGGTAATAAAGCAATAATTTAATGCCAACTAATTTTTTTTATGACCAGGTCCTGAGCGGAATGTAACGCATCAATCCATTTTGGTTATACTGCTTTTGAGTTTAACTATATTCTTTTAATATCTCAATTGAAACTTCTTTTTTTTTTTGGTAAAAAGTATTTTTAATTTTTAAATTGAACAGGTTTATTGTCAACAAATAATAGTTATTATGAAATGGGTATTGCTATAATAAAATATTAGTAGGTAAAGTTAATATGTTTATAATACTGAAGGGGTAATTTACTTTCAAACCTGGAAATGGAATTAAGAAAAGAAATATCTGACTACTGGAAATTGTTCACTACCTTAGCTCTAAATGTGTTTATAAAGAGTTTCTTCGAAAGATATTCGTGTTTTTGGCAGGGGAGGGGGAAATTGTGAAAATTGTACGGTTTTAGCAGTTAGATACAGTAACTCGGGAGCGATCTTTAGCACATATTGTCTTCCATATATTATTAAAGCTAAGAAATTCGTATTAAATTTGGTTAATATTAATTTTTTTTTAATTCGATCAATATTTTTAGAACTGTGAAGGACAAAATTTGGCGTGTCACACTTTCCGAGAAAACACGTTTGCTATTACATTGTTCCTGGGCTATAACTCCAAAACTATTAGTTTGATCCTGATTTTTTTCTATCTCTCAAGCTGGTTAAATTTACTATCAGATCCGATATTCTAATTTTAATTAAATTTCTGTGAAATATGCCATTCCACTACACTAAATTCCGTGTAGTTGTGGAATAATGTATTTATGTATGTGTAATGAATTTTTGTTGCCCGCAAACATTTTTCGTTATAACTCGAAACAACAAGTGGTTCGATCTGAATTATAATCCGTTTTTATATCTTAATGCTGATTGACTTTGCTGTGAGATCCATAAATCAAACTTTGAATTAATTCCGTGAAGTACCCCATACCCAGCCACTCAAAACATATCAGACTGGTCATGTTTTTCCAAAACATACACATTTAGCGTGTTAGTATGGATATTGTACGAATTTAATCACAATTTGATATCAGAACCTGATAGATAATTTAAGTAGTTTTAAGATGGAAAAAAGAGAATTTAAGATCGGACAAATTGTTTAGGAGTTACATATATAAAAATGAATCAAAAAAAAATTTGGATTTTATAAACGTTTTTCAGCTTGGTAGCGTGCTGGCCAACGGTATTTAACAAAAATTAATTAAATTTTATATATAGTATCTATAGTAACTGTAAGGCAGCTTTGAGATGAAAAAAAAACTTCGAGATCGACAAATATTTTTGGAGTTAATCACGAGAAATGAAAAAAAATAAGAATTTCACAATAGTATGGGTTCTTAACGTGCTGGCATGATGTTTCAAGAACGTTGATAAAAACTTAATGCATAGAGTCTTTATTTACTTACTACTTACTTATTTACTTACTTATTTATTTACTAGGCAGTAAATTAACCAGCTTTCAGATAAAAAAAAAAATTATTTATTTAAAAAAAGAGTTTTTAAACAAAAGAGTACCGACAAACGTAAAGACAAGGTAGGTTAATTTTTAGATTTACAATGGGGTTTCCCTAAATGACTCATTGGTTTTTTTTCCGTTCCTATGGGAAACAAATTTAAAATGGGGCTATGGATTCTTTTATTCTGATTATTTAAACAAAAATCTGGATCGTTTTTGTAAACGATTTTATTATTATAGGTGATTCAAAAGTATTTAATTTTTAGGCTATTTTCTACTTGATGTAAATATTTTTACTCCCGAGTCTTTATTAAATTTGTGGTATTTTTCATTTAGATGGATAGCGAGATGAATTTGGGTCTTATTAGGTATGCCTCTTATAGTGTTCTTATTTACTCTTTGATTTACCGATCGTCCGGTTTTCCGGTGTATTTTGCTTCACCAGTCATGTGCATTTTAATCGTATACGCCGCTTTTTGGAAAGGGTCTATTTTGTCCTTTCGGTGAAGGGAAGTTATGATGACAACCCACAGAAACAATAGAAATTTTAGAAGAACCTAATCTTCCGGTCTTTATCTTCAACCACTAGAAAATTAGACTTTTAAAATTAAGTCAGTTTTGCATAAACATAATTATTTTCAATTTAACAAGACATTCTATTAAACAGGAAGAAGGATTACCAATGGGGTCCCCTTTCACCCCTTCTAGCAGATCTTTTATGAATAATTAGAACGAAAATCCGGTCATTCAAAACTAGCTCAACACATCATGAACTTCTCCATAAACATCTAAATAACACGAATTTCAGAAATACAGGAAACCATCACACACAGATGTAGTTATAGACAACAATGCCAGGGATCCACTAACACACAAACTCGCAGCATTTAATAGCATGATGTACCGCCTTTTAAATATACCGCTAAATGAACGAAATTATAACAAAGAAATTAAAAAAAAAAACTATTAATAATATATACAAAACACCCCCAGAGGAAAAAGCTACCCCCAACAAAATATATTTTATACCATACTAACGGCCCAATATCCAGCTAAAGTCGGAAAGAATTATAAAAATTAGGTTTAAACCCTCATTTAAAATATAAACCACTTCATCATCTTCCCTTCACCAAAAGACAAAATAGACCCTTTCTAAAAATTGTTAATGACTGTGAAGCAAAATAAAACAAGAAAAAAACGGACGATCGGTAAATCAAAAAGTAAAAGAACATATAAGAGCATACACTAATAAGATCCAAACTTCCAATTCGCTTGCCCCATCTAAACGGAAAGTAATCACAAATTTAATAAAGACTTGGGAGTAAAAATATTACATCAAGTAAAAAAAAATAGCCCAAAATTAAAATCTTTTGAATCAACTAGAAAAATAAAATCGTTTAAAACCGATCCAGATTTTTGTTTAAATGATATGATAACATATCCATAGCCCCATTTAAATAAGTTTCCCATAGGAACGGAAAACCCAATGAGTCACAGGGCAACCCAATTGCAAATCTAAAACTTAACCTAACTGCCCCTTTTTATACCTCAAAAATTTCAGTGTTTCAGTTACCCGCGGTCGAAGGTGAGGTAAAAAAAAAAACATAAATAGCTAGAATAGACCATAAAGTTTTTTCAAAAAACTAGTTGCTCACATCTTTTGGTCATTGAACTATTGTTTTTACCTTTTTGCTATGGAAATATATAGGTAACTGAATTTGTTTCTCGTTTTTGAGAACGAAATCTACACTTTTCGTCTTGTGATAAGTATTTCCGCTCAATTAGAACATAATAGTTTCCAAAAAAAATTAGTTGCTCACATCTTTTTGTCATTGAACTATTGTTTATACCTTTTGCTATGAAATATATAGGGGACTAAATTTGTTGCTCGGTTTGTAGAGATAAGGGCGAAAATCGCACTTTTTGTCGTCTTTGAAGTATTCCGCTCAATTAGAAAACGTAATAGTTTCCAAAAAAAATTAGTTTGCGCACATCTTTTTGTCATTGAACATTGTTTATATTACCTTTTGCTATTGAACTATATAGAACTAAATTTGTTTCCTCGTGTTTAAAGGAACAAAAATCACCATTTTTTCGTCTTTGATAAGTATTCCGCTCAAATTAGAACATAATAGTTTGCCAAAAAAAATAAGTTGCTCACATCTTTTTGTCATGAACTATTTTATGTTTAATAACCTTTCCCTATTGAAATATATAGGTACTGAATTTTTTTGCTCGTTTTGAAGGAACGAAAAGCGACACTTTTTTGTATTTGATAAGTATACTTTCAATTAGACCATAAGAGTTTCCTAAAAAAATTAGGCTCACATCTTTTTGGCATAATACTATTGTTTATACATTCTTGCTATTGAATATATAGGTACCTGAATTTCTTGCTCGTTTTTTAAGGAACGAAATTTCGACACTTTTTCGTTTTTGATAAGTATTCCGCTCAATAGACCGTAATAGTTTTTTTAAAACAATTAGTTGGGCATTGAACTATTGTTTATACATTCGCTATTTAATTATATAGGTTATTGAATTTGTTGCTCGTTTTTAAGGAACGAAATCGTACACCTTTTTTCGTTTTTGATAAGTGTTCCGCTCAATTAGACGTAATAGTTTTCTTAACCAAATTAGTTGCTCACAATCTTTTTTTGCGTTGACTATTCTTTAATATTTTCTGCTATTATATATATAATTACTTAATTTGTTGCGTTGCTCGTTTTTTAAAGGAACGAAATTCGACACTTTTTTCGTTTTTTGACGTGATTACGCGTTTCAATTAGACCATTATAGTTTTCTTAACAAATAGTTGCTTTACAAATCTTTTTTTGGCATGGAACTATTGATTATACATTCTGCTATTGAAATTATATAGGTAACTGAATTTGTTGCTCGTTTTTATAAGGAACGAAATTCGACACTTTTTTCGTTTTTTGATAAGTATTACGTACAATTAGACAATAATAGTTGCCTAAAAAAATTAGTTGTCCCACATCTTTTTGGCATTGAACTATTATTTATACTTTCTTCTGCTATTATAATATATAAGTAACTGAATTTGTTGCTCGTTTTTATGGAGCGAAAATTTACACTGTTTTTCGTTTTGTATAAGTTTCCGCTCAATTAGACCGTAATAGTTTTTTCTTAACAAATTAGTTTGCTCACATCTTTTTTCTACATTGACCAATATTCGTTATATTTCTGCTATTATAATATCATAATGTAACTGATTTGTTGCTCGTTTTTAAGGAACGAAATCGACACTTTTTTTCGTTTTTGATAAGTATTACATATGTTAAAGATACCTTTTGCTATTGAAATATATAGGTAACACACTTTTTCGTTTTAGATAAGTATTACAGTTCAATTAGACCATAATAGTTTTCCTAAAAAAAATTAAGGGGGGTTGCTCACAGCGTTTTGGCATAATACTATTGTTTATTGACATTCTGCTATTGAAAATATATTGGTAACCGTGAATTTCTTGCTCGTTTTTAAGGAACGAAATTCGACACTTTTTTCGTTTTTGATAAGTATTAAAGAAGTCATTCCGCTCAATTAGACCGTAAAAAAATAGTTTTTTTAAAACAACCAAATAGTCCCACAATCTTTTTGGCATTGAACTATTGTTTATACATTCTGCTATAAATTATATAGGTTATGAATTGTGCTCGTTTTTTAAGGACGAAATCGAAACCTTTTCGTTTTGATAGACGTATTCCGCTCAATTAGACCGAACTATTTTTCTTAACAAATTAGTTTGCTCACGGATCTTTTTGCATTGAACTATTCTTTATATTTTCTTGCTATTATAATAGTATAAGTACTGAATTTGTTGCTTCGTTTTTAAGGAACGGAAACTCGACACTTTTTTCGTTTTTTGATAAGTATTACGTTCAATTAGACCATAATAGTTTCCTAAAAAAATTAGTTGCTCACATCTTTTTGGGCATGGAACTATTGTTTATACATTCTACTATGAAATTATATAGGTTTTTGAATTTGTTGCTCGTTTTTTAAGGAACGAAATTCGACACTTTTTGGTTTTTGAAAGTTTAAGACGGCTAATATTAGACCATAATAGTTTCTAAAAAAATTATTTTGCTCACATCTTTTTTGGCATTGAACTAGGTTGTTATAACATTCTGCTATTGAAAATAATGAGGTAAGTAATTTGTTGCTCGTTTTTTAGGAACGAAAATCGACATTATTGCGTTTTTGATAAGTATTACGCTCAATGAGACTTAATAGTTTCCAAAAAAAATTTAGTTGCTCACATCTTTTGGCAAACTATTGTTTATACTTTCGTGCTATTATAATATAAAGTAACTGAATGTTGCTCGTTTTTAAGGAACGAATTCGACACTTTTTCGTTTTTTGTAAGTATTTGATAAGTATGGTCCGCTCAATTAGACCGTAATAGTTTTCTTAACAAATTAGTTGCCTCACATCTTTTTTGCATTAACTATTCTTTTATTTTCTGCTATTATAATATATAAGTAACTGAATTTGTTGCTCGTTTTTAAAGGAACGGAACTCGACCCTTTTTCGTTTTTGATTAAGTATTAAACGTCAATTAGAAACCATAATATGTTCCTAAAAAAACTTAGTTGCTCACATCTTTTTGGCATGGGAACTATTTTTTATACATTACATACTATAAATTATATAGGTTTTGAATTTGTGGCTCGTTTTTAAAGGAACGAAATTCGACCACTTTTTGGTTTTGATAAGTATTTAACGCTAAATTAGACCATAATAGTTTTTTCTAAAAAAATTAGTGCCTCACATCTTTTTTGGCATTGAACGATTGTTTATTACATTCTGCTATGGAAATATATAGGTAACTTAATTTGTGGTGCTCGTTTTTAAGGAAACGAAAATCGACCATTATTTCGTTTTCTGATAGTATTACGCTCAATGAGACCTTAATAAGTTTCCAAAAAAAATTAGTTTCTCACATCATTTTGGCATTGAAACTCTGTTTATATCTTTTCTGTCTATTATAATATATAAGTAACTGAATTTGTTGCTCGTTTTTAAGGAACGAAAATCGACCTTTTTTTCGTTTTTGATAAGTATTTTCCGTCAATTAGACCGTAATGTTTTCTTAACCAATTAGTTGCTCATCTTTTTTGCATTGAACTATTGTTTATACTTTCTGCTATTATAATATATAAGTAACGAATTGTGTTGACTCGGGTTTTTAAGGAACGAAAATCGACACTTTTTTTTCGTTTTGATAAGTATTCCGCTCAATTAGAAACCGTAATAGTTTTTTTTAACAAATTAGTGCCTCACATCTTTTTTGCATTGAACTATTGTTTATACCTTTTTGTATTGAAAGATATAGGTCACCTGAATTTTGTTGCTCGTTTTTAAGGAACGAAAATGACACTATGTCTTTGCGGTCATGTTAGTCACGCAGTGGAACTTGTTCTTCTTAATAATTGAAATAGTTATTTTTTTTCTGTTTAAGAATCTAATTTATACTGTTTTAATTCATTATATTGTGTACTAGATTTGTTGTTTACTTGGTTGTTGCTTTAAGATGGCGTGAATTTTTTTGAAGAAAATTCATCATTTAACGGTAAGCGGTAAACACTCGTATGTGACATAATTTTTTTTTTTTAAATTGTTGATTTTTTTAAAATGTTTTTAATGCCATCTTAGAGGCAACAAATAGCAAACCAAATCCCGACATAAAGCAGTTTTTTGAAATTCCATTTCTTTCTTATAGTGGGGGGCTAGCTTAATATTAAGCTAGCCCCCCCACCTTTGATCGTTAATACCTGCCAAGGCGATGTGCGAGCAACAAATATCCGTACTACGGGCAACAAATTGAGCACATAAATAGCACAAAATTATGCAATAGGGTTTTATTCGTTTGGCGATGTGGGGGGCCAGCTTAATAGGGGTTGTAACGCATCAATCTCTTCCGGCCGCTCTGTCTGTCCCCTCTACGTCGTACCACCACTGAGCCTCACTATCGTTTACTAAACAAATTTCACTTCAGCCGTTACACAGGGTGTTGAGGAAGAGAATGCTGCAATAAGGCTGTTAGGTAAGGTCGATACCAAATAGTAAGTCGATAAGGTATTATCCATGCTATTACATTAAAGACATTTTTCGTTTTTTATCACTAACCACGAAAACTACTTACTAAATGTGTACCAAATTTTGATTTCAATTAAAATTTCATAAAAATGGGATAAATATGTGGATTCAAATGAAGTTTGAAATTGTCCAATAGGTGGTGAGCACCATTTAGCAAGAGAGGTTACTAATAAATAATAAAATTTACTTATTTTCCATTAAATTGCTATTTAAAAAGAGATATATTTGTGTTGCAACATGAGGAATTTGAAAATCTCGTTAATTATATAGTAAATATTCTCTGTTCATCTGAATTACCAACACCTCTGTGCAATTATAAGTGGTTAAAAACTACAGCTATGCGTAGAAATATCATGTAGGCTATAATTCTCACTGTAACAGCCACTGGAAAAATCACATTTATTCCTAGAATCCCAAGATTCTTACTAACCTACCATTTCACTCTGAACCATTACAATTTTGAAATGTTTTCAAATAAAATTTTTATTTAGTAATTATTACAATCTGCCACAAATGTGGGCAATAAGTAATATATATGGCTTAATGATTTCATTCACACATTATGTGCAATAAAAAAAAATTTAAAAAAGAAAGAAAAGAGAGAACAGAAAAGATCTATGCTATACATAAATAATATAAAACATACAAAATGCATATAAGTGAAATATATAAATTTTAAAAAAGAATTTAATAATAGTAATAATAAAAAATAAGACAAAATTAAATGAAAGGTTAAAAATACAATTTTACCTTATTAACAATATGCATTTAAGCTAGATATCCCCCGACCAGACACGTTCCTCCACTTATGGAGGGACAAGCCAGGTAAAGAGGTCCCAGCTCTTCTCTCTCAGCTGCGTCACTAACGTGAAAAACCCAGTAGAGGCTGAGTGAGAGCGCTGTAGCACATTCAATCAGGGCATGACCAGAGAAGCTGGCCATTACCTGAACTCCAACATAAATAAGGAAGGCCAGACTTACAAAAACATTGCGGCGGATCTTTGGATTGAATTTTTCTCTCACTGCCAACAATATGTAGGGCTTTACAGAACTGGAAACCCTACAACCAAATAACTGTCTTCGGAAAACAAAACTCGAAATGTAATTTATTCAGATGTCTTATGAATTAGTTTTTTAATTTTTGCCTGCTTTCAACAAAACAAGATTTTTTCGATAAAAAATTAAAACCACTTATTAGCTAAAATTATCTCAGTTCTTTACTAATGAGAGCGGACGAAACCGCGACAGGGAATTCTAGTATAATATAAGAATGAAGTTAAGGAACACAAGAAAAGTTTTGACCAGAGATAAGGTTATAACACTAAAAAAAAAAAAGTTGTTATAGATATAGATTATATAACTTATTTAATATCTGTCCATAAAACCTCTTTTTATAATGAATAATTAATTAATATAAAACGTAGAACTATCGGCAAGAGATTCTGGCTAAAAATTGTCCTTTGGCCATCTTTCCAGACGCCTTCTAGATTTATTGGGAATCGAGCGGGAAACAAGTTTTTATATTAGTGGATTCGAGTTGGTATGGAGCTTATTTATGGAAGGATTGGTTCCTGGTTTATTTGTGGCATTATATAGAAAATTGAGGCTTTTACGAAGGATTTTGGAATGTTAGGATTGGACACTGCAAGAATTGGAAGATTTAGAGTAGCCCTAAAGCTCAACTCCCTATGTCCAATAGGTCTAATTATTGTCATGTAAATAAGTCTTTTGTAATTAATTTTTATTTACTTCAAAACTTTGATTTGCACCTGTAATACAATATATCAATCAGCAAATGCAATGGAATATACAATAATTATGGCATGAGGGAGGCAAGAACCAGGGGTATACCTCCTCACCTTCAGCTAAATTTGTGTCACGCTACGAGATCTAATATCCAGTGCCTACACCGTGCTACATTAGGGACTTCTGTTGCCATAGTTTGTAGTAGTCTGTTAACATTTCCATTTATGGGATCCGTAATCTGTATGTAATGTGTTAGAAACGAAGGGATGGGAGTCCATCATTAGTCTTGGATTGAAACGTTTGGAATTTCTGAACATGTACCTTTTGGCGGGTCCGTAAATTTGGCATGCATGAGTCCATAAGTTTATGTAAATAAGAGTATACGCGATTTAAAATGTCGGTGTAATATCAAATATAGACTAAGACAATTAGTCGAAAGATTAGCGACTTACTTTTTGTACTATTATTAGACTACTACCAATGGGTAGTTCCTCTACAAGTTTTCAGCATGCCATTATTTTTTCTTGAAAACCGCTTATTTACTAGATGTACTTGTTTTAATACAGTTGTGAATTTCTATTAATAAAAGAATTTAAAAAAAAAACTTTTTTAACTGACATGTGGCCCTGTAAAAAAGAAGTACAAGGTAGGTCACTGTATTTGAATGTGGTATTTTTTAATTAATTGGAAGCTTAGAACGTTTGTTTAGTAACTTTCGGAATGGTCCATAATGACGTGCAGTTTCTTTTCGTTTTATTCTTAAATTAGGGTTCCAATATAGCCCTATGTAGCGGGTCCTTTCCACAGGAATTAATGGAGAATTATTAAAGTATATTGTAAGACAACAAGTGGCAGGTTTGTGGCAATGAATAAAGGTGATTAAATGAGATTATCGGATTTATTTTAATCCTCCTATTTTAATAGTATTCTTGAAGTTATGTGATATGAGTATGGAGTGTTTTGGATGAAGGATTAAGGATTGTTTCATTGAATAACATAAACAAAAACGAGTTACAAATAAATAATATTATAGAAAATCAGGTACACAGATACAATTGAAATGAAATACATTATAATTATTCTAATTATAAATTATATATGTTAAATCAATACCATATATATTATTACACCGTAAATAAAATAATTAATTTTAATTTGTATTATACATTACTTGACTACACGTTATAATGCATGAATTTTGGAAATAATTATTCAATTAAATAATAGTAAATAGCAAACAAGTTTGTTATACCATAAACCCTCTAATCATTCTCGTCGTAGTGTTTAGCTTGTACAATGATTTATTTAAATGATTCATTTCTTGCCATTACCCTTTTTGTTTAGTTATTCTTTTAAATCGTAATTTTTGTGTTTCATGAGAAACTTAATATAATTTGTTTTATTTCTTCAATAAAGGAGTATATAATGTTAAATATATTATCTTATGCGTTTTATTTTAGCTAAACTCCTGATATATCAATTTATCTTCACTATAATGTGACATGTTTCGGGATATGTTGTCCCATCATCATACTGATGCTGATCATACTGATCATCATCATCATCATACTGATCATACTGAACACAACCATCATTTGATATGATATTTTACATTTAAAACACTGGATGAGTACGAAAACCGAACACATATATTTTTAATTTTTATCCTGATTTGTTATTACGGCAGCTATGATTATGATGATAGTGGTGATATTAGATATAAATCATTACAATAATTATAATTTACCATGGAAAAAAAGTTTTAAAACATGATCAATATAATTATATTTTAATTAAAAAATAAATTAACGTAACTATGTGATTAACCAATGACAATTCAAGCATAATACATTATATTCTGGACTGTACGTCGTTTTTATGCCATTTGTCATGAATCTGATCGCTTCTTACAGATATTAATTATCTCGTTTCTGAATTGCCTTTTATATCTTGATTTTGACATTCCTGTACTTTGACAGGTAGTAATACTGCTCCGTGGTAAAACTCAATCGAAAGCCGAACGCCATCTACAGGCTCCGAGGCAGCGACTGATAAGAGATTTTGATAAGGAGGGGCGGTGGCCCGGATGTGACGTCAGACAGGTGTGGGGACTGGTTCTCCTTGCATGGACATCTGTTGGTCCTGGGGTAGGCTTCCGGGGCCCCACGGCCCCTATACCTGGGGCTCAACCCCCTTGGGTACCCCCCTCATGGAAAAGGGCCCTTGGAAGGAGGAAAATCGACGAGGGAAAGCCCAAGGTCAAGCGCCTGTTCCTTATGAATGAATGTGACTCCATGAATGAACCGCTCAAGGCCTCAGCGCTGAGTCCTCTAGAGCCGTGTAGTTATAAACCCCTCGGATTTATCGCTTCATTACGCAATTTAATTTCTCGTCAAGATTTTTATTTTTATTTTATTTTTTTTTTTTTTTTTACGCCTGCTTTCCTCTAGTGTTGTTATTATGCGCCATCACAACACCACAATTAACTATAATGGTTTAGCGCAGTGTTTGTTTCAATTCTAGGTAAAGTTAGTAGAAAAACTATCCATAAATTCCATAATTATAGTAATTTAAAAACCATTTTTTTTTAAAATACTTTTTACGCACAAACAACATCCTGTTGAATAATACTTCAAGCTTATAAAATTAGGAATTTGTAATTAAAATTAATCTTAGATCATTCAACTGCGTCCCTGGTCGTTATTCGTGATTTACGTTCAATTATTTAATATTTGTAGTGAAATATAACTGTTTACAAGCATGAATCATCGGAAATATATCCACCATGTTATTTAATACATTAAAATTGATGAAGAAACATATTATTGGTGAAAATGAAATTTAAATATTAACTGTTGGGTAAGAATGACATGAAAGTTTTGGGCACCAACGTTTTCTTTTTAATTCAATGTATTGCTTTATTTGCTATCTAAGTTGACTCTTCATAATTTGTAATTCAAGGGACCAAAGAAAAATTTCAAATTAATAATTCAACTTAGTCACAAAGAGATATATGTTTAAAAATAAACGAAAAAATATATAGATAAGATAATTATGAATATATGTACTATAATAATAAAAATATTTAAATATTTAATTGTCCCTTTGAAAAAAAAAATTGTGTTTTTCTTTTGAATGTGTGACTTCTGTCCTGATGAAATCAACGTTTGTTTCCAGCTTGAGAGGGTTGGAACTAGAGAATATAGAAATGACTTCAGTAATTAGGGTTGATGATTGTTTTTAATATTCTTTTTTCATTTATTAATTTAGATATTTAGGGCTCGGTATTTAGGTAAGTATGTACTGTGACTAGGCCCACGGTCGTGAAAGGAGATTTCACCGAAATCACGCTCAACCGCCAGGCTTTTCCCCAATTAAGTGTGCCCACATTACATAAGCTGGTTGTCCTTACCTCGATGAGCTTTCAATCGGACTCGAACTCGAGGCCTGAATTATGGAAGTCAATTGCGTTACCCACTCATCCACCTCGCTTCATATATATATATATATATATATATAATTTAGTTAGGTTCTTGAGCTTTAGTCAATAAATAAAAACAACTATTTTGGCGACTTTTCGAGACTATATTGTTCTCATAATCATGCCAATGTTAGTGGTGTATATGGTATATCGCCTGATACTATATCCCTATACAGATATATATATATATAAAAATTAAACTACCAAATTAAATCCAGGTTGTCAAAGAATCCTCTGCAAGACAAAGCTTTTGTTGGATGACTCATTTTCCAAATTAGCTGTGCCAGCGTTGTACCAATTTCAGTAAAGCGGAGTAGGCGTATCTGTTTCCTTTTACTGACAACATTCGGTACAGAACAACATCTGCTATTGTATTTATTGTTTGCTCTTGTATCCTTATATGATGTTTATTTTATTTCATCGATATAATAGTAAACATTTTTATTTAATTAAAACATATAATCATAAAATTATCCTCTTTTCTTTTAGCCTGAAAAGTTGATGTTCTAATTGATACATGAAAATTTTATAGGCCTATGTGTCGCTTTTTGTCTTGATCAAGTTCAAAATTGCTTACTTAATCCAATGATGTTTTGAATCTGTATAATCAGGAATAGGATAACAGATTTATCCAGCTCTAATATGATAAATAATGATTGTCTGAGTGTAAATCTGCTGTTGAAGAACAGTACTATGTTACTTTTGCTATCTAGGAATAGCTGACAAACTGACTACCATTACCAAAGTTGCTCTGCTCTGTTTTTTTGTTTCTTTTTAATGCGTTAGTTTTTTATTGAAATATCATAATGGAGGTGTCTCAGAAAACTGAACTATTAACAAAAATTAACTTTAAACAAAAACCTAATTGAAAGTATAAAACAGTATATTTTAACATTTTCAATAATTTCAAAACCGCTCCATAGATTGTATCAAACTTTGATTATATAAATCGTTTCCGCAACTCAAAAACTTTCAAACGTATATAAATGTGAAACGATGACAACATACCTGTTATTTTTACTGACTTATTTTTACCACATATTTTTTCATCCCGCTGTTAATGTTTGTTGTAATATAAAAGTTTTAATTTACACTTAACGGTTGCAGTTTTTCCTTTTAGAAGGCGAACGGTTGTTCGCAGCAACGACAAAAGTTAAAATAAATCTTCTCTCCATGCTAGAGTTCACAGAATTTGTAATCTCTTAATCTTTATTCATTTCAAAAAGATTTAGTTTATGGGAATAACAAATTGCTTTTTAAATATTATCTACGGTGTCACTATTGGTTTCCATAATATTACGACATGTTTATAATACTTTTCTATAACCACCGTTCAAATCCCAATTTCACTTCTTAAATACCCTCTACAATCGATCTATTGATCACTTTCCATAAAACTGCTGCATTTGATGAATACTTCATTAGTTGTGCTCCGTCCTCATGAAATTCTATACCTTTCCTGATCCCAATACCCATCCATTCCCTCATTTATATCGCATCTCTTTACCCTTCAATTCACTAATTTCCCAACTTGCCTCTCACTCAATTCCCGATAATCCTGCGAGGCATCTGAAAAGAAGATGATCAAGAGACCTTCTAATGTAAAGCTTTTACTAAAGTGGTACGTGTGAGTGGTTCTTTACATGTTATTAACATGTCATTGTAATCATTTTCCTCAAATTTACTTGTTGTATATAATGTATAATGTTGTAAATATCAATAAATAGTTTTGCAAAACATTGTTGTAATTTATACAGAAACTTCATTTGTTATATAGAACAGTTTTTCTATTAAAAAATCATGATACCTAAATGAATTGGATATATATAAGGTTTCGATATACGTTGTTTTGACTCTATTACAATGATCAAAATTTTGAGGTCAAGTTGCTTTTCCTAGCAGTAGAAAGCCGAGAAGAGACAATGAACCAAGAACCCATAGAGGCTCCCATTGGTTATAATTTAATCTAATTTCCTTGTCCCGAAGGATTACATATTTATAAGGATCGCTGGGGAGACAAAGCGATCGGGTCCCGTTAGCCTGATTGTGTATTCCGAAGGGAGGGGAGGGTCGTCGCCATCTTGATCTGCTACATAATTATGTGTTTTCAATACAGAGTGCGGGGTGGTAGGGGGGTGGTGGACAATGAGCTATTGTTCACTGATTTATATTCATAAGAAGGATTTATTGGAGAGGAAGTGGATGGCAGCCCTAGCTGAGGAGCGGGTGGTGGCAGCCCTGCTAGAGGCTCCAAGACCTCCTCATAATGTCCTGGAATAAATACTACTTCTTTAAAACTTTCAATGAATATATTTTAACTTAACTTTTAATAATATTTTAACTTTAAGTGGACTACCTATTGGGAAATTATGCTAGCAAAGTTGGTAAACCGAAGAACACAACTGATGGAATTATTACGATACAATTTAGACATTTATAACAATTTTATTTTGACATGGACATGTATTTTGGCTGGGGTTCTATAGTTTTCTTGTGTAACGTGTTTTCGCACTCAAAAATGTAGCATTTTGACAGGCTCTACCTCTGTTGATGTTGCTCAAATCGAAAATTTAAAAATATTTTTTTAATAAAATTTGTCGCTAATACCTACCGTTTAGTAGATATATTGGTTTTAATGAAGAAAGTCAAACTTTGCCTAAATTTTTTTATGTTAATTTGTTGTTATCTAAAATAATACAGAAGTTCCTCAACTGTTAAAAAATACTCAAACTGTCCAATAATGTAAGTATGAGTATTGAGCATCATTTTATTATTTTTTTTTTTTTTTCGAAAATTTAATGTTTCATTTCAATTTTTTCAAAACATATATAACAAATTTTATTCTGGGGCCATTGCACCTTAAGAATAATAACAATGATCAATACAATGGCGGCCTAGCTGCCGTATATAATATTAAGAAACTTATATAACGCAAGAAAACAATATTAAAATTAAAGTACGGTATAAAAATTAATATTAAATTCCGGTTATAAATAGTGCATGAAATAAAATAATAAATCTTAAGTTAAAATAATTATAAATACACTTTTTTAAAAATGAAGAAAGAAAACAAAAATTAAATGAAAAATACAATAAACAGGGCTAAAATATATATCTTACCTGAAAATCTGACATAATACAAAAATACAAAAACAATTAAATTATAAAATTATGTTTTGAACATTCATATTGTGATAATTATTTTGTTCTATGTGGATTGAATGCCTAGTAAGTAAAGGAAGAGTCTGGATTAAAAAATATTGAAGGTGAAAGAATGGTGTATGTTGGATGGGAGGGAGTTTCACAAATTAGATGCTCTAACAATAGAAGCGTTTAAATGATGTTTAAGGGCAGTAAAGGCAGAAGGGCGGGATTTGGTTTTGCGGGAACTCACTGATGACTTAAATGTTAATACTTTTAGAATGTAGGAAGATGATTGGGAGGAAAGGTATTTGTAAAGGAACGAACCAAGAAAGTATTAACTTCTGAAAGAGGGAGATCCCTAGGACGAATCTTAGGCAACAGTTCAACATCTTCCTCAACTTGGATGATGAGATTCAGAGAGACACCACACTACCATAATCAAAATGGGGGAATATATGGGATGAAATCAACAGTTGGCGAATTTATTGCGGAAGGAAATAGCGGGATTGGTTTAATAGTTTGAGGGAGGAAAATGTTCGTCGGGTAATGAGAGAAAAACTTTATAGTGTTGTTCCTAACTGATTACAGTAGAATCTCGATAATCCGAACTAATTGGGACTGAGGGTGGTTTGGACTATCAAATCGTTCGGATTACCAAAGTGCTTTCCAGGCATAGTATGTTGCATGCAAAAAATGAACACTGACATAAAATAAGAAGCACCTTGTATTGTTAAAGGTAAATAGTTTGTTTTATGAAATAATACTGTGCTACAGTAAGGTAACTATATTTTATGTAATGTATTGCACATGAATTATTATCGTAATATTTTACATATTATGTATACAATCTTATCCACACACAGAAAGTACAGTACAGTACACACAAAAAAATGAAGCTGTATAGAAACAAAAAAAAAATTAAAGAAAACAGAAAACTAAACATTTGGAAAATAGTCACTCATTTTTTTTTAACTAACGTTGAAGAACGTTTTTTTGGCTGCTAAATCACGGATTTTCAGAAAATAATTTTTATTTTCCCAAAACGACGTTCGGATTACAAAGGTTCGGATTATCGAGGTTCTTCTGTAATTCTTTTGATTCCGTTTCCAATATATTTTACATGAAGACTGTCTCTGAGGAGATATCATTGATTTCTTCATACATGTCTACTTTTCTTTTCCTTATTTTTTATTTTACTAGTAATCGTTATTCAAGGCTGTGTAGGTGTAATCCAAGTGTGTTAGTCATTTCTGGCTCATTTGAGAAAAATACTTTCCTATATAAGGAAGGACATGAGGTAAAGACACGGGCACCTGTCAATGTTGTGAAATTTTCCGTTTGTCAGTTCAATATTTAAATAAAAATAGTCATGGAATTGTTTATAGTCCACACATAACACTTATTTATAGCAACCTATTCATAACAATACTAGCTAGCTATAGCTACAAAAGCTATAGCACGGATTTGGATATAATGTTGTCCCATTCTTGTATTAATCTAATTGGATATTTTTTATTTTTTTTTATTTTTAATACAGTTATTACACTTTGTCTTCTACTCTCAAATGAAGACCAATGTCGCAATAAGAAAAGCGGTTTCCTTTTAGCTATAGTTTCGTTGCTCACATTTAATGATGAACTATTGCGATCTTCATTGTTCCTGATGTCAGGTTTAGTGACTGATTGTATAGAGGAATTACGGTGCCATTACATCGTTAGGTATAATTAAATGAGTAATACTTGGGGTTATTGTCGTCATTATTCTATTAAGTCTTCGTTCCCCTTTCAACCTCAAGGCTCTTCTCAATTCGAAAAATAGTTACTGAGGCATAGCCTTCTTTCAAATAATTTATTATAAAAGGTTTCTTGACAAGAGATTATTTTATTTTTTCGGCTCATTATTGAAATAAAAAACAATTTTTTTTTTAAGGGATTAATTTTATTTTTATTGTAGTTCATAGGGTTTGAATATTAAAGCCCCAAAAAAGTATTGCCGTCGGTAATCAAGAATAATCACCCAAGTTCGGTGTATCAGCAGGAGATGTATGTTATAAAATCATTATTATAAATCATTTGAAGTGCTACTGATGAGTAGTCCTTTTCAAGTTTAGGCATGTTGTTGTAATCATTATCAACCTATTTACTAGATGTATATATTGTACAGTTGTAAATTTCAATAAAATGAGAAAAAAAAGAAAATTATTATAAATCATAATTATAAAATCATGATTTTAATATCCTGATTTAATCTCCTTGTCTCTATACCAGCTAATTGTTAAAAATTTATTCAGACATATTACATACCGTAAAATACACTTTATAAATACTTTGATAAAGATTTAGTACATTTTGCACTGCAGCAACAAAATATGCAACGTAACACCTCAAAAAAGGGCTACTTTAAACAAGGCTGATTTTCGCCTCAGAAACTCTTGTACCTTTTAATTATCAAATTTAGGTTTTAAAAGTTTATCTTTTTGTGTTTGGAATCTGAATAAATCACTTTTCAGAAAAATGCAGTAAGAAGCAAAGGAACAAAAAAGTGTAGGTAACTTACAGTTTTCAATTAAATTTTAATTATTTTATTTCATTGTTCTTGATTTGTTAATTTTACTAGTGCCTTGTTAATTTAACCATAATCCTTTTTGTTCGTCATCTAATCGATATCAATTTTAATTATATAATACAGGCGTGAATCTTAAACCGTTTTAATTTCAAATATGAATGAAACTTATTGTTTATATTCGCTAAATAATAATAACGATAACACAATGTTTAAAGTAACACTGTGTTCTACAAGGTGTCGACAAAATTGTTCAAAGTAGCTCGTTCAAGTTGCCTATTTTTGTCTTATAACATATATAAAATTAAAGAAATGAGTTAAAGATATGAAACAAAAAAGAAAAACGTTGCTGAATATTGGTGATCAATGTATTACTTAAAAAAACAATGATGATGAGGTTTGGATACATTTATAAAAACACCAGCTAACGCTGATACCATAAGAAGACTTACAGCGACCAAGGGCGGCCAACATGTATTTTTATCGCGATCGCAACACATTCTATGTTTAATGCTTAAGTGCTTAAAACCAACTGGAGGATGCTAGTCCGCAAATTGAGTCCGCCAGAAGAATTTTAAAAGCCTATTAGAAGATCTTTAAGCCATCTTCTTTTCAGACGCCTCGGAGGATTATCGGGAATGGAGTGGGAAGCAAGTAGAGAAACTAATGGATTTGAGTGGTTATGGAGCTTACTATGAAAGGATAGGTGTCTGGTTTAGGCTAATTCAGCAAGATATGGAACATTAAGGTCTTTATGTATAAGTTTATTGGTAACAAAGTAAGGGGCAATTAAGGTTTTTTGAAGGATTTCGGATTGTAAGGATTGGATACGAGATGAATTGGATGGTTTAGTAGAGCCCCAAAGCTCAACTCCGTACGTCCAAATAGGTCTAATTACAGTCATGTAAATAAGTCTTTTGTAATTAATTGGGAGCTTTGAACGTTTGTATAGCAAAATAGAAGTAGTCTGTAACGACGAGCAGTTTCTTGTCGCTTTAGTCTTACGGTATATTTAAAAAGCGAAAATAAAAAAATAAAGAAATAAAATTAAATCTGTTTTGTGAAATCAGTAGTCCTCTTGTAGAGTTTAATAGGAGCTATACAAGTAGAGAAAACACCCCGCCATACGACAGCGACTTAATCAGGGCTTTAGTTAAAGCAGTAGACGGATTTAATTTACCTTTGTTGAATAATGTATCCTAGGGATCCTCCTTATATTAGTCGCTAACGAGAGTTTAATCCCAGCCTTCTTTCTGGTTCTTGTTCCAGGTCCTTGATGAGGACTAAGTGATGGGACAAATTAGGAAGGATTTATGACATCGTGAACTGGACAACCCATCCGCCCTTCTTTAGCCGGGTCATTCATCCAGCTGCTCCGGCGCTGAACCTTCGGGTAATCCATCTCGACAGGCATTTGTATTTTCTTTGAGGAACATTATATGTAGATTTATCTAGAGTTGAATCAGAGTGAACTTTGCGCAGTTAACTGTAATAAGAATTAGAACAATATAATTCGGCAGATATCTATACTATTACTAGCACCCCCCCCCCCCCCCCCCCGACGAGGCTTCGCCTGCTCTCGTTAGTGAAGAGCATGATAATTTAAACTAATTATTAAAGTTTTATTTGACTATCGATATAATTCTTATAATCGAGTATGCAATTGATCATTATATATCCAATGATATTTTCACGCACGGCAGTAATCGTTAGCGTGGTTAAAATTGTACTGATTAGGTATTTGAAAATTTTGTAAAAGCATAAAGATACATCCAATGTTTAAATTTCACGTATGAGTAGGTTATTTAGACAGAGACTATTAAGAAATTCTTGCCGATAATGGACTGGATTATGAATGGTTGCAACTAAAGGCCCGTGTTGCATATTTTTTACACACAATAACAAAATAGCAAAGAATCGACATTTTGATTAGGTAATAATTTTTATTCGGCAGAAACAATTTTATCGATTTCATCTGGTTGAATTTTAATTTCTAACCTTAAAAACCTATTTCTTAATACTGTATATTTAAATTATTATAATAGTAAACTTTACTACTGTAAATCTTCCAAGAACTATGATGATGGTGTAGTTGAAATTGGGTTTAGATTTCAAATTGAGTTAGTTTTGCTAAAACATATCATTCGATTTTTAAATTTAACTGTAATACACAAGTCACACCCCATATTTAAATTTTTTTTTATCACAATTCAATTGAATTAAGTTAATTTTATTATCAATTTCTTGCTATATACAACACCGTATTATTGTAACCTCTCTTGAATGGCGCTGACCACCTATCGGGCAACGTTAAAACCTCATTGCGCACCACATTTTTATCGCTTTTTTAACAGCAATTTAATAGAAGTTTCATTATGGAAAACCTTCCATGAACTATGAAGATGATGTACTTAAAATTTGGTTCAGATTGGATCAGTAGTTTACGCGGCTAGTGATCACAAACGATAAATGGCTTGTCTTTTTATATATATAATAGTATAGATATAAAAGGACTTCCTTAGTATACTCGTAATACTAACTTTCTATCCTATTAACAATTTTTTTTTTTTTTTTACTATCATTATGTTTTTTAATTATAATTTATGACTTTCATTATCCGGCGTTTTCGTCTATCCAACGCTGTGTCGGATGTAATTACGGATAAGGGGGAGTATACTGTTTACTGTCACTATAATATAATTTTTTTTTTCACGTAACGGCCTCATAGGACCACGTGATAATCATTGGTTACATTTCTTTGGCAATCTTGATTTTCTTTCTTCCCATCGCAGTTTTATGATTTTCGACTATATTTATTTTCTTTCTTCGGACTACTTTGTACCCCTCTTTTTACAGTGTTTTCCTTTATGTGTCTCTATTCGGTAGTCGGCATATGAAATTTTAATGTTCAATTCTTCTCTTATTTGCTTCGTGTATCCTCCCATGATTTTGTAGCTAAAATTTTTGTTAAAGATCTTTTTGTTCAATCTTACCTCCTTCATCCTTTTCATGTGCCCATAGAACATCAGCCATCTGATTCTTATCTCGGTTCCAGGTCTTTGATTTCTCTGTATATCTCTCCTTTTGATCTACAGATTTTCCTTAGTATATAAACATACACTATTTACTTATTCATAGATTTATTTTAATGTTTTCTTCTTTAATAAGATACATTCAGAAGATTTTTACAATCAAAAGCGTTAAGATAATCAAATGCTAAATTGGCTAGCTCTCGCAGCATGATATACCATCACTACAGAGATAAACATAGTCCAGGAGTAGCGATTCAGGTTGGGGTAGGCCGGAGCACCCAACAGCTTTCGTGCATGTTACAAATGCCATAAATATAATTAGTTTTTAAGTTCGAAGCACTGCTCTGAGGGGGCGATTTTGTCTACCCTTTTGAAAAAATTAACTTCGAAATTGCACGGGCATGAATCATTTTTTTTAATACTTCCATAATTCCCTACTAGCGCAATAGTCAAAGCATGTATAAAATAGTATAGCTACAAGCAGATAGATTTTCAATTATTATATAATACTGAATGGCCTATTATCATGCTTTAAAAGCCTTATGGATTCCCATAATAAAAAAAATAAATAAATAAAATGCAGGTATTCTTAAACATATTTTCTAATTTAACTAAAGATAAAGTATTTAGAACAAACAAATATTGGACAAAAAAATGGTGTTACATCATTTTTATTTTTAATAAAATATTTTATTTTAATACAAATATCAAGTTCTAGTTTATTGTAATATATATCGTGATTATTAATTAGATTACTGATTGTATATACGTTATTCTGTTATACTTAATACTTAATTTTGGTATACCAACTACGTAACCACATAATTTTAGTATGCTAGTATAAATAATAATGATATATATTGTAAACAAAATTAGGAATATATAACTTAGAGTACACAAATATTGGGGAAAACAATGGTCGTTCTGTTTTTTCAGAAGCTAGTCATCATTCTATTTTTAATAAAATATTTTAAAAAATAAAAATTTAATATGTTTGAATCGATTACTGATTGTATATAATTTCGGTGCACTAGTATAAATAATTAATGAAATGTTTTTTAACCTTACATATACAATTAACTGATTTTTCAAATTGATTACATTGTTAACAAAAATAGGAAATACATTTATATACTGTACTTAAATCAATTTAAATCTGGCTGTAAATAAATCAAGTACAATATTTAATGTAGTGTTTAAAACATTATATAAAAAAACGGACATTTGAAATATAATGTTTGAATAATTTAAATGTAGTGTTTATAAATATATATATATATAAACGGATATATATATATATATATATATATATATATATATATATTTATATATATATATATATATATTATAATTATGATTTATTTATATATTATTATTATATATATATAATATTTATATATTATATATATATATATATATATATTTTTACTATATATATATATATAAAATATAATATATATATATATATATATTATTATATTTATATATATATATATATTCACATTTTTTTTTTTTTTTTTTCTCTTCTGTAGTAACCCTGCAGAAGAGGCGTTTATTTTATAGTTGTGCATACACCATGCAAAAAGCATATTATATGCATATAATGTTTTAGGTAGCGTTTCTTCTTTAATACAATACAATATTTTTAAGTTTCAATAACTTTCAACAAAAATAAAAAGATAAAAAAATAAAAAAAAAAAAAAAAAAAAAAAAATAATTAAAACTGAAAAAGAAAAATGAGTTTAAAAATAAAATGGAAAATTTGTCAATGCACAATTAGTTGTTTACAATTCTTCAAGTAGTGTTACTGCAGTTTTAAATCATTGCTGTATTCCAGTAGTTCCTTTTTATACTTGCAGTATAAAGCTTCTTGTTGAAGAGGCCATGTACCCCCTTCCATTAGTAACTAATTTGTGTCTTTCGTCTTCGTATAAGTGGCAGTCATTTAAAATGTGCAAGAATGTTTGTGGAGTTAGTCCGTCACATTCACAAGCGTCTGAGTTTTTTAAGTGAAATCGTTTGAGATAATGGTTCGTTGGTCCGTGTTCTGTAAGTAATATATATATATAGTAAAAATGATTTAATATTTTACTATAAGAAATATATAAATAATTAAAAGTCAATAAATTAAAAAAAATTATATGATTAATAATACAATTTTCACTGACAGTCAATTTAAAACTTTTTTTTTTTTATTAATTTTTATTATTCAATTCTTGTTACATTTTTATTTTATTTGTTGCACAAAAAACATATTATTAAGATGTTTATTAATTTTAATACATTAATTGTATTCTATGCAATATAATTTTGAGCGATTTATTCAAAAATTCTTCAGAATATCCAGCTGTATTGTTTTAATTTTGAGTCAGTGTATAACCGCAACTACAATCGGTTTTTGTATACATAATGGCTACATAGCTGTTTAATGTAGAAACTTAAAACACGAAAAAATTAAAATAATCCAAAAATATAGATTTTGCTGTACGTCCTTTATTTCCTCGTAGATTTAATTAAATTTTGTGACAGTATTATTAGATGTTTTATCGAAATTAGTGACATTTTTACGAAGGGATGTTATTGTATTTGTTGTTATATAAGAATATTCAGTTGAAAAAAAAATATATTTTTACGTTATTTAAAGTATTGTATTTGCAAATGTTGACACTAATACTGGATTGTTTTATGCCAGACAACAAGCGAAACCTGTTATCTTTGAATATAATCCTATTTTCGGGGGATTTAATATTTATTGTTAAAATTATTATATACATACATAATGAAAACCTCCAACGGTTTCTTTTCATATTTGATAGGAGCCCGCTTTTATCGGAGAAAATTTATTATTATTACTTGAAAACTTTTTCATCTTTCGTCTAGCACTAAAATCAAAATTTATTTTATGTTAAAATCTACATTTTTTTTTTTTTTTTTTTTTTTTTTTTTTTTTTTTTTTTTTTTTTTTTTTTTTTTTTTTTTTTTTTTTTTTTTTTTTTTTTTTTTTTTTTTTTTTTTTTTTTTTTTTTTTTTTTTTTTTTTTTTTTTTTATGGTTCTGCTTAGTTAGATAATTAGAAATCAGTTTTCTTCTTCATTTAAAACTACCGCGTAAATTTTTATTTGAACTAGAGGAAGTGAATAAACTAATATTGCATGGAAATGTCAATTAACACCCTCCTCAACAAGTCAATTAATTTACAGATTGCAGCGGGATATGCAAATGAGACAGTCAGTGTTACAATTATTGAAAAAAAAAAAAAAATTTCTGAAGAAATATTTCTTATAATTATAAGGTTATAGATTAACTTAATCTTGAAAAATATTTCAAGATGACACTCTCAGGGAATATATAAATAAGAAACCAGGGTTTATAAAACATATCACAATTATTGAAAACAGTTATAAATTATTTAAGCCGGATTTAAAAGAATAATAATAAATTTTTAGTAATTTATAACAGTATCGCATTAGAATGCCCCATCTAATACCACAAGACTTTATTCGAAATCACAATAGACCTATGCTCCATCGAATGCAAGACATGATCTCTAGGAGCAAATATAAACCTTATTAATTAAATATTTCGTAAATTTAAAATTGCTTATTAATTTTTTTTCAATACTGGTTGCTTGCTCTTAGATAAAATCAATTGGGTAGAATTTTTGCTATTCAATTTATTTCATTTTACATTACAAATTTTAAAAACAAAAATTGGGTAATTTTACGTATAAAAAGTTTAACAATATATGTATAACCTTTTTTAAGTTTACGGAGACGTTAATTCAGTTATGAAAAACAATCCTCAAGCTATTTCTTCATTTTGAGGTTTAAAGAATGTGACAAGAACTATATTTATAGTTAATCGATATCTTAATATCTGTATGCTAGCAGTATATTAATATACACTTTATAAAAAAGAAAATATTTTTATAGACAGACATTTGAAATATAATGTCAACCAGATTGACTTACGGTTAGAGCTTATTTAAATATTAATGTAAATATATTTTCATTAAGCTTGTGTTTTTATAATTTATAAATATAATTTAATGTTTTGCAAATTGAAAGTTTTTATTTATTGAATGCCTGGGGTTGGGATCATCAATCCACCGACATGCAGCAAATTTCAATAAATAAGGATAATTGTTATTTAAATAACTGTCTGAGAATTGTTTTCATAATAAATATAACTTTCTAACTGTTTTACAACGCTTTTTATATTATTTGAGAAAATAATTTGAAAATGGAGAGTTACATTCTATTTTAGTTCTGTTTTTGCTGAATTGAACTTTGCGTGCCGATTCGATTAGTTCTTATGCTTCATTCTTAATAAATTTATTTTTTATATGTTGATAGCTTGTAATTGTAAATGATGCTATAACACATGCAGCTTCGTCCAAATTATGAAATTCTTATTTCAATGAAAACAAATGTTTATTATTACAGCTAATTGCCATCTTGCCATCCCAGCTGGGTTGGTAACCTGTATATTATATATTATCTGTAGGGTTTCCCGTCCTTCGAGTCCTAGCTGGATAACTTTATCAAAAAGATATGAACATAGAATATAATCCATAAAAGTAATACTAAATTTTACAATGAAAAATTGTTCTCTAGACATTCATATTAAATTCAATTAAAATTGCGTAGACAAAATTCTGTGAGAATAACAAAAAATATTATGAAATGTTACTGTTGTCTGGCTGTATTTATTTTATTATGTGCGTTATTCAACCTATTACGGTGGGTTGGAAGCTTATTTCTTTATTTTCCAATAGCAATCATATATCTTCAAAAAATTAAAGTTTTCTTTAAATGCCAATACTTAATTTTTTTTTTTAAATTGTTTTAAATTTTATACTAATGTTGATAAGAATTTCACTGCTATTAAAGATGAAAAAATGTTACTTAATGATTATGGAAAATAATCTATGTATAATAATTACATAATTAGGTATTAAAAAAAAAAAAAAATTGGAAACTTTATTGGTAGCGATCGGTTCCTAGTAATCGACTTTGGAACATCGATTCTCGAAACTGATTATTTTCTTTCGGTTTTTAGGTACCATGTTTTAAACAATTAAAATTAATTGAACGTGGAACAGAAGCTATCCAAATGATAAGGTTTACTTCACCCGTTGTGATTGAAAATATCACCGGGATATAGGAACACATTAGCATCGTTGATCAAGTCTAATTTCAGTAATTGAATTATTAAAATATGCTTTAAATATCAGCGAGCTTGCAGACATGCCAATCACCTAATACCTACCTCAAAGCCCACACACACCATGACTGATGCCTCGCCGCTTCCCTCACCAAAGCTGTTAGCTCTAATAGAACTTCTGCTTATATGGCCACTGGCATTTATTTGAATCGGTTATTTATCGACTCTATCTATGTAATACATATGTAGTCACAGTATTCAGGAGGTTTTTTTCTTAAAGGCAATTCCAATAATTTATTATCCTACTTTCTCGTCAATTTTTATTCTTTCAGTGGTTCGGATAATTTTTCTTGAATAATAATTTTGAGTTGAAATAACCATTATAACCCATAATGGGAAAATTATTAACGATTTTGTAAACCGCAACATAATTTTCCAAAATATACATTTATTTGGAGGAATATAATTTAAAACGATAACATTTGAGAACACGAAATAAGTGTTTTTTTTGTTTTTTAACTATTTATCAATTAGAGTACTACCAATGGATATTTCCGCTACAAGTTTTATTCATGTTATTATATCTCATATATACCGCATATTTACTAGATATGTTTTCTAATACAGTTGTAAATTTCTATTAATACAAGAATAAAAAAAAAAAATATTAAGCAAATAAAATATATCCACAAATTTTTTTTCGTGAATACAATACAACTATATACATTATATAAATTTAATAAATTTGAGGAAAATTATTATTAATGCATGTCAATAAAATGTAATGAACTATTCACTAGTAGTAATAAAAGTTCAACATTAGAAGGTGTCTTGGACAACTTATCTTCAGACGTCTCGGAAGCTTATAGTGAATTGAGTGTGAGACTAGTAGATTTGAGTGGGTATAGAGTTTAATTAATTAATAAATCTATCCATAAAGATCGTAATGTTAAATCTTTATGGATAGATTTATTTGTGACAAAGAAAGGAGAAGAAATTTTGAAAGTTTTTCGAAGAATTTCGGATTATAAGGATCCGATACAAAAAGCATTGGAAGCCCCAGAGCTCAACTCGGTATTTCCAAATAAGTTTGATTACTTTCATGTAAATTATTATCTTTTAATTAATCGAAAGGGTTGAAACTTTGTCTTTGTTGAAGAAGTCTACGGGCAGTTGCTTGTCGTTATAGTCTGGCATGTGGGTTCCAATGAGTCGTTTGTCCAGATGGAGTCCCAGGTTGCGAATCTGTCCAAAAGGGATTAATGTAATATCATTAAAATATACTATAGGATAAGAGGTAGAAAATTTAATTTGTATTTAAGGGTGAAGGTTATTTGATGTGATTTGATACTATTTAAACGTATACAAAAAAATAATAATAATAATAATTTGATGAGAAAGCTGCCAAAAATTATAATTTATAAATCTGCTTACTGACATTTTTTATTTTTCTAGAGTAAGAAAACAATAAATTAGCAAAATAACTTATAATAAGATTTAATATTAAAAAAGAACTTTCTAATAATAGTTTCCTTATTTATATATACGTATAAAAATTAGTTTACCACTCTCTTGTAATGCCTATAAAATTACTGAAAGTACATCATTAGTGAAAGGGCTCTGACAAATGAATGAGTTAGCTTTGATGTATAGTTCTGCTGAAATTACATAGGTGGCAGCACCAATCAGTGGTTTTTTTATCGCCAGAATCTAAGGGAAAAAAAATAATCCATTTTTGGTTATACCATTTTGTTTTATAAAATAAATATGCATGTAACGAATACATCGCAAAGTTATTTATGAACAATTTATGTTTTAATTATGATAATGTAAACAGTAGAGTACTCTTGTGTATTCGATGTAAATCCATCCGTAGGTTCTTTGAAATAAAATATAACTATAAACACTATTATTCCGCCAAAAGATTTTCATATCTAGGTTATGAGTAAAAAAACAAAAACTTTAAAAGGGACTGTCATATATTTAAATCAAATTAAATTCAAATAACAAATAACATTAAATATATTATGACCTTAAAAAATGTTTTGAATCATAAAAAAATATCTGTTTTTTTTTGGCTTAACGTCCTTATGTACTCCAACTGGGGCAGTAAGGACGGGTTATCCTACAAGTTACCAACCTATTCTATTCAAGGTGGGAAGGTCAAGATTTATACGTGGGTTCACAACGAAATAAAGTTTAACCCGCCTAGATGTGATTCGAACCCACGACCTTCTGGTTACGAGCGCGCTGAGACTCACGCCCAACTTACTCGGCCATCTAATCCCCCCCAAAAAAATATCTGTTATACCTAAAATAGTACAAGCTGGTACATCATGTTAAACTATAATTATTGTATCATATTTTTTGGGGTGCTTAACGTCTTTATGTACTCCAGATCGAACGGAAAGGGCTTATTCCTTTATGTTATCCCCCAAATCTTTTTGGTTCCAATCTAGCTGTCGAGGTGTTGTAATGATTGCTCAGCCGATTGCTGCTTTGCCCTCGCCAATACATACCCTAAATATTATCGAAACGATGAAGAGATTTACATTTATTTTATTTATTCTTTTTTATATAGTTATTTATTGAAACATACAAGTGTATACAATGAAATAAATATCAAGTAATGCTCATAATTGTGTCTATGCTTATTAAGCAACTTCTCATTGCGGTAGGTAGCGCTTCAAAAAAGGTTTATATTAGAAGGTTCCAAGGCGATCTTTCATTCACACTTCTCGGAGTGTTATCTGGAATTGAATGGAATGCAAGTTGAGAGACTAGTAGATTTGAATAGTTTTGGAGTTTACTATAAAAGGATAGGTATCTAGTTTGGGTAACACATACGAGTATGGTACATTAGGATCTTTATGGATAAGTTTGTTTGTGACAAAGTAAGGAACATTGAGGATTTTTCGATGGATTTTGGATTGTAAGGACTGGATACGAGACGAATGGGATGGTTTGTGAAGCCCCAGAGCTCAACTCCGCATGTCCAAATTGGTCTAATTACTGTCGTGTAAATGATTCTCCTGAATGAATGATTGAATGGTTTTCAATCAGATGTTGAAGAAGTCATAAATGGCAAGCAGTTTCTTGTTGTTTTGGTCTTGTATGTAGATTCGAATTAAGTCGTTTGTCATGATGGAGTCCTAGAGAAAAAAAAAATATATAATGCTAATTTCGTCTATGAGCTCAGATTTTTTAAATATTATTATAAACAAATAATCGATATTTTGAGTTGGTATTAATTTTTATTCAGCAAAAATAATTTTATTGGTTTCATCTGGTTAGATTTAAATTTCTAACCATAAAAGTTAGAATTTTCAAACGTGGATACCAGACGTATAATTACTCTTTTATAACTAATTAATTGAAAATCAATAGATTTTTTTGCCCAACATTCCTGGAACTATAAAGATGATGTGGTTAAAATTTGGTATAGATTGATAGTCATTTTCGCGGTTAGTGATCACAAACGAAAAATGGTTTGTCATTGTATATAACAGTATTGATAATGCTCTCTTGTTTTTATCAATCCTCTAACTTTAATTGAATAGAATATATTTATACTGTTTCGACTTTGAAAAATGATTTTGCATAGAAGGAAGCTCATAAAATCACAATATATGTTCGCCATTGGACAACGATTCATCTACCTGCGGGAATATCGACAGCTGTGATCAGGCACAAAGAGACCTAGCATTCTGTTTAATGGGCTGTAATAAAGGAGGACGCTGGGCGTACGTTGAGCATCCACGCGGTGCCGATGGGGCAGAGAGGAACGGCAGATATATAACAGAAAACTGATTAGCTTGAATTATTTATCACGTTGGCAGTGGTTGCTATGACACCGAGGTAAAGATGAGGACACACATCTCATTAGGGGCCATTGTCGCCCCGGTGCCGGCCATAAACCACTCCCTCTCCTCTTATTTATTGCCCTCCAAAATATATACATTTTTTATTCATCTTTTTCTTCAGCTGTCCTGTTTTCACTTTGTCGTATGATCTTCTATATTCCGTCCTTCTTGTGCTCGTGTTAATTGAACTGGAGCAAGAAAGGTGCGTGCACAAAATGGGACGATGATAAAACAAATTATTTATAATGTTTAAAATAATTACCATTTACAAACATTATAACCTAACATGTAATGAGAATGTATTTTTATTCTAACGCCATAGTTTTCTCGTTTTCCCGTTTTGGATTGGAAAAAGATCCAGTCAATCAAGCTTAATAATATCAAAATTCCTATAGCGTAATGTATTAACTAATGACTTTCCAGTCATTTCCGTATTCGTTTAAACTCCACTCGTCATACATTCACTTCTCTATCTCCAACATTATATGTACGACTAAAACTTTCTTTGTAAAGTTATCCTTCGTCCTAGACGTCTTCCTGCAGCTCCCCTCTTTCTGTACTTATTCCAAGATACTATCAATAAATTAAACAAACTTCAAAACAGAACACTAATTAATAATGAAGAAGATGATCCGCGATACAGTCAAACAGAAACAACCTTGTAAAAATACTATAATTGTGTGTCCCATGTGCCTTGCAGGTCTCCTTCAGGGCCACCAAGAGAGGAGATGAACGATGACTGATAGTTAGTTTATGTTTCGGTGATTACGATATAAATTTTATTATCTGTAATGGACTTACCACTGCTCCTCTTGGAGACCCTACCGGGACACCATTGGGGAAAAAACCGGCGTTTTTATGTTGTTGTTTTTTTCTATAACTAATTAAGTTTATAAAGTAAGCCGTTCTAATCAACAAAACACCATCTTGATAAATTTGGACATGGATATGTCTTTTGGCTGAGGGTCTGTAGTTTTCTTGTGTAGCACATAGCGTTGTTATGGCAAACTACATAGTTACCTTTTTTTTACCCTCAAAAGTAACATTTCCACGGGCTCTAGCTCCGTTGGAGGTCGGAACGAAGATTTTTCGACAGTTTTGTTATTATAAATATAATTGAAAATATTATTTTTATATAACATTTACTGTTAGGACCTACCGTTTAGGACCTAAATTGGTTTAATGAAAAAAGTCGCTTTTTTGCTACATTTTTTAATTGTTGAGGCTTTTTTTGACACTATCTCTGTTGGTGTTGCTTGGATCGAAATTTTGCCGACAGTTTCCTTATCAAAATCAGTAGATTATAGATAAACCTATAAATATGCGTGATCTATTGTTTTTCCTAGTCAAAGAGATGTTTTTTTTTCTATCTAAACAGAAATGTAAGTTTTCTTTTTAATGTGCAGCTCTTGATAACTCTGATATTCGTAAGGTAACACGCCTAAAGGGACTAAACGTTCCTGTAAAACCTAAAGCCCTACATTTCACAAGCAACAATAATTGCTGATTAATACTTCTATTGAAGACAGAAAAAAAATTGCCAAGCTAGAAAATAGTTTTAATATAGTACGAGGATGATGGCGTAGACAAATGATGTATTGATTAATATGTTCCTTTATCATTTCCTGCCCCGGCCCCCATCAATCCGACCCCAGCGCTGATTGAAGAACTACATTTCGAATCCAATGGCTTCATTAATATTGTAGTGAGGGCTCTCTTAATTATGTTTCTTTATTCAATCTCAAATCGATAACTTAGCTAGCGTATAATTAGCATAAAACTGAAGGTGATCAGGGATCGTGCGCAGTATCATTAAACACGCCTATAAAAAATTGCCTAATTATTCCTGGAAACTGTTTTGCCACCGGTCTTGTGTGCTTGCGAGGAATAATCGATACCCTCCAGAACAGAACAGAACCAAAAACGAGGATCAAAACAGCAAGAAAATAAAAATAAGAGTAGAGTAGAAGGTGCGAGGCTAAATCAGGCTCCGATACTGGCAGATAAGCTCACCATTTTTGTTTTTCTCCTTAAATTCTTGGCAGAGCGAGGTATCAGATGGTGAGGTGGAGGGGGAGATAGGATCACCGCCTCCCACATCGTAGATGGCTATCTAGGAGGCATTACACCATCTCATCCATAAGGCACCTCCAATTACTGTTCGCCTAGCCTTATTCCTGTCCATAATCTTATACAAAGGTGACTTATCATTTCGCTTTCTGCTAACTGGTGAGCGCTATCTGACTCGACAAACAGTTCGTTAGGCTAGGTTTCTGTGTCCTATGGTTAGAAGCGTTCCATTATGTTAAACTAGTATTCAAAACAGTAGTGTATAACTTTTTTTTTTTATAAAGATTTCATCGACAATATCCTCATTCTCGACAATATCCTTTAATAACTTCGGTTTAGGATAGAATACATTTTTTTATATCAATTATTTATTGATAGCTACAACTATATGAATTATATACAACAAATAAGTTTAAAGAAATTATTAAAATGACATGTCAATAACATATAAAGAACCTCTCACAGATAGCAAATCAATAAAAGTTATACATTGGAAAGTCTCTAGGCCATCTTCTTTTCAGACGCCTCGGATGATTATCGGACATCGAGTGTGAGGCAAACTGGGAGAATAGTGGGTTCGAGTGGGTATGTAGTTTACTATGAAAGGATATGTTGCTCGATTGGGCCAAATCAGCATCATATGGAACATTAAGATCTTTATGGATAAGTTTGTTAATAACATAATAAGAAGCACTGAGGATTTTACGAATAGTTTTGGATTGTAAGGATAGGATATGAGAAGAATTAGAAGGTTTAGTGGAGCCCTAAAGCAGAATTCCCTAATTAATTTCATGTAAATAAGTCTATAACTGCCTTATAGTTATTTTCCACTTTTTACTTAATATCCAAAATGATATTTCAATTGTATTGATTTAGATTGTATTTATAATGTTAATAAATAATCCTGAGGATGCTCTCTCACACTGCACGCGCGATGTTCTGGAATTCTGCTTAACCCCTCACCTGTTTTGGGGAAGTTAGTTTCGTAGTCCTCAGCCTGAATTTGAATTATGTATGCAATGAATGTAATTATGAATGATAGTGTTTGAAAAATGAAAAAAGATGCTGTTGACTTCTGATCTTTCTATTCTAATCCCTTTCGGATTAGAATATTCAAATCATTCATGAAAATCAAATCAAATCATTCATGATTCAAAGATTTTTGAGTAAACCATATTTTTTTTCCATAAATGTTGTAATATCTCCTTGTTTTATTTGCTCAAACATTTTTCAAGTTTTTACTACATTTTCGGATTCAGTATTAATTTTTCTATAAGGCCAGAGTAAATAAAATTAAAAAAAATTAAAATTAAAATTAAAAAAACATCCCTGACTTTAAATATCCACAATAACTTGCGAAGTTAACCAGCTTTCGAATGGTATGTTCAAATTAATATTTCCGTGTCAATTTCATGAAGAAATTCTAACTTATGAAAACGGAAAAACAAAGTTTTTTTCATTTAGCATATAAAACAGGTACTTTGATAAAAAAAAACATTATGATAATCACTTAATGAATATCTGTATTTTAAGAAAAATAAATCGTTCGTTGCATCGAAAACCAAAGAAAAATTGATCTTTTTTAAGAAAATAAAGGATAACTGTCAATAAAGCAACGCCAAATTAGTCCGTTATTTTATATTTTAAAAATGTTCTCCATCATTTCGAGTGCAGCTTCTTGCTCTCGTTCTTACAGTCCCCACGTTACCTGCAACATTAGACGCTACTGTAATTTGACTCCAGCCACAAGAATCAAATTTGTTAAATTTCAATGCTGATCACTTCTAGGTCTTACAGCTGTTAAAGATTTTATGGCAAAAAAAAAAACATTTTTTTCTCAAAAAAATCTTTGAACTATCATATTTCTGCAACGGATTGGAATTCAAAGGTGAGGTCAGCTGCAACGTTCTTAAATTTTTAGTCTAATTTCACTCATTTTTTTTCTTCACACTAAGAGGTAATCATTCTGCATAGTATTTTAATGCATAATGCTAGTACATTCATTAAACTTTCTTCCTGCAGGTGCCTAAGGATCCCACCACAGAGATCGGAGTACTGGCATAAATCATTCCCTGTTTGGTCACTCTCAGACTAACTGCACAGCCAACATCTTCGGTGGAGGACCGGAGGTAGCGAAGAAGCGGTGAGAAAGGTCCTTCATTAGATATAAACATGTCCAATTTGCTGGGGCCATCCGTCATGTCACCACTGCCTTCTGCATCCAAAGATGGTCGTTAGCTACTCCACCACGTAGGCTACGTCTTCACTGGAATACATTATTTTGTATATCTTGCGTAACCATCCGGCTCGTATAGGTCTTGTAGCTCCATTAATATGATAAAAGAAATAAACTATTTCACTCTGGCTGTTTGCGTCGATACGTGATATATGCGATACGTTTTATAATTATTTATTGAACAGTTTGTGAAACCGTTCATTGTTAAGAAAAAAAACAAACTTTCTTGCCTTTTGAGAAATTACGAATAAATTACCTGAATGATGTAAATAATTGATAGTGGCCCAGCGAAATGCACGGACACAGCAGTAACCTAAGGATAGGCTGGCTCAGAATCAATTAAAATCAGTTGGTGTCTGAAAATCTGAAATATGCCATAAATAATTAATTTAATTTTGCAGAAACATCGTTTATTATTTAAGTCAATAAATAAAAACAAATGTTATGGCGACTTTTCGAGACTATTCGAGTTCTCATAATCATGCCCTACAGTGATAAAACAGGTTACAATAAAATTATATTAACTATACAAGTTATTTCAAAACATAAAGTTAGCTAAAATATAATTAAAGTGATAAAATGTTCAGGAGTGCAGTCAGGTAAATAAACACGTCAAGTTTTTAAATGAAGAACTTTATATCAAGCGTGCCGACGTTTCGAGCTGCCTTGCAGGTCTTCATCAGGGCTAAATAACAAAAATTTGGATGCGACCGAGATGATATATATAATATATGTAATCAATTTCTCACATTTCCCCAACCTTTTCCTTCGTTTATTGTTATGCTAACTTTCAGAATCCGAATCTGAAGTTTGCTACCACGGCAACCATCGGCTTCATATTCAAAATCGCAAAAAAAAAACGTTTTTTTGTTTTTTTTATCTATAACACGATAACGAAGTTTTTTTCAAAGAAAGTCTTCAAATATTAATTGTAGCTGAAACTAGTACCTACATAATGAAAAAATGAAATCCGAAATCAGACCATTTTTTGCGAAGTTACGTTATTGAGAAAAAATGGAGAAATTGGCCAACTTGCCGTCAGTCCCACAGCTCCGCGAAAACATGTTTGTCGTACTCTTTTGGCTATAACTCTGAAGCTATTTGTCCGATACAACATTACTTTTTTTCGTCTTAAAGCTGATTAAATTTACTATAAGAATATATATATATATATATATATATATATATATATATATATATATATATATATATATATATATATGAGTTTTAATCAAACCCCGTAAAATGTACGTGCCAGCCCGCTAATAAAAACGTAGTGTTGTAGGATCGAATGGTAAATTAAACCAGCTTTTAGATAAACATATTAAATTTTGGATCGGACAAATGGTTTTGGAGTTATAGCGAATAATGTGCCAAAAAAACATGTATTTTACAAATACTTTCGGAGTTATAATATCCCATATAATATAATATCCCAGACGCCTAAAAACCCGTACTGTTGTTAAAATTTAGTAATAGATACCATATCAACCATTAACATTGTAAGTAGTTTCCTACTCCTCCATATTATGTAATTATATGTATTAAATTATTCTAACGCATGTTGCAATATAATTATATTTTATGATGATGATTCTATTGTTGACTGTTAGTTGCAATTTATGTGATGAAATGGTCAGGGGTGCAGTCAGGTAAATAAACACGTCAAGTTTTTAAATGAAAAACTTTATATTAGGCGTGCCGACGTTTCGACCTGCCTTGCAGGTCTTATCAGGGCTAAAATAACAAAACATTGGATGTGACCAAGATGATACAAACATTTAAAAAATAAATTAATAAAAATAATTTAAAAATTAAAAAGAAAAAGAAAAAATAATAATACAAAGTAAATTAGTCAACGATAGAATTAATAGCTGTTTACATAATTATAAGAATATTTGAAGTTAATTAAATAATTGAATACAAAATAATAGCAAAGTCTAGTAAAATATACAGCTGTAATAAAATAATAAAATAATTTAAATTGAATAATACAAATTTTAAATTGTGTTCGGCAAACCCTTATTTTACTGGACTATAAAAGGTAGGGGACTCCAAACCTGGTGGTATTCCCAGTATGGTATGACTGTATCTCAAAAACCTTACCAAGTATGTAATATTTATTCAGTCAAGAAATTTATGTATATATATGTATATATATGTATGTATATATATATATATATATATATATATATATATATATATATATATATATACACACGCACATATGACAGGAAACAGTTCAGCTTAATGAAGAGGACATAAAAAAGAAAAAAAGTGGTGGTACAAAAAAATGGTTTGGAACTACTAATCAAGGGAAGCGTGTTAGTGTGATTCAGTGCAGAGATCCCTTATTTATAGGGGAGAGGCTACAAGCTGTGAAGATAAAACTGTGAACCGGCTAATGGGCGTCGTATTATTGTAACTTAGAATTGATGGCGAGTCCTCTTCTCTATAGCCCTGTATAAATATTCATTTGTTAGCTGCTGTGGTGCTGTGGTGCCTTTGTGTCTCATTGAGTTGCCACGGTTCTTAGAAGGGGTTGATTATTTTATAGGAAACAAAAACTTAAAAGAAATATTAATGAAATTATTAGATTTAGTAAACAAAATTTTTTACATGTTTGAGGGTGAAAAACTCAATTTCTCCTAGACTTGAAAAAACAATAGATGATGGATATGTCTATTTATAATATACTGCTTTTATATCTACTGCTTCTGATGAAGCTGTCATAAAATTTTCGATCAGAGCAATACCAACAGAGCTTGAACGTATCAAAAAAGCCCCTAAACTTAAAATTAGAGGTTTCGAACATGACTTTTTTCTTTCAGAGCGATACAGCTCCTAAACGGTAGGTCCTAGCGGCCAATGTTATATCACAGCAAGTTGTCTACATTAAATTTCTGATCAGAATGCTGTCCTTCGATTAGAGCATCTATTCAAGTTTCACACTTGGATAATATTTGCCATAATATGGCTTACAAAGATCTCTAATAGATTAGATAAGTTAAGTAGTGATTTGTTCAACCTGTTTTACCTAGTGTCAATGGTCACTTTACAGACCGAAAATAGTATTTAAACAGAATCGTTTTTATACCAGAAATGCCGACTTATTAAAAGAAGATATAACACAGACAATACTAATATCTAAATAGATAGATATTAGACATATCCACTGTACAATATCACGTTAAGAAACTAACAGAATATTTAACAAGTTTAATATTTAAATGATAAAAGTATAGCTGACTGTTATTAAGAATACGTGTCAACGTTTCGACCTGCCTTGCAGGTCTTCTTGAGGGCCACCGAACCACACTTGTGAGGAGACGAACGATGACTCGATCTTCTTCTCCGTTTAATATTTAAGTTTTTTAATTGAAACTGCTCGTCGTTACAGACCACTTCAACATTTACTAGACAAACGTTAAAGCTCCCAATTCATTACAAAAGACTTATTAACATGACTGTGATTACACCTATTTGGACGTACGAAGTTGAGTTTTGGGGCTCTACTAAACCATTATATTCATCCCGTATTCAATCATTACAATCCAAAATCCTTCGAAAAATCCTAAATGCCCCTTACTTTGTCACCAATAAACTTATCCATAAAAACCTTAATGTTCCATATGCTGCTGAATTAGCCCAAACCAGATACCTATCCTTTCATAGTAAGCTCCATAACCACTCGAATCCATTAGTTTCTCAACTTGCTTCCCACTCCATTCCCAATAATCCTCCGAGACGTCTGAAAAGAAGATGGCCTAGAGATCTTCTAGTGTAGAATTTTTATTGAAGTGCTACTGATGAGTAGTTCTTTTCAAGTTTTCACATGTTATTGTAATCGTTATCAGCTCATTTACTTGATGTATATATTTGTACAGTTGTAAATTATTATTAAATTATTATAAAATATAATTATTAATATTAATTCATATTAGACTCTAGTGTAACCTAGAAACGTGAATGTATTATTACAAATATTAATTAATAATATTAATTTTTTTTATTAATGAGTAAAGAATAAAAGTAATTGTTACTAGAGTTAACAACGTACGGACGGTTACACTCTTGAAACTGAGTTAGTCCCGTAAAACATGTACCATGTTAATAAGTTTTGTGTTTTTTTAGTTCAAACAACTTATGGAAATCACACTGCTATGTCCGATTGTCTACGTTCCCAAGTTGGTAATATATATAAGGAAAAAAAGTGGATACTAGAGGTGGAGTATGGAAGGGAGGTATATGAGGAGGGACAGGAGAGTGTCGTGTAGATGGAGCTCCGATTGCTGGGGGTGCCAACTGCAGCCGTGACTCCAAGCTCGGCATTAAATCCTCACTGGGCTACCTCTTCCTTGGCATTGTTCTCCATCGGCGGCTACTGCATAATGTCTCTCTATCTACCATCTTCTACCTCACAGAAATATAACACCTCGTCGGGTTATTGGTTCTATCTGTCCTCGCCTTGAGTTACACGGCCCAATAATCAGAATTTATGTCAAGAACATGCGGCCAGAAAAAGAAAACATGTCCCGAAGCGGTAGACTTACGGAGGTATGTTGACATGAGGAAATCACGGCCATCATTATTAAAGATACGATTTCAAATGATCTACGAATACAAAGTAAAGGAAATATAAATAGTAGAGACCATAAACACACTGCAAGGTACATCGTACAGGGAAAACGCAGCGAATCATGAACTCTTCTTTGGAACTGTAGGGGAAAAAAAAAATATAAAAAAATGGCTAACTTTTCGGAGTCGTTTCTTATCGGCAAATATTATCGGATGTGAAAATAACTTCAATTTTCCCTCTCTTACAATTTTAACACTATAGGTCTGAGAAAAAAAAAGTGAATATAATCAAATTCGTTGCAAATTTGATTTACATTAATGATGTATAGAAAACAAAATGCGCTAAAAGTAATGGTTTTCGAGTTGTTAAATCAAACATCTAAGAACATTCGATTTTCAACCCTTACATCCTCCCTCCCCCTCCCAAACCCGACGCTATTTCAAGGAAGACTTTTAACCACATTTAGAGCCAAGGATGGAGAACCCCAATAGTCAGGACTTTTTATTTTTGGAGTTTTAAGTTTGTAAAAAATCGCCTTGTATAAGATCCAAAAATAACAACTAAGATAAAATACGCATACTACATTTTTGCTTATATTTCTCATATATACATACTATTTTTTTTTTTTTTTTTTTTTCGGAGCTTAACGTCCTTATGTGCTCAAACTAGAAAAAAAATTTACCCAACCACATGGGATTTGAACCCATGACCTTCTGTAATTCTAAGAGCCTCGCCCCAACTCACTCGGCCATCGAGGCCTTCATGGTTATTATGGTCTTTCCTTTCGTTATCATAGTTATCAAAGTCTTCGCTTTCGGTTTCATTCTCTCCACGTTTTTCTTTTATCATAATCTAAAAGAAGATATTCATTTCATCCAAATATCGCCGACAAGGTGTTGCTCGCGGTTTTTTAGGATGCTAGCAGAATCGTCACGCCTATCAAACTACAACTTGCATTTGGTACCGATATTCACCTCCCTGTTGGAAGGTAACTAAGATCGATTATCAACAAGTTTCAAAGGTTATCTATAAATTATAAATAATTTCCTCACACTATGACTAATCAGATTGCTGACTGGCGGAGCCGACACCCCAACAGAACACCCTGCCAACATCAATCAATCCAACTTGTTGCGTCTTATCCCCCAACATCTGAGTCGTGTTTGCCTGTCTTTAATTATATCTCGCAACATGTTGTTAGCCTGTCGCCTGGAATGTTATACTCCTTTCATTTAACGTTTGTCATGTTAATTGGTCCTGTCGATTTTACTTGAGGTCGAATTTCGTTTCAGTTGGATGGCAGTTTAGAAGGTTTATATTTATGTTCACTGGCTACAAGTTAACTGATGCTATTATTTATAGCTGCACTCTCACCACAGTGATTATCACAAAGTATCAAAACCTCATACAGAAAATATCTTAGTGCAGTTATACATTCGTCAGTCACATGTGATCTCGACATTATAATAACGTTTACACTTCAAAGAGACACTGGTCTACCAGTTTATATTAGCAAATACCAACTTGTTGAGAAGAATACCTTACATTACCTTATGCTTGCCTTGGGTATAAGTATTATTGGGAGCTTACATAACACATCACAAGAAATTTTAGAAATGTCAATATTTTCTTACAAGTGCTTAAAGTATTTCGATTTTACTTCCGTTAATAGAAAGAACACTGCAAAAATATTTTTATAAAATATTATAGTTAAGAGAAATAACACCCCAAAGATATTTTTTATAAAAATATGAATAATTTATATATGAGGAACGAATGTTTTCAAATATTTTGTTTAGCAGACAATTAACCAACATAACTCTATAATCCAACATACAATATATATGCTAAAGATATATTTCTAACAAGTTTTTAAACTCCCACTCAACCAATATAGACTACTTTATTGAAGTTATTCCGACAATCTGTATGATTTTATATAAGAAACACTGAGTTTCAAATATTTAGCAAAACAGTTAAATAAATATATTTTTACTCGGGGCCAATATGTCAAAATAGAATGGGAGGATTTAAACAAACAACTGAAGATATTCCACTCTTTTTTTTGACATAGGATCTTTTAGCTAAGGGTGTATATTTTTTTTGTGTATCTTTTTTTTTTACCCTAAAAACTATAACATTTTGACACGCTCTAGCTCTGTTATTGTTGCTCAAGTAAAAACATTTCCGACTAACTCCATCAGAAATTTAATTCAGAATATGTTTTCTTATATAACATTTGTCGCTGGAACCTACCTTTTAGGAGCTATATTGGTTTGAATGGAAAAAGCTACATGATGGAGGGTTTTTTTTTACTCGCTCTAAGTCTATTGGTGTTTCTTAGATCAAAAATATGTCGACAGTTTCCTTATCAGAAGCAGTAGATTATAGATAGACATGCCAATGGTCTATTGTTTTCCTCATATATACAGGATGAGTACCACTTAGTGTAGAAAAAAAATGTGTGAAACTAGATCAAAAATGTAGAAAAACTCCGCAGACCTCACCTTTCTATTCCTATTCGTTGCAGATATACGATAAATCAAAGACTTTTATGAGGAAGCCACGTTTTTTACCATAAAAGCTGTAATATCTCCATTTTGTTTATATATTTTTCTACTACTTTGACCACATTTTTGGATTCAGCATTAAATTTTCTATAAGAGAAGAGTACACGTAACTTTGAATTTTACGAACGTGTGACCTAAAGAAGAACTTTATCTTTACCTTATTTAGGGAACTTACAATATCTTATAAAACATCAACGCTCACCGAAAAAACCATCCGCAAAACTGCAAATCTCACAAAAAGTTGAAAATTTAATTAGCTTTCGAATGATATGTTAAAAGTAATGATTCTGTTTCGATTTCATGGAGAAATTTTCTTTTAAAACCGAAAAAACATGGTGTTATCATCTGGTATACAAATCAGTTACTTGTGTCAATAAAAGATTATGACAACCCCTTAATGGAAATGTGAATTTTAGACATAATGCATTGGATCTTCATTGGAATAAAAAGCAAACAAAAAAATTATTGTTTAATAGAAAATAAAGGAAAACTGTCAATAAAGCGACACCAGATCAAATGATCTTATGTTATGACATTTATTTATTTAGTATTATTATTTAGTATTTATTTTTTTAGATTTTCAATGTAAGGTTTAAAACCCAATAACAATGAACATAGACCTCAATTTAGTCGATAGCTTCTGAATGCAGATTGTGTTGAAGAATACCACTTTTTGAGGTGAATTTTATGGACAGAAGAGTTTGTTTTTACAGGGGAAGGCATTTCTACCTTTCTGATATTACAGATTTTATGGTGAAAAACGTGGTTTCCTGAAAAAAGTCTTTGATTTATCGTTTATCTGCAACGGATAGGAATAGAAAAGTGATTTAACTACATTTTTGATCTAGTAAACTTAAGAGGTCTCACCTGGTTGTAAATTTTTGTTTTCTTTAATCATTTTATCTTATTTAAAAGTTTAATTTATTCTCTCTCTTCTCTTCACCTATATTTTTTATTCCTTATTTTCGCAGGGTTTGTAAACTTCAAATTAAAAGCAGATCTCTCATTCTCGTTAAATTTCAGTTTCCCATTTGTATTGATCCAGAAGGTCGAGCCATTCGTTCTGACTGCTGTGTGAAAGTGTGAGTTATATTTTGAAGTAAAAACTGTTTTTATTCTATCAAGATAATATTTCATTCATATAAATATATTGATAGAGCGTGGACAAGACGCACCTCTCCCCATAGCACGAGCTTAATGGGCCAATATTTCTCGCCGCGCCAATGAACATCAGAGGGGCCTATAGCCCATAATGTAAACCCTATGGACGATGAGATCTGAATCATGGGCTCCTAACGACCCTCCTCTCAGCTTTATATATAACAACAATATCACACCTCTCTTCTCCTAGCAGGACGATAACACTACCTTATGTCGATCTTACCCTCGGCAGCTGTCAGCTTGGATATATCTGTATCCACGCTCAAACCTAACGTCCTTTCATTGATTTGAATACAATGGAAGTTTATTCCAAAAAAAAAAAAAATCAAATACATCTGTGCTGGATCTATTCAAATTCTTTCTGAAACAAACATTCAAAAGTTCCCAAATGGTGAGTGGATGGAGCGCTACAAACGTCATAATGATGGTGACCGATTATATCAGGAAAATTATTTTATCTGGAAATTTTCTATTCTTGTTTAGCCTTCAGATGATTTCGACACTAGTGAGAGCAGCGCTGGGATCTCTTTGAGCCTAGCTTGTTTGACACTTTTCATTAAGTAACAAGTATGATGAGAAATATAGAACTAACACTGAACCTACCATGACGGATCAAATGACCCTTTTATGAATTTTTGGCAGAAGTTCTTTGAAATAACATTGATTAATTCCCTATTTTTACTTTACGGCTTTTATTACGAATGAAGTTTGTTACAAGCAAATATATGTATAAATGTGAGTTCGAATTGAATCTCATGGATATTGCTAGTTCGAATATTGCTAGTTACAGGATTTCTTTGTGAGACAACAGTTTTTTTTTTTTATTTCACTGATATTTCTTATCCATGGTTGTTTTTTTTTTTTTTTAGTAGAAATAGTTTTAGAGAAATTATATGGTTTATTACATTTTATTAAAAAAATCTAAAAGAAGCCGACGGGTGCAAAATCATATATTCGCACTAATTTATAATTTATGGTACAAAGTTATCCAATATAGCCAAAATTGTTTCTTTCAGTTTTGGTGCACATGGGACTATCTATGAGTAGCTTTTTCCGACAATGATTAGATGTCGATTTAAGTTTAACCAAACTAGATTGGTATAAAATTATTGCTGGCACTGTGGATGGTATTATAAAAGGATTTACATATTTGGGAAATTATAAAACAGAGTTTCTTCAGCTCTACTAGAAGAATACTTAGTTATTTAATTTGTTCAACAAACGGGTTTTTTGGAACCTTCTAGTACTTTAAATTTGAATTCAAATCGCGAAAAAAATTGTCAAATAAGGTACTGCGAAGAAAAACAAAACAACAACTTTTTAAAATGTGTCCCCTAGCTGCAAAACAACACACATCCATCCACACAAATTTTTCAGAAAACAAAAAACAACTGACAGTCAAACTGCATATGTTACTGAGCTCGTTTTTCATGCACTATTTTTCATTGGATGTGCACTAATGTGAAACTCATTCAATGTTAACATTGATCTTACCAATCGAGAACCTGTTTGTTTGTTTATTTCGTTTAACGTCACTTTATGCTGTTATGGCTAATCGGACGATGCTACGGTGGGAGTCCTAAATTTTGCCTATCCAGGCATCGAGAACTTGTGATTTCTTGAAAAAAAATTTTTACTCCCAAAGGTGGATGTATCGGTATTTGCAAATAGGGGACACAAATGCAAAAAATATATTTGAAGAAAATGTACATCTCTAAAGCCCATAATTTGCAAAATAAAATGCGATGTAATAAATATTAATAATCTGTATATTCATATAAGTACTTGAAATTTGTAATTTTTATTTTTATTTCGAGTTTATGAACAAAAAAAAATGGAATTTTTGCACAGAAATGTGTTCTTTCTGATCTTAAATCGAACTAACAAATATTTTTTTTCTAAACATCTTAAAATATATATTTTTTTAATACTGGACATTTGACCCGATGTGGTAGAAATATGTATATATGAAATTGAGGTAGGTTTAGTGTTAAATTACCTAAAACATATAGATCAGAGACATCTTTGCCACCCTGTCCACATTCATAACAGCCCCAGATAGGCGTGGCCTCCCTTGCCATATCAGGAGTCGTCCTTACAAGGCATCAAGGGAGGAGTCTGTAGCAACTATAAGCAAAATGGCTAATTGTACAGAAAATTACATCTTTAGATTTCATTTCATAAAATTCTTCTTCTTTTGTCATGCTCGGGCTTAAAGAATCAATGTATTGTAATCATATTACATCAAGTATCAATTGTATGGAAATACCTAACATATTCTTCTGCACGCTTATTGTGAGTCTAATGCGTAAAACTAAAAAAAAATCACTAAAATTAGTTGTACACAAAATAAAAATTATTTTTCTAAAACAATTTTAAATCGCGTGCTGTCATTTATTAAAAATGGTTTTCATATTCACCATCAGTAATTAATTTTTTCTCTTATTCAAAAAATAATTTAGTGAGCGCTATTCGCGTGAATATGAGGTTTTAGAGTGGATTAAAATGCCAACTTTACACCTAACACATGATGTGAACATATATACCCTCTAACAAAACCGGTAGGCTGTCTATAGTGGGTGACATGGATGGGGTATCAATACACGATATATCGTTGTTTATCATAAAAATAAAATATAGAACTATATATAGTTTTTATGTATGAAAAACCACTGCTGCCGTTTCCAAACATGGGGCAAGATGGGGGCAAGTAAAATAAGGTTCCAGAAGGCCGTTATAAGGAAAAAAAGGCTGAACTTTTATTCGCAACGGATCTTAGTGTTTTTTTGAGCGCTGAATCCGAATCTGAAGTTTGCTACCACGGCATCCGTCTGCTGCATACCAAAAAACGCCCGAAACAGAGGTTATTTTCGGTTTTTTACCTATAATAAGACAACGAAGGTTTTTTTCGAAGAATGTCTTTATATAGCAAATTGTAGTTGAAACCAGTGTCTACGGAATGAAAAAAACAATTTTGAAATCAGGCCCTATTTTGCGAAATTATAGTCTTGGGAACATTGTGAGATTGGCTAACTTGCTGTCAGTCCCACTTCTCCGCGAAAATACGGAGTATAACAACGTCTTATTAATATTACGAAACACTTCTTCAACCCAACAAACCCTTCTTCGTGAGAAATTGTTAATGAAGATTGATTTTCTAGAAGACGTCCTCCCCATCCTCTAGCCTTTCCGTAATATTCGTATATAGATTTCCATAAATCTTGTTCGGTAATCGATTTTTTTGTCAAAAAAAAAATAATAATAATAATAATACATTACAAAATGAAATAAAAAATTTTCTTCGTGAGAAATTGTATAATTACCACGCTGGTATTGAAGATAGATTTTCTAGAAGACGTTCGGTTGATTTTTTTGTCAAAAAAAAAATAATAATAATAATAATACATTACAAAATGAAATAAAAAATTAGAAGGTTCGGTTGATTGAGTCTCGAGCGTATATGCTAATATAAGTTTACTGTTATTGTATACTTTACGTTTGTGAAACAAAACGTAATTGCAGTAAAAGTAAAAACGTTGTTTTATATTAAGTTACATCCATGGGGTTCGAATAGAATTAAGATTTTTTAAGGGAAGACTATCACTATTACTATCACTATATCGCTAAGAAAATAAAAGACAACCTGGAGGCATTTATCTTAGGCGATAAGTCGATTAATCAGAGATTTTCTCCTGCATCCATCACTCGTTGGGGGGGGGGGGAGTTGAAGATGCAATAAAAAGATAATTGGTGGAGGTGTTTCCAAGATCCCGTTCCGATCAAATAGCCTTATTGTAAAAGAGTACCTTTTACATAACAATATTTACATTTAAATTCACGTAGGTCCTCTAATATCCGTATCGACAGGGTACCTTCACGAATTATCGGGAGCCAATAAAAATAAAACTGGGCGCTTCTCGTTAACTTTTTAATCTCCACTTCCATCCGATCCCAAAATGGTCCAATCTGTTCTACATCTCATTCATCCCGTTGTAAAATAACAAAAAAAAAAAATAAATAAATCAGGAACACGTTGTTTATCAAAGAGGGACGAAGTGTAATATAAAGTAAAGCGGTGAGGCTAGTGTTAAATTATAATGTAAATAGGCGATGGGAAGGTGTTCCAATCAAGGCACAGGTAGTCCCCTCCTTGCCACCTTGCCACCTGCCCATCGGACGTTCATTCCTCATAGTATTCGTAGTTTCGATAACATTGCCTTGTTTTTTTTATTCCAATGAGGAAGAAGACATTTTTTTTTTTTTAATATCAATTCATTGAAATTTGCAACTGTACAAAATATATACATCAAGTAAACTTGATAACTATTACAATACCATGTCAAAACTTGAAAAAACTACTCATCAGTAACACTTCAATCAAAATTCTATACTAGAAGGTCTCTAAGCCATCTTCTTTTCAGACGCCTCAGAGTATAATTGGGAATGGTGTGGGAAGCAAATTAAGAAAGTAGAAGATTTGAGAAGTTATAGAGCTTACTGTGAAAGGACAAGTGCCTGGTTTGGGAAGAATCGGCTGAGATGGCTAATGCTATCAAAGATAAATGTTTCCAGATGTATAATAAATCTATACCTAAGTTTCATAAATATTAAGTTCCCATTCTATTTTCTTGTAATAATCGAAGAGGCTTTCATTGTCAATTTGTTATCTGGACTTCCTCCTTGATGGAAAACGCAGCGAAGAGGAGATAAAGATGAGAAGGGCATTAATTGCTACTTTACGGCGTGGCCTAGGCAAAAGGAGAACCCCCACGGTCGCTCATAGCTCAGGCCCCCGCCCCCTCCTCCCCCCCCTCCTAGGGCGATCATTTCTCGCTAAAGTCCTTACTCGGGCTCAAGTATCGATCTAGCAAGATGGAGGGTCGAAACTGCAATCCGCGGCCTTGGATCAGTTAAAAACACTTAAGCAAAAGTAGGGGTGGTTATTCATACACCATATATCGAAATATCGATATTTTTTTATATCTATATCAATCAATCAATATAACTTTAATTACAATTAGAAGTTTCATTTGAGTATACATTTATATAATATTTATGGATAAGTTTATTGGTGACAAAGTATGGAGCATTGAGAATTTTTCGTAGGATTTTGGACTGTAAGGATTGGATACGAGATGAATTAGATGGTTTTTTTTAACATAATAACTCAAAACTGTACGCAATGGACAACCAGTGAATGTGAAGTTACTTTGAAACAACAGGCATGAGTCAGCACCCAGTGAGTGGTACAATCTCCAGGCGTGGAACTTAATTATTAGGGATTACTTGAGGTACGCATGATGATATAGAAGGATCAATACAATTAGGATTGATGAATTAAGTGCCACTTCTATTGAGATTATTTTATTTGAAAACTAGTTTCGAATGCTAAACATTCATCTTCAGTTCTAAAACATACAAAAATTTTTTTTCAACACATCAGTACTATGTTACATAGATTTGGATACGTAAGGTCTCCTAAACTAAAGTTTCCTAAACATAGATATATCTTTCGGATGGAGGTCAATACTTTTTTGGTGTAAAGTTTTTTCACCCCCAATAAAATTATAATATTTTAATACGCTCTAGCTCTTTTGGTGTTGCTCGAACCAAAACTCTGCTCACAGTTTCCAGAACTTCAAAGCTCCCAATTAATTACAAAATACTCATTTACATGACACTGATTAGACCAATATGGACTTACGGAGTTGAGCTTTGGGGCTCAACTAACCATCCAATGCATCCCGTATCCAATCCTTACAATCCAAAATCCTTCGAAAAATCCTCAATCCGTCTTACTTTGTCACCAATAAACTTATCCATAAAGATCTTAATGTTCCATACTTGCTGATTTATCCCAAACCAGATACCTATCCTTCCATAGTAAGCTCCATAACCACTCTAATACACTAGTCTCCCAACTTGCTTCCCACTAATAATCCTCCGAGGCGTCTGAAAAGAAGATGGCCCAGAGATCTTCTTGTGTAGATATTTATTGGAGTGCTACTCATGAGTAGTTCTTCTCAAGTTTGGCATGTTATTGTAAGCGTTTTAAACACATTTGCTTAATGTATATTGTACAGTTGTTTCCAGATCAGAAATTTAATGGAGAATACTTTTTTATATACATTTATCTCTATGACCTACCGTTTAGGAGCTATATTGGGTTGAATCAAAAAAGTCACGTTATAACGTTTTTTTCAGCCGCATCAAAAATGTAACATTTTGACACGCTCTAGATCTGTTGGTGTTACTCAGATTGGAAATTTGTTGACAGTTTCCCAATCGGAAATTTGATGGAGTATATTTTTTGTTTTATAATATTTGTAACTAGCACCTACTTTTTAGGAGCTAAATTGGTTTGAATAAAAAAAGTCATGTATGAAATTCCTATCTCCTCTCAACTTTGTTGTTTTCGAATAATCATTAATTGTTAATTTAATTTTACTACAGTGAACCCCAATTATCCGGACTCCAATTATACGGATTGATTTGAAGAAAAAAATTATATATTTTTTTGATTACATACAATTTTTTTTTTGATAGTTTATTAACAGACATTGTAGGCAATGGTTCGGAGTTCACGTAAAATACGATAGGTCCCTTCGTATTCGTTTTCATAACACAATAAAAGACGTAAAACTAAATAAACCAAGCAGCAGCTACCGGAACTGCGTCTAAGAATTAGTATAAGGGTGGAGCCCAGACACCTCATAACAGTCGAGTTTTGAGTAAACGTACTTATTGTTAGTGAATTTTTAGAAGCATAGCACATCTATACATACAAAATGGGTTTTGCCCAGCCTGGGCCGCCGTTGCGAGTGGTGTCTTTATACACTTAAAGAATTATGGCCCTTAAAAGAACACGTGTTGTATTAACTGTGTCCGAAAAACTGTCCATTGTAGAACGTCTTAGGAAGGGCGAATCTGGAAAACAAATTGGCAGGTGAATTCTGTGTCGGAACATCCACGATTTCCGACTTGTAAACTAAACTTTATTGTTGCATAAATATAATTTTATAAACTGCCACATTTTTAATTATTCAATAAAATACGTAGTTAAAACACGACATAGGTATGTCTTTTTTTTTTTTTTTTTTTTTTTTTTTTTTTTTTTTTTATTTCAATAGCTTAATTCAATAGTAAATCTGAGATTATCCGGAGTTTTTGGTGTCCGTGTGAGTTTCGGTAAAAATTAATACGGATAATCGGAGTTTCACTGTATTGATTTTTGTAATTTAATCCTTTCAATAAAATGTAAATTGACAAAAGCAGTAGGTTATAGATAGACATATCCATGGTCTATTGTTTTTTCCAGTCTAAGAGAATTTTGAAATGCGTTGGTTTATTTTTTATTTTATTTTTTCAATATTATTAGTACGAAATAACATTTAATTTTTACTTCAAAATCATATTAAGTTATATCTGAGAATGTTGTTCTTAACGAGGGTAATGAGAGCACTTCTGATAGTACGAGAGGCATTTTCGAATGATATAGGACATAGCCTAATTTATATGTTTGAAATGTATATTTATTTTAAAATAAATTATTCTCCGATTGATTTTATCATCTGAATTTAAAACAGAGAAATATGACCACTTATGAATTTTCAGGACGAAAAATTTATAAAATGATGTATATAAACTTTAAAATACCAATTCAGGCCTTACCTATTTCAATGCTGGACCGTTAATTTATTCGAGCAGCGTCCATATTGGGAGCCAACCACGGCCTACAAGATCCCAGGTGTCGGATGACACCCGATCCCCCATAATGTTCCGACGTAAGGGATACCAGAAGACACGGAGGAACTACCGATTTGTGGCTCCCTGCGTCAATCACATCCGTTCTCAATCTAATAAATACAAGGAACCTCCTCACACTAAATCAGTATCTCTCTCTTCTTTTATTTGTCCTATCGACTGAGCTCAGAGCCTTTGTTATTTCTTTTCTTAGTTCTTCATTTTTATTTTTTAATTTGGGTTTGTGGTAATTTATGTTTATTTCTACTTTTCTGAATTAAAGAAATGTTCTTTATTCAAAACTACACTGTTAATGAAATTATGTTGTAAATAATAAGAAAATTTCTGCGCCATTATCAATCCGCTTATCTTCAACAGAATACTGATCATTAAAAAATACTTTTTTTCATTTGTTTCTCTATCTACTTCCTTTTTCTTGTTGACCAGAGACGTCGTCACGGGGGATGAAATCGGGGATTGTCTCCCTCCAATAATTTAAAAACTGAAGCAATCAAGAAACTACAGATTTGTAGATCTACTTCAAGCTTCGAAATTTTGGTTAAACATTTTGCTCATAGAATTACTAAATTTAAAAAAAAATATCACTAATGCTAAATATTATTTTGCAACCAAACTTCTTTGCTTCGGAAAAAATAATTTGCGCTATCTCACATATTTCGCTACCGATTAAAACCAAATTTTAAGGTCATCTAGAAGCCGTAAAACTGCATAATTTAGCCCAAATCCGGAGGTCGCAGGATTTCTCCTTATTGAGATGTCTCAAGTTATAGCTGACCTCGGATTTTTTCATTCACATCAGTTTTTGTCCACAAAAATCTGGAGTAAACCCAATGTTATATGCATGGATAAAAAGCAGAATGTATGTTGATTCTTGTGATGCTATTACTATTGTAATCGGTTGAACACAACAGTTGTTATGTTGGCCGTTAGAAAATGCTGATGAAATCTCAACTTCAAAATTTTAACCTCCTCCAAAGTTGTAATATTTTTAATATGCGTATTTAGTGGTTTCATATATTTTTTTTTTCTCGGCTTCTATTGTTCATTGGCGGCTATAACTCTAGTTTTGCACTATTATAGATCCCTACTACCCACACAAAAATCGGCATTCAAATCTGGGAGTTACAACTCAGAACGTCCCCTGGTGAGATTGGAGCAGTGATTAAGTACTTTGTAAATAATGTTATGAAAGCAAAGGAAATTCATGCCGACACTGGGGGAATCTTCTCCTTCATATTCAACTGTTGCCAAGCGGACCAGCGAGTTTAAATTTGGCTGGAGTTTAATATAGGCCTGGAGTTATCTCAATTTCAGGATGGGATCAAGGCATTGGAACATCTCTGGACCAAATGCATTAGTCTTCAGGGAGTCTATGTTGAAAAATAAAAGCAGTCCCACCGGGGTAAGACACTCATTTCCAGCGAGGAGATATACAAATAGAGCTGCTATTGAGATAGGGTGGAGCTACAGGCAGGTGGGATTCCCCCACCACTACGCTACCCAGGGTTAACCCAGTTCCCAACTCACCAACATTATTTTAGACCGCTGCTGATGCAGGTATAGGTAATAAAATTCCTTCGAACACAGTGTGTCATTTTTTAGAAGATGATCGGTCCGGCTGAATTAATATTTCTAACAAGTCCACTTTTCTTTTTAAGACTCTTCTCTTCTTTACGAAATATTAAAAGATTCTTATTCCTTACAACTATTGAAGAAAGGTGACTATGGGCATTAGCAATGCTTACCTTCGTAGGAACAGTCTGAAGAAGTTTAGGTAATCCAGGAATAATTTTTGTTGGGTTTCAAGTAAACCCTAAAAGGAGATGGATGACCTGTCGAAATAATCCTCCTTAAAGTGCAAACTGCAAAGAATGCTTTGGGCAGAGGGAGTAAACTTTTCGCGCTTTAGAGATCTCACCCATTTATGTCTGATTTATTCATTTTTAGGAAATCTGGAATTGGGACTTAGATAATTATGCTTAAAATAAACTCCCCGTCAAAAGCACTACAACACCCATAATTCTCGATATTTTCCTGGTTTTTACCTAAATACATACTTGGTTTATATTCATATAAGTATTATTTATTTAACGAGAGACTTTAAGGATTAGATCAATGTTTTTCCCTGTTAATAACAAACGTTGAAATTTTAGATTTTTTTTTTTTTTTAAATTCCCTTCAGTCCATGTTTATCATTCATTTTGTTATTTACAAGTATGCCAAGACTAGTGGAAGCAGTCATTCAAGTCATAGGGGGCAATATGTCTTGTTAAATATAAATTAAAAAATTAAAAGTTAAAATTGTAAAAAATGAAAATTTTAAAAAGTAAGTTTTCTAACTTTTTTGTTTATTGGAAGAAATATGGTAATTTATTTTAATAAAATTTGTTTATGTCTAGTTTAGGAATGTTTATTATAAACTTCAGAACCTTTCTTTACTATGAAAAAAAAAATACATTTTTATTAAATTCAAATATTTCAAAGTGTTGCGATACTTTTGATGGGGAGTTAATTATAAAAAGTAATTGCATTTAACACCATTGCAAACTAACTTTGACTAGGTACAATGAAAGAATTTCGCGTTAGGTACTTACTAATGAAAGCTAAGGTGCTTATCATTTTTAGTCCCAGTCTTGTTGTTGTTCTTACATCCAATTGCAGCACAAAAAGGCATACTTAATGTGGAATGGATTTGTAAACAAAATAAAAACTCAGTGAGAATAGGTTTTTGTAAAAAATCAGATATGAAAAGCAAACACTGGTAACTTGCTAACTGGTAAGCAAATCATGCAGGACAAACGTGGTAAGTTTCGGAGGTGTGGGTAGCATAGTGGAGGGGGAACGAATCCCATCCCCACTCCACTCGAGACTGCTCCATTGTATATCTCCTCGCTGCTTATTTCTAGTACATTCCGAGTACTTTTCAAACCACCCTCATATGACGAAACTCACAATGGGAAAAAAAATCTTATAACTATGGATATTTAAAACACAATTGAAATTTTGATGCACGTAAACATAATGATGGGTGTTAGGCCAGAAGGGGAAATGTCCAAAAAAAAAAAATTGAAACTCAGATTTCATCACCACCTGTTTGCTTGTCCCATGTACTATCACTTATTGTGGTCTCACAGAGGCTAGAAAGAAGATTGCCGCATTTTTTAGAGATTAAGAACACTTTACCAATGCCAAAAAAATATAGACATTAATTTACATTTTCGATTTTTCAGAAGTGTTGTTACCAGACCCACCAGCCTAACACCCTTCAAATATTGTTTTGCAAACAGCTTGAAGAATTAGAAATGAGATAAATCAACCTCATGTTTATGACCAATTTGCCACGTTTAAACATTTTTTTCATTTGATGGAATCTAGAATAAGTAACATATTTACTTATTAACGAAAATATCCAACAATCCTCATTACAAAAATAACTTTGTAAAATATAACACTGGAAACACCTTGATAGCTATATAAAATATTCAAATATTTATTAAAAATGTAACTTAATAAAGTGTAAAATTAAAACTACATAAAATAAAATAAAATAATCATGACTACAGGAAAATTATAAACCTTGAGGTCAAGTGTACAATTTGTACACCTATATCCCCAAAGACTTACACTTACTGTATGCCATATTAGCTGTCTGATGTACTCAGTTATTAACCTCAAAATTACAAATGCTTCTCTTTAAAATATTTATAATTAATTGTTTTTTTTTATATATATATTTATTATTATTTGTCAATTTCTTCCACAATCATGCTTTTGTTATCGGCACTTCTACTATTACTCACACTTTACTGTTACTTGGACTTGTTATTTCATTATGACTGCACCCCTGATATTCTTCTTATATTATACTTAGGAGTCATCTATAAATTTCTTATTATAAATAAAATTGAATGATATATTATTATGAATGATATTGGTTAATTATATCGACGTATTACAAATTTTGGTTTTTAAAAATAAATATTGATTATAATATTAAGTTATTATAAAAGAAGTTATTATTTTACATTTTTTATAAACCATTATAATTAGAAACCAGCCCTAAACTGAACACCAGCTTTTGGACCCAGCAGTTTCAGTGGAATAGACTGCAACCATTTTCCTAAGTCGAATTGTAATCTTGATGATATTTCCATACTTGGTAGATTATCAGAACATCGGCAATGTTGATAGATAACAAACATATATCTGTGAAGTCCTGTTCCTTCTGGTGGTGCTGGTCCTACATAAGCTGTAAGAATAAGGGTATGAATTATTTTTTCTTCCCATGGACTTATGCAAATAAATATACATGATATGAAATAATGTTTATATATATCTTACTGAGTTTTCACTTAAGGACGGGCAACCTTATATTTTATGGGTTCATTTATAGAGCAGCTGTTTTCAATCAGCTTGTAAAAAAAATATTAAAAAAAAAATAAAAAATAGACATGTAAAAGTATTCTTAATGTCCATTAAATCAAGAAAAACGTAACTGTTCTGTGGAAAGACAGATTTAGGTCGGAAGTATGAGCTCTGATTGTTCTAGAATGTATAAATGATTTGAATTAAAGAGTTTCTAATGAATTTGTCATAAAACTAATTGTTATATCTTCTGTCAGCTATTAGAGAAAAATACATCATAAGCAAATCAGTTAGTTGTATTTGGTCATTAAATTAACTGCTATTATTTGAGAATCCAGAATTGACTCTACAAATGTTGGAAAATGGTTATTTAACCATGAAAATCATTTTTTATAACAATTTATATTTTGAAATATTTCTAGAAAAATATAAAAACTCAAGATAAAAAACTTATATACATAATTATCTTTCAAGGAGAATATTTCATATTAAAGATATTTATATGAATCAACTAACATAAAATTGGACTTATAAAATTATAATGATTATTTTTCCTACTTACGTGCTATTGATAATGATTTCATCATGTTTCCTTCTATCATATCTCCACCCTGTTACACAAATTGTTATTCTATGTGTTATTTTATAAAATAAAGGCTACACACATTATATTTTGTCTAAAGATGCATTTACACCAACCGAGCATTGTTCGCAAATAATGATTGGTTTTGTAAATGCACCTTAATATTATTTTAAAATATATCACAATAAATACTGAAATACTGGCATTAACAGATTATAATAAAAGATAAAATTAAACAGGACTTTCATGAGAAACAAAATTTATTATTAACTTTTACTCTTTGTCGTAAACCTACAACTTTCTGTCCGACAGTATTCTTTAATATGTTTCATTAATCCCCGTTGAACAGATCCATTAGCTAGAACATCATTTGGACTAACGTTTTACTTGGAATCCACTTAAAATACTAAAACGACAAGAAACTGCCAACAAACTGCAAACAATTGACTTGATAAATGTTGAAAGCTTACAATAAATTACTAAAGACTCATTTTCATGACAGTTATTAGACCTGATATAAAAACTCATTTATATCTAAAACAAAAACAAATTTAATGAGGAAGTATAATAAATTCCATTTAAAAACTTTAATCAATTATTTTAAGATTTTTGCTGAATGGCTAAGTCACAGTATTAGGTATAAAACAATTAAATTTAATAATAATTATTCTTATATCTAATAGCAACAGATTATTATGTTTATAATTTCTGTGCCTAATTATGTTTATAATGTCTGTGAAATTATAAATGTCATTGCCAATACAATATTCTTACCTTTATATTGGCTTGAAGCATGTGGAGATAATAAGTTCCATTGGGATGATCAGGAGCGTCAGGGTCGAGGACAAATACAGTGTACTTTTGGTGCTGTAATTAAATGACATTTTATGGATCATAAATACATAGATGAAGTTGTCTACTAATACAAATAAAGAAGAAGATGGTTGATGGTGTTGTCAGATTAATAAGAATAATTTCATTTTTATTAGAAAAATTTTACCCTATTATATTTTTATGTTTGGGCCAACAAAACATGACTTTTTCAAGACTAAAGCATAGCTCACAGGATTATAAACATCTAATTTTTACAGCTGCCATCCTTCGAGTTGTTTTCTCCCAAAATAAGGACTGTGATATAAGACAATACTTTGCACATGATAAAATTATTCCACCCTCAGTGTGCTTGTGGTCATTTCGAAATTTCAGTCATATAAGATTAAAACACAACTAAAAACAGTTCACTTTCCTTTAATCTTTCCATTTGGATTATTGTAATTTTATGACCCAGATAAATTTTTAATTTCTTACACTGAATAGTGTCAAAACTCAGGTATTCAAATGGTAATAAGCTGTATATCCTGAACCATTTTGCTGGTGAAACTCTAAATATAGCATTATTGATAAATATTACGTTTAAAATCTTTCTATTTTAAACAACTATTAAACAAAATATTTTGTTGGTTATAATTTTTATTCCCAAATCCACTCAGATGGTTAGTGCCGCATAACTCTTACACCTTCCACTTCCAGTTTCAGTTTCATTTTTATATATGTTATAATTTACTAAACGTTAAATTTATAATAGGTATTTGGGAATTAAAGTTCGAATAACAGAATAATTAAAGTTTAATAAAACAGAATATTATATTAAATAATATATGAATCCAATAAATATTGGTTTATTGTCTACTTCATGTTCAGTAATTATTATTAAACAAGTATGAAAGTATTATCATATTCATAATAATAATAATAAACCACAAGGGGTCATTTTGAAGAGAACATTGAATACATAAGGAATCAATATAAGTATGTGATGATAGTTTATTGTTCATTTCATGTCTTTGTTTGTTTGTTTTTTTTACTAATTTCTTTTTTTATTTAATAAAGCTTTCTCACTCAAGAGTAATGAATAATATGGATGAAAGTAAAAAAAATATAAATGAAGTTGGCAAAAATAAAAATAACAGCCTCTTTCTACACAAGAAATGAAATAAAAAATAATAAATGATAATATACAATTTTGTTTTTAATTAAAGACTTTTTTACAACAGTCTGTCATATATCTTCACCAAAAATAAGTTAATTCCATTTTGTCTGTCCGACCAGTTTCCCTCACACATTCCCTTATTCATCATTCCATCCATTACGCCCCCAACACAATGTCTTCTAGAGTGACCTTTCTTCCCTTATCTTTCCGAGCTCCATTCAAAACTTATTTTTGGCCATCGCTCCTCTCCCATCCTCATAACATGCCCAAAACACTTTAGCCTCATAGTCTCAATGGTGTAGAGGATGCTATCCATTTGTTCCACTTTCTGTCTAATTTCAGTGTTTGGAACTTTCTGAAGCCACAATACTGTGCAGGAACATCTCCAATAATCCATTTCAAGGGCTAGAAGTCTTTTGGCCTGAATAAAGTGTTATACTTTCTAGGAATTAATTAAATATATAGTTAGTCGATACCATATCCACCAGTAACATTGGCATGATTATGAGAACAATATAGCCTTGAAACGTCGCCAAAATAGTTGTTTTTATTTATTGCCTGAACCTCAAGAACCTTACTTAACATATATAGGGGAAGGTGCTGTACCTGTGGACAATTTTCACTCATAAATTTTTCTAATTTTTGGTGCTTTATTTATCTGAGTGTTTATTATACCATTAGATAAGAAATTTAAGGGGCTATCGAACTCTGGTGTCTTTATTTTGAAAAGTAATTTTATTTTTACAGAAAATTATGTTTTGTAACTTACTGATTAGTGTCCATAGGTACCTTCCCGCTTTGTACTTGTGGACAATAGTGGTTGTACCAATAGACATTTATTTTTTCATAGGTTTATAGGGATAATTAAAATGATATTTAGAGAAACACATCAGCAATAAGTTTTTATAAAATATACTAAACAAAATAGAATATTTAAACAAGAAAAGCCAACTTGATTATTAAACGAGAAGGCCGACTAAAAAGGTGACAATAATAAATTTGGCATATGAAAGTAAATAGAAACTTAACTTTTTTAAAACCTTTTAACAAAAATAAATGTTTTATGTACCTATAGTTATTATTAAAGAGTGTCACAGACTTTTTTAATGAAAAAAATCGAATCATTAGAGATTGTATCCATCAAAAGATGTAGAAAAATGTAATTGTTTACATAATCTCCCAGTGCCAGTTATAAAAGATGGCAGTGGTAATTTTCTTTTGATATCTCTTATTCCAATTTCATAATCAGCAGCGATGTCTGGAAGAATAAATTTTAGGGTTCTACCATTTGATGAAATTTTCTTCAAGTAGCAAATGTTGAAAGTGAACGAGTCTACTTTTTCTTTGATCAAAGCTATAGAATGCTTTACAACACAAAACATAGCTACCAACATATATTTCTTCATCTTCAATTTATTTAACTTGCTCATAATCATTCATCAATTCATCCAAAAAATTACAATCTTCGCTTGATGGATCAGCCAAAATCAAATTTGTGAAATCACTATCTTCACTAGTTGAATAGCTTGTTATAAATAGTGAATGGCGAGTTTTCTCCTCTTAAAAAAAAGTTTATAGGAATAGTAGATATCCAAATTTAGGCATTTTATATCAGGCAGAATGCCTACAAACTTTTCCGCAATATTTATAATTGAAATAATGAATTAATAAACAAAAAGAAAAATCTGTTGTACCTGTGGACACTTTACTATCTGTCCACAGGTTCAGCTTGCAATGGTGTCCACAGGTACAACTGAACGCCATGTTGTGCGAAAAGCTCTGTTTCACAAAACCCGTAAGTGATAACTGATATGTAAATGTATGAAGTTATGATATATTTATTGGACAACTCAAAGAAATATTACTATCTAGAAAACTTTTAAGTATAGGTCTTAAAAAAAATAATAATCACTGGTTGGATTGGTCAGCATTCGGAAGAAAAAACTTAAAAATAATAATTTCTACTAAACTGTTGATCTAACAATCTTGGAAACACACGTGCAACTGTAGGAAGATGCTTGCAGCACAACCAATCTAACAATTTCAATTTCCCTCCTCCCACTTTCTCTTAAATCTCTTAAATGTCCACTGGTACAACTGTGATTTAGGTACAGCACCTTCCCCTATATATTGTTTTTAGGGACACAAAAATAAAATAAAATAGGATAGTAACTGTAGAAACAAATAAACTAAAACAGAGAAAGAAAAAAAAAATTAGATACAATTATAATGTAAATATAATATTTATAAGCATCATGTAGAAATCCTGAACCAAGGATATCCCTCCACTATGAGAGGGTAAATAAGGCTCAAAGAGATCCCAGCGCTGCTCTCTCAGTTGAGTCTCCAGCAGAATCCAGTAGAGGCTGAGCGAGAGCGTTATGGCACAGTGGTTTAGGACATGAGTCTGGAAGCTAGCTAATGTCAGAACTCCATGTTACATGTCTTGACAGGATAAATTAAGTTATAAACTCAATTAATTTATATTTCCTTGTTATTATTGAAACTCTTGAGTGTAGTTATTATTAACGGCTAGTGACAGTATGTTTATTGGAATGTAGAAGACTAACCTTACTCTTCCAAAAGAAATGAAGAAAACGTTGAAATAAACTGAGAGTTCACAATTGATAAAAAGGTACGGACATATGGACAGAGTTGAAATAGGATACTAGTAACATTTTATTAAAAAGCTTTAACTGTTAATTGGAAAATCATTGTGGTAAAGCAACAGAGGTTAAGGTTGGTTTTGAATTGATGAAGATGTCCGTCCTTTGCTTCTCTGGGCTTGATTCTACAGGTACTGTCAGTGTCATCAACAATGGAAAGTGTGTGGAATGAAAAGTTAGGTTGTAGGTTGTCTTCATATTAATGCTATAATGAGTTAGTCCAGCATGATATAATGACTTCCTTCCTTCTATTATTAATTTAATAGTACTGAAAAAAAAAAAATGAAAGCTCGTGCATTTGATCAAAATGTCATTGAGAAGATTAGGCTGTAGCTATTAATCTTGTAACGTATATTAATCGTCGTAAAAAGGTAATGACAGTAAAACTGCCACATTAAATCGGTATGGCACTAATATAGCTTTTCCGTTTTCCTGCAACCATTGTCATTGCGAGTTACTGTCATCATCGTCAATTTAAAATTTCCTCTTTATGACATATCGTTCGGAAAGCGAATATTAATATTTTAATACATGAAAAATACTGGTCAAGGGGTGGTGGAAGTTTAGGTAATGGTCTGAATTTCAAAAATAGATTAGCGGTAGGGTAGATAGAGATTATTAACTTCGTTACAGATATCTGATGCAATGTAGTTGCTTATCATTTTCTGTTTTACTAATAGGTCTCTCTGATGGAATCAGAGATCACCTGTGGTGTAGTGATTAGCTTAGCAACCTACTAAACCCAAGATCGCGGGTTCGCATCCCGGCAGATGACCTTAGGATTTTTTAAAGGGAGTAAAAAATCCTTAGCTATGCCGTCCTTCGGAAGGGACGTAAAATGGGGGTCCCGAGCCTGTGCGATGTCAGGTACTCCTTAAAGATCCCTATCCTAATTATACCTGGATAGGCAAAATTTAGGACTCCCACCGTAGCATCGTCCGATTAGCCATAGCAGCATAAAGTGACGTTAAACGAAATAAACAATCTGATGGAATCTCTCCAACTTTTAGGTTCTCTTTGTTTAATCGTTATTTAATAATTTTAACCACCTGTTTTACTTATAATCCTCCCTCAGAAAAAATGAGTGTTTTAAATGTAAAAATCAAGATTTATTTTTATCCCACTTAGATTATTTTTAATAATCAAAATAAAAAGCATTATTCTCTGTCACCTGGAAGCCATAGGTATAATTCTTGGTGTTATCACTCTTTGGGATTTGAATCGACCCCGCGGTCTCCTTCCGATGGATCAATCTTCCACTACCTTTCACAAATCTCATTTCACCTCCATTCAACAAATATGATCGAGATCTTTAGCTCCAATGATTCTAGCTCCCTTCTGATCTTTTCAATCCTGGCACGGTTTCTCCTTTTTTTTTTTAATACGGCTCTCGTTAGGAATTTCATTTATGTACTTTCAACCGGCTGGCTTGCTTATCCAACATTACCCTGCTTTCATTACCGTTAGTGAACGTTGGGAGGTACACAGACTTGTATATATGCTCATATTCCATTTCCTAATGACCGTCCAAGCAGTTCGGTTCTCAGGAATTTTATGGATTTCATCCATAAATATGATAAATAAAAGAGAACTCAAGCTGTCTACCTGCCTTTCGCCTTTTCTATAGGCAAAGAGTTGGACTCCTTTACATTGATCCTTACAACTTTTGATTCCTGATAGGCTGATTTAAATGCTGTAATAAAATCTCCTGGGAAACTTTTTTTTTCAAAGCATTGCATATTTATTTTCTTGGACAAGAGTCAAACACTTTTTTTTTTTTTTTTTTTTTTTTTTTTTTTTTTTTTTTTTTTTTTTTTTTTTTTTTTTTTTTTTTTTTTTTTTTTTTTTTTTTTTTTTTTTTTTTTTTTTTTTTTTTTTTTTTTTTGAGGTCCAGAAATTCCATGTGTACTTTCCTTATCCTGTTTCAATCTTTCTCTGCGATGCTTTTTATTGTGAAGATGTGGTCCTGAGTCTGGTTTCCGGGACGAAAGCCTTCCTGTTCTATCTGGTCTGAACTATACACCAGATGAGTGAAAAGTTCGATTCCATCCAAACCATCTAGTTTTTCTTTTGTAAGTCTAGAGGTGTGGAACACGCCGTAGTCTCGTTGAAACTAACTTGGATATCGCTGAACCAAAATATCGTACAATCTCTGCAATTGATTATCACCTTAAAACATTTTCATGTGGAAGTGAATTTTATATTGAGCAAAGTCAGGTTTGACATCGAGAACTGAGACAGATATTAAACTCATTTCTTTAATCAAGTGATGAAATATTTAAGAGACATAAAGGTTTATAAACTTATGCGAATTTTTTAAGCTAATTTTTATAATGAACATTCTGTGATATTTTTACGACTAAACTTGCTATTAACAAAATAATGGCGCATTTATGCAGTAGGACCGTAAAATAAATAAAGTCTGGTCTAAATAAAGATATGATTAATACAAATATGAAATTTGACTTTTTAGATTACGGACCATTGTCAGTTTTCCTTTTTCATTATTTTGACATGGATATTTCTTTCGGCTTGGGTCTATACTTTTTTGGTGTAACGCTTTAACACTCAAAAATGTAACATTTTGTAACGCTATAGCTCTGTTGGTATTGCTCGGATCGGAAATAGTTGACAAATATATTATCAGAAATTTAATGGAAAATATTTTTTGTTACATAACCTTTGTCGCTAAGACCTTCCATTTAGGAGCTAAATTGTTTTGAATGAAAAAAAAATCACGTTTGAAATTCCTAATTTCTCTCAACTTTATTTCGAATACTGGCTATAATAATATTTGATCCTTATATTCCTGGGAAAATTTGGGAAATTCCTTTGGGAAAAGCATCAGATTATAGATACACATATCCATTTTTATATATACCTTATTAAGAAATCTATAATGAGGTAAATAAATATACCTTTACAGCTTTCGGGTAAGAAATGTTGGGCGCTTTCTGCCAATCTTTCTTATCATAAATGGTGTTGCAGTTGTCCGCGAAGAGTTTTATTTTTTGGTCCATCGAAGTGACTAAGATACCACCTCCAAAGCTGCAGGCTGAATCCCAGGAAGCCAAGGGAGCGAGGTAGCACACGGAGAGCGGCGCCAGGGCCAGCATGATCCCCAGCGTCCCGAAGAGGATCATCATTGCTACCAGGAAGTGGGTTTTAGGAGAGACGTCGGCGTACTTTGTCGACATCTGCAACAAGATCATGTTTTTATATAGCCGCTGCGTTAGGAGGGGGTAGGAGGAACCGACCTTCCTTTAATATTACACAAAAATATTAATTGGAAATAATATTATGAATTATATGAATAAGGGTCATTTCAAAATGTGATCGATTCCGCTAATATTATTGATAGTTTTTTAGTACATAATTACGTTATTATTATACATACATTGATTCTTCACCCTGATGAAAAAAAAAACTAAACTTTAATATCGTAATAAATAAAAGAATATCAACCCAGAATTTATAACAGTCTCTTGAAAAATCTGCGAGCCAAACGTTAAATAGTTGAAGATATGAACTTGCTAATGGAAAATGTACTACTAGAATTATTATTCCCAACTGCCTACTCTGAAGCAGTAAAAAAATAAATGCGGCCAGAACAGCGCAGTCATTAAAGGATTTCTGTTATCCCAGAATATATCCATATTTTTCATCTCATTACATGATCACACTAAATAATGATAAATAAATTCATTGCAATGTATTCAAAAAGTTCATATCTTTAAAGTTAACATTTTTTCCCATTCAGGGCCGCTGAGAGGGTTGGGGAGGCAAAATGGCGATTTATCATTTATTAATCAAACATTGTAGTTTATTAATACAAAATAAAAATTGTATTTTTTGGATGATGTTGGGAGGGGAGAAGCAGAGGGGACCCGGGCCAATATAATTCTCCCGAGGCCCGGATCCGATGAATAACTTGTTTTAGAGTATCAAATAATAAAATCAATCGCTATTAACTGACAATTCTCTAAATGGCACCGATTACAATAGAATAGTTAGACACGACAGCTTTGCAAAAAGAATAACCAATAAATCAGATAGATCATGCACCCATACAGTCCATTCAATGACGACCGAAAATTGGGTGTACAGTGTGTTTTCTGTAATCCAAAAACGGCCTGGGAACAGAAAAGGGGAGGGAGGGCAAAAGGTCCCAATTATTTCATGTATTCTCAGTTTTTCGCTCATAAGACATGACTGTTTACTAAATTAAAGTTAATTAAATTCTCTACAAATTGTACCTCAAACACTTTTTCATTTTCCGTACCGTTTCCGTTTGCGCTTGGCAAATATGAAAATTTACCAAATGCGATTTTCACCTCGCATTCTTTTTCTATATCTTCCGAACCGTTCTTCCTATGAAAAAATCGCTAATGATCAATGCTTTAGAGCATTAAATTTACTTCAAAAAAATGTAAATATATTCCTATTCACCTTTAACCTGGTAAAAATTATACCAATTTTAATGTTTTTTTTGGTAAGATGTGGTATTTAGCAGTGGTCTTATTTAATGAAACTCAACGCCTCATATAAGTCTATATACGCGTTACGTATTCTAATTAATCGTATACAATGTACTTTAATGATACATTCTCACACAGTAAAGGCTAGTTCGCATTATGCTAGTATTTTAGTCTTGTAGCAAGTAATTTAGTAGTTAAATTACCCGCTACTGCCTTAAAATCGTTCGCACCTCCACTTAAGTGTTTAGTTTAGTTCCAGTACAGTTAACAAGTGAGTGGTGTTTTGTAAGATGAACAGTCTACAGAGCAATAAAGTAAATCAACTGATTAAGTTAATCTTAACAGCGATTTTAGAAGAGGTAGATAAGGAACTTTGTATGATTTATAAAAAGAAGCTATGGATTTTATGTTTTATGTTTTACTTGTTTGTTTTTATAATGCGGGAACTTAATATTCCACAAGCATTCATGTTCAAGGTATTTGGAAACAAATTTAAAGTTGTTTCTTCACTCCAGCAAAACAACATGTTTACTACTAATGAAGTCGACTAAACGCAACAGGTTCCAACTTGTTTAGTCGGTGCGCCAGTGAGCATAGACGTGGTGGGGGGTGCTACTCGCACGAGAAGAATAGAGTAAAATGGATCGACTAAACTAAATTCCTTACTAAACTACTCGACTAAATTTTTAGTGTTCAGGCACTTTTAGCTACTAGACTAAAATACTAGCATAATGCGAACTAGCCTTAAGGCCTTGTTCGCATTAGGCTAGTATTTTAGTCGAGTAGCAAGTAATTTAGTAGCTAAAAGTGTCTGAACACAAAAATTTAGTCGAGTAGTTTAGTTTAGTCGATCCATTTTACTCTATTTTTCTCGGGCGAGTAGCGAGTAGCACCCCCCACCACGTCTATCTCACTGGCGCACCGGCTAAACAAGTTAGAACCTGTTGCGTTTTGTCAAGTTCATTAGTAGTTAGTGCATAATTTTATTATTTTATTTCAACAGCATATTTATTACTATAGTATAATAAGTTGTTAGTTATTATTATCAAAGTATTCTTTGGGATGTTCCAATCTTCGAATGCTAATTCCTTGAGAAGACAATTAGTAGCTCCCTTCTTTCGATCTATTTTGGTATCCACAAAGCTTCTTTTAATCAATCACACAAATTTCCTTATCTACCTCTTCTAAAATCGCTGTTAAGATTAACTTAATCAGTTGATTTACTTTATTGCGCTGTTGGATGTTCATCTTACAAAACACCACTCCTTAACTCTACTGGAACTAAACTAAACACTAAAGTGGAAGTGCGAACGATTTTGGGGCAGTAGCGAGTAATTCAGCTACTAAATTACTTGCTACTAGACTAAAATACTAGCATAATGCGAACTAGCCTTAAGAGTCCCAAAACTAAAATAAGTCGCACTTCTTCACGAAAACACGTTTTTTGGTTCTCTTTACACTATAACTCCGAAACTATTAATCCCACTCAAAATTTCATTTTTCGTCTAAAAGCTGATTAAATTTACTATTAGATTATATATATTTAATTTTGATCATTTTCCGTAAAATAATCACATTTGTCAGCGTATATCTCGGAAACGGAACGGAATACGAAAAAAGTGTTTAAGGTACAATTTGTAGGGAATTTAATTAACTTTAATTTATATAATTATGTCTTATTATAACATCTATAAGTAAGGTTTTGAGTACGGCGCACCATTTTTGAGATATGAGCGAAAAACTGGGAATATTTGGAAAAATTGGATCCTTTTGCCCTTCCGTCCCCTTCTTTCTTTTCCCAGGCCCAAAATCGCCAGGACTTTTAGTATGTTAACTTCCTGCCCTGAACATATTTCCCATGAAAAACCTTGGATTACAGAAAAGGCACTCTACACCCAATTCTCGGCCTTCATTGAATGGACTATATGGGTGCTTGATCTATCTGATTTATTGGTTATTCTTTTTGCAAAGCTGTCGTGTTTACCAATTCTATTGTAATTGGTGGCATTTAGAGAAAAATTGTCAGTTAATAGTGACTTATATTTTTATTTGATACTCAAACAATTTATGCATGGGATCAGGATCGACTTGATAAATTGTTAACTTTAAACATATGAACCTTTTGTATAAATTGCTATGAATTTATTTAGTGGTGAGGAAACAATTTTGATCATAAAAATTATTCCTGATTATTTACATATTAGCATTCCCCGCCGCGGCTTCGCTCGCTCTTATAAATGAAGAACTTAGATCATTTCAACTAATAATTGAGTTTTCTTTATTCGTCAAATAAAAATCTTGATTGTAGAAAGCATAAAAAAAATTTAATAAGACATTTAAATAAACTACATAGAGGAATCTACATATTTTTAATCACAATTTAATTTAAAATCAGTAAGATTTATTATTGCTTAACCTTCCATAAACTAAGAAGATGATTTAGTTCTGGTTCAAAATGGTTCATTATTTTTCTTGGTCACAAACGAAAAATTGCTTTTCTTTTTATGTACCAGTAAGGATATTGTACTGATCTAAATCGTAATACGAACTAAGCTGGGATGTTTCCAGGTCATCCTCTACCATCATCATCCTTCCTCGCTCCAGAATGCTCGTTGCCTTTTCTAGTATCTCTTCACCTCCACTCTCTCCAAACGACCTCCTCTTATATCTTGAGTTCACGCTATTACTCCTCTCTCCCCTCCTTTTTCACATTGAACTTTGGAATATATTTAGCGCGATATTCTTTGTCGATAACTTTATATGTATGTGCTTTCTAATTTGCCAGGAGGATCTGCCAGTTCTACTAAATAAACAAGTAATAGAGCACAGGGGTACAGTCTCAATGAATTCGCCTTAATGGTACAGCTAACTCTTAACTCTTAACCTCTTAACCTTTACCAAAATGATAATTGTTTTGTTTGTGTCGCTGACAACTTAAAACATACAGCTCAATGAAGACGAAAAAAAAAGTTTATCAGCTTGACAATGTACTCTTCTACGCATCATTATCCAGTAACCAGGAGAAAAATTAGAGTGAATATATGAAATAAATGTGAAATTTTTTTTGTTTTTTTTATTTTTTTTATTTATTTATTTATTAATTTTTTTTTAGAGGGGCGGGGGGGGGGGGGGGGTGGTAAATGCTGCATCAAAATTTTAACGAATAAATAATATACAGCTTTCCGAAATAAAATCCAATCCAACAAATCCGAAACGCAAGAAACATGGATTCTTTTTTCATTTCATAAATTTTCAACAAGATGTTTCATACAGTTTTGTATTTCAAATCGATTGTTTAGTCGCTAGTGAGTAAGTAAATTTCCAAATTTCTTTTTATCGTTGGTATGGCAAAAAAAAAAAACTTATTAAAAATATAAATTGCAAGAAATGTAATGTAGTTTATGAGGTTATTTTAAAAAGTATGAGGGTTTTTTTTTTCTATAAAATTGTATTGTTTATTTTTTGAACTCTCAAGTTTTTTTAGGAAGGGGAGTCGGTCAAATTCGGATTCAGCACTCCATAAAACATAAAAATGACCTGAAAAAAAAAATTGTTATATTTTTAACCACCCAACTACCTTGTTAATGGTCGGCCATTTATAAATATTCGATGATTGGTCACGTGATCTTATGTGGATGAGCGACAAAATAGTGGCTAGACTTTATATGATGCTTCCTGATGGTGCTGGACGGAGAGATGCAGTAGGCTAGGATTTTAGGTGACTGAGGATCTCTATGTTCCAAGCAAAAGAATGGCTAAAATGGTTAGCAGCTTTAGAGTACCTCCTGGGAGAACTGTACATTTCATATTTTTACCAAGCTATAACAGGCATATGGCAGTGTAAATAGAAAAGAAGCTTTAGATAATTTAAGAGCACTCGGTGTACCTTGTAAATTAATTAGGCTAATAAGAATGACGTGGTAAAACTCGAAATTTCAAGTTAAAATTAAAAATTCACTGTCGGAGGAATTCAAAGTAGATAGGGGCTTAAGGCAGGGGGACTCCTTATCTAGTGAGATCTTTAACCTCTTTTTACAGCGAGCTGTGCGGGCTATGAGGACGAACCCGATGGCACCATCTACAACAGATTAGCTCAACACTTGGAATACGCTGATGAAGCACTGATCACAGCGAGGACTAAAGCGGCCCTTGGAGGAATTTTTCAAGAACTGTAAGGAGCTTGTAAAAAACGCGGTTTGCGAATCAACAAAACGAAAACTAAATATATGTTAACTTCTAAAACCCAGCCACAACAAGAACAAATCCAGTTCAGGGCGTACAGCTTCCCAGCGTGTGAAGAATTTAAATACTTAGGGTCGCTTGTAACAAGTAATAATGATGGTAGCGCGGAAATCATGGGACGATTAGCGGCACGCAACAGATGAGTGTTTGCAGCTCATAAAGTTCTTACATTTAATGATTTATCGCGTAAGGATTAAATAACAGCCTATAAAACCATTATTAGACCCGTCGTTACATACGCGAGTGAAACATGGGTGCTTACAAAAAGATGTGAAAAGCTCCTCGGCGGGGTTTGGGAGAGGAAAATATTTAGAAAGATAATTGGCCCAAAGTGTTTAAATGATGAATGGAAAATAAGAAAAAATGATGAACTAATGGCATTGTTTGAAGAGCCCAGCTATAGTCCCCCAACTAAAAAAAGCAAGATTGAGGTGGTTGGGACATGTTGAGAGGATGCCTACTGATAGATTACCTCAAAAAAGGTTTTAGGATTCGGCCGCTTTCGATTGAGGTGGCTAATGAGATGGAGCAAGACCTCCGAGAGGCAGAAGTAAGAGGATGGCGCCGCAAGGCCGCGGACCGAGATGTAGGGAGAAAACTTATTGAGGAGGTCCTGGTCCTGCTTTAAGGACTGTTGCCCCTAAAAATAAATAAATAAACAAGTAAATTTAACTAACCATAAATATCAGTTAGGTAACCCTTTACCATTTGTTCGACTATTCAACTCCTTGTAGAAATATACGAAAATCCGCTGCTTAGTGCTTCAAAACTACCTGCTGAAGCATCCATTATGAACGGACGAAAAACACTTTACATGGCCGATCAGCAAGTCATAAATTAGTTGCAATCTAACTGAACCAAAAGAAAAAACTTTTATATGCAAAAAAAAAAAATAAATAATAATAATAATAATAATAGCCAAATTGAATTCTGAGAGCAGGTCTTGTTGACTAAAGAGTGCCAAGTAGATCTGTTTTTCCAAAGAGACTATGTGCGGATGAGAACGAATAAAGAGCTGAGTGCCTAATGTTGAATACAGATGAGATTCTGTGATGGTTTGGAGATGAATAGGGGCCTCTGGGGTGGGAAAATTGAAGAGATAATGGACTATGTCAAATATATAGCAGGGTGGCATTTGAAAGAGTGTTCACCGACCGCTTTTGAAAAATTAGGGCGAACGTCTTCACACAAGACAATGATCCCGAACATACTGCTTGGAAATCTAAGATGTGGTTGCAGCCTTTTTAGACTATCATTATTATTATTATTATTATTGATGATGATTATTCCCTTTTTAAGACAGCGAATGAACTTGAATGCCTTCATGACTCCTTAGTCCTTTCGTTGTTCCTTCGCTCCTCCCTAACTCTCTTCAGGCGTTCACTGTTCTCTCTTCCGTTCTTCGGTCCACTTGCTTGTTAATTTTTTTGTTAGAAATAAGCATTTTTTGTTATACGTATTTTTGAAAAATAATTTTGTTCGCATATATTTGAAATATAGTAAGTGGTTTTGTTACTGATGCCTTTTGTAAACCTTTAAATAACTCAGAATAAACAAAAATAGTAAAAGTATTTTGGTGTACGAATACTTTCTACAATAGCTGATTATGTGTTTACACATACCCTCCAATTAGCAAATTGCCCATCCAGGAAGTATCGTTCGTATAAAGTTGGAGATGCGTGATCTTCATTCATCTTTTCCATCGTTTTTTCGAAGACTGGTTTTGAAATTTATATTAGGAAAAAAACTAATAACACTGAGCACTATGTCTATTGGAACCTGTAATCAAACATTATCTATAACCTAAACCAATTTTAGGCTAACTTTCTTAAAGCATGTGTTCTTTATTCTTGTCACAGCTAAAGACAACATCCAATTAATTTTAACTATTCAGGTATAATTTATACATTTTCCGAATGCTAATGGTTCTAACATTCCTAGATGTGTTTAAAAAATAATTAACTTGTAACGCCATATTTGTCAGTTTTTTTATTAACTTTTTTCGTAGTGTAATTAATTTCGAAGCATCACTCTGGCTAGCACAGTTTGATAACCTGTTGGAAGCCCGTTCTCCATTTTCTAGAAGGAGTTCATGACGACGTTAAACTAGATTTAACAACTTTCAGCAAACGGGATCCCGTATATAGCATTTTCAAGTCTATTTGAACCTTTTCCAAGTCAACTGTAACCTTTCACAAATCAAATGTAACCCTTTCCACATGGAGTTATAGTAAGTACTATGGAGAGGCCCTTCCCGTATATTGTTCCGTGAGGAGCGAGACCAAAAACTAACCGGCCAGGCCACAATGCCCAACTGGCGACTTGCAATCCACCGGGGCTAGGCCAATTCAAAGGGTTCGTAATAAATAAAACATGTAAATCGCTACAGTAAATAAATCACTATTATAAAATAACAGCAGTATAAAGCCTAGGAAACCAAAATTTGAACTGATAAGAGGTTAATGTACTGATAATACGGTTCACACCAAAATGGCTGCCTGCCTTGGCTATTGAGAGGTAAGCCCCCTCCACTTGTCTATAACTCCATGCCTTTCCAAGTCAAATGTAACTCTTTCCAAATCAATTGTCGCCCTTTTTATTTTCATTTTAATCGTTTCCCTTTCAATTGTCACCCTCGAAAATGTTTTCAAAATGTAATGAACTATGGACGGGCTAAGGTAAGACCTCAGAACTCAGCGGGATATATCAAAGACAGTATTTTAATTTCAAAATTTAAGGTCAAAATATGGGTGGAGTTAGGGTCTCTCAACTCGTAAGGATAAATCATTAAAACCTTTTTTTCACAACTTTTGCTAGAACAGAGATAAGAAGGAAAAGATTGAAAAAACAAATTATCAATCTACTTTATATTCTTCCGTTCCGTTCTTCAATTATTTTTCGATAATTTTATAAATTTCACTGTAAAGATAATATTTTGTGAGGAATTGAGAATTATATCTATATTTTTACTATTACAGCCAAGAATAGTAGGGGGTATCTTTGTAATCGTGCTTCCTGAAAATAACTATCCCATCGAGGGCTGTCCTCTAGAATGTGTCTAATCATTAATTCTATGTTATTCCACGTTCGCGCATCGGTCGATTGTCCTTTGATATAACCATGAGTGACTCGTGTATAGCCTATTTTCAGTCTAGTTATTGAAAAAAAAAAAAAAAAAAATTAAATTGTTTAATGAAATAAACCTTAAATGAAAATTTTTTAAAAAATTAATATCATATTTTCATTTACAACATAAAGTTTAATGAACCAAATTACCCTGGCCATTAAGAGTTAAATAGTTTTATATAAACAAGATTAGATAATGTCAGAATTATCTTACTGTCATATCATACAGAGTTGAATTTATATTATTATTTATTTATAGAATACATTTTTCCCCTATATATTGTAAATAAAAAATAATTAAAAAACATATGCTGATTAATTAATTATTGTACCATTGTGAAATCTATTATATATTTGTCAAATACCACTCACTCACTTAACACGAAATCTCAGAAACCACCGAACGGATTGGAATGAAATTCGATATGTAGATTCGTCTAGGGCTGTAGGTGCTCGCTAAGAAAGGAATTTTAAAAAATCGGCCTGGATCGCGGCTAATTTGCGAAAAATGCGATTTCAATTTTTATTGGGTGAATAATAAAAGATTAATTATCATATGGTATTTGGATATAAGCTAAGTTAAAAAATAGGTTAGATCTTTAAGCCGCAAACTTTGACCACCGTTTAAGTTCCTTATAGTTGTAAACAAACAAAAATACGATCGATGTCGAAACCTTATAATATTGGTACTTTCTGTGAACTCATGGTAGCTGCAGAGGTTACTTACAATTTACAGTTTGAGTTGTTTCGTGAAGAGAAGCTATTATAAGACTTATGTTAAAGAGGAGGTTAAAAGACTTATGTTCTCTGGTGATGACATGTAAAGCCAGTTCGATGTAGGGACAAAAAACAGATAAGAATCAATAGTTATACCAAATGTATGATTCTCTTTAGTATTGTATCATGTTCTACCATGGAGAAGAAAGGTACAGCATTAACATCCCTCAGCGTGACCCAAACTCCAATACATCACTTAAGAAAACTGTGTCTGCAGCTGATTTTTACGCCTAAATGTTAGTGGAGCGAGGAGGTGAAGAACCTTATTTACTTTAATTTCGTTATCTCCTCAACCAATTTATGCTTGATAAGTACGCAAATATAGAAACAGAAAGACTAAACTTTCTTCAAAAAAGTTGAGAAGTTAAGACTATATTCACTTAAAGTATGCCATAACAAAAGCTGATGGTCTGGTATCAGAGCTGGGTAAGATGGTAGTGCTGCCTCGAAGCTTCACTGGAGGGCTATCAAAATAATATAAAATTAACTTTTGCAAATTGTCAAATTTACTTATTGAAATTATTCTAAGAATGGAATTGTTCAGGTTTATTTAAGTAATAATAATTAGCAACGTTAAGCTTAACTTTTACTAATTTAAGTTGTCTTCATCCTAATGATATTAAACCGTAGCGGAGCGGGGTACTTTCAGCTAGTACTTAATAAAAATATTATATGATTATTATATTATGCCATTCTCTATTGTAAAAGCAAAAGCTTAGGCAATAATATTATTATATTTTATTCAGTCTAGTTATAACAACTCTTCTGTTGTTGCGGTTGGAACTTTTCCATATTTTTATTTCTTATTTGACAGTGTTAGTTTGTTTTGTTTCTCTATGTTTTCCCTAAGCTGGACCTAGACCATTTTTACTCGACATTTTGAAATGTGACAAATGTTGTGGTGTAGATATTTGTAATAATTATTGAAGATAATGCTCATTCCTTCGCTGCTGCCATTTTAGATGTTATGGCAATACTTGTCACTTTAGGTATAATTTTTTGGAAACTCGTCTTTCAGTTGCGTACTAGCGAGCGACAAATCACTCTAGAGTTGTGAATGTTTTCTATCGTAAATTGGTTTTTGGTATTATTGTAAGCCAACAACAGACCGAGTTCACCAATGGTAATCGAATATTGATCAAAGTGCAATACATTTTTATTAAATCACTTACAGAAGGCTTTTATAAAAATCGAAAAGCACAAATACTGCAATGATCCAAAGACTCATATAAAATTAATTGGGAATTTTTACAGGTGATGCTGCTAACTTAAATACAAAATTCGAAATTCAAACAATAGATAACAATTTTAACCTTGTTACTGTTATTTAATTTTGTAAAATAAGGAAAACTATCGCTCAATAAACACAAATCTTGTTTACATTAATCAACCAATTTATTAAATTACACAAAACTCAACATTTTTTGATGTGGTTGAACTCTATACAAAACAACTTATATACACCTGACACTTTTACTGACCTGGCCAGTATACTTAACAAACTTTTGCATTAGATTCAAATACATTTAAAAAAACATAAATCTTATAATATAATAAAAGAGACGAAACTCCGCATGCATTCTCTGATACTGAAAAAAAAAAAGTTTTCCCTTTTGTTACCTCCTACTCACACCCAAAGAGGTAGGTAGCATAGACACTGTTGTTATATCCAAGTTATTTGCCTCCGCTACAATAATGATGGCTATTATGAAGGAGTCAAGAATTTTGTATTTTATCGAGAGTCAAGAATCGATTCACAGATAACTGTGTCGATGAACCTAACGTTTGGCTTGATCGTTTAACCAAATCGTTTTTTCTCGAGGGGTGTTGACGTTTCTTTTTCTGCGTTTCTTCTTCAGGCATCGCTTGTGAGGTGCATGAGTTTCGACGGTCTTGGGCGGTTTAAAATTCTCCACTCTTGTCTTTATCCGTTGCAAAGAGGAAAGCCGGCTTGCAAAATTTATTACGGTGAGCTCCCAGTGTTGTGACTGTAGCGTGCATAGCTTATCTGTCTTCCTTAGAATAGAGTAAGGTGGGGTAAGACTCTTCTTTAACATATCTTCCCTCAAAAATGCGAATAGGCAAGTTGTCAGAGCTTGATGGACAAAGAGCTTCTTATTAGCTCGGAATGGAGCAGGTCGAAGATGGCACACATCAGAAGATGGCTCTTAACTGACTGCCGTACAAAATCTGTCACTCTGGAATATCCGAGAGTTGGAACTAGAAATTCGCCAGGTAACCGTAGATTCTTTCCATTCACCAGTTCTGCAACACTGGTGTCTGTATCCTCCCTGATGACTGTCCTTAACCCAAGAAGTACGCTTTCGAATTCCCTGCCTTGCTCTATCATCAACTTCGATGGCACTCCAAATCTAGCTATCCATCCCTGATAAAAAACATCAGCGATAGTTTCAGCAGTGATATCTCTAAATGGTACTGCATCTGGCCAACGTATGAAACGATTAATCATTGTTACCAAGTATCGGTTACCTCTTGACGGTGGTAACGGTCCTAAAATATTCATTTGGACATGGTCGAATCGCTCCGAGAATGCAAAGTTACCAGGAGCTGTTACGGTTTGTCTCCCGACTTTAGCTTGTTGACATTGAATGCAGGTCTTTGCCCATTCGATGACGCCCTTGTTCACGTATTTTATGTTCAAAGTATTTTTTAGCTATTATCCTTCGTGAGGCACACACACCAGGATGACTTAAATTATGCAGAGATTCGAAGATTTCACAAAGTATAGGCTCGGCTGTGCTAGGTAGATTCATTAACTTTAACTGTAAGTTATTTTTCTTCTTCAGCGATTCAACCTCTGGATCTTCCTTTTGTATAGCTGTGAGGATCTGCAAATCATTCGTAAGATGAAGATCTTCACACAGGATAATGCATCCCCAACCTTGTTGTCCTTGCCGTCAATATGCTCTATGTTCGTAGAAAATTGCGAGATTAAGTTCAACCAACTCATCCTAATAGGAGATGCAGTAGCTGGCTTTTGATGCATACCATAGACAAGAGGTCTATGATCTGTTAAAATCATTCCTCCCCTCCATAATATTTCTGAAATATCGCACTGCGGAATAAATTGCCAGAAGCTCGCGATCATAGGCTGAATACGTAGCTTGTGCTTCCGATAATGCCTTCGAAAAAAAACAGTACCCAGTGATGTTCATCCTATTGCTGAAGAACTGCTCCCATACAACTGTTGGATGCATAGCAAGCCAAGGATGATTTCGCATCTAATTTGGGCTGATCAATCAACGCAGCTAACTTTAAACTTTCCTTGCAACGTTCAAAGGCTTCCATACTGTCATCCGTCCACTTGATTGGTGATCTATCATTCTTCTTGGAGCCATAAGGGTGCCGGTTGAGAACTCTCCGGGTTGCAGCAGCCTTGGGAATGTAGCGACAATAAAAATTTATCATCCCCAAGAACCTTCGAAGAGCTCTAACATCTTCGGGCTTCGGGTATTCCACATTACTTTTGCTTCCTGGGGCTTTATTCTTTCAGAAGTAATATGATATCCCAAGAAATCTTTCTCCTTAAGACCAAACTGACATTTCTCAGGATTCAGCTTGAGACCATTATCCTTAAGCCTTTTAAACACTTCTCGGAGATGTTCAACATATTCCTTATGACTTGAAGAGCGATGAGTACATCATCCAATAGCATAAAACAAAAGCTCAAATCTCGAAATATGTTGTCCATGAAACGTTGAAACGTTTGGGCTGCATTTTTCAACTAAGACACATTCGTGTAAATTCAAATAACCCAAACGGGGCAATTATAGCAGTTTTCGGCACATCTTCTTCCCTGATGGGAATATGATAATACGCCCTTGCCAGATCCTGCCGCGAAAAGTGAGTCTTGCCATACAGGTTGTTACGGAAGTCCATTATGTTTTGAACACCATATTGGTCAGGCACCGTCTGCGAATTAAGTTGGCGGAAGTCTCCACAAGGTCGAACTTTTCCATCCTTCTTGTCAACTACGTGTAGTACAAACGACCATTGGCTCTTCGATGAACGAAATATACCCATTTCCACCATATTGTTAAACTCTTCCTTCACTTTCCGGTTTTTATCCTCAGGTAATCTTCTTTTCTTCGCTGAAACAGGATGACCAGTAGTTTCGATGAAGTGAACAGTATCATACTTGACAGGTTTGTAGGGTAACAACAATTAATAACAATTATTATTTATTATTATTAATTATTTATTTATTTATTATTTATTATTTAGGGGTGTAAAGTTAGCTGGCCTCCTCGTGATGCACCCTGGTTAATTCTAAATCTGCTGACACCGATCGCCAATATTGCCTCCCAAGCACGCAATTATGAAACGAGCGACCAACACCAGAAAACAACCAAATAGTTTAAATCGCCCTTTTCAGGGCGCTGACAATCAGCTCCGCATCATTTTTTGGAATGCTGGCGGATCAAACACATCAAAACTTACTGGAACTAAAGATAATTATTGATCAAAATGACGCTGACCTATTTAGCTAGCTGGAGCCTCGACTCAAGCATGTCATTTTTACACATCAACTAACTACACTAATTTCGTTTTAAAAAGATCCTGATAAATTCATCCGCCATCATTGTGGGAGTGAATTACAGGCTAGCAAATAAGATCAATGTGGTGCATGAAATGGATGAACTCGATAAATTTGAAGCAATTTGTATCGAAGTCCGGCCAAAGGGCTCTTATTTCAAAATTATCGGACTATACAACCCACCAAACAACGTTCCCAACTTGGAATCAATAAGTGTTCTTAGTAAGCACTGCAGCAGCATTATTGTGAGGGACTTTATTGCCAATTCTCCTCGCTGGGGCTATTCAACCTGTAACGGATCAGGCAAAGACATCGAAGAATTACTGGACTCGATAAATCTCATCCAAGTGCTCTCAAAGCCTACATTCCTGTCCTATGCTGGACACACTAGCCCACCCGACCTTACTATGGTAAATGCCAACCTTATGGCAAGGACTAACTTAACCTTGCCGATGCAATAGATGGTTGCGGGCATTGTGCTATTTGTAATTATAAAATTAGCAAAACACAGCAAAAAAAAATTCCCTAAACTGACAAGATGGAATTTTAAAAAGGCTAACTGGGATCAGTTCACTGACCTGGTCAACAACTATGTCAACGAGTCGCTAGTGGATGAAAACCCCGATAAATCCACCACGCGTTTCACTGAGGGAATAATTAGAGCGGCCCTAAAAAGCATACCAAGAGGTCAAGTGAGAAATTACAAGCCATTTTATAACGAGGATCTAGAAGCACTAAAGGTAGAAAGGAATTAATGCAGACAAAAAGCCGAGGCCTCAAATTGTTTGGAAGACTGTAAAAAATTGAGGAAGGCTCAAGCAATCCTTCACAGAGAGATAATTGTGCAAAAAAGAGAAAAATATAGAAGCTTTGTGGCCATCCTAGACTTTCAGAGAGATTTTTCCAGGGCCCATAAATTCCTCTCAAGCCTAAACAACGACAAAAGTACCAGGAAATGAGAACAAGTAACCGTCAATGGGAAACTGCTAACTTGCCCTAACATGGTTGCAAATGCTCTATGCAGGCACTATTCCGCAGTAAGCAGATTACTAGTCACACCTAGCGACAGGTCTTTAGTTCTAGTCAATGAAAAGCAGTACTGCCCGACCACAGATAAATATGAAAATTTCTATGCTAATTTCACCTCTGAGGAACTTGAAGTGGCACTTTACTTTGTGAAGAAAGGCAAGTCGGCTGGCCCAGACGCGATCTTTCAGGAGTTCATACGTCACTTATGTCAAACAGCTAAAAATACATTCTCTAAGCTGATAAACTCGACACGGACCAAAGGAGTACCGCACCAATGGAGAAAAGCTGAAGTAATACCTCTCCTTAAGAATGAAAAACCCGCCAATGACCTAAAACGTTTTAGGCCGATTTCTCTGAGGAAACTTATGAGTCCGAGGGAACCATAAGTGACAGAACGAAGGCTCCGAGAGTCCCTTAAGTCCAAGGGAGCCATAAGTAACAACCAAGCCGGATTCAGAAAATTCCGATCGACCAAATTATTAAATTTACCCACTCTAGCTGAACTCGTCGACTTCAGAGCTGCATACGATAAAGTCTGGCGATCTATACTAATTAAGAATCTTGACCGGCTGGGGATACAAGGCAACATGATAAAATGGATCCGAAGTTTCCTATCTCAAAAGCACATAAAGTGTAAATTCCAAAATTCTACGTCACCGTACAAACAACTGATGCAGGGTCTCCCACAAGGTGCAGTCTTGAGCTGCATCTTGTTCAAGATAATGATAGACGACCTTAAAAATTATATTTAAAAACACATGGTGTGTCGTGTCTCTTCTTTGCGGACGATGTTATAATTTCCAGCAGAGCACCTCAGAATGCACTGAATACTGCAATGACCACCGTCAAAAAATGGACTATTGAAAACAAAATGGAAGTCAGTGCAGAAAAAAACTCATTACTTTCTTCTTCTATATGCTATTTACTTATCTTCCAACTGTTTACTTTGCCCACAAAAATTTACCCAATAAACGTTATTTACAAAGTTATAGGTCTCCGAAGAACTTCTCTCTTAAAATATCTTAGAGTGAACTTGGACTCAAAGCTATCTTTGAAAGACCATATTAATACAACTACAGAGTAAGCCCAAAAACCGAACAATCTGTTAAAAAGATGGACAGCCATTAAATGGGGTGCCATGCTCTGTACTGCGTAAAAAACGAATGTTAGACCTGTCATGGAATATGCAAGCGAAGTTCTCACCTCAAACAACACAGGCAATCTAACAAAATATGATGTACAAAACAACGCTCTAAGAATCATAACAGGAGGAGCGAAATGCACCCCTATCACTGCTATGCAACTTCGAGAAGGGTTAGAACCACTGGAAGCTCTCAGAGACAAGAGAACCTTGAAGTTTTGGGAACGAGCCAAAAGGGTTGATAGAAAACTTTGGAATAATTATAAGCTAGCGTCAGGACGCATGAAGACGCAAATTCTTAACCTAGGCGATCCTTCGCCTATTCAGAGTTACGTGTAAATCATTATCTCCTTACATCTTACCCGAACTGACTTGCTCAGTCTTAAAGCCAGAAAGAATGACACGTCTCCCCAAGAACATAAGGCAAGCGCGCTTGAAACTTTGCACGATTTATATCCTAAAAATTAATGGCTCCACGTATATACTGATGGCTCGTACATAGCTGAACCAAGCGAAGCTGTAGCCGGCTGGCATCGTGAATACCTTAATGGCTATATCGCTGTGGGGAAAAATTCAAGCAACTACGACGGGGAAGTGAGTGCAATCCAGGAGGCTGTCACCAAACTAACCACCATTGACATGGACCCGCATAATGTATTTTTGGTTGATTCCCAAGCAGCTACAGCCTTGGCCAAAAGTATTAGGCACCTACATAAAAGTATTAGAAAATAAATATTACTTCAACCATTTAAAACATTTATTTTTGTAATCATAAAAAACACGATTTAATACTTCGTCATCAAATCATTTGCTTTTATTACCCTAATTATTCTTTTTAGCATGGAATTAACAAGTTGTGTAAAATCTTCTTTAACTATTTTTTCCCACTCTTCTTTTAATAATGTAAACAAATTGTCTTTGTTTGTAGGATTACGTTAACTAACTCTGATTTTTAATTTAGCCCACAGGTGTTCAATGGGATTGAGGTCTGGTGACTGAGGCCGCCAGTCAAGAACATTTAAATTGTTTTTTTTTCGAACCATTCTCTAATTTTGCGTAAAACGTGGCATTATCCTGTTTAAAAATAATATCGGCAATGTCATCAGATTCAAATATTTTTTTTAATTAAGGCTTCAAAATTTGGTTTAATATTGGTACGTAGGTATCGCTATTCATCCTCCCTTCGCACAAAAACATTTCTCCAACTCCCGAGGCCATATACAACCGCAAATCATTATGTTTCCTCAACCATGTTTTACAGTAGGGACAACGCAATCTGGGTGATAGGCTTCGCTTTCCCTCCTTCGTACAAAAACTGCTCCAGGAGTTCCAGAAATCTGAAAAAAATTAGATATTTTAATGAATTCGTAAAAATAATTATATTCTTGCATTTGAAACTTATTTCAGAGACTTTTAGCAATTTTTAATTTCAATTTACAATAATTAAATTACCTCAAAGTTGTTTATATCTGACCAAATTACCTTTGCCCAATCTTCATCAGTCCAGTTTTGGTGGTTTTACCAGGCAAGCCTCTTCTTGCAATTGGCTTCACTAAGCCACAGTTTCTTACTGTCTGAGCAGAAATATCGACAGAACACAAGGTTTTCATCTCTTCAGTCAGTTATTTTGATGTTTTCTTGCGATTTTGAAGAGATGTTCTCACCAAAAACTCTCCTCACGTGTACCTGTTTTTTTTTTCTTCCTGTTCTAGGTAGCGAGGTAAATATGTTAAAGGTCCGCTGTCTCATAAGTGTATACTTCCGACGACATTGCACGTTCAATCTCACTCAGTTCTTTGAATTAAAAAAAAACCCAAAATGTAATATTCACAATTAAATGCAACAAAAATTTTCTCAATTTGTAGAAAAGTGAGCAGCGACTGTACTGAGTCCTATAGTTTACATTACATTATTGTTTCTCCTGGTGTATCGTATGAAGTAGGGGGCAATGGTTGAAAATAATCTATAAAATAATTTATCTAAATATTTTTGTCAACAAAACGAGTTTTGGGTGTAACAATGATTAAACAATTACTTATTAAAATTAAAAAGAGAATTTCTCATGGTGCCTAATACTTTTGGCCAAGGCTGTATACTGGCACTAAGCACCGACTGCTTACGCACTGTTAAATGTCGCACGGCACTAGAACAGCTCATCAAGATTAGATGGAACATTGTGCTGCAGTGAATCCCCAGCCATGTAGGAATAACTGGAAATGACAAGGCCGATGACCTTGCCAAAAAAGGTGATAAATCTGTCCATCCCTCAGTTGCCACGACCTTAAGAGCAGCAAAGAACATAATCTACAGCACCATCGATGCCTATATGTACAATCCCATGAAGGAACTAAGTGAAAATAAAAAGTGGGAAAGCCTAGTAACTCATGGGCGAACCGGCGTTGGGCTAGACCGAACCTAAGCTGTTGCACACTTTAGACTTACTACTCGACACGACTATCATCTTCACCGAATTGGAGTCGCAGACAGTAACGTCTGCCCCCTTTGCAACCTAGACAAGATGGATAGCGATCATCTGAAGACCTGTCCAGAACTTGCTGACGCTCCACCTGATCCTGCCACGCGTTACTGGGAGGCTCGACGTCGAATGGCCGAGAGGCTACCGACTGGCGTTGGATAAAAAAAAAATATTTAAATATCGATTACGTATTATACCAGATGTTAAAAATATCGATTGTTATATTTTGTCATGTGAGCCAATCAGAAGGTTATAATGTTTGCAAAATGTGTGAATAAAAACAGTTTTCAAAGTGGTGTTATTTATTTGACTAAAATCTTGCTCTTAAGATATAAAGACAGCAACAATTGTTGACCCCGACGTTCAAGATGCCGAAAAACGGGAGTGAAAATGGTGATGATGGCGAAAAAGGTAAGAAAAAACCTAATTTACATGTGGACAGGGTTGCTATAAAATTGCCCCCGTTCTGGGTGGAAAGGCCCGAAATATGGTTTTGTCAAGCCGAGGCCCAGTTTGAGCTTTCGAATGTAAGCCGGGAAGAGACAAAATTTAATTACTTGATGGCTCAGTTGGATTTAAAAACAGTAGAAAATATTTGAGACTTAGTAAAAACGGATGAAAAAGACAAGTATACAAGAGCCAAAGAAGGATTATTGACTATTTATAGAGAAAGTGAAGACCGTCAGATCCGCAAATTAATCATTGGCTTGGATATTGGTGACATGAAACCAAATCAGCTTCTGAAGAAAATGAAAGGGCTGAACATCGGAAGTTTCTGATAAATTGATAAAAACTCAAAAGCATTTTAACTATTACTGATGGAGATTTAGATAAATTGGCATATATTGGAGAACGAATTTGGGAGATACGACCACAGAATATGATTGAAGAGGTTCGTGAACAAAAACCTAACGCTGCAGACCCTTTTTCGTTTCCTCAATTGATTGCTAAGTTAGAGGCTATGGATCGAGAGATCAAATATATCGGTAGGTCTCGAGAAAGCAATACAGGACCTCGCCGAAGTCGAAGTAGAAGTCAAAGCCGAGGTAGGTATATAGTTGGAGGAAAATATTGTTATTTTCATTTTAGATTTGGACCGAAATGTCGATCAGATAAATGTAAAGCTCCATGTCAGTGGAAAAAAGACCACGGAATATCTGAAAATCAGGGAAACTCCAAGCAGTAGCAGATGTAGCGACCACAACTGTTGCTGAAATTTCTTTTGGCCGCACATACAGGCTGTTCATCACTGATCGAAACAGCAAACAGACCTTTTTGGTGGATATTGAAGCTGATTTTTCAGTCATTTCCGCCAAAAACAACAGTAATGAAAATAGTTCTAATTTTAAATTATTTGCAGCCAATAGAACAGAAATTTGCACATACGGTTCACAACTCCTTCATATTGACCTTGGGCTTAAACTACAATTTCAATGGCCATTTGTTATAGCTCAAACAACAAAAGGTATACTTGGCGCTGATTTTCTCCATAAATTTGGCTTATTAATTGATCTTAAAAATAAAAAAACTAATAGATATCAACCTTTTAACGGGCGGGCCGGGAATATTTGAATACATTTCTTTCTCTTTTTTCCTGTTGAATGGCTATAGCCACGCTAATCCCCACTCATGTATAATAAAATTCATGATTAAATAAAGGATATTAGACGTTAATGAGTAGGAAAATGAGTCGGATATTACGTCATTTACTAAGTAAAAGACATTAAATAAGAGTATCCTCCAGGATACATCTCGCCTGTTAAAGAGTCAATACTAAGATGTACGTAAATGGAGAAATTGCAGAATTTTTAGTCCCAGATACTGTTAGCACTTATGATAGAAAGCTATGGAGTATTTATCTATTTATAAAACATTTTAGACATATGATCGAAGGAAGTGACATTACTATTTATACCGATCACAAACCATTAATTTTTGCGTTTAAACAGAAAAATGAGAGAGAATCTCCAAGACAGCAGCGTCATCTACATTACATATCCCAGTTTTTAACCAAGATTAGACACATCAATGGAAACGACAATAGCTGACAGATTAATTGCAGCTAGTCAAAAAGGTGATCAAGATCTTTAACTGCTACAAGAATCTGATACTTCCTTAATGTTGAAACAACACCCCCTTCCGAATGGATAAGTTCTTTGGTGTGACATTTCAACTTCAACAATTAGACCCTATATTCCTAAACAATATAGGCGACAAGTCAAGGAACAGCAAAATTTATATGGTCCGGTATTAAGGAAGATATTAAGGAATGGACTCAGGCTGTTATTGGTTGCCAGTGCAACAAGGTAATACGTCATACAAAAACAAGAGGACAATATGAAGAACCAGACGATCGATTCAGTGTAATACATTTGAATATTGTAAAAATAATTATAGAACACAGGAATTTAAATATAAAAATATGACGCTATGAACAAAAAACATTTTACCAGGGTTTATAACGAAAAATTATAAAGGTTGTATAAGACATGTGCTTACTGAGTGACAACTTAGGGGGTCAACACTTAATTTAACCATGGTGCTGTTATATATTTTAATTTTATTTTGGCTTTGTGTATATCCACATCTGCCAATTGCTGTTATTTAATTTTGTAAAATAAGGAAAACTGTCGCTCAATAAACACAGATCTTGTTTACATTAATCATCCACTTTATTAAATTACGCTAAACTCAACATTGTTTGATGTTGTTGAGCTCTATACAAAACAACTTATATGCACATGACACTTTTACTGACCTGGCCAGGATACTTACTAAACTTTTGTATTAGACTCAAATACATTTTAAAAAAAACATAAATGTTATAATATAATAAAAGAGACGAAACTCCGCATGTATGCTCTGATACAAAAAAAAAGTTTTCTCTTTTGTTACCTCCTTCTCACACCCAAAGATGTAGGTAACATATCAGGACACTGTTAATATATCCAAGTTATTTGCCTCCGCTACAATAATGATGGCTATTATGAAGGAGTCAAGAATTTTGTATTTTATCGAGAGTCAAGAATCGATTCACAGATATTCCAGATTAATTAATATATCGACACATATATGCCAATATATTAAGTGATTTGAATCTATCTATCTCTTACTAATGTGAAAAGAAACTGTAATAATTATATAGTCAGCCATGCAAAATACTGCTGTAATTTCTCTACTTCCAGTAAAAGCCTCCTGATCATATTGAAACAAAATAACCTTTAATTCATCACTCACGAGTTTATATTCCTCAAATAATTATTGTAACCATATATTTTAATATACTTTACAAATTTCTGAAAATGTAATTCAAGTTTAAAAGTAAAACCATTACAAACAATATACTATTTCTTTTTCTTTTCCTTTTTTTTTTTTTTTTTTTTTTTTCTAAATTATTATGTGAACAGCTGCAAACATTCTAGGCAATGTAAGTTATCAAAACCTAAAAAAAATACAAACAGTTTATACTTTTAAATAAATGAAAGGCCTTCAAAATTAGCTGTAACATAAAATTTGGATTGCCACTTAAACAGGATCATTTTTTAAAAACAATGTCAAAATTAAGGCCTGTAGTATCAATAATAAAGATTCCAAAGCGATCATACGCCGAGTGTGGGGGTGGAGCTAGTAAGGTTAGTTTTTGAAATCTATTTTTATTTTTATTTGTTTTCAAGTTTAACAAATGCAACTAACAATAAACTAAAAAAAACTATTACATCCTTTATGTGAGAAAATATCTTTTGTAAATTATTATGGTTTTACTGATTAGGACAAAAAGTTGAATCTTTAGCCAGAATATCTAGTCATGACCAATATATTTCTTATTATGGCAGTGGTGACAATCACGTTCGCTTAGTTGTGGCATGTAACTAGTAAATGCACCATTGAGAAGTTTCCCAGTGACCCAAATCAATCGGACTTCTGCTATTATGTCTGGTGATGTGATCTTGTTGGAATCAGGCATTATTCTGACAAGTCAGTCTCACTGCGCACAGTGGTAAACTAACGCAAAAAACCTAACAAGTAAATGTCGTTCCGGACTATTATTTTTTTAGAACGTAAATACATATATTATAGTACAGTGGGACGTAATGTTTCCATCATTTCATTACTTGTATTCATTAATCCATCAGGCATTGAAGAGGTATGCTCTTATGTGAACAAAATATCACTCTTTTCATGCTTTGCTGAAATAATTTGTTTTTAAAGTAATAAAGTAAATCTTGTGAGCCCGAACCCCTGGGATTTTACCCCCCCCCCCCTGCTCCCCTCCAGCTTTTATCTTGGAAAATATGTTATCAGTTTCACAATCTCGTGCTTGGGTGTTTTTTCAATGAAATTTTTTTTTTCTTTTTGTTACCATTTTTTTTTCAACAAGATTTCATTTTTCATTTATATATATATATATATATATATATATATATATATATATATATATATATATATATATATATATATGTGTGTGTGTGTGTGTGTGTATAATATATATATGTATAACATGAATAAGGTATATACTGGTTTGTTATTTAATAATTAATTATAAATTTTCTGATCTATCTAATATTTGAGTATTTATTTTCAACCGACTTCAAAAAAAGAGGAGGTTCACGACTCGTCTGTAATTTTTTTTTGTGTGTGTGTGTTTGTTAGGCGATTACTCCATCAATTCTGAATCGATCTTGATGGTTCTTTTTTAGATTTTTTTTAAAATCAACTCAGCACTTTTTAAGAATAATAAAAAAAAAGTTTAAAAAATCACTGTTATATAACCCTCCGCTATAAACATATTTCTCCATGGAAACTAAATCTAAAATATTAACAAAAATAATTTACATATACAGTCAATTCTCGATGTGCCGTACTTCGATAAGCTGAATTCTTCAATAAGTCGTGCCAAATCTACGGTCGGAAGTACATTACACGTAAATTTCACCTCAATGAGTCGATTTCAGGCAAAAAAAACTTGAAAAATTGTGTAAATAATAGGGTACTTCTAGGACTTCCACCTCTATGAATCGAACTATTGGAATTGATTGCCTCCATAACTCGAACTCAAATTAATAGAATTTCATGGGTAACTTGTTTTCCTGTTCCCTGTCATTGTTCACCTTTTCAGTTCATAGTTACACCAGTCACTTATTGGTTATTCACTTGAGTGGTTTAACAATGGCTATTGAAAATTCTTTAAATTAGCGGAAAGTTAAAACTGATTTGCAAAAGTGCAGAAAGGGGAAAGAAGTTGGGTGTTTGTTGCTGGTGAATCCCGAATTCAGTAGTTCTCTGTCAACCTTCCTGACGAATAAAGAAAAGATCGCCACAAGTGGAAGGCGGCAGGTCTACTTTTAGGTACCGTCAGAAAAAAGCGCAGTTCAGTAATGTTGAAAGTTATATGATTATTAATATTTACTAAAATACACTCACTTACCACTAAAAAGTAAAAAATAAAAATAATTTTTAGAAAAAAACAAAACCGACAAGTTCTCGGCGGCATACTGACGATGTACTGGTTTCTCAAAAATATCTTCAGAAAATAATTTAAAGGAAATTAATTAAGCTTTAATTTGAGACCTAAGCTCTGTACAAATATTTAAATGTATGTATGATAATATATGTCATAATGTTTTGTGGTAGACCTACGGAATAAATCTTAACATTCTTTCCCTGGCTGAAATGGATTAATTGCCAGTAAGATAGCCCATCCCCCTTGCACTAGTTGGAGTACTGTAAAATAAGAGACCTAAAAAGAAAAACAAAATTAGATACCAATTGAGGCGTGGAATTCCTAATCCAGCCAAGTCCATTTTTAAAAAATTTTCAAAGCTAGTTAATAAAGGTAAAAGTCTGGGTATATTGGGAAGAGGTCGTATTTTTTGAATGGTCGTTTTATATGTGATTTAACTACTTTTGGGAGAAAACTTTCCACCAAAAGATAATCTACAAGAAAAACTATTAAAAAAAAAAAAAAAAAGAAATCTGAAAATTGGTTCAGGAATTCTATATCTCAATTCTAATCCCCCAACTACCTACCCAACAAAAACATCTTGCAAAATACTTCGTCTTTCTTGTCTTTCCATCATAGTTTCCTCCAACACAGAATTCTAGCCTCTCACCCAATTAGAACTCCTTCTTTTGGAAAATCTATTGTTATTAAAACTTCTTTTTTTTTCTGGAAAAAAATATTTAAATTCCGATTCATTATGTACAACTCTTCGCTAAATTTCTTTGAAAATCACCTACCCTTTTCAAAGATTAGCATTATTATTTTGTTCCTGGAAAAAGGGTTGAATCTGATGTTTTAAGTTAAAATTTGAACACTATTTTGGTCAAACAGTTGTTGATTATTCTTTTCACAGAGACAGAGGTATTTTAGTTAACCAAATGTATTTTTGGTAGGCTTTTTTGTTTGTTCAAATCAAAGAAAAGTTTAATTTTTCATCTTGTACATTCCTTAAAACTAACCCATTCCTCATAGAAGTTCTATTGCCTTTAGACACAGTAGGATAATTTTACTTATTGGCCTTATTCCTTCCATAATGGTTTGGGAAGCCACCTTGCAGTTTCTTTCACAATCCCTTCCTTGGTTTGCTCAATTACTCATTTAAAATATCCAACATTGTGTCATTAGTCAATCTGGCTGAGTTATTGTTAAAAATATAGTTATGTTTATCATATTTCATTTCAATTATATATTTTTTCTATATTCTACAATAATGTTTCATCTAAGAGTAGGATTATTTTATGAGGATAAATTTTAAGGAAACAAAACCAAGGAACATCAAAGTAATTAGTTTAATCTTTTTTCAGAAAGGTCTGGTATTGGGTGCCTATGATGGCTGTAATCCAGGAGAACTTAAATTCACAAGATCTGCAAAAATATTTGATGACAAAATGGGAGGAAAACTTGCATCACTTGTAAAAGGGTAAGTTAAACCAAGTAAAGATGAGTTATTGAGGATAGTTCAGGTTCGAATACTTATAAGGATTTTATTGCTTGATTATCTGTTACGTTAAGTTAATAGAAGGTCTGAATATTTACATGTTATAATGTATATGATTAACCTTCCAATATTCATGGAAGCATCTTTATGTTGTGTCACTTTGAAATTGAAGAAAATCCTCTTGTTAATACACACATGTCTCGACTCTTCATTGATCTCTGTTTGATGTTACAAATAAGATATATTGAAGAAATAAGATTTTTAAATAATTTGACAGTGTTTCACTATTAGAACTTGGTGAACTATTGATATTTACATAAAAGACAACCTATTGAAATGGACATTTAACTCTGCTAAATAGCATGTATCTAGTAATTAGACACAGGTAAATGTCGCCTGAGAGAGTCTTGCTCAAACAAAAAAAAATATATGCAATAATAAAGCAACAAAAAATGTACTACTTTTATTATCTAAGTATTACTTTGTAATATGTATATATAACAGAATCAAATATTATTTAAGATTTTTAGACTTCAATAAACCAACCTGCAAATGCAAGTCAACCGTCTTTATTTATCAACAATGTTGAATATTATGCTGGAACAACATACAGGGTGAGTATCTCTTAGTGAAAAAAAAACATTGGGTGAAACTAGATCAAAAATGTAGCAAAATGCTGCAGACCTCACCTTTCTATTCCAGATATACGATAAATCCAAGACTTTTTTGAGGAAACCACGTTTTTTTCCATAAAAGCTGTAATATTTCCATTTTGTTTAAATACTTTTCTAATTTTGGCCACATTTTCGGATTTAGGATTAAATTTTCTATAATAGCTGAGTACCTGTAACCTTGAATTTTACAAACTTGGTATCTAAAGAACAGCTTGATCTTCATCTTATTTGGGAAGTCTTCTTATATTACCTAGATAATAAGAAGATATCTAATATATCCTACTTCAACCTAGATAATAAGAAGATATCTTATATTACTTCAACACTCACTGTTTTTCGAAAAAACTATCCACAATACGTCAAATCTCACAAAAACTTGCAAATTTAATAAGCTTTCGAATGATATGTTAAACGTAATGATTTTGTTTCGATTTCATGGAGAAATTTACTTTTGAAACCAAAAAAACATGGTGTTCTCATTTGGCATACAAATCAGTTACTTGTGTAAATAAAACATTATGACAATCCCTTAATGGAAATGGAAATTTTAAACATAATAAACTCTTAATTGGAATAAAAAGCAAAGAAAAAAATCATTGTTTAATAGAAAATAATGGAAAACTGTTCATAAAGCGACACCAGATCAGAAGATCTTATGTTATTACATTTATTTATTTATTATTATTATTTAGGATTTATTTTATTAGATTTTCAATGTAAGATTTAAAACCTAATGATTAAGAATAGACCTCAATTTTGCCGTTAGCTTCTGAATGCATATTGTGTTGAAAAATACCACTTTTTGAGGTGAATTTTATGGGCAGATAAGTCTGTTTTACAGGGAAAGGCATTTTTACCTATCCATGTATATTGTTGGTTTATATTTGTATTGCTTTCGAATAATGTGGAGGAGCACCGTGGTGTTGGAAAATCATATTTTGCTGAACTTCAGGAGGAATATCGTGATGAAGTTGTGGTAGGATATTTTGTAACAAATCTTAGTAATCTCATCATTCCATCTGTTGGGCAAATTCAAGGTTACAGGTACTCAGCTCATAGAAAATTTAATGCTAAATCCGAAAATGTGGATAAATCAAAATCCAAATTTGAATAGTATTTAAACAAAATGGAGATATTACAGCTTTTATGGAAAAAAACGTGGTTTCCTCAAAAAAGTCTTGGATTTATCGTATATCTGCAACGGATTGGAATAGAAAGGTGAGTGAGGTCTGCAGCATTTTGCTACATTTTTGATTTAGTTTCACCCAATTTTTTTTTTTACACTGAGAGATACTCACCCTGTATATGGCACTACAGTCCTTGTCTTTTGCTATTTTATGGGATTCCATTCTTTAAACATGGTCTAGCCATCTTGTTCTTCATTGTTTGGCAGTGGCCACTAAATCTAGAACTTTGTACAGATCATATAGCTATAGCTCCTGGTTGATTCTAACCTTGATTGATTATGGCTTCATTCTAAATGACGAGTACCAAGGTTTTGCTGCCATATAATACAAATGCTCTGAGAAGTTTCTGGTATAATGTTATTTTAAGCTTTTTAGGGATGCTCTTATTTAATATTTTCAGGGTCCAGTATCATTTGTTATACTATTATTCTTTCCCTGATGTCTTCATCCACTTCATTTCTTGAATTCCTTCCAAGGTATTTGAATTTTTGACGCTTTCAAAGTCGTATCCTGTCCTTTCCAGGTTTTCTACCCTATTTCATTCCTTCAGTGTCACCAAATATTTTGTTGTTTTATTCTTCTGTCTGCCTATGCCTCTCTTAGTCTGTCTATGTTTGTATGTGTCTGTCTAAGCCTGTTGGTTCTTGCCTATGCCTGTTTTTTGTCAGTCTGTCTAATGTGCCTGTCTAAGTCTGTATATACCTTTATATATCTGACAGCATTTGTTTCTGTCTGTTTCTGACAGACAGTCTGTGCTTTATAAGCTTGTTGGTGTCTGTAACTTTCTATGCCTGTCTGTTTAAAATATCTTAAGAAGTTTTTTCATTTGCATTTAACGTATTTGCAAGTAGAATTCCCTCAGTAATCCTCTGAAAATATATTGTGTGAACTTTTTTAGCTTAATAACTTTCTTTTTTTTTCAGAGGCGCTGGCATTACTAAAGGAACAGCTCAGGTCTTCACTAATTTATGTTGGTATATTGATTTATTTAAGCATATATTATAAATTCAATCACAGATTATACATTTTCAGTTATTTTCAAGAGGAAAAAAATATGATTTTTGTTATATACATATGATTATTGTTTTTCAAAATGTGTTACTATAAAAATATATGTATACATATTATTTTAGTTATTTTATTAAAAAGGCATAACTCCCCATTTGCTTTTATTCATTTATACTACATGTTTCAGAGCTTGTCTGTTGCTCCATCTTCAGGTTCTAACACTGTGATATTCTCACTTGGTCATCTCTTCTACACTAATCAGTGTAGAAGAGATGACCAAGTGAGAATATCACAGTGTTAGAACCGGAAGATGGAGCAACAGACAAGCTCTGAAACATGTAGTATAAATGAATAAAAGAAAATGGGGAGTTATGCCTTTTTAATATAATAACTGATATTAATCTCCTTAAATGAAACATTTAAATTAAAATATATACATCTGACTTATGATTGACTGTTTCATCAACTTTGTTTATTTTTTTTTTTTTTGTACTATTTCTTCTACATCAATTTGATGATATATCATTTAAAAATCGTATGTCTTTTTATGTAAAACAATACCAAATTTTTACATACAGGTGACGAGTTCTACTCAATCGCTGTGGCTGGATTAGGAGAAGAAGGCGCAGGATTCAATGAGTTGGAAATTCTTGATGAATGCAAAGAAAATATAAGATGGGCCGCAGCCACTGGAGCAAGAGCTCTGCAAGACTCGGTATTATACTATTAAATATTCTGTCTCTTCTTTAAATTAAATTAAAGCTATCATTATCTCAACAAGCTTATAATATCTTCTTATGGAAGAAAAGAGTTAACTTACATATACCAGGTATGCAAGTTTAAAATGTCGTTTATTTCTTAAAATATATACACAGTAATTTAAAAAAAAGTATAATATATTTTATTCAAAGTACTGACCCTCGCTTTCTACACATTTTGCCCATCTCTCGGGCAATATATGGATACCATTCCAAAAGAATGCTTCATCTTTATTTGAAATCCATTCATCGAGCCATTTTCGTACGTTTTCGAAATTGTTGAAGTGTTGCTCCGCCAATGAGTGTCCCATCGATGAGAAGAGGTGATAATCAGAAGGCGCCAGGTCAGGTGAATACGGCGGGTGGGGTAGGAGTTCCCAACCAAGCGAAGAAATCGTTTCCTTAGTCAATCTGGCTGAATGTGCAGGAGCGTTATCATGCTGAAGAATGACTTTGGCGTGCCTGTGAGCCCATTCTGGGCGTTTTTCGATCAATGCGTGACTCAAATTGATCATTTGTTGTCAGTAGCGCTCGGTATTGACTGTTTCGCCGGGTTTGAGAAGCTCGTAGTAGACTACTCCCTTCTGATCCCACCACACACACAGCATTGTCTTCTTCCCAAAACGATCCGGTCTTGCACTCGATGTGGATGGTTGTCCTGGCGTTACCCATGATTTATTTTTTTGGTTTGGGATTCTGAAAATAAATCCATTTTTCATCGCCAGTTACAACTCGATGCAAAAAACCCTTTCTTTCGTGGCGTAAAAGCAGCATTTCGCACACAGTTTTTCGTTTTTCCATCTGTCGTTCGTCCAATTCATGTGGAACCCATTTTCCAACCTTTTGAATCTTTCCCATAGCTCTCAGGCATCGGAAATGGCTTGCCTAGTGACATTCAACTGTTCTGCCATCATTTGTTGGGTTTGGGTATTGTCTTCGTCTAATAAAGATTGCAATTCGAAGTCCTCAAACTTTTTTGGTCGATTTTCTCGTTTTTGATCAGTAACATCAAAATCACCACGCTTTGAAACTTTGAAACCAACGTTCACATGTCCTGACGGTTGGAGCAACATCGCCATAAGTCTCAACAAGAATTCGATGACATTCAGATGCCTTTTTCTTTTGATTAAATAAGAAAATCATGACATGCCGCAAATGCTCTTTATTTGGCTTAAAATTAGACATTTTTAACACCAAAGAAAGGTATGATACGTCCACATAAACGACTTAAAAACAACTGACTTTTGTAAACAAATGACTAACAAACAAAATAGCGTTTAGAGATAAGCAAATCCTTCAATAGGCTAAGAGCGCATTCTATTGGAATTAAAACGACATTTTAAACTTGCATACCTGGTACTTCAATATCCACAAATCAGAGATGGGCTAATCACATAAGAGTATTGAGTAACTGAGTATGATTACTTCACTCGCATTCAAAATATTTGACTACTAAGTACAATATTGATATTAAAAGCATTTCAAAGTGAGTACAAGTAATATAGTTTGTACTAAAAAAAACTTTAAATATTAGACAAATGAAGGAATCCCTACTCAAACTAGTTTTGAGTAATTGATTTAGATTGTGAGTAATTGTAATTAATATTCAAAAAGTTTTGAGTAGAAGTAAAGTAATTGTACTGAACATTTAGCACTGTAAGTACATTTTATTATTTGGAGTGCAATTTTTTTTTTTTTTTTTTTTTTTTTTTTTTTTTTTTTTTTTTTTTTTTTTTTTTTTTTTTTTTATCTAACTTAGGTATTTTTAAACAAAGAAAAGAATTTTTACTTTTTTACCCAAAATTTTTGAGTAAATTTTATTTTAATACAAAATGAATTGATTACAAAGTTACTCATGTTTTCTATTACATAGTATTCAAGTACAAGTGGTAATTAATTACAAGTTAACTCTTAATTTTTGGGTTTGAAATAATCGATTACAAAAGTATTCTATCATTTTAGAGTTAGGTGTTATCAATAACTAAGTACTCATAATTGTTGAGTATGAATACTCTTGATTACATTCTGTACTCGGTACCCTTGTACTTCTTTACTCAAAATTGAAAAAGTAATCAATTCCTGCCCACTTTTATGTTTCCTTAAAGTCACCAAACAAGGAATTTAAGGACATTAGGTTTGGGACAGATGGTGACGCTATATATATTAAAAAAAAAAAAAAATAAACATGTATTATAAAAAATGTATATTTTTTATACATGTTTAATAATATAAATAAATGGTCATTATTCATTATTATAATGATGAGCAACAATGTTTTAAGTTTTGGTGATGCACAAGTTTTATCTATCATCCAAACAAAATGTTAATAAGAGATTTTTTAGATCTGCTTAAATATCACCAGATGTCCTGCTGTAGAAAATTCATTTATGTGGTTATCATCCAATTTCATACTTAATTTCGCCATTTGACCTTTTTAAATTTATGTTAAATGACCATATTACCCTAATTTTCATTCTTCAATCACTTTTAAGATATTCCTTATCACTTCCATTCTTTCTTATATTTTGTAGTCCTTTTCTATTCTAAAAACCTTCTGATAGCAAACTCGCTATTTTTATTTGGCTTTTATCATTTGATTTTTTTTTGTTTTATTATGTTCATAAAATCATTTCTTACACTAATCATTTCCAGAAATTTTCATAGCAGTACATTAATAGCTAAGATAAATCCTTAAGCTAAGATGTTGCCAGATTTCCTCCATGTTAGGGATGCTAGGATAGTAAAGACGAGTCACTAGATAGTCGCGAATACTGTTTTCCTCCATTCGACATGCTTTCAGACTGGTAAGCCTGCGCCCTCCAATCTTTCTAGACAGATACAACCTGAACACTGAGGAATCGGGGTGCCATTTTCGGCCAAGCACCATTTGGACTCTTGCATAGTGATCCAAAGTCTCAAGATTTGTAGTACTCCATTTCAAAACTCCAAAAGAGTAAGCTAGAACTGGTACAGCCCAAGTGTTTAATGCGTTAACCAAGTTTCTACCATATAAACAGCTTTTAAATATTTTCTTTACTCTGTATTTGAACTGACCTTCAAAATATTTCTTGATATCTGGCTTAAATTTCAACCGCTGGTGCATTCCTAAATATTTGTATGATTCTTGTTCTTGGAGTTGCCAAATGGGTTCGTCTTTCGGGATCTCTATATTTAATGTCTTGCTTTCTTTGCCACATTTTGTGAATAATAAAGCACATTTTTCGATTCCCAGCTCCATTCCAATATCTTCGCTATACGTTTTTACCATTTCTAGTAGGGAAACCAACTCATTTTCATTCTTTGCATATATTTTAAGATCATCCATATAAAAAGAATGAGTGATCTTGTTGTCTTTCCTGATTGCATAACTCTTCCTAGTCTCATCAACAATCTGCTGAGTGGGTTAAGGGCTAAGCACAACCAGAGCGAGCTGAGAGAATCTCCCTAAAAGACACCTCACTTTATAAAAAATGGGGTCGCTGAATTTTGCACCACTATCCATCTGGACACAGATATTGACCTTCCCAGTAGGCGTTAGGTGTCTTAATAAATCTGTTATAGTGGTGCCAACTTTGTATATTTTCAGAACATTGAGGAGCCAATCATGTGGCACTGAATCAAATGGCTTGCGATAGTCAATCCAAGCTATTGCTATATTCCGAGACTTTTTAAAAAATTGTGAGGCTATAAAAACTGTCTATAAGAAGAAGTTCCTTGCATCCTCTGGATCCTTTCTTATTCCCCAGCTGCTCAGTGGCCATGATCTTGTTGTAAATGAGGTGCTGATCTATATTGTAGCTTACTATTGAACTTAATAGTTTTTAGACTGTGTTAAGACAAGTAATCGGTTTGTATTCACTAGGCTCTGGCGTTTCTTTACTGCCTATTAATTTAAAGTAGGTAATAGCTTTAGGTGGCACCTCAGTAACTCCTGTCAGAAGATCCTGAAAGCACTTTGCTAATACTATGTGAACACTGGTGAAATTTTTGAACCAATAGTTGTGTAAATTATCTGGGCATGGGGATTTTCAGTTTCTCATTTGTTTAAGTGCCTTTGTAACATCCTATACATCTATACTGGTAGAAGCACTGATTGGGTGATGTGAGACACTTTCCGTTGTATTTTCCTGCCAATAGGCATCCTTCTTGTAAATTTTTCACTTTCCCAAATCTCTTTCTAATATTTATAGACTTCATTGATATTTGGAGAGATGTCTGGTTAGCACTCTGCTCAGAATCCAGTTGCCTATATAACCCCCTCTCATTTGATAGGAATGTACGATTTTGCCTTCTCCGATTTTTTTATTATGGGCTATTATGGGCTATTTTTTTATTATGGGAATGATGGGCCGGTAAGCGTTGCAGTCTTGTGGATCTTAACAACAGGGTAGTGCCGCTCGATTCACTACTCCCTGAAGGAAGCTATCCACTATTCCCGCTTAATGCAGCTTCGGTATCGAGCACATCCGAGGCAAATGTCCTTCTTGGTAACTCCATATTTACTGGGTAAGTGCATTTTATACTTACTGCCAGGTGGTGAAGATGCAGCCGCGCCTGACATGGGTACCAGACGCTGACCAGGTTGCCGCCCACTGTGGATACCGTTACAACCTAGGTTTCGTTAGTTGTGGTCCGCCCCGGGTATTTTATTTCCCCGGTACCCATCATATCTGATGAGCGTTCCCCTATTCGCCACCTGGGGAGGCGCCTGATGGGGGACTAACAATCCCTCAGGGGTGGTGTTGTGGCCCAGGATCGAATTATTATTATTTTTATTTTTTGCACAAAAAGAGGAGATGATATTGTATTCTTTCAGGGGCTTTCACCAACTGAAAGTTTATAAGTTTAGTTTTTTCTTATTATAGTTGTTGTGTCCAAAAGTATTGCTTTCTGTGCTCCTTCAAAATTTCCTTGGAATATTCCTTTTTCATTACAAAAATTTATTGTAACTTCTGGAATTAGTCCATTACAAGATATCACAACTGGCAAAATTTTGACTTTATCCAGTCTGTATATAATAATTCCATTTGCAGGAAAAGGTGGCTGCATATGAGCCATTTTGTGGACATTTCTAATTCAATGAATTCCTCTGTTAATGAATGGTAAAATCGTCCATGTATAGGCCTTATTTTCCATTCCTCAACCAACTGTTGGTAGAATGGTCCCATATTGTTTCGCCTTTCTGCAAGATTTAGAGCAGTTAAATTTTTATCCATAGAGCAAAGGATTCAGAGCTTTTCTTTTTGGTTATTCCATTAGTATTGCTTCAGGTTGGCTTCCAATCGCCTACACATAAAATGAACATTTAGAAGTACCCTTCTGCCTTCTTTCCTTGGTATGTACAGCCTGCTCTCTGAAGATTTGGGATGTCAATTCTCTCGTTCTCACCATTTCTGTCCTTGCAAATCTAGCAATGTCTTATAGAATGGTGTCTGACCATTTGAGAATTCTGAACAAATACATTAACGAAGGTAGAGCCCAAGTATTGATTGCCTTTATTAATTTTACTTCAGAAAATAATATTATTATTATTATTATGATTATTATTGTTAAAGATTAAAGAAATATAGTTTAAATTTACAGTTAGTCCTGGCCATAAAAATTATAGTTGGAAACATTAAAATTATAGTTAAATGACAAGAGTAGTATTTTTATGCTATCAGTCTTCAAAGGGGGTACAATATACAGATTTGTTTTGAATCTTTCTTACCTACTTTAATACACTACAGGCTCTGATAGTTTAGTGTAATTTTATTTTATTTGTAGGGCATCAGCAATATTATGGTAGAAGAATTCACAAATGCTGAAGCTGCAGCTGAAGGTTCTAACCTGGCTGTTTGGCAATACCAAGATGTGAGGAGTCCAAGTGAGCAAAAAGCTGTTGGCAAGGTAGACCTCTACCACAGCGATGACAGGTACTAGTGCAACCTTTAGTTTAAAATTTAAAATGATTTTAAAAGCTGTAGCAATTTATTAACTATCCTTATATCAGACGATAAAGGAGACCCATTTAATAAATATGAATGTTATCTTATTTTCTCGATTATATAATAACTAGAGAATGAGGTTTCGTGTGATTGCATATTTAGATGCTCTCTGATAAGTTAACAATAAATATCTAAGAAGGACACCATTTTCATAAACCCATAGATCTGCTTTATTAAATCACAGACTGTCGTAAAGTGGATAAGTCAAAGTTGTGCACTTCTCAGTAGGTCGTTTTTGATTGTTTTCAAAATTCCAGTAATTATACTCTAAAAATAAAATTTGCACCAGAGTAGATACTGTAAGGCCTTATTAAGAAGCACAACTTAAACAATTTTTCACTACACAGGTATAAAAAAATCCTGCTTTGAATATCAATAACTAAATCTTTATCAAGGTAATTTGACTTATCCTCTGCTTCACGACAACCATCAAAATGTGATCCAGTTCAAAAAAGTTAACAATAATTAAATTTTCACAAGAGTAAAGACCTTCTCATAAATGAAAGATCTGCTATTACTTTATCGGTACGTCATGATGACATCAATGTTGTTATTTCAAATAAAAACACATACAGTTCTGATACATATGAAAAAAAAATGTTCCATTACAACATTTGGTGAATTTATTTCTTATAAAAATGATTTTCTGTCAACTAAACCCTGAGAGAAAACATATTAGAAAGAATGGCCCTTAATGACAGATTTTACATTTTCTTTTATAAATATTTTAATCTGTAAAAGTTCCCAACCGATTTTGTTCATTTTAGTGTCCTTTTTCACGTTCTCCTTTTAAATTAAAATTATAAAACAGGTTGTCCTGTTGGAAAAAACAAATTTGATATCATTTTGAACTTCGTGATTCATCAAAAAAAAATAATAATAATAATAATAGTATTTTAGAATCTCAAATGATGGAAAAATTAAATGGGTTCTAAAGTTTGAACTTTTTTTTCTGATTTCAATTCTGCAAAAAATTAGGGGAGTGCATATTTTTTTGGAGACCCAGTATATATCATATTATATGTTACTATATACATTAAAATTGGCAGGGATGGCTGGATGAGGGGAATGATTAAATCAGAATGCCAAAATCTAGCGAGACGTTTAGAAGAAACTCCAGCAAATTTAATGACCCCCACAATATTTGCACAGGTTTGCTTATCTCATTATGTGGTGAATCACTAGTTTATAAACATACTATGTCATAATGTTTATTGTAGTGGGTGATAGATGCATTATGTCCCTGTGGTATCCAAGTAGAAGTACGTGATAGGGATTGGCTTGAAGCAAAAAAGATGTCAGCCTTCCTTACGATTGCTCGAGGATCTTGTGAAGAGCCCCTAATGCTTGAAATGGGCTATTGCGGAGGAAAGTTTGAAGATAAACCTATAATTTTTGTTGGTAAACACTCGACTATATTCTATCATTGTTTTTAAATATTTCTTTTTTTGTTACTATGAATTAGATTTTTTTTTTTTTTTTTTTTTTCATTCATTGGAATTTTAAGCATTTACTTTTTAAATTTGATTTCCAAGGAGAGTATTTATCGCTAGTAAACTCAAATATTCAAGCTTGTTACAAATTAGTTCCCTTTAGAAAAGAATCAACAATTCAAAATTTTACAAATCAACTTATCTATCTATTCTAAATCAGTATAACTGCATTTTTTTTTTACCTCAATTTCTAAATGTAATACTTGGTTTGAAGCAGTATTAGGTCCATATAAATACAGTAAAACGTCTCTTAAGTTACATTAAAGTAATTTACCATTCTGCTTTATATACAATGCTAAGTAAAATTTTTATATCTTTAATTAGGAAAAGGAGTTACTTTTGACTCTGGTGGTATCTGCTTGAAGAAATGTAAAGGCATGTCAGAGAAACGTGGAGACCTCGCTGGAGCAGCCGTTTGTGTTGCTGTTATGAAGTGTGTGGCACAGATGGCACTGCCAGTGAACATCAGAGGTAAGATTATCTTAATAAGGATTAGTAGTTTATTGGGGATTAATGTAGTATATCTATTCAATGCAAATTCATTTCAAAATATGGAAATTTTGTATGATTTTAGAAGCTATCTCACACATTTCGCCACCAATTAAAACCAAATTTTAAGGTCATCTAGAAAACGTAAAACTGCATAGTTTAGCCCAAATTCAGAGGTCCCCTTATGGACCTTATGATCCAAGGATTTTTTCTAGGATTTCCCCTTATTCGGTTTTAATTGGTGGCGAAATGTGTGAGATAGCGCAATCATTTACATTTTTTCAGAAATTGACAGCCTTATAAAACCATAAAAAATTTTAAAGGTAAAAAAAATTATTTTTGATTTCGATAAAATTTAGTTTCTTCATGTTTTTTGAGATGAGGAATCTGAAAATAATATCAGTTTTTAGTTTAAAAATTATCCTCACCTATATTATATAAATTAGACATTTTAAAATGATCTATTTCTATTATTATTTTAATTTTTGCACAATAAATTTGAAATAAGACCATTTTAAAAAAATATAGGTAAGGGGAGTTTTTTTTTTTTTTTTAAACCAAAACCTGGTATTAATTTTAGATTATTCATCAATCTTAGGGTTTCATTGCAATTTGAAATAAAAATATGGGTGAGGAAAATTTTTAAACTAAAAACTGATATTATTTTCAGACTCCTCATCTCAAAAAACATGTAGAAACTAAATTTTGTTGAAATCAAAAAAAATTTTTTTTTTTTACCTTTAAAATTTTGTATGATTTTAGAAGGCAAGATGCTGTCTCAAAATAATTTGTTAGAAATTGTGATGAAATCTCTACTTCAAAATTTTAACCTCCCTCGAAAAGGGTAAAAAAAATCAATATTTAAGATTTTGATAAAATTTCACATATAAGGGTTTTATGGTGCGTTAAATCGAGATTTGAGGTCAGTTGTTAATGAAAAAAAAAAAAAATTCCACAGATTTACAGCGGATTTCCTTGGAATTTTGTCATTTTTTTAGCACCCTAAAAAAATAGGTGTCTTGAGCATAACAAATTTTATATCAAATAGCATATATAACTGCAATTAAACATGAAAGAATCATTTTTCTATCTTGACTAAGAGCTGAGAAAAAAAATAAAAAGTGATTTTCATATTTTTTTATTTTTTTTTTTTCTTGGCCCCTAATGCTCATTGGCGCGCTATAACTCTAGTTTTGTACTATTATAGGTCCCTACTACCCACACACTAATCAGCAATCAAGTCTGTGAGTTACAACTCCAAATTTCCCCTTGTAAGTATGACGAAGCCATAATGGGGGATTCTTGTAAATTGATACACTTTTATGGTTTTTTAAAGACTACACTACAATTATCTTCTTGAAAACAAATAGAAAAATTTAAAATCATTAGGAACTTTATATTACTGAATATATCCCTTTTATTACTACTGAAATAATCATTTTAATAATAACATAAAATATAATAATGTAATACAGTAATTTGTTAATAGTTTTGGCTCCTCTAATGGAAAGTATGGTTGGAGGATCAGCAATCAAATCTGGTGATGTTGTTACTGCATTCAATGGAAAAACAGTTCAAATTGAAAATCCTGACAATGAAGGGCGGGTCATGTTAATAGAACCATTGGCATATTCAATGACACATCTTCCTTGCCTTTTGGTTACTGTTGCCTCTCTAACAGGTATCTATGTATATTTGATTTTATTTATAATTTTAGTTTAATATGTCTTTTAATTCACAAGAGTTTCTGAGTAATTTCACAATAGATTAAGACCAAAAGCATACTTTTATATTGCATTTACTTGGTCGTAAGGCATCTAAAACTCCCTGTTAGATTTACATATAATCTATCTAAGTGAATCTTATATATTTTAATTGACTATGTCATTCTTATGCAATACATTCTATTGTTGTAGATACTATCATTTTACGCTTTTATGAGACATTATTTGTGATGAGAATAAACTGCTTGGGCGTAGGCTTAAACTATTATCAAGTCCAGGATAACATTTTCCTAAAGTGGAAAAACAACTGAGCTATACTCCAATGACAAATTATTCAAAACATATTATTAATAAGTTAACTACAGTTGAACCTCACTAATCCGACTCGTAGGGAACCAAGGACCAAGGTAGGGCGGAACAACCACATGTTGGGATTAACCATAGATTGCAATCAACTTTTTTTTACATGGATATGTGTTTTGGCAGGGAGCCTATACTTTATTGCTGTAATGATTTTTTCACACTTAACAATGTGTAACATTTTTTATCACCCACAAAAATGTAACATTCTGACATTCTTGCTTAGTTCTTGTTGCTCAGATCAAAAATTTGCTAACAGTTTTCTCATAAATAATTTAGTGGAGAATATTTTTTGTTATATTTACATTTGTCGTTAGGACCTATAGGAGGTATGGTATATTGGATTGAATGAAAATTGTCATATTTGAAACCCTTACATTCTTGCTACTTTGTTTACCTATTTATAAAAATTATTAATTTAAGTAATTTGACCATTTTAATTGTAAAATGTAGCTTCGGAAAAGTAGGAGACAATATATAGACATATCAATGATCTATTGTTTTTCCCAGTTAGGGGGAAATGAGTTAGTTTGTCATTAGTTGCATAAGGAATTCACTTCTGCCATAAATTGGGTTCATGCATCCACAGAATCCAAATTTGTTTGTTTTTTTAGTCAATAGTGTATGTGTTAATTATTTTAAAAGTTAAATATTAATATTTTTAAAAAACTAAAGGAAATAGAAAAATACATTATATACACCAATAGGCTAAAATATTTTTAGAATTAAAAAATATGTATATAAGCATTGGTGATAATATCACTGTATTGTGTTGGTTTATAGCAAACTAACTCATTTTTAAAATGTTCATAATGAAGTATGCTCTAATCGTCATTGTTAAGGAAGTATAGAGCAACAGCCTTTAAAAAAAAAAATGAAATAAATAATGATAAAAGTATAGTTGACTGGAAGATGGTTGGAGAAGAAGATAGTCAGGGATGCAGTCAAAGTAACACCACGTTAAAGAAGGAATTCTTTAATACGTGCCAACGTTTCGACCTGCGTTACAGGTCTTCTTCAGGGCTATAATGAACAAAATACCAGAGGTGACAAAAAAATAATAACAGACCGATAAACAGATGACAAATGGAATACAGAATTGCAAAGATAAAAAACAATATAGACAACAATATTCCCGCTCCTGTGTCCAATATTCTCAGTTTAGGTCCCAACTTTGTTACTCCACAGTCTAAAGTTAGCCACCTCCCTCAGTTAATCAAAAGACTTTTTTACAAACTCTGTGTCATCTAATGTCTAAGATGCCTACTAATTTTAAAAGATTCATCTAGCTAGTCTCTGGTAAACCGAACCTTCCTTTGGGTCTGGGGAATAATATGTTTTTTGTGGAATCCTTGATAGCTCACTAAAATAGTACATTTTGGTAAGCAAAAGATCGGGTAATTTTAATTTTTTTTCAGGTGCTGTTAGTGTCGTGGAAGTACATGGAAATCCAAGTTCTGGATCTTGAAGTGCCACCGCTCGCTTTGTAACGTCGAAGTGTCAAATATTTTGAACTTTTCTACGTTTCCCCATAATATATACTGCATGGTTGGTTCTAAAGAAAAAGCTTCTTATATATATATATATATATAAAATAAAAATAGATAAATAAAATAATATTAATGGTAATGGATAAAAGGATAATAAAAAGGGCAGAAGGAAATGAAATGTAAATAAAACAAAAACAAAAAAAAATAATAAAAATAAAATAAATAAATAAAATAAATAATAAAATAAAAATATGGAAATATGGGAAAGAATGAAGGAAATAATGAGAAGGTGATAAAAAAGAAAAGAAACGGATAAAAAAAATGAAGGTGAAGGAAAATAAAAATGGAAAGATAAAAGGAAAGGAAAACAATATCAAAGAACACTTACCCACCGAACCACACTTGTGAGGAGAAGGATGATGACTGATGTGAAACGGTAAGAACAGCTGGGTAGGAAAAAGGGAGAAAAGGCGCTGGATACATGGATACAGAATAGGAAAATGAAACAATAAAAAGGTAACAAAAATATAAAAGAAAAATGAACAACAGGGAGACTAAAAAATAACAAAGTAACAGATAAATACAAACAGAACAAAAAGAGATAAATACAATAATGCCAATGCCATCATGATCAGAGTGCAGCACAAATATAAAAAGATACAGAAAAATATCAAAATGAAGCAGACATACTAATGTAAAGAAAAAATTACAAAAAGAGACGGAAAGGACCGAAGGGAAGGTTATTGTTTTTTAATAAGGTTAATAACTTGGGAATAAGTATGGGAAATGTACTCTTTGTCACTATTGTGGTTGATGGGATTTGGCTCGAGATGGATATAAATTGATTCGGATAATAAACGTTTACGATGGTTAGGGACCGTGGCAAGAATTGAAGTTTTTTCAAAATCAAAGGTATGGTTTAAGGATATGGCATGTTCCGAGAGTTTGGTGGCAGAGGAATTTTTGGAAGAAATGGAGAGTTTGAGTTGGGAGATGCGGGTTTTAAGGTGGTTTTTGGTTTGGCCAATATATGAGGACTGACAATTAGGAAAAGCACAGGGTATACGGTAAATAACGTTGGATCTGAGTTGGATAGGGATGGGATCTTTGAGGTTAGTGCAGATGTAGTTGAGTTTGTTGTGGGATTTCAGGCCTAGGCGTAGGTTAGGGATGGTAGAGCAGAGAGTTTTTTAATGTTATCAGAAAGGAAGGGGATATAAGGTAGGGACCTGTATAGTAATAACGGGGATGGAGGTGCGGGGGAGTTTGAGGCGGAAAGGGTAGAGGTCGAATGATCGAGGTAATTGGAAAGGAGTTTGTTTATGGTAAGTGGTGGGAAACTGTTAGCCTGGAGGATTCGTTTGATGCGTAATGTGTTGGTATTATGGTATTGGGGATCAGAAAGGGAGAGGCAGCGATGGATGAGGTTCTTGGCGACATTAATTTTTGATGGTAAGGGTGTTGGGAATGAAAGTTCAAAAGTCTACCAGAGTAGGTGGTTTTGGTGTACCAATTGGTGGATATGGAGTGGTCAGGATTTCTTATAACTAGAAGATCAAGGAAAGGGAGGGAATCATTGATTTCCCGTTCGATGGTAAAGTGGTGACGAGGGTGATAAGAGTTGAACGCGGAAAGGATAGAGGGAATTATTATATTAAAAAGGCATAACTCCTCATTTGCTTTATTCATTTACTACATGTTTCAGAGCTTGTCATGTTGCTCCATCTTCAGGTTCTTACACTGTGATATTCTCACTGGTCATCTCATCTACACTGACACCACTGGGAATATGGATAGAGGGAATTTCATCAGGGTTGAGGACAAGGAATAGGTCATCAACATATTTTTTGATAAAGGCGATATCAGTAGGGAATAAGGGTAAAATGGAGTTAAGGAGGTCATTGAGGACGATGTTGGATATGTCAGGGGAAAGAGGATTACCCATGGCAAGACTGGAGATTTGGTTATAAAACTCATTTTTGTAGGATAGGTAGCCGGATTTGCAACATAGTTCTAAGGATTTTAAGTAGGATGAACGGTTAAGAGGGGTGTGAGGTTCGATGCATGACCAGTGATTATTAATAATGAGGAGAGCGTTATCTATGGGAATGTTAGTAAATAGGTTTTCAACATCTAACGAGACCAGGATAAAGTTATCGGGAATTTTAAAGGAAAGTAATATTTCACGTAAGTGGAAGGAACTGTGGATATCATATAGGATTATCGTGGCTCAGGATTTGAAGGTAAGGGAGAAGGAATTTACTGAGTTTAAGAGACGGGGAATTGATATTAGAGGTAATAGGACGAAGCGGGGTGTTGGATTTGTGGATTTTAGGAAGACCATAGAAACGGGGAGCTACGGAATTATAGGAAATGATGTTTCTATAAGTAGGATAATTAATGTGTTTAGTTTCAAATAAGGTTTTAATAGGATTGTTAAATTTGGTTATGAGGGAAGGGCTAGGGTCCCGTTTGGTGGGGAGATAGGTGGTAGGATCGGAGAGGAGGTGTTGCATCTTGTCATGATAATCGGATCTGTCCATGATCACAGTCTTGTTACCTTTAGTAACAACAATGCGATCATTGGATTTAAGGAAAGATCGGGTGAAAGATAAATCTTTAAAGAAAAGAGGAGAAAGGGTGGACATTTGGAAGGTGGGTGCTGAAGGTGGTTAGATATCATGTAAGGCACCGTAATACGGGACTATTCTCTCTCTTTATCAGTGCATCTAAGGAGGTCATCTCTGTAAATAAATTCAAGGTCACTGATTAACTGAGGGAGGTGGCTAACTTTAGACTAGGGAGTAACAAAGTTGGGACCTAAACTGAGAATATTGGACACAGGAGCGGGAATATTGTTTTCTGTATATCGTTTTTTATCTTTGCAATTCTGTATTCCATTTGTCATCTGTTTATCGGTCTGTTATTATTTTTTTTTGTCGCCTCTGGTATTTTGTTCATTATAGCCCTGAAGAAGACCTGCAACGCAGATCGAAACGTTGGCACGTATTAAAGAATTCCTTCTTTAACGTGGTGTTACTTTGACTGCATCCCTGAAATAAATAATTTCTGCCACCTTTTGAGAGAATTACAAACACTTGAAAGACTGCATCTTAGTCCCTGTTTAAGCTACAGAGCTTATTTTATGCTCAAATTGTAATAATTTTGAATATAAGAAGCTTTTTCTTTAGAACCAACCATGCAGTATATATTATGGGAAAACGTAGAAAAGTTCAAAATATTTGACACTTCGACGTTACAAAGCGAGCGGTGGCACTTCAAGATCCAGAACTTGGATTTCCATGTACTTCCACGACACTAACAGCACCTGAAAAAAAATTAAAATTACCCGATCTTTTGCTTACCAAAATGTACTATTTTAGTGAGCTATCAAGGATTCCGCAAAAAAATATTATTCCCCAGACCCAAAGGAAGGTTCGGTTTACCAGAGACTAGCTAGATGAATCTTTTAAAATTAGTAGGCATCTTAGACATTAGATGACACAGAGTTTGTAAAAAAGTCTTTTGTGCGATTTGATCAAATGATAAATTTTAAACAACACACTGATCCATGCTTCAAATGTAATCCAATCCTTAAGTAATACCATTCATCTAGTAGAAGGGGCTTATGCCACAAAGCCTTCTTTCTTGGTTAAGGTTCATGCTCTTTCACCACTGCTCATGTTAGCTTCCTACCACTTCTATAATTTCATCATCAAACATTTTTTTAATTAAAAAAAAACATACAAGGCTAAGACTCATTATAATGCCATCTGTAGGTACAACAACGCGTGGATTGGGTTCTGGTGCAACTGCAGCCTTTTCAACTTCTAATGATGTATACAGGGAACTAGAAAGAGCTGGAAGTGAAACCGGGGATAGAGTATGGCGGTTTCCATTTTGGAAATACTATACAGAAAAAGTTACAGGTTACTAAAATAATAATTATTAGATTGGGTATTTTACAACAGCAATAATAATTATTTAAATATAATTTTCCAGACTACCCAAGCTTTGATGTAAGCAATGTTGGAAAAGGCTATGGAGAAACATGTAAAGGAGCTGCATTTCTGAGGGTAATGTAATCTATTATATATTTGTCAAATACCACTCACTCATTTAACACGAAATCTCGAAAACCACCAAACGGATTGGAATGAAATTTCGTATGTGGCTTCCTCTAGGGTCGTAGGTGCTCGCTAAGAAAGGATTTTAAAAAATTCGGTCTGGATCGCGTGTAATTCGCGAAAAACGCGATTTCTCACGCATAGGAAATTCTTTGAATTAACATTACAGATCTTAATGAAACTTAGTACATTGCTTCTTATAAGATGTTAGATGAACGATAACAATCATTTTCTAAGTAGTTTGCCCTGTATCGGTACTACAAAGTGGTAAAATAAAAGTACTGGTAAAAGATACCACAAAGTGGTAAAGTAAAAGATTTTATTGGGAAAATAATAATAGATTTATTGTCATATGGTATATGGTGATAAGCTAAATTAAAAAATAGGTTAGATGCCTAAACCGCACACTTTGACCACAAATTAAGTTCTTTATTGTAGTAAACAAACAAAAATACGATACTGGCATGTGGAAACCTTATTATATGGTACTTTCTGTAAACTCATGTTGGCTGCAGAGTGTACCCTTACAAGCTTGAGTTTCGGGACTATTAGCCTGCTGTGGAAAGGAAGTTGAGGAGGTTAAAAGACTTATGTTCTCTGATGATGACACGGAAGGCCACTTGGGAGTACCCACCAACCTTACTTCTCCAGTAGCTTCTTCCCTAACTACTCTCCCTTTAGCTTGATGAGATAAAGATAATTGTTCTGTACCTGGCCCTTCTCAAATCGGCTTTTCTCAACCAGGCCCATGTTTTATTTCTCGAATCTGAACAAGTTGTGCCTAGCCTTTATGAATTTAATTCCTTGAACCAACAATCTACCTTTGTTCTCAGTTCGGATGAGAATAACGCAGGAAATGATTCAGAGATTTAGTTCACAACAAACAACTAAGGAAATCGGCTGCAAAAATATAGTCAAGCACATGGAAAAACATTAGCAGAAAAGCGGTTAACAAACATAAAGAGAACCAACCTGAAGTTAAAAGAAATGTTGTACACATATATACTGAGGATCACCCTAATATACATAGAGGGGCTGTAGTGCATAGAAGTAGAACAAAACCCATCCTGAATTCCATAGAAAGCCTTAAAAAAAATACTCAGAAAATAATCCTCACGTTAAACGTGTAGCTGTAACAAAACATTATGAAAGACGTTCAATGGAAAGGTTGCAGTCATGGACAGTGAAGAAGCATTCAGCTTACAATTATTACCCAAAAACTGAATATCCAAAAGATAAAACAGTCGATATTGGACAACAGTCAACTTGCAGTGGATGTTATGATGTAAAATCGAAGGACGAGAGCCCTGTCATGTGCTGCAGTAATGGGAAAGTCCAACTTCCTCCATTTCAAGAATATGCTGAACTCTTGCACAACCTCCTTACTTATGAACATCCTGAGGTTGAGCATTTTCTAAATAATATTTGGAAACAGAACAATTGTTTCCAAATGACATCATTTGGAGCAAAAGAGATAAAAGAGGGACATTTCATGCCAACATTTAAGGTGCAAAGACATGTATAACACAGAATAGGGAGTTTGATGCCTCGAACACAAAAGCAGCCGTCTATTATTCAGATAAATTTTTTTGGTGATGACAATCATGAAAGAGACATTTTCTGTGGTTACTTTCAGAATGTGAAGCATGCATTGGTAGGCCAACTCCAGAAAATTGTTCATGAACATAACAAGTATATCAAGGACTTCAGAGCTTCTGTTGAGTCTGTTCCCAAAGATCTACAAGATTTCCAGGTAGTTATCAGTGCTGACAAAAAGCCTTCAAATGCTCACTGAGGACGTTACAATACTCTTACCTCTAACGAAGTTACCTTCTTGATTGTTGGCCAGGTGTTTGAAAAGCGGGACCATGGAGTTATAGACAAGTGGAGGGGGCTTACCTCTCAATAGTCAGGGCAGGCAGCCATTTTGGTGTGAACCGTATTATCAGTATATTAGCCGCTCATCAGTTCAAATTTTGGTTTCCTAGGCTCTATACTGCAGTTATTTTATGTTAGTGATTTATTTACTGTAGCGATTTACTTATTTTATTTATTACGAACCCTTTCAATTGCCCAAGCCCATATGGAATTCAAGTCGCCAGTTGGGCATTGTGGGGTGGCCGGTTAGTTTTTGGTCTCGCCCCTCACGGAACAATATCCAGGAAAGGCCTCTCCATATAACTCCATGAGGGAGACATTATTCTCGACTGATAAGAATTAATGAGTTCTATCGAGCATATGATTCTCTTCAATATCATCTCATTTTCTGCCATGGAGAAGATGGGTACAGTATTAACATTCCTCTGCGTGACCCAAACACTAATAATACACCACTTAAGAAAACTGTCTGCAGCTGATTTTTACGCCTATATGTTGATGGAGCGAGAAGGCAAAAAACCTTATTTATTTTACTTTCGTAATCTCCTCAACCAATTAGTGCTTGATATGTAAGGAAAAATAGAAACAAAAACACTAAACTTTATTCGAAAGAAACAAAAAATGAGAAGTGGGCACTTGAAGGATGCCATAAGAGAAGTTGATGGTCTGGTATCGGAGCTGGGTAAGATGGTAGTGCTGCCATCAAGCTTCACTGAAGGACTATCTAAATAATATAAAATTAACTTTTGCAAATTGTCAAATTTACTTATTGAAATTATTCTAAGAATGGAATTCTTTAGGTTTATTTAAGTAATAATAATTATCAACGTTAAGCTTAACTTTTACTAATTTACGTTTTCCTTAATCCCAAATGGTATTAAACCGTAGCGGAGCACGGTACTTTCAGCTAGTTAATTTATAAATTAAACATACTAACCAAATAATAACTTATTTTTACATATGCTAGATATTTTATGCATTGTAAGTTAACTTACCAGAAGTAGTAAAATTTTAGGGATTGATTCTCCTTTGGATTTCATACAAAAAAATAATATAAAACATAGTCTGGTTCTTTACATACCCTTTTAGGTCTCTCACCCAAAAAAAATCCACTTAATTTTATGTATCATTTTTTTACTAGAGCAGAACCCCTCTTAACTGGATTGGTCGGAACTGAGACATTGGCTGGTTACAAGTTTGGTTTTTATTGTACATACATCTTGTTCAATACCATTGAATTTAGTTAAATTTGAAAATCTTAGCTATTAGTGCAGTAAAATTTCTGTATTTATGTTCTTCTGTGACTTATTTTATGTATGCCAGTATTTTCACCATTGTCTTCACATTTGTAGTCATCTTTACTAATTTTTCTATCGTATTTAAAATATCCAATTTAAATTTCTTAGAAAGTTTTTATAAACCTATCTGAAATGCATTTGGGTCCTGTAGAAGAAATAACTAACTATAAATCATGAAAAACCTGAAGTTAAAGGGCTAAGGCAGCCATCATTAGTGGCTCGATTTGGTTGGTTGTCTAAGGATAGAACCCAAATATCAGGGCCCCTCCTTGCAGGAAGGAACAAGCAGGAATGAAAAGAAGAAGAAAAAATTCCTACATTGTTTCTTTTTTCAATGGTTTCTGAATTTATTGTTACTTGACTAATGCACAAACACGTTGAGCAGTAATAGTAGATGTCAAAAACAAATTCCTAAGAGAGTGTAGATAGTAGATAAAGTTAATTTTTAGAGTAGAAAAAAAACAAAAACGGACTTCAAGATTATACTTACATGTTACAAACTTGATTCAAAACGTTAAAAATAATATTTTAATTACATTAAAACAAAGAGCATTAAAAGACAATCAACGAAATTATCAATTCACAATTTATGATCAGTTATTTTTGGAGTCGGTGCCAGCCAAGAAAAGTAGTTTAATCCTGCCTTTACAACAAACTTACTGCACTTCATTACAATTATCAGCTTTCTTTTGATTTCTGTTTGTTTTGGTTGGCACCAACTCCAAAAACTACTGATCATAAATACCTATTCACAAGGTATTTAAATGTCGATAATTTCATTGATTTTCCTTTAATGCTCTTTGTTTTGAATTAATTAAAATATTATTCTTTTACTTTTTAGTTCAAGTTTGTACATGTAGGTTTAATCTTGAAGTCGGTTTTTGTTTTTATTCTTTAAAAGCTCTCAGTTGATTTAAATAAAATTTTAATAGGACCACCTCTGAAGTATGACCTACCGATCAAAAAAAGAATCATCAAAATACACCAATGTTTGTACAAACACCAATATTGTACACATATTTCTTTTTCAAATCCCACTCTCCTACATTTTCGATTTATTTACTTTCTTAATCAAATTAAAATATATTTTTATTTTTAGGAATTTGTAGATCCAAGTTTAGACTTTCTCCATGTTGACATCCATGGAACTGGACTAAAAGTGCGAGGATCAAATTTCCCCTATTTGAAAAAAGGTTGGATGTCAGGAAGGCCGACGAGAACCCTAGCACAGTTTGTGTACCAAATAGTATGCCCACATGACAAGGGAGACGAATGTTAGCAAATGAATATCGTGGTGATACTTTGTGTTGTCCTTTATTGTGAATGTCCTTGTGTATGTGTTTCGTAATAAATATGTTCACTGTCCAACAATTTTTCTCTTTTTATTTTTTTCTTTGGAATTATCACTTATTTAAACAATAAAGCTTTTCAACAATAAAGAACCATGATGTCTGGAATATATAGATAAAAAATACAGATGACTGGAAAAATCACACAAGGTAAGATTCTTTAATAACTTGGAGTTGTTTTACAACTGTTTAACTTACATGAAAAGATGAAACTTTTTGAAAAATGGTACGAAAATTGTGTAAATATAACAGAGATGGGTAAAATAAAATTATTATTGGAAATTTGGTATATAGAAAACAAATGGTAACTAGGGGAGTTCCAATTGTATGCATGTTGCCACAGAATAAATAGCAATGATTTGATAATGCATTTGACAAAATCCTAACTATCCCTTTAAAATATTAAAAAAAATTTAATGATAATAAATTATAATGGTTATAAAAAAATTTTTTTTCAATGAATTTATTTATTAACAAAATAACAATCTTTCTTTAAAAATTTAAATTTATTACACTATTACGTACATTTTCTTTATAACTTAAAATGTAATATAATATGGTGTGATTTCATGTTTTTAATCTCAAATTCATTCCACAACCTAATTTGCCTTTCCTTATATAAAGGAAAAATTCAATAAACATTATTTTTGTCTTTTGATATTGACTTTTACACGATGATAAGCGTTTCCTAAAACTCCTCTCAAATTCCAGATATTTGAAAAACTTTCGGGCTGAGTATTGTAGGAAGAATCCACTGCTTTAGCCCATATTTCAACCTGAAATTAAAATTTAAATTTATTTATTGAAAAGAATGAGTATAGGGTCAATCCATTTCAAATCACCCAATATAAATATAATTTGTTACTCAACATTTTTTATTTTCCTGATTCTTTTATCATGTATTCCCTATGGATAGACATTAACACAACTCTAATTGAAAATTTTTAACAAGTTATATTTTGTATTTGACAGCCATTTTAAAATGATGATTTAGTGAATTTTATGAAAAAACGGGGTTTGCAGAAAATTTAATTGCGAAGTCATTTTTGAAGATATAAGAATAATTTAAAAACTAGTGTGTTTAGCATGAAATGACCTTGAAAAGGACATTATTTTAATTTTCATATCATGCAAGAAAGTTATTCAAACTCTTTCTAAAAAACTCGGAAAACATTTTAAAAATCGTTAATTTTTAAGGCCATAAATTTTTAGGAAGGAGAAGAGACTCACAAATAATATTTTATTTCTGTGTTGAGTACACATAGTACTACCAGCAGCATAAGTTTTAGTCTTGAGAAAGTACTCCTTTTTTCTCTACGGCTTTTCAAAAATGGCTGAAAGCAGTTTTTTTCCAATTTTCATAGGTCGATTTTTGAAAAGAGACTGAATGAAAAATTTTATAAAATGTTCATTATACTAATAAGAATACACCACAAAAAAATTATGACAGACTCAACTATGTTTTGAGTTACAGAGCTGTGAATTTCAATAAAAACGCTACCTTTTTAATACACTCTTGCAATGATAAATTAGGAACTAGAGGCTTGAAATTATGTTAATTGACACGTTTAAATTATAGTTAAATTAAATTATTATTTAGAGTTTTGAAATAATGAATTTATGTTATATTTAAATGAAATACTTGACTTAAAAATGTCCATTAATTAAAAAAATATGTAAGTATATGACAAGTATATTTGTAAATTGTAAAATATTGTAAAACCCATAGTAAAATATTAACTGACACATCAGTTCTTATGATGCAACAAGTTAATGTGAGTTTTATATGTTTAGATTTGAACTCTTCCATGTGCAACTGGTTGCACAGCCATCTTTCCTGTACCTACATGTCTCTGCAAGTGGTATCCCTCCCCTTAATCTTCATTGCTATCTTCAAGAGAATGTGAATATTAAAAAAAATTTGTGGACAGACTCTATGTCCAACTTGCGCATCAAAAATATTTGTAGAAAAACTGCCTGAATCCTGATTTTTTTCTTGGCCCTTTTGAATTAGTAGAGGAGAATCCGTTGCATTAAGTGGAATCCATTTATGAAACTTTGGAATTATCTTCTTTATGTAAATATAACAACGCTTAGCACAGAACAAAGCCTGACAGTTTATAAATAAAAATGATAAAATTACGAGAGCAGTCAAGCGAAAATTAGATGAATCTTTCTATAATGACTTAGTAACTCAGAATTTAAATGTTACAGAAACTTCAATCAGTAAGTACGACATTCTCATTACTAAACTGAAAGGAAAATTCTAAGTGTCCTTTAAAGATAATCAAATTAAAGTATTTAGTCTATTGCCAAGTTCATAGTCTAAGAAAAAAATAGTTGAGGACTTTAGTGCATCTGAATACATGGTAAAGTTAACTAGACAGCTAGTAAAGGCTCAAGGTATCTTACCACATCTTACAAAAAGACTGGGCAACAAAATAAGTGAAGCCATTTTTTATTAACTGAGTTATAGAGTTTTACGAAAATAGTTGCTTATGCTCTGGTAAAAAGAAATATGTTTTAACTGTGATTGACAATGTCAAGGTACAGAAACAGAAAAAGTTAATTCTCCTCTGACTAAATGAAATCTAGAGCATATATAAACGGAAATATCCAGTTTACAAGATGTTTTGCGCTCTATGACCAAAGAGGTGCGTTATTCTGGGTCATCAGGTACTCATAGTATGTGTTTGCAAGCATCACCTAAACATAAAGCTTATGATAGAAGGAGTAAAGATTAATGCAAATTATAAAGACCTCATAGCTTTAATCGTACGTGATATTGAAAATGAAAAATGTATGCTTAACACCTGTCCAGAATGTCCTGGACCAGATACCCTGCTTGATTAAAAGGTAGCGTTTTTATTGAAATTCACAGCTCTATAACTCAAAACATAGTTGAGTCTCAGTCATAATTTTTTTGTGGTGTATTCTTTTTAGTATAAAGAATATTTTATAAAATTTTCACTTTTCTTCATTCAGTCCCTTTTCAGAAATCGACCTATTAAAATTGGAAAAAAACTGCTTTCAGCCATTTTTGAAAAGTCGTAGAGAAAAAAAGGAGTACTTTCTCTGTAGTACTATGTGTACTCAACACAGAAATAAAATATTATTTGGGAGTCTTCTTCCTAAAAATTTATGGCCTTAAAAATTAACGATTTTTAAATTGTTTTCCGAGTTTTTGAGAAAGAGTTTGAATAACTTTCTTGCATGATATGAAGATTAAAATAATGTCATGCTAAACACACTAGTTTTTTAAATTATTCTTATATCTTTAAAAATGACTTCGCAATTAAATTTTCTGCAAACCCCGTTTTTTCATAAAATTCACTAAATCATCATTTTAAAATGGCTGTCAAATACAAAATATATCTTGTAAAAAATTTTTTATCAGAGTTGTGTTAATGTCTATCCATAGGGAATACATGATAAAAGAATCAGGAAAATAAAAAATGTTGAGCAACACAGACTGGGTGATTTGAAATGGATTCACCCTATGATGATACAATATAAAGTTTGTAATATCTAAAAGTGATGCCTAATATACAATCATTTTTAGTCCTCAATATGACAAAACTGAAAATTCACACTCATCATAATGACTATTTATTTTTCAGCTACCTAAGGTAATTAATTAGTAGAAAAAGGTTTCATGGTCTTAATCTTCAAACATTTTACAGCCTTTTAAATAAAAAAATTTTTTTATGCATTTTTTAGAAAACCTTTTTTTTTTTTTTTGTCATTGTCCCCCATTTTCTGAAGAAAACCTCTTTAGAAACAAAAAAGTTTCTAGATAAGGGATGATAAGGTAAGAGCAGTAAAAGTAAAATAAAATATATTTACTTTGAAACCTCTGCATTGTTTTATTTGTAAAATTCATTGAAGTTTATTTTATTTATCCAATGCCCGTCTGTGGCAGTTTAGCCATCTGACAATGAGCCTCCCAGTACCGAAAAAAATTTATTGAAATGAAACATATCTTAAAAACAAAATTACATCATGGACTGTTATATTCAAACTGGCAATTCTAACGAAATGCTTACAATCCATTTTATACATAGTATTAAATTAATTATTAAACTTGGGATTGATCTGAAATGTGATCACAATATATTGAGGAGAAACCAGTATTAATCTTGATAGCACAAATTTAAATTTATAAAACCTTGAAACAATGGACTTCAACAAGAAGAGTCCCTTGATAAAAAGATAATTTTCCATATCCTATTTAAAAATCTTGTTACTGAGTTTCTACTGTAGTAACGATATGACAAATGAATGAATTTTTCTTTTTATCAAAATAAAAAAGATATTTGAGAATAGCAAGTAATAATATATATAGATATATATATATATATATATATTTACTTAAAAGTAAGGTCTTCAAAATATACATATTGTTAAAGCCTGATAAAGGTATTTATTCTTTTAATTTTATTTTTCATCTCCAATAGCGAGGATAAAATTATGTTTTAGTTTCATAATTAATAAAATTATGTAAATATTTATAAGTATTTTGTTTTGTAAATGTAAATATATATCCTCCCAGTAAGTGGTCAAGTTGAATTTTGATGAGTTAAGTGGCTAAAAAGAATCATGGAGATTTTTAAGTAAGATGTTCATTTAAAAGAAAATTAAATAGTTAATTAAAATGAAGATCATACTTTAACACTTACCAAGAAGAAAAACCTCTAGGATTCTTTTTAGTCATCTAACACTTTGGTCAAAATTCGACTAAACCACTTATTCACTGGGATGGCAGGTATAATGGAATGGTTCAAGTTTATGTATTAAAGTTTAAAAAAAAGTTAAACATATGGTTTTAAAAAAAAAAAAAAAATATATGAGCATCATTAGCGACAATAACAAAGTATAGCAGCGTGACAGTATTATAGCTTCTTCACCCACTGGCAGGATTGCAGCATTTACATTTCAGGTTTTTAAAAAATGATACTAGATAGAATTTTTTTGCCTTCAGATTTGAAATCAGCACACATAAAAATAAAAAATCAGAAAAGATTTCTCAGAGGAGGAACATTCTTTTTTTTGCATAACTGTGTAATAGTTTAACCAGCGCTCACCTGGAGTGGTGATTATTTTTTCAATAGCGAAAAGCCCCCCACCTCAAGACATATAATAAAAAGATATAAATAAATAAACAGAATTCTTACTGAATCACATTTTTCAGGAACAGGTATTTCAACTTGCCAAAGAGTCCATGACCAATGCCTGGAGTGCTCGGCTTCACCCTGATCCGTGAATTCGGCAACATTCCATGTTTTTCCTCCATCTACAGTCACATCCACTCTAACAATTTTTCGGCCTCCTCCAGACCATGCATAGCCTACCATCAACAAAAGATAAATAAATATTTCACAAAAGAGTTAATAACTAACCTCTATGTCCCAACTGGAAAATTTTAGGAAGTGGTTTTAAATTTCATCGCATTCTGTTTTTATACATTTCCTTTTTTGCACTTTTAAATGCTGAAGGTTTTTTTTAACATGGAACATGTTTTACCAGTGACCTCTAGTTGGTCAAAAGTGATAAATTTTTGGGGAACACGAGGGTGTTGCATAGTTTGTTATTAGGATAGGAGGAGCAGTTAGGAGCTCAACTCATTATACTAAATAACACTATCTTGACTAGGAAGCAGTTCCTAATCAGTGAGCTCCTTTTGACTCTGTTTTTCATAATACAAAATAAAAATTAAATTATTTTAAAATTTTCTCTCGGCTGTTCAAAATTTTGGTTTGAATAAAAGTTTAAAACCTCAATTTTCAAGTGTAGGGGAATTTTTGACACGCTCTAGCTCAGTTGGTGTTGCTCGGATCGAAAATATTTGTACACAAAATTACACTCGTTTGGAAATAAATAATACAATCATACAGCTAAGCAGGAAAAAAAAATAGAAAACATGAGCATCAATGGTAAAGGGGGCAACCCCTAAAATATGTTCCATGTTATTTATTCTTTCTTTAGCTGACCGACAGGCTCAAGGGGGCCAGTTTTTCTTTTTCTTTTTTTTTTTCTAAAAACGATTTTTTTTTTAATAATAAATTAAATACGTCTTAACCAATGCAAAATTTTGGCTGCTTCAAGTTATATCTTTTTATTCTCAACTATGAGTTAATTTTTTTTTTTTTTTTTAACAATTAAACTTGTCATGAAATCAAACAAGTCTTTATCAATATTGGAAACTTATACAGTATTGTTCAAAATACATTAATATTGTAGAATTTAACCTGGTCACAAAAACACTACAGCTTAGAGTGTAATGAACAATGATCATGGAGCTATGTCAGTGATAAAACATGAATCAAAATTTAAAATGAATGAACTGTGCATTTTAAAATGGGGTTGAGTTCATTTTTGTTGTTGAGAAATACTTAAAAATTTTGATTTCAATAAATTTAAAAATATTTCAAAATAAAGGGTTCAAATATGAAACTTTGTATTAAAAATGAATGAAGCGATACCTTTAATGGGAATTTTTCCATTCTTATTAAGAGATACACTCTGCCCCGGGAGTGGATTACAAATAGCAGATATAACAGGAAGTTCTTGAATAGCGGGTGCTTTACTGAAGTCTACGGTGTCCCAGTCGACGCTAGGGCAGAAACCTTTATAGTCATTTTGTTGCCAATGCGATGAACTCTCTTCTTCGGATATAGTTATTTTACCTATTCAATGAGAGATAGAAAAGAACATCAACAATAAAAATAAATGCTCAATATGACAATTTTATAGTCTCCATACTTCTAAATAATATCTATGAAAAACAAAAACAAAAAAAATTTAAACATTACCTTAAACAGACATAATTATTGAGCTTTTAGATTACATGTAAATGAAACTAGAAACAGTAGTAACATTTAAAGATCAGCAATATTATAACAGACCCAGTAACAAAAAAGAATATTTAATTTAATAGCATATAAGTTATATTATATATTTTATAATACTGAATATAGGATCATAATTATCTTTAATCATTATTAAGTTTATTGAGTTACAATTTTTTTTCTGTTGGAATACATCGTAATATTGTAATTATTTAACCATAGATGCAAAGTTTTTAAGATAATATAATGATGTTTATGATTGTATTTACGGTCAATCCTCAATATAAAAACTACAAAAATAAAAGAAAAAACTATTTTAAACAAAATAATAAGTATGGGTAATGCTTAGATTACTTCCTAACGATACCAGAGCACAGCTTGTCTTTTAAAAAAGATACAAAAGCTAAGCATTTTAATTTTACTATCTATCCACTGAATCATAGAATTCTTTAAAAAACTAGGAAGGAAACAAATTCTCTTCAATATAATGTGTTCTGGACAAGATCTTGATTTCCGAAACCCCCCTTTGCATTCTCCTATCGCATTTTCGGTTTGCGGTTCTAGTCTATTTAGCAGAGCTTCAGACGAAATTATATATACCACTGGCAGTAACAAAATCTCCCTTATATTTAAATTTTACTTAATTATGTATTAATATACCAAATCAAATTTTTATAATTTTGTAAACAAATTTCACTTTGAGACTTATGGTCAGGTTTTCGCAAGAAGACCATGTCCATATATATTTGGGAATCATTGATGCAAAGGTATTTCAAGCCATAGATTAACATAATTTTTTCTAAATTATCATTTAAATTTATATTCACTGAGTCTGTAAGTTTTATAGCACAGGTATGAACTAACAATCAATTAATACAACAGTACAGTCAAAAATTAAAAAACAAACAACATATAAAACAGAAGCTATCACTAACTTAACCATTTGACATTCCTTGCTCCAACAACTCCAGGTACAACAACCCTCAAGGGAAAACCATGATCCCTTGACAATGGTTGGCCATTCATTTCATAGGCCAAAAGAACATCACCTTTTTTATCAAGTGCTTTGTAAAGAGGGATTGAAGAACCATAATAAGAGCCACTTGGATCATAGTCCAAACCTTCAAACTACAACAAAGTTTCAAAATTTCCATTATTAAATTATTTTAAAAATTAATCCTAAAATATTTTCGCACCTCCTAATGGATACCTGAACATGTTTTCCTTTACCATCTTCAGTAACTCCAAGACTGATCAACAAATCACTAAGTCTAACACCAGACCAGACAGCGTTACCAATAACAGCAGGACCCCAGTTTAATCCCTTCACTGGTTTAATCTACAATAAAATCACAGTTCAATGTATATGATGATCCATTGAGGTGACTAAATGCAAGAGAAAAAAAATATGTCTAAAATTGATAATTAATTGAAGAATAGTTGTATGTTTAAATTTTCATCATGTAAGGGATTTACTAATATATCTCAGAGGTCATGCGACAAAACACTATGGCCTAGCTGAGGTTTCTCCGTTAGTAACCTGGTGTACTACATTTAGTCTCAACTAGTTTAATGAGTTAACAGAATTACAATAAAAGCAATAGTTTTGAATTATAAAAAAAAAAAAAAAAAAAAAAAAATAGTATTAGTGAAATGAGAATAATTTATAATGGAAGTCAAAACGTCGGGATTATAAATTAAAATATTATTTTTAATTGCTTTGTATCTATGACTGCATACCCCAACAATCTACATTTATAAAAAAAAAAAATTCAAAAAGGAAATTAAGATTTATTCAAAATCAAGGCACAACACAGGCGAAACTAAAGTAATTAAATTAAAATAAATTCCTTGCATTAAATTATAGGCTTAAGAAACTGAAACTGAATAATGAATAAAGAAATATACACATAATAATATTAACTAATGTTGAAAAATCACCTCAGTCATCTCACTTCTTCTGTTTCCAGCACATTGTATTGATGCTGTAATCGAATGTTTTGGAAGTTTTTTCAAATCTGCCATTTTAAATGTTCTATCCTTTATACCCACACCATTAATCTCTAGTTCATAACTTTCCAAGTCAACCTCAGGTACAGGAAGATGATTGCGCACATAAAATATTTCTCTAGATCAAATAAATACCAAATAATTAAAAAAATAAAATAAAATATTTTTAAAAAAATTTAATTTAATGAATAGTATGCATATTAACATATTTTTAAGAAAGAAAAATATCTACTATAGTAAGTACTGTGGGGTAATGAAGCTGTCGACGAGAAGATCAGGAGGTGGTTCAGCATTGTAAGGCTTGGTAGAGCAAGGTCTCAATGCAGGGTGCCGTATGGGATCATTGTTATAAGGATCCGATACATTTTCCATACTTTGTTCAGCTTCACTACTATCAAGATTTCCTAAAAAATAGAAAGAACATTAAGACAAAACTGTATTAAAAACATGAAGAACTTCGATACACTGATATACTTTAATGTAACAAAAAAAGAATAAAAGGACACTTAAAAAAATCATTGTCGATAATCTCTTATATGAGTTAGATAAGGTACAGAGTGTTTCACTCAGGAAATTGCGTTAATCATTATATTATAAAAAAATAAATGCAGAGGAGACAAGTATGGGAGTATATAAAAAGTATATTTGAAATTAACCTTGTTAAAGTGCTCTATTCATGCCTGGATCAACTTTGCTTTCTCTATATTGGGTTACAAGTGAAACACACAGTCAAAAAACATGGTTTTGAGTAAATACTGGTCAAACATATTTTTGCTGATACTTTTTGTACTTATTCTATTAAATAAGTTTAAGACCTGAAATTGCTAATGCTTTAACTTATTTGATAAAATAATGTCAGTACCAAAGCAAAAAAAAATCTTTATCAAAACCATGTTTTTGACTTACACACTCAGTCTTTCACTGATCTTGCTGGCAATTTTTTTGGAGGTTCCTGGTCAAGTATTAGACACATATTTTGCCGTTCCGACCAATGGGCCCTAGAAGCCGAGAAAAAAAAAATAAAATAGCATTAAACTAATTTATTTTATATCTCTAGTTTAAAAAAACTATATCGACATGATTCTTACACCAAGATTTTTATTTTTGATTGCGACTTTAAGGAAAAATACAGCCGCTTCATAGATTTTGGTTTAGGTTAATTAAATTATCAAAAAATTAATAGATTTTCAAGCAAACTACCTCTATAGATTTTTTCACACAGAAATTCTAAATCAGCACCCTCAAAAACATTGAAAAACGTTTATTCAATAAAAACAAAAAATATCATTTTTTCACTCTCTTCGAGGGGAATGAAATTTTTAAACCAATTTCACTTGTAACCCCACGATATATACCTAATGAAATAAGGAAAGATAAATTTTTCAATATTTGCACTTTGGAGAACCAGACCTATCCTATTATAGTTAGAGCCTACAGCAAACAAATGATGCACTGAAGGACCTACAGCATAGAAGTAGAAGCTGGAGAAAGGACAAAGAAAAGACAACAAATCTCTCCAGTAAACTCCATACTTGTGGAGAAAAGAACCAGGAGTAACTTCAAAATTATTATTCTATGCTAATGTGGATGGCAATCCTGAATAAATATTTCAATTTAGCAGTCTCAGAAATTCAAAAATTAAAAGTCACAAGGTGGGCCATTTATAACTTTAATAAATTTTATGCCTAAAAAGTTGTAGTTTATGTATCCTATATATTTGTATCATATGTAATCCTCTGACTTCCTTTTTCTTACCTTTAATAGTATATTCTTTATATTTCTACTATAATTATATATTTTTTATCACTCAGTTCCTATACCAATCATACTTTGTTTATCACATTCCAGAAGATGTGCAAAAGAGAACAAAATATCAGCACACATTAACACAGTATTTAATTAGAAGAAGATACTTAAAAACATTGGATTATTATTACAGCTCATGACATTGCTTAGGTTGTACCAGTATTAATAGAGTTTGAAGAATAAGCTTCCACCTAGTATAAAATTGTAATACTAGGTACAAAAACCAATATTTTTATCCAATTATTTAAAAAAAAAAAACGGTTTTTTTTTGTTGTTTTATGAATATTAGAAATATTTGCAAAGGCTTATTGAAGAAGCACTCAGAACTACAGAACAGGAAATATATGGACACTAACTACTGTGTAGTGACAGGTCTAAATTATTTAGATCTAGTAGTACTTTATGATATTGATTTTGATAGAACATGTTCAGAATGGTATGTATATAGAGGATAGACAAATTGCTAGTGAGTATTTGAATTTCCAGATGAAGATTAACTTACATTTTACATCAGCGATACAGGTGTAATAATAAAGCCCAGGAGATGGGACCTAGGCTAGGGTGATGCCCTTGGAAAAAGAAGAGCACTCACTACCCTAGAAACTGAAAAAACTAAAATTTAAATCCATCTGTGGAAGGTTGGAATTAATTGCTCATGCATTGAATTCCCTGCCTCCTCTTAGCCCAGAAAACCCTTTGTTGCCAAAAAGCTAGGAAGAGAAGATAAAAATAAAAAACAGGCTTGTGCTTGATCCTTCAATGTTGTAAATCTGAGTGGTAGATTATTCACATAATACGGGATTAACATCCAAGCAGTGATATGTGTATTGAATAGGTATAAAACTCAATCAAAGACACTACAGCAAGATATTCTTAATCAGCTATCTAGAATACAGTTTAAATAGCCCTAAAGAACACTCAAATAAATGAGGATAATAGAAAGGAAGGTAGACTACTTGACAAGTGTAACAAGGTCCTTTAAGTACTTTTTGGAGCCTAAAAACACATTTGAGAGGTAAGCTTTAGCTAAGCCAATAGGACAATGAAGGTAGCTGTTAATAGTAATGTAAATATCTTACTGATATATTCGACAGAATGCAAAAGTTGCACTTCAAGCATCCTGTTTATAATTTTAAAATACTTTTTCTTTTTGAAAATTACCTATTTCATAATCTAATATATTATTAAGGAGTCTTCAACATTTCATTCAGTGGTCCTTTAATTCTTTAAACATGTATATTAAATAAAAAATATATATACCAATTCTATACTTTTCCAACATAGAAAATACATGTGGATCTTTGTGGACTCCATAGATCATCCAGAAAGGTTCAACTGAACCACCTGCTGCCATCATTATTTTATCACCTCCAGGGTGTTTATCCACAAAATCTGTAATATCATAAACTGCTTCCTTATAAATGACCCAAATACCAGATTCTTTTGAACAATGTTTGGAGACTTCGCTGATTTTATAAGTTGGTAGGGTTGGGACGCATCTGCCAACTGTTTCAACTTCAGCTGCATACACATTTCTCTTGAAATCTAGAGAAAAATCAGAGAGCTGTATGAACAAAAACATTTCCTCCTCAATAAAATTTACAAATTTTAACTCTTTAAATTTGTTACTTAAACGATTTAGATAATATGTAAATTTAAAGCATAAAAACAAATATTTAAAGATTTCTTATTCATAAAAAAACAACCCTGTATTTGTTTCATTCCTAAGTTAATGCTATAGCAAATTCTGTTTATTTTAATACAATCAGTAGACATAATCAATGATTGAACAAAACTAACTAAGCAAGCAACTCTAAACATTAACTTTCTTAATGTCAACTTTTATTTTATTACTTTATAATATCGATGTTATTTGCAGCTAATTACATAAATGTTTATGACTGTTTTAAACAGAAATAGTAAAATACAATGCAAACATATTTTTTTCAACTTCATATGAGTGAGGAGAACTCGCTGTAACAAGAAAGGTCAGTAGTTAAGAATTTGAATGATCTTCAAAAAAGTAGAATGTCTTCCTCCAGTACACAAACTCATCATGATAATTAATTTCAGAAATTATGCACATTATATTTCTTTACTTACATAACTATTACACAACATTTAAAAAAAAATTAAAATTAAAAAACTACTTTCAGAAATAAGTACTAAAATACAACAAAACTTAACTATCATAACAGTAACATAAAAAAGAAACAGTTTTATTGTCAAGAACATCAAACTTTTTATTTTATTTTAAATTTGTTCTGAAAATTGTGTATTTAGTCAAAAATATTTGAAATATTTTTAATCACTATATTTAATCAATATTAAATCAAAAATGTTATTTTAAAAAGTAAAATACCAAACCAGAAAGTGAATTTTTAATTTTTTTTTTTTTTTTTTTTTTTTCATGGTAGTGTAACTTTTATAATAATAACAATTTTATTGTTCTAAATATAAATGTTTCTATACCATCAATAAGACTGTATAAATTGACTACTGCATTTGAAAGCTCTTTTGATACCAATATTAATATGAAAAAATTATCGTATTATTAACAAGCTAAGAATATATATTTTAATTCAATTTACAAGAAGAAATTAAACTACAACGAAAAGAAAAGCTTTAAAAATATAAACGCTTAGATAACTGCAGATTTAATCATCAATTTTACATAGAAATTTACCTTCATATTTGTACAAAAAAAAACCTAAGCAAAGCCCTGACAACCCAGCAGCATACTTCAGATAATTTCTTCCTTTATGACCATCATCAACAGTAGGATTAAATGACTTCTTGAGATTGCTAGCATCATGGCCTGATAAAGTTCTTAAGCATGTATATTCAATGCTTAAGTTTGCCCTCAATATTGCTTTAATTGAACTGACAATTACAAAAAAAATTAATATCAAATATTAAAATAACACACTACTGTTTTAACTATGGAAAAGAAAAACTGAAATCGGGTATACTTATTTAGTAAATATTAAATAATAATAGGCTTCATTAAATCAACTAGGAATAAAGTAATAAACTAAACCTTTTAAGTGATAAGGACATTACAAACTAAAAAACAACTTAGACTGGCAAGAACATTAATAACCAACAGGTTATGATATCCTAATAAAGATAATTTCCAGTCATGTACTTAAGCCAGATTGAGGTAATGATTTTTATTACTCCTCATTAATTATAGTAATTAATCATCTAAGCTCCTAGCTTACCAAGGCTAAGAGATAAAGAGATGTCGATCTTTCCTAATTTAAAACATTAGTGATCGATTGTTTATGCAATATTCCACCAAAATCGATGTGCTCCTTCTGATTTTCTTATAATGTTCATTGGGAGAAAAAAAAATGTTAGATCACTACTCTGATATAAATACTTGCTTTTATTTCTACTTTAATCTTAATTTTGCATCTTACATAATGAACAATAGCAAAACCTATTAGCCAGTAGCTTATCTGTAGGGAATAGCGCCTCCCCCTCTCAGCACTATTGTGATTTCTTATAACTTCTATTGGTCGGTCTATAAGTATAGAATAAGGAACAATAAAATCTTAGTAATCAAAATTAAAACCGTTGATACGAAACTGCGCAAACTTTAAGACATTTTAGGAACTTTTTAACAAGAATATTTATCATTCCAAGAATTAAAATAAATTTAAAGCTTATAGCTTCCAGTTTTCATGAATCAGTGTAGTTTAAAAATATTTAATTTGCATAAAACAAAAATATGACTTCATATTTCAGTGAAAACAAGCTGTCGCGTTAGTTTTTCCAGTGTTTTATCTTTCTTATATGTTTAACATATTAATTTTATGGGTAAACTGAGGTACACGCTCAGGCTGATTGCCCAAAGATTGGACAATCATCTCAGTTTCGTATGGTTTCCAGCTTCCGTGATAAAATTAGACTATGTCTTATGCGGGTGCATATTTTTTCTTAAAATTGCAGGAGCAAATATTCTCTTATAATTTCAGGTGCAAATGTTCCCCTAAAATTGAAGGTGCAAATTTACATCCAAGTACTGAGGCCGTTCACAAGTGCATATTTATTGCCGGAACCTATCTTATGACCTGTGGCTCTTATATTTCTATTTATTTTTCTAAAGTCAAAATGAGAAATAGTTTAGATCCTCTAAAGCCCGGGTACACACCAACGCGAACATTGTTTACTAGAATTGTTCGTAGGAATTTTTACATCACGAACTTTCCTAGGCAATTTATGATAAAATAACATTGCTCGCGAACAAAAAGGAGTGTTCCGCTAGGAGGTAAACTTCAAAATAAAGAAATGTTCGTAGTCGACCCCACCACCCCTTTCCAACTCCAACCCCACAGTTTTACTTTAGCAATCCTTAAAGAACATTGCAAGATAAAATTCGGGATTCATCATTTCTTCTTACCATAATAAGTTGAGCAAATGAACACTGCAGATGTTGCTGTCAGTTTTGACCCACCATTTTCTGTTTCTTCTTGCTGAAGCCGCTTCCGAATTCATAATAGTCGCCAGAGGACTGAGATCTTCCTACTACTAGACCTGATAGTTACTAAACTTTGTTCGCTTGGTGTGGACGTACATAGCATATTCACGAAAGTTTCTACGAACAATTGCTTATGAACATTGTTAACGAAAATTTGTTCCTTCAAATTTTGTTCGCGTCAAGGTGCATCTACACCAACCGAGCATTGTTTGCGAACGTTCGAACGTTCAAGAACGTTCGCAAACATATAGGAGGGGCTCCCGTTCACTCCGCCTGAGCACGTCCTACGAACATTCGACCAACAAAATTTCCAAATGGCACCCGGGTTATCAAAACTTTATATTTGTTCTGTGTCGATATTGATACTGTCTGAAATCGTTAAACGCCGCCAGAGGAAGAAACGTAGAATGTGGGAATATTCGTTTTTGAAAGGAAGAAATCATGTGCATCTGCTAGGTTTTGCTCGGTTTCTTCTTTTCGTACAATCCTATCAGCTCAAGGCATTTTTCGTTGTCCCAATCCATTTGAAAAGTAAAGTGAAAATAAAATTTAAAATTAAAATACACCCGCTTTATTATCTAAAATGATAGACAGCCGTTCACACTGGGCTAGGAACAAACACTGAATCCCTATGATGAGTTGTCAGATCACCGACAATTAGCGGAACACTCTTGAACAGGGTTCGCAAACCCTGTTCGGCTTGGGTGAGTATTTACACCAACTGCGCATCTTGTTCTCGAACGTCTGCGAACAGTGTTCGCAAATAATGCTTGGTTGGTGTAAATGCACCTTTAGAGAGAACCCAGCCTAAGAAACAAACAACTTTTACAGGTTTTAAAAATAAGATCTATAAGATCTAAGTAATTACATCATTAAGACTTAAGAAAATTAATTTAAAGCTTCGATAAGTACTTACAGGTATAAAATTATCGGTAGATTTATATATAGATAGGTACTTAATGTCACCATGTATTCTAGAACTAAATGGTAATCGTGTAATGGTGATTCATTCGTTAGGAATATTAGTGGTATTTGCAATATTTATGATTCACTAATTACTTGAAGATACTTAAAAATGCCTCAAAAATCATAGTCAGTGGAGGAATAGACAACCATCGCGGTAGTTTCTGATATAAAGTGTAAAATATCTAACGGAGTTTTTCTTTAGTAAAGAAGTCTAAAAAATCGATTTATCACAATAGGGCGCAGGTAATAGATTACCTTCTTCAACTAGTAAATATAACCTGGCTATTTGTTTACTACTTGCCGGGACGTGTAGTCTATTTCAATTGCAATAGTTAATGAGTAAATCCATTTAATTTTATTTATAACACTGTTACTAACCGTTTTGTCAAAAAATGTCTGACGATGAAGATCTTTTGTATATAAAAAGGCAAAAAACTATTCACTATGGTGGTCTTGATGAACTGGAGAAAGAAAAACTTGCTGCTGCAATTACTGTGCCACAAGCTCCAGAAAATACTGAAGAAAATGCTGAAGAAGAACCCGAAAAAGTCGTTCCTAAGCCAGAAATTGGAAATATGCATATATCAGATGGTAAATATCATTTTGTTATTTTGTATTTATGACACAATTAAGATATTTTTTTTTCATCGTTTTGCCTCTTTCTTTCTTTTTTTTTTTTTATTTATTATAGAATATATGGACATTGAAGATGAAATATCAAAAGATAAACAAGCACTTCTTGATGAATTCGAGCGTAGAAAGAAGGCTAGGCATGTAAATGTATCAACTGATGATAATGAAGTTAGGCAAAACTTAAGACAATTGGGTGAACCTATATGTTTGTTTGGAGAAGGTCCAGCAGAACGGAGAAGTAGGCTTCGAGATTTACTTGCAAGGTGATTCTTTCAATTTGTAATATTGTACCACATAACAAGTTAGTTATTAACTCATAAAAATTTGCAATTATTTTGTTTGGGATGAATATCATTGAATTTATAGAAAGGTGAGGAACAAGATTTTTTTCAATAATGTCTCATACTAACTAGAATTCTTTTAGACTTTATTAGAGAATAATGCTTTATTGAAGCATCCGATTTTTGACAAATCAGCTGAGATTTGAGAAAAAGGGATCACGAAGACCACATTTTTAGTAAACAACAAATACAATGAGCTCTTCACTGTTTTTTGGATTCATCCATGCATTTGACGAAACTGTCATATTTTGATTTGTTTCTTTATGCACCCTGTTACTTTGTAGGTATTTTATGTTTAATGCATTAATCTGTTCTGTAGGCTTGGTGAAGATGCTATTCAAAAGAAACAAGAAGAGGAAGAAGAAAAATTAAAACAGGAAAGGGATCAGGAGACATGGTATCATGAAGGATCTGAGACACTGAAAGCAGCAAGGCTGTGGATAGCTAGTACGTAATATAACTTGGTTCTCTGAAGCAGATTATTTTGTTATCATTTATCAGTTGTTAATCCTTTTTTTTCATATGCAATTAATACTAATCCTACTAACATTTCATGTGCACATATATCTAGAATAGAATAGAATAGAATAGAAAATAAACTTTATTCTGGGACGATGTCCCCTAAGAATAATATAATGTACATAAATAAATACAATGAGTCTAGCTTTCATAAGATGAAATAAAATAAATTAACACTCTGGTTAACTATTTACAATTTTACAAATAAAGAACAAAAATAGAAATAAAAATTACAAAATCCAATAATTGCAGGAGAAAGAATAAAAACCTATTTACATCTACTGAATGCACTTATTTTTTTTTTTTTTTTTAGTGAAGTTTTGCTAGTCAGTATCATTCTGGAGGGAAAGGAGGTATTGAAAGAGAAGGGATTTAAATGTGGACAGAGATGGAGCATTACGGATATTACAGGGTAGTGAATTCCACAAGGAAGTAGCACGGGAAATGAAGGAGTGGTCAAATGATGTACTCTTATGGGAAGAAGTATACAGGTCAGAGGAGCGAGATCTTGTAGTGCGGGAGGAGACCGAGGATCTGAACTGGAAGATGTTATAGATGTAGGAGGGATTCCGAGAATTGATGGTTTGGTAGAGGAAGGAGGCTAGGAAGTAATTTATGCGGGATGAAGGATAAAGCCATTTTAACTCTGTATATAGATGTGATGTGTGGGAGGCTTTTGGAACCCTAAAGATAAACCTAATGAAACAGTTCATTAGTCTCCTTAGTTTACTCTCGAGTTCCGCCGTCAAGCCACCATATGCAACACAGCTGTAGTCAAAATGGGGTAGGATAAGGGAAGAAACCAAGAGTTGACGAGTAGGTTTCGGAAGGGAGTCCTGGGAAGAATGGAATAGCTTAAGGATGGATATAACCCGTCTAGAAATTTGGGAGATATGAGGTTTCCATGAAAGGGTTTGGTCAAAGGTAATACCAAGGTTTTTGACTGTGGGGTGGAATTGAATAGGTTGGGAGTTCATAGACAGTATCGGGAGGTGGGGAAGGGATCTCAGATGGGTATTAGAACCTATGATAATAGCCTGCGTTTTTTCTACATTTAATTTTAATTTGTTGTCAGAGGCCCACTTGCAAATGCTATTAAGGTCTTCTTGGATAAGGGAGAATGATTTAATTAAATCAGAGGGATGGAAGGATAGATATATCTGGAAATCATCCGCGTATAGATGGTAGGAACAATGGTGAATGGAATTTGGTAGATCATTTATGTAGGCACAAAAAAAGAGTAGGAGAGACACTGGAACCTTGGGCTACCCCTGATGTCAATGAAAGGGAAGAGGAAAGTGGCTGGTTTGGTATGGATACTATTTGAGTTCTACTATAGAGGAAGGAATGAAACCAGAGGAGAGAGCTTGAGGAAAAAGATAGGGCTTTTAGTTTCGTGAGGAGAATAGAATGGTCTAGGGTGTCAAAGGCTTTGGTAAAATCTAGAAGGATAAGGACAGTTACTTTTCGTTCGTCAAGGGCAGTATGTATGTCATTAGTAATTTTTGTTAAGGCTGTCTGAGTTGAATAACCAGGTCGGAACCCAGATTGGAACGGATTAAGGAGATGAGAGTTTTCTAGGAAATTGGAGATTTGTGATTGAACTAGTCTTTCAAGGGGTTTGGACAGATTGGAAAGTATTGATATGGGACGGAAATCATTAAGTGAAGATGGGTTAGATTTCTTTTGTAAGGGTTGTATTTTAGCTTTCTTCCAGGATGAAGGAAAGGTGGAATTTTGCAAAGAATAATTATATATATGTAGGAGGACTGGAAGGATAGTAGGAAGGCAGAGTTTGATTAATTTTAGTGGAATACCATCATGTCCAATAGCTTGCGTTTTACATTGGAAAATGGCATCAATGAGGTCTGAGGGTGTGATATAGGAAAAATAAAAATTGGAGGAGTTAAAAGGAGGACCGCTTGGAGCGTAGCTGGCAGAAAGAGATGAGGAGTTTGATGATGAGGTAGCAAAAAAGGAATTCATTTCATTAGGAGTAAAAGAGTATGAAAGCGGAGCATTTGAGGATTTACTAAAGGAAAGTTTTGATAAAATTTTCCATTTTGATTTTGGATCACAGGCACTGGAGAGGGCTTCATGAAAATATTGTGATTTAGCTTTTCGAATGGCAGTTTGTGTCTGATTCCGAAGGGATTTAAACAGAGTGTAGTCGTCCTGAAGTCTAGTCCGTCGAAAACGTCTTCGGGCGGCCTCTCGTCTCTTTTGTAGGTTTTTGATTTCTATTGTGATCCAGGGTGCTGGTGGACGTCGGATTAGGATGGTTTTTAGGGGAGCATGTGAGTCGAGGATGGATAAGAGATTGGATGTGAGGATGTCAACCATGTTGTCGATAGTGTGGGAGGAATATATAGAGTCCCAGTCCAGAGCGTCAATATCAGTTTGGATTGAGGAAAATGTTAAGGAATCAAGATTGCGATAGGAAATGGTTTTTGGAATGAATGTTGGAGTTTGGATATTGTATGACAGGGATATTAAATCGTGATTAGAAAGAAACGTGATTGGTAACTGGGAAGAGGAAATGAGGTTTTTTTTTTTTTTTTTTTTTTTTTTTTTTTTTTTTTTTTTTTTTCCTTCCTTGCCTTTTTTTCAGGAGAATCAACTATTAGGAGATCAAGCCAGGTATCAGATGTAAATGTGTGGTGGGTAGGAGAGAATGGTACCACATGTAGGTTGAGGGAAAAAAAAAAAAAAAAGTTTTCAAGATAAGACTTGTCAGAGGAATCGGTGAGGAGATTGGTATTGAAATCTCCAGCAATAATAACATGTGAGTAGAGAGGAACAATGTTGAATAGAGTGGTTTCGAAGTGGGAGTCAAAAGGAACATTGGGAGGGCGGTAAACTACTACAACAAGGATAGTTTGTGAATGCATGGTTATTTCGGTAAACAGGAATTCAATGTGGGGATGTTCAGAAGAAGGGGATAGGCTTAGGACTTTGGTTCGGAAATTATTATGTACAAATATACAAACACCTCCGCCAGTGCGGTTAGTACGATCATGACGCAGCAGATAGTGGTTAGGAAGGGAGACACTGAGGGAAGGTATTGAAGGCTTAAGCCAGGTTTCAGATATTGCAACGATATGATAAAAATTATCAGAGAAGTACTGATGGAATTCGGTAAAGTGAGCAGGGAGGGATTGGGCGTTAACATGACAGAGAGTTAGGACGCTAGTCATGACAAGGATGCTGGAAAAGAGAAAGGAAAAAAAAAGAAATAGCGGATTCAGAAGACACTAAGCAATAACATGGTATGAAAAAGTAGAAAGTTAGAAATATGGGCAGTAAAGAGAAATTAACTAAGAATAAATGTGAAAAAAGAAACGAATAAGCAATACAGAAGAGTAACGAAGATATAAACGAGAAAAGCAAACATGATGTAATAAGTTTTGCACACATTAAAATGATTAATAAAGAAAAGAAAATAATCAATGAACGAAATGTTTTTCTATTGAGGAATTTGAGTGATGCGATAGACCGAGAGGAGAGCCAGATGTCAGAGCAAGGTATGTGGAAACAGGAGTAGATGCTTCAGGTGAAGACCTCAAGATCCTTAGCTGCGTTAATAAAAATGGCAGGATGGCCATCCTCCCGCCTGCAGCGTACTCTGCCGCCGGAAAACCAAACATACTTCAATTTGCCTGCAGCTTTCTTTTGTCTTGCCATCCAATAGAGATGCCTATTGGTGGGAGTCATCTCCTCGCTGAGATAGATATGGTGGCAGTCATTTTCCTGCCAACCAATATCGCGCGTCGAGAAGTCTCTTCTCACTTTTCTGAGTCGAATCAGCTCGTCCCTCACTGATTGCCTCACAAATTTAGCAATGATGACCGGCGGACGTGGGTCATCTTTTCTAGATCTTCTCCGTTCCACGGTGTCAATATCTTCGGGAGTGAGCTTTAGACCCAGGCCAGCGCCTATGTTCGTAATTAGAGCTGCCGTGGTTTCTCCTGGGCGAACCGGGATTCCCCGTATCTCGGCCGATCTACAAAGTTGACCTTGCTCTACCTTATTTAGCCGGGCCTCGAGCTCAGACACTCTTTCCTTAAGAAGAGTATTTTCTCTTAATAGGTCTTCTAAGAATTTTGTTTGTGACTCCAAGGAGGTTTCTATTTTCAATAAACGTTCCGAGTTTTCGAAACTAATCTGGCCCTGTTTATCGAGGGATGATTTTATTTCTTTCATTTCATCTTTTATCTCAGCAATGAAAGTGGTTTTCATCCCCTCGATATCAAGTTTTAGATTTACGAGGGCGCTAGAATCGTGTTCGTAGAGTCTTGGTCAGTAGATGTGGGGTTGGTAGGCCTGTCACCTGTCGGGACACTTTTTTTACTTTTTTTTCGCACTTTTGACAGTGCCAAATTTTTTTCGACGTATTTAATTTATCTATGTCGCTAGCACTGATGCTGGAACATTTAATGTGGAAAATTTCATTACACAACCAGCAGATAATGGTATTTTTGTCATCACGGCTTATCATGATCGTGCAAACTGGACAAACAGCCATTTTAGATAAATGAAAATTAAAAGTATGAAATAGTAGCTATAATATAATGCTGATTCATAGAATTTTAATTGCTTTTTTATCCAAGTCACATTTTCTTTATTTCAAGTCATTATAGTATTTGTTTATCCTTCTGTTCCATTTATTCAAATCAACTTAAGCTTTATTTAAATGAAAGAGAAACATTTATTTGTTGGTAGTTCATTTCAAATCACTTGCCTTTCCAAACTAAATCTTCCACATTTTCTATTAGTTTAATTAAAACTTCTTGAACTCCTCTTATTTCAAATATTTTTCATTTTAACATTTCAATCATAATTATTTCCATTAAATTTCTTACTCTAGCAACTGATCCAAGGATTTATTATAAAGTTGGATGGATCTATAAAAAAAAATACTCCTTATGATAAATATTTGATCCTCAACATATAATTTGATACTTTTATGGTAGGAAATATTTCAGTGATGCTATTTTATCATTTTTTTAACTATGCCAATATGCTACTCAATATGAACCACAGCAATAGCATCTCATTTTTCTTTTATTATATTTAATACCTGACTAGTCATTATTAAAATTTATCATTTGAATTTTTCTATTGTCAATTTCCGTTTGTTAATACTTCTGAAATGAGAGGTGTGTGAGGAAAGTAATGAGACTGGTTTTTTATTGACCTGTTTTTTTTTTTGTTTTGTTTTTTCAAATAACAAATATCCCCTTTAATCTAGTTTCCTTAGGCAGCTATACACCGGTGGAGTTGTTCCAAGTTTTGGTAGAAGAGCTGGAAGGCTTCAACTGTTAGGGTATTTAACTACGTTTTTTTGAATGTTCTCAAAGTTTCCAAAATAATGTATTTTAAAGATATACTTTCATTTCAAATTTCAGGAAATCAGGTAAATGAGAGGGTTGGGGAACAACATGAATGCATTTTGGGGAGTAAAATTCTTTGGTGGAAATGGCGTTGTGACATGGTGCATTGTCATGATCAAGCATCCACTTATCTGTAATTTCTGGTCTCACACGAATCACTCTTTTACTGAGCCTCTCAGGGACTCCTTTGTAAACTTGGTCAACAGTTTGTGCAGGAGGAACAAATTTTTTATGCCCGATACACTTACTGTCAAAAAAGCAAATTAGCATTGTTTTGATCTTTGATTCATGAAAGTGCCCTGTATCATAAGGCCATTTCCATCACAAAATGTTACTCTCAAAACCCATTCCTGTTGTTCTCCAACCCCCTCATTCACCTGATTTGAGTCCTTTTTCTTGAAATTGAAACATTTTAAAATGGTGCCATTTTGGAACTCTGGAGAACATTCAAAAGAACATTAGTAACCAGTTAAATGTTTTTGTTTTTTTTATAGCATAAATGTGTAACGTTTAATGAAAAGGACTTTAAATGAAAGTGATCCTTATAATTTGGAAATCATTACTAGTTATTTATATTGTTTTATATTTTATTTGTGAAAACTCAGAATTTATTTTTAAACATTAAAAAAGATGTGGACTTAGTATAAAAATAGTTTTTTCTTGGAAAGGGAAAACTGTTTTAGTTGATATTATAATCAATTTAAGCTTAATTAATTTTATTTTTTAGAATATTCTTTACCGAAAGCTAAAGAAAGATTAAAGCAAGCAAGAGAGGAGTTAAAAATACCTGAAGCAACTGCTACTGCCAAACGACAAGAGCTTCAAAAGCATTTAACGTCCTTGTCGATATTTTGCAGTCAAATTGGTGATACTAGACCTATTTCTTACTGCAGCTTTAGCCCTGATTCTCAGAAGCTTGCAACATCCTCATGGTACATACTTTATTTTATTAATCTTAATGCTGGTTGCTTATTTAGGATATTACAGTCTTGAATTTAACCTAACCTATTTTGATCTGGAAAATAACTATTTAAGAACTTAGCATTTATACTTGGATTAGAATTAGGCCTGCTTTAATTTTATTACACTGCTTACCATATCCTGAATTAGTCCAAGAATAGTAGAAAGGTTGAGTTTAATCAAAACCTACTTGCCATCAGTTATATGATTAAAATATTGAAGCAATTATAACATAACTCATTATACCAGGCCTTGTGTAAAATTTATCAGAGTAAAATTATTTTTTTTCAAGGTTTTATATTGTTATTTAGTGAAATGTAAAATGAAACACTATTATCATAAAAAGCTGGAGATAGGAAAATCAGTGAACATTACTTGAATATACTCTTGAAAAAATCGTACCCAGACATTTTAATACAAAAAATTATGTGTGGGAGAAAGTTGATAGCTGTAATGTCAGTATATTGATAGTTGTAAGCTAGCAGTTCTGAAAGTAGGTTGCGGGGGAGGGGGCAAAGCTTAGTTATTTAAAAGAAAATAAATGATTTTGTGTGGAAAAATAAGTGTGAAATACTTCTTATTTTTCTAACATTCCAACAAGTTTTTAATTTGGAATTGGTCATTACAAATGAAGTTATGCAATTGTGTTAACAGGCTCATCCATCACATTAGTAGTCTCAATATTTATGTACTTATTAGAAATACATCCCGGTTTATTCATAGTTGTGTTTTTAATTATTTTAACATGGAACCCATTGTCCCAATTGGAATAACCTTTGGACATTTAACTTAAATAATAATTTCCAGCAAAAGTAAAAGTGTTGTTAAAAAATGCACGGTTATATGCATATTAAGGCGTGGATTAAAGTTAAACCATACAAGGGGGGGGGGGTCGAAATAAAACTTTTGAGAACCACTGCTGCAAGCCATTGATACAGATAGTCTTATGATTGTCAATGTTTTGCAGAAAGTAATCTGATAAGTCAAAAAGTAAATGAAGATACCATTGTAAAGTGGAGCGAACAGTAGGTGACCATCCTTGATGCCTTCCACTTTACTACGTTTTACAATTACTTCTGATCAATATTGTTACTCAATATGTCACAATTTGCTGCTCCAGAATTGAGGAAAAATGCTTATATTTATGTCCTCACCGTTTATGAGTTTTCTGGGTTTGTGCGTGAACAGAACTTCTCACTGTTAAATTAATTCATTTTTTGCTGGAAAGTGGAAGTAGGGGTCGACCTAAGAGTCGCAAGAAGAGAAGGGATCTGGAAGAAAACTCTTGAAAGACTAGAAGAGTTAAAGGATAATTGGCTTCAGTGTTACCGAATTCCTATAAGCCAGGTACCTTTAATTGAGAAAGTACTTGGTAATGGAGTGTGATTCTGGTCAAACATCTTACACTACCTTTGGTTAAGAAACAGTACAACCTTACCAACTATTGTTAGTCAAGAAACGTCGGCACGCCAAAATATAAGTTTTTCATTTAAAAACTTTACATGTTTATTCATCCTGACTGCACCCCTGACCATTTCATCACCTTAACTATTAATTACAAAGATCAACTACTACCTTACCAAGATAATTGATTACTGTATTGCACCATTACTGGAATAGTGGCCTATCACAGTCAGTGATATAGCAAAAATACCAATCATGTTTTTTTAAAAATATAAAATCTTGTTTTTGAACAATCCAGTATTTTACTTGTATTGTATTTTTTAGTAAAAATATGCTCATCTTGCATTAGTTACTCCTGTACTAAAGGTGAATTATATAAATAACTTAATTTATGTTTTAGTTTAGTTGCTACTTGATTTTCTTTATTATAAACATATTTTATTGTAGGAGTGGGCTCTGTAAATTATGGAGTGTACCTGACTGTAATGAAATCAGGACACTGCGAGGACATTCTTGCAACGTATGTGCCATCGAATGGCATCCGAAAGCAGGTGTTGAGGGTTCAGTTTGTGCTCTTGCATCTTGTGCTGTCGATGGTTCTGTTAAACTTTGGAGCATGGAAAGGTGAATTAATTTGTATTCTTTATCTGATAAAATCTATCGTTTATTTGATTATTTTTTTTCATTACAGCAGTAACAAATATTTTACAGTGATGAACCTGTTGCTGATGTTGAAGGTCATTCTCCTCACAGAGTTTCGAGATTAGGATTTCATCCTTCAGGTCGTTTGCTTGCAACATGCTGTTATGACAGCTCTTGGAGACTTTGGGATTTGGAGTCTGCTCAGGAAATTCTGCACCAGGAGGGACATTCCTGTCCTGTCTATTGTATATCTTTTCAAGTAGATGGCTCTATTGCTGCTACTGGGTAATCATAATTATATTTAAGAAATATATATTTGAAATTGAGTAAAAAAAGGAGATGATCAGGGATGCAGTCAGATAGAAAGGAAAAAACATGCCCAAGTAAAAAACTTTTATGGAGTACCAATGTTTCATTGACAAGTCGATTATCTCCTCTCCAGTGTGTTTCAGTGGCTCGGAAAAAGACGTGCAAGGCAGGTTGAAATGTTGACAATCCAAAAAAGTATTTTACTCGGACGTGTTTTTTTCTTTCTACATTATGTTTCCTTATTAATATTATATTTTACAGCCTTATTTATTTTATTTTATTGTTAATTAATGTGTTATTAAATATTTTGATTTCTGGATAATTTGTTTTAATTCAAGATGATTTTAAACTTATAGAGGTCTTGATGCATTTGGACGTGTTTGGGATTTAAGAACAGGCAGATGTATTATGTTTATGGAAGGACATCTGAAAAGTGTTTATGGCATTGACTTTTCCCCAGATGGGTTAGTATGAGCAATTTTTATTATATTGAAAAGTTTAATTGATCTGAAATTTTAACGCTTGAGGTACGCATGATGATATAGAAGGATCAATCCTAATTGAAATTTTAACTTTTTAAACTTTCAATTTTATCATAACCGTTTGAATCAATATTTATTTTATGATTATTATTTTCAGTTATCATATCGCTACAGCAAGTGAAGACAACTCTTGCATAGTTTGGGACCTAAGAATGCGGAATCGTGTTTACACAATCCCAGCCCATAGTAATCTTCTGTCTCATGTGAAATACCAACCTGGAGCTGGGAATTTTATTATTACAGCATCATATGATAATACTGCTAAGGTTATTTTTGATTTTATTTAGAATTTTCATTTGTTTATTGCATGTTATATGGTGATTCCTGTACTCGGTCAGGGTGAATCGTCTCTAGTGATACTGGTATTGGTATTGGTGAGGAGAACTAGTTTTACAAGTGGGCCTTCTGTCTCTAGTAGTAGCTAGAAGAGAAGAATGCTTCACACAGCTTAATCTTATTTAGAGAGATATTCCCATATCTCTGTCAATTCAACAAATATTGATCATACTATGTACTTTATCTGCATGTCTACTTTCATTTTAATTGCTAATGTTGGTTGTTAGTAATTGAAATGACAACCTTCATCTGATATGGCTGTTAGGAGTCAACCTTGAGTACTAAATATTATAATTATAAATATTAAAAGTCTTAGCAAACCTGAAGGTTTGATGCTGACACCACCAATCCACTCCCTCCAAATCCAAATCTCCAAGATAAGCCCTGATACAATCCTCCCACCTATGCCATGGTCTGCCCCACGGTTGTTTACCCGATATCTCAAAACTGATTATCTTTTTTGGAATTCAACCTTTACTAAATCCAATGACTTTACTGGCCCATTTTAATCATCTCGCTGCTATTATCTGAACTATGTTTACCGGATAAAACTTCTGCAGTTCTGCATTGTGGAGCCTTCATTCTTTTTTGGATCAAATATTCTTCTCAGTACTTTATTTTGAAAACTTTGATCTTCCCTTGACTTAAGTGGCCTCGTTTTGCATCCATTGAGAACTGTTGGTATTATAATAGTCATATATATCCTAATTTTTACAACTTCAGAAAATAAGCGCGAACTGAGAAGTTTAGCGACCCAATAATCACAAGCAATATTGGATTTTAACCTTTATCTTTGAACTAAATATTAATGAAATAAATTAACTACATATTAAATAAGAAAAAATAATATTGTAAACAGTTAATAATGTAAATAGTAGATGTCCATAATAATAGTATTCTATGAGATTTTTTTTGTGAATTATAATAATAATTGGGAAATAGTTACTTGAAAATTCCTCCATGGTAGGAAATACAACCCATTTAGCTGAAAGAAGTTCAGAAACTGTCCTATCTCTCTGTTGATTTAACATTCGTCATTAAAATATCCAAAATAAAGGCTATGAAGTCTTAAGGATTTTTCAGTTTTTCTTGGGTCTACCAATTTTTAAAATTACTTTTATCTTTTAAAGACATTTACCGCATTGTCACCAGTTGAGTTTTTTATGATTCACTGCTGTCCTCTATTAAAATATTCAATTTTTGTAACACTCTGAGATTAAAAGAAACTCTTTATCATTTCTTCCAGTTATTAAAGATCAGGTGTAGATTCATTTAATAACATAGGGCTTCTAAAGCAAATAGAATTTTTTTATAACTAGCAGAATCTTATACATTACGTTTCTTAACTGACAAGTTGAATGTAATCATTTTTATTTTATTTTATTTTTTTTTTTTGTATAAATTAAATGGATCTGATTTAAATCAAATAACTCTTCTGTTGGTTGCTTATTATACTTGAAAGTAACCATAACCATCAATCGTTTTAATACGAGGGTGAATCAAATATAAACGGTAATTTTCAAAATTATATTTATTGAATAATATTATACAGAAACTATACCTTCAACATTTTTCAATGTAGTCTCCTGCATTATCTACACACTTCTGTCACCGATTTGGAAGCTTGAATATTCCCTGTTCATAAAAAGACTGAGGGCGAGTTTTTAACCATTCGCGCACGTGCTTTTCGACGTCTTCATTGTTTTCAAATCGTTTTCCTCCAAGTGATTCTTTCAGGGGCGCAAACAAAAAATAGTCACAAGGGGACAGGTCTGGACTGTAAGGAGGGTGGTCGAGAGTTTCCCAGCCCATTTCTTTCAATTTATCCCTTGTAAACAATGCGGTGTGAGGCCTTGCATTGTCATGGAGAAGGATGACATCTCTAATGGGCACACCTCGTCTTTTGTTCCGGTAACTGGTTTTTGCTGACTGTAGCACCTGGCAGTAGTAAGCCGCATTCACTGTTCGTTGATCGTGAAGAAAATCAATGAGTAGAACTCCCCTTGAGTCAAAAAAAATTGTTGCAAGAACTTTTCGGGCTGAGAGACGAGTTTTGGCTTTCACTGGGCAGCCTTCATCCTTCCTTCGCCACTCCTTACTTGCCATTTTCGATTCGGGGGTGTAATGGTGACTATTTTTTGTTTGCGCCCCTGAAAGAATCACTTGGAGGAAAACGATTTGAAAACAATGAAGACTTCGAAAAGCACGTGCGCGAATGGTTAAAAACTCGCCCTCAGTCTTTTTATGAACAGGGAATATTGAAGCTTCCAAATCGGTGGCAGAAGTGTGTAGATAATGCAGGAGACTACATTGAAAAATGTTGAAGGTATAGTTTCTGTATAATATTATTCAATAAATATAATTTTGAAAATTACGGTTTATATTTGATTCACCCTCGTATGTAGATTTTTATATTTTTAAAATAATGACTATTGTGGGTTTTTTTTTTTTTAATATTAAATATTGTAAGATTCAAATTTGGTTTGGTTAAGTATGCTGTATTTTTTGCAACCCATTTAAAATGGGCAGCACCACTTAATAAAGTGTTTCTCTCTTATTTGAGGGCTATTGATTTTGTTTTTTGAAGATCATTCGCATATAAGTATTAGTTAATTGAAATTAAATTAAATATTTATTAAAGGTTCTAACTTGTGACCCTCCCCAATAAGGGGGTTTGAAAATAAAATTATTTAAATAAAAAATGAAAGTCAATTTTATTATTTGTTCTATTTTATTATCCATCATCTTTTATGATCAGGAAAACAATTCATAATGATCGTTATGTTATAGTAAAAGTAACTGACATAAACATCTTTAATTTTGTAATTCAAATTATAAAATGGCTTTAGTTTTAATGTATTAACAAATCATTATTATTTACTGCCCATTTTCATTTGGTTATTATTATGACTTGTGAAAATTTAAGTATTGTGGTTATAATTTTTAAGCCATTGCTCTTTAGCTGTAACACTTTAAATGTACATAAATATGTATTAATTTACATTTATGTAGAGATTGTTGATTATGAGTTCTATTGAGAAGATAGCTGGGGTGGTGTTAAATGGAAACATACTGAGTGCATGGAATAAATAAGTGTTTCCTTTTGACTTCATTCCAGCTAATATCTTAATATTTATTAACCTTATTAGTCATGATATGGAATAGGGAGGTGGTGGCCCCATTGCCCTGTCAATGTACCGTAATCAGCCACTGGTCCTCCACATTGGGGGAACACACAATGACATTCACAAACAGTACACTGTTAACAGCACACTACATACACTCCTCACAATACAGACAAAGGTTACATACACTACACATCCTAGGATCACCTCCCCTAGGTAGCCGCCCCTGATGGGAGGAGTGTGTCAGGGTGCTCTTAGGAGGCAGCCACTCCACCTGACTCGGGGGCAGAGGTGTGATAACCCACTCCCCTTAAATCTTATTATTACAAAAACTACACAGCAGGCGGCCCTGACTCTTTGTGAGTTGTAGCGTCATTGAGGAAGGAAGGAAGTCATGATAATTATCGTAATTTAAAGAAATTTTAAATAAGATTATTCCAATATTAATATAATAATTAAAAGTTAATGGTCTTTTTTCTTTTTGCTCTGTTCAGGTATGGTCTAACAAGACATGGCAGCCGTTGAAAACTCTCTCTGGCCATGATGGCAAAGTTATGTGCCTTGACATTTCACCTGATTCGAAGTATATAGCTACGGCATCTTATGATAGAACATTCAAACTATGGACACCCGAGGAAGCAGTTTAATAGTTGTTCATGTTTTTTATATATATAGATTTATATATATTGTATACTTGTAAAAATTATAATACATTTTATGCTTTATATATGAAGGTATTTGTTTATTTTAACCATGTATTAAAATATCATTTTTTATTCTTAATGAAATTAGTATCCTGTGTTATTCATATTAATTTTTAAAATAAGATAAATAATTAATTTTAAATAAGTAGATGAAATGCATTTGAAATCTGTATTTAATTATTGGCGAATATATGCTATTATGTAAAAGGACTAGCCATTTTTTGTTTGTGATCACTAACCACAAAAACTACAAAACCAATTTGTTCCTCATTTTAATCAGGTCATCTTCATAATTTAAGGAAGATTTAGCAATAATAAAATCAATAAAAATATGTGGATAATGGTGAAGTTTGAAAATTGACCAATGTGTGGTTAACGTCCTTCTGTATGAGAGGTTATAAAGTACGGTGTTATACAGAACTTGAAATTGATAATAAAATTAATTTATATTCATTTAAATTATTTTAAAAAAATTTAAATATGGTGCAAGATGTGGATTCCAGTAAAGTTTGGAAATCAACCGAAATGTGGTTAGCACCATTCCGCAAAAGAGTTTACAATGAAAACAATACTAAACCCATCTGTACCAAATTTAAATGACATCATCTTCATAGTTCTAGGAAAGTTTATCAATAATAAAAATTTAAATGTACAATGTTGAGTGGCTGAAACGAGATTTAAACCACACTGTCATATACCTTTATGTTTAAAAATCAAAATTCAACCAGATGAAATTAGTAAAATTATTTCTGCCAAATAAAAATTAGTAGCAATACAAAATGTTAATTCTTAGCTTTTTTAAATTGTGTGTAAAAATATGATTCATGGGCCTTTAGTTGTCGGCACTGAAATTGCAGTCCTTTAACCGAAAATATTGAAGAAGCAATGCTCAATTATAATGAAGATATACTTCCCAGGCATGGATACTTATAGGATAACTATACTTTAATGTGGAGTTGGTCTATTAGTTCTATACAGGGTGTCCCAGACATAGTGTAAAAAAAAAAAATGGGTAATACTGCAAACTAAACGGGGTAGAATGGCGCAAAAACGAGTGTCCTATCTCAATATTTTGAGGAGATAGAATTTTTTTCGTTTTTATTTTTAAAATCTTACTTTTTTCTGAAAAATTACAGTTTTCTCTACATTGTTTTAGCGTAGAAACTAAAACGATGATATTTTCTTAATCAGCATTATTATTAAATTTTCTAAAAGATAAAATAGGTCTAGTTAATTTAAATTCACTTTTAAGGGGCCTGTTAACGCGCAAAACGCAAAACATTTATTAAAACTTAAATTTTTAATATTTTTTGAAAATTCCTCACTCCTCACTGGAGAATCCTAGAAGCCGTCAAATTTCTCAAAAACTGCAGAATTTAGTTAGCTTTTTATTGGTGTAACTCATGATACAATTGCACTTCCCCTTTTGAGTCTAACAGACGTTTTTCACTTAAATATTTAAAAAAAAGTAGGTTTATGTAACATTAGGTAATCAGCAAGAATTTGGTTAACCCCCCTTAACTCCCTATAAATAAGTTGTTTTTTTGGGGGGGGGGGGAAGGGAGGGCTTGCCACCTTCACAACTCTCTATCCATCATGCATATGGACAAGTGATAAAAAACTAATACATTTATTCAATCTAGTAGGTATGTGGAGCAATCAAGTATTTATTCTCTAGCGTGTTTTTCATCAGAAAAACGTCTGTTAGACTCAAAAGGGGAAGTGCAATTGTATCATGAGTTACACCAATAAAAAGCTAACTAAATTCTGCAGTTTTTGAGAAATTTGACGGCTTCTAGGGTTCTCCAGTGAGGAGTGAGGAATTTTCAAAAAATATTAAACATTTTAGTTTTAACAAATGTTTTGTGTTTTGCGCGTTAAAAGGCCCCTTAAAAGTGAATTTAAATTAACTAGACCTATTTCATCTTTTAGAAAATTTAATGCTGATTTAGAAAATATCATCGTTTTAGTTTCTACGCTAAAACAATGTAGAGAAAACTGTAATTTTTCAGAAAAAAGTAAGATTTTAAAAATAAAAACGAAAAAAATTCTATCTCCTCAAAAAATTGAGATAGGACACTCGTTTTTGCGCCATTCTACCCCGTTTAGTTTGCAGTATTACCCTTTCTTTTTTTTTACACTATGTCTGGGACACCCTGTATAGTGGGGTCACCTGTGGTGTAGTGGTTAGCATAGCAACCTACTAAACCTAAAATCGCGGGTTCGCAGCCTGGCAGATGACCTTAGGATTTTTTAAAGGGAGTAAAAAATCCTTAGCTATGCCGTCCTTCGGAAGGGACGTAAAATGGGGGTCCCGAGCCTGTGCGATGTCAGATACTCGTTAAAGATCCCTATCCTAATTATACCTAGATAGGCAAAATTTAGGACTCCCACCGTAGCATCGTCCGATTAGCCATAGCAGCATAAAGTGACGTAAAACGAAACAAACAGTTCTATATAGACAGCCATGAGGTAAATATTAAATGATCAAGAGTAGAAATAAACTTTCCTTGATTACTCTGATTATATATTACAGTACTCAACCCAATATGCAGTCATCTCAGCCTCCTATTTTATTCACCAACACAGTGATTAAGACCTTCAACCTGTTAACACCAGGTCATCACACCCGGGCTGAATTTGAACTGAAGCTTCTTCTAACTCCAGAAAGCTTTGTTACTATTCCACTATGGCTTCAAATTCCTTTAGAACCATAATATATTAATCAACATTTAAAATTAATATTCAATATGATTTTTCATTTTCATTCATTAGTGGGCTTTACAATCCTTTTGAAAACCATGGCCTGTGCTATAGCATTTTTCCACATTTCTCTGTCTGTTGCAGGGTGTCTCCAGTGTTTAATGCCCATCTCCTTCAGGTCACATTCCACATCACCCAGCCATTTGAGACAGGGTTTTCCTGTTCCTCTCTCACCTGGTCTGCCATAAAGTAACATCCTTGGTATTCTGGTTCATCCTTTTTTACATGGCCCAACCATCGCAGTCTCTTAAACTGAATTACTTTTAAAATGTCATTTTCACCAAATAGGTTCATTAATTCAAGATTCGTCCTGATTCTCCAATGATCCTCTATTCTGACTGGACCATAAATTTTATGCCGTACTTTCCTCTCCCATACCTGAAGCATCCTTTAACTTTGTCTACTCAGGGACCATATCTCTCATCCATATTTAACTGAGAGGATAATAATGAAATGAAGGGTGTTAGGCTAGAAGGGGGAATGTCCTGTCTAGCCTCCTTGAAACCACCTTAATTGATAGTTTATAGGACAAGCTAACAGGTGGCAATAAAATCTCAGTTTCAATTTTTTTGGACATTCCCTCTTCTTACCTAAAACCCTTTAAATATGAAAAAAATGGATTAACAGATTAGCATAATCAGTTTCCAAATCTGTTGATTATCAGTGTTCATGCATCTACTGAGGAAAAAGGATAACAAGTTAAAGACTAATTTTAAGTCTGCCTAGAGAGGGTATACCACTCACACGCTACCAAAATATTATGTGAAGATGATTTTAGGAGACCTAAATGAAAAAATAGGAAGAGAGGAAATGTTCTGACCCACTTAGAGTCAAATAATAATTGTGTTTTGAATGGGAAAAAGGATTAAGACTGATGAGTACATACTTCCCACATAAATTAACATGGAGATCTCCTGAACAATTTATGAAAATCATATAGACCCTGTAATAGTGGACACAAAATATACATCACACACCTTAGGTGTGCGGAGCAACTGAGAAGCAAGCTGCACTAATGACCACTACTTGGAGATGATGAAGTAGAGACAGAGATTAGCTGGAAGACCTAAGCAAGAAGCAGAAAAGAGATTGAACTATGCTATGCTTCCGAAATACTCAAGATTGAAGAGATAAGAAAGAATCACTTAGAACATCTAGAAGTAAAGAGGAATATGGCTATAGATGCAGTTGAGTACAGCAAGAACCACCACCAGACGATTCTGGGGAAACTTCTTGTAAAACTGTAAAGGGAGGAACTGTAAGCAGAGGAAGTATGTATTGGGAAAAAGAGCCAAGAAGACAAGAAAAGGTTGTTCCGGCCTAGAATGCGAGGTTGCGATAAAGTAGAAGAACAAAGCCCGGATGAGAATTTTTCCAAGGACAACAAGACAGGGGCTGGACCAGTATCAAGAAAAAAGGAAGCTAATGGAAGTAAAGAAGCTATGCCTTAAAAAGAAAATACCAGTAGGAAAGAGAAATGTTAGAGAAAACGGAAGAACATATAATAGTCGCAAATTCTTCATTTGCAGATGCATAAAGTTTTTGCAAAAAATATTTTCTTTTTACGAATATGAAAAAGGCATCAATAATGAAATGTTTGGAACTAATTGGATACAAAATTTTAAATTTAACAAAATAATATAATACCTTGGTCAAGAGCAGATCCAGCCAACTGTGATATAAATATTGATACAATTTTTTACATTATCTGATTTCTTAAATATTTTATGTTATCTTTTATGTATTACACGTTTGATTCTAAGAGCTCCTTTTATGCAGGGCTTGGGTACACCCCATTCTCCACTTGGCTAATTTTAGCTATGATATACTTTAAAAAAAAATCTGTTGCAATGAAATAGTGATCGCATTATATTTAATCTCTACAATATTTATGCGTAAAACACTAGTTTATTTTAACAGGTATGAAAATTTTTAATAGTTATTGAAGATTGGATTTATCTTACTGTGAATCCTGACTTGTGAAATTTACCATCTGAACAGCCCCTAATATTTGCATATTTGACAAATTAAATATTTTATATAACAAAATATTCAAGAACACGCTTACGTGGAATGTAAATGTGATAAAATTCATTGACTGAAAATTCCACTTCATTAGACTTTTAAAACTATTGTCAAACATTTTGAAGACAAAGCTATTTATTCATAATAGCTGTTTTTTAGATATTTTTTTAAATTATCCATTAGATAAAAATGATTTTTAATGTAATTTTTATTTTGTGTTTACTACCTGCAGTGTTATTGGTGTGCAACACTGACGAAGTTCCAAACTGACCTGTTCGTATTGTTTGTTTTTGTTGTATGCTTTTGATGTGCTTTTGTTAGAGTGATTGAAACGCGTGTATAGTGCTAATTATTGGTAATAATGGCTTCGGCAGAACAATTAGGTTTAAATAAAACGTGGGAGCTATCTCTATATGAGCTTCATAGAACCCAACAAGAAGCTATCACTGACAATACCGAAATCGCTGTTTGCCCACGAAGTTTACACAGTGAGCTTATGTGTCCTATATGTCTAGATATGCTTAAGAAAACTATGACAACCAAGGAATGTTTACATAGGTTCTGCTCTGATTGTATCATCACTGCATTGAGGTCAGGTAATAAAGAGTGTCCTACCTGTAGAAAAAAGCTTGTATCTAAACGTTCCCTTCGCCCTGATCCCAACTTTGATTTACTTATATCTAAAATATATCCTAGTCGTGATGAATATGAAGCCCATCAAGTCAGGGTTTTAGAAACACTTAACAAAAACCATAGTAGAGCTGCTTTAATGTATTCTATTAATGAAGGCATTAAAGTTCAAACACAAAACCGATTACAAAGGTCAAAGAAAGCTAATAATGATGCTGAACAATCTCAGGGGAATTCTCAGGATGTCAATAGTAATGATTCTAAACCACCCACTACCAGTCAGCCTAATGCCTCTAGTGCGGGAACTACTAAATCAGATTCCCAATCAAGTTTCAACCTCCAGGCATCAGCCATGTCTAATGAAGATTCTAATGGGCCAAAAATGCCAAAGAGACCAAAGCACGAGGTCACATCATCAGAAAATGATTCTGGAGATTCTAGTATGGATGCTTCAGCGGGGCATGAATCAGCAACTGAAGGAGAAGGCCCATCTGATATGATGACTGTTGATGAAATCGAGCTTGTTTTTATGCCTCATCCTACAGAAATGACAAGTGAAAATAGCCTAATGAAGGCCTTGAAAGACAATGCTATTCGTTATATCAAAACTACAGCCAATGCAACAGTTGACCATTTGAGTAAATATTTAGCTACTAGGCTAGCTCTTGACTTGGGATCTGAGCTTCCTGAAAGGTCCTTAAATTTCTGTATTTATGTATCACCCAGTCAAGGACAGTTTGTTCTCCTCAATGGCTCACAAACATTGCGTTATGTCAATGAAAAATATTGGAAAATAAATAAGCCTCTGGAAATGTATTATTCCTGTAAGAAAACATAGCTAGCAAAGAAACCGAGGAAGTGACGTTCCAAATGAATATAATACTTAGGTATTATAAATACAGAACTGTTGAAGACTTTTCTTTTAGTTACAGTGATAAAAATAATTCATCAAGTGTGACTAGAAATTTAGTGTAAAGAAAAATATATATTTTAAAGCTATTTTATTAATGAATAACTGCTCAATAGCATCAATATTACTCATAATTATTGAATTCAGCAAATTAATTGTATATAGTTAAGTGTAGATATTTAATTCAACTGATTTTTGTGTCTTAAATATTATTTATTCTTGTCATAGGATTTAAATTAAATTGATTTTATTAAAACCTTTCCAAGGTTTTTGCTGTTTAAGTCATTGTAAATATGTATAAATATGATAAATGAATTGTAAATAGAATTTATTTGTACACTAATAATGGCTATTGCCCTGTGATAAGCATAGACTATTAAATTAGTGAATAAGTGAATTTTGCCTTACAAAATCAATTGAATTAAAAAAGAAATGTTTAATGAATATATTAATTAAGTTAAAAAAATGGGCACTAAATGAATTATAGAAGTAGAAAGATTCATATAATTTTATCCTTAATGATCTATTTTACGCAACCAATAATGGATTATATTACAGATCATTGATCAAGAGTTGTCCAAAGTAAAACATATAGTTTATAATGTTTTATTTTTTTATCATTGTTATCATCTCCCTGAAGTTATGATCTTGTAGGTCCTCATCTTAGCAATAAGTTAAAAGATTTGAATACTTTTGAAAAACATTATGAATTTTGTGTTTTAAAGATCCTTGTTTTATCTTTGAAAATGTCCTGATTACTACATATGGTCAACTCTCATTTGCATACTGTAGAAATATTTTTTCAACATAATTTACCTAATTTCGAATCAGTGATTCAGATTTTTTGCTTAGTTATTAACTTGAGTTACGTCTTAAATATATGTGTATCATATGTATAGGTTACAATATAAATATCAAGAAAATAATTTATACTTAAGATAATCTATGATTCCTTCTGTGTTTCATCTTAATTTTTTTTTTAATTATAAGACATTGGATACTATTTGAGACATTGTATACTATCTCGTACCTTTTTATTTCACAATTATGATAGAACATTGTAAAAATACTGGAATTCCTAATAAGAATCTATTGTGTTAAAATTCAAAATTTCTAAACTGTCGTAGTCAATACCATATGTGTTAGAGGCAAAACAGTAAAATAAAACATACTTTTTGTTGAATAATTTTTGTTTGGCTTGTTTTTTACTACCTTTTGTTGATCCTAAATCACCTCCACTGATAAGTGAACTTCACCTATCAGAATGTTGAGCATTTGCCATCATAAATGAGTAATGATAAATGAGATATTAGCTCTATATGTATGTGCACAATTACATTACTCATTAAATTTTTTTCAAAAATTTTCTTGTAAATATATATATTTTTTTATCTTAACTTATTGACTGGCATAAGGTACACTGCATGTCTATTAAAGGAAAGGGATTATAATGTACTGAAAGAGAAAATAATTGTTGAATAGTAGATAAAGAAGTAATAACTCATGTTTGAAAATGATAATATGGTGTGTATTGATGATGTGATTTTCACTCGATTAATACTCAGCAAAAAATTACTTGAGTGATTAGCCTTCAAATATAAACTATAAATAGATAGGTAATTCAATTGTATATTGACAGACTTCATGTTAGAAATGTAGTGTGGATTTGACTATCATTAAAAAAAATATTTCTTTAATGTTCGAATGTTTTTTAAGAAAAGTATTGGCTTCAATTCTAAATGAATTATTTTTAAATTTTAGATTACCTTAATAAATTTTCTCTTTACTGAAAATTGTGGACTACTTGAGATGCTAACAGCTTATTTGCTCTATTCTAAAAGAATAGTACTTAACATTATTCAAACGATAAATCAGGCACCTTGGACCAGTGCTTACTTCATGGGCCCTTCGTATTTGGGAAATTATCAGAGTAATTTTTTTTTTTTAGTTAATGTATTGTTTTTATTAGATAAATAATTATGTACGAAAATCTATATTTGGTTGAACGTCGTCAATAAGAGGTGAAAATGCAAATGAATTCAGCCCTAAAAGTAATAGATAGGGCTTGAGACAAGAATAGAAAACCAGATGAGATGAAAAGAAGCAAAGTTGCTCAGATGTACAAGTTTGTTTTAAAGAAAGCAGTTTAGTGTGGAAATGAATTTCTTATACTTAAAAAAGGACATTTATTTGAACTTTATTGGGTTTTATAATCAAATTAGTTTAATCCATATTAATTAGAAAAACACACACAAAAATATTAATAAGATTAATATAAAATAAACTCTTCTTATAAGCACTCACATAAAATTTTTTAACTACTTAGCAGTTTTAAAATGATAACTTCAATAAATAATTATTCACAATAACGGATTTAAATTTCTCACATTCAAATGATAGGATGCCTTTACCAATGAAGTTAATAATCTGTTTTAGCTAGAGGGGGTGGATTGATTTAAGATTAATTCTTGGTTTCAGTAAAAATAGAATTTTGTTTCCTAAGCAGGAGGAATCTGGTTGTCTCTTTGTATATATTCGGTATTTTCAGAATGCTGTTGGTGATGACGAATATAGTTCATTTTTATTTAAATGGCTCAGTTATCTTCATGAGAACTAGCTGACTTTATGTAAGCAGCCTTATTTTTCATCCAAGTAGATGATCATTGAGGAAGTCTTATAGAGAGGTACTACTGTTGTGTTAATAATGTGTGTTATTATTATTGAATAATAATAATACTAAATAAAAATAAAATTTTAGGGCAAATTTAAAAATAATAGTAAGTTTTTATTCAAAGTAAACTCAAAAATAATTTTAACTTTTTTTTTTTATTTGGGGCTTGACATTTTATGTATTCCAAGGCAGAAAGGCACGTTACCAACCTATTCTAGCCATGGTGGGAAGGTTAAATTTCATTTTGTCTGTCTGCCATGAAATAAATTTTAAGCTGCCCAGGTGGGATTCAAACCCACGACCATCAGTACGCTGAGACCCTCACCACAACTCATTTGGCCATCGAGTTCAAACATTTTTATAAAGCTTATGATTTTTGGGGAAAATTTGAGACATTCAATTTAAAAAAAAAAAATATTTTAATATTTTAAATAACAAATAAAAATAATTATGAAATATCTAAACAAGCTATAGAAGTTCAAATGTTTCGTATTCATGATTGTAATTAGATACAAAAGTATCTGATATAGATAAGTAACCTGACCACTGAGATGAGAAATTTCATCTATCCATGTCAAAGGATACTTAATAGCCCTGCTCCTTTAGTTTATCCCTACTCAGCCTTGAAATATGTCTTCTTGCATAGTATTCAAAGCATTTCATCAATTTCATTGTACTGCAATGAAAAAATAGTTTCAGCTTTTGACAAAAATAAATAGCGGATGACTCCAGATATGTCCCTCATACAGGCTGCCAAATATCCAAGTTTAAAGTTTAAAAAAAAATATTGTGTTTCCATAGTAATATTTTAAATTATATTAATATGAGAGTAAAATATACCAACAATAAGTTAGGTATTAGCAACTGTTGATTTTAGATACAATAAACATTTTGTTTGTAGGTAAAATAGCTAAATAAATAAATTTATAATCAAATAAAAACCATCATTTATTGTTTTGTATGGAAATGAAAATGTTTAAAGAAAATAACTTCAAATTCATAAAGATTTATTGCAGTGATTGCTAAATACATTACTTTATGAAAATTTTCTTAAAAATTATTCTTAATATTCATAATTGATTTAAATACTCATATAAAAATGTTGGTAGAAATAAATGACACAAATTCTATGTTTATATATTTATATATGTACATTAAATGACAAATGTATTGGTTTTTCTTTCATGAAAAATTTGAGTCAAAAGAATTGCTTTGTTCGTTAAAACTAAAAAAAAAATTATTTTATATTTTACAAAATTATTGAAAACGAATCATCTGCTCAAAACTCTGAAAATCTAAAGTAAATCACAGTATACGATAAGGCACAATGATTTTAATAAACAAAAAAAGAATGAATTATTATACTATGTGACTTAAAATTAAAAATCTAGCCCAAGGTCTATTCATTTCATTACAATCTGTATTAACAAATGACTTAGAAGTAGTTATATAACTTATTTGTACAATTCCAATAATACATTGATTTATGTGAAATATAAGTGTCGCATTGACATTTTTTGACTTAATACTAATGATTTTAAATATAAATATCAAAAAATTACATACATTGTACTATCACTTATTCACATGTTCACATATATTATTTCTTAAATAATAAATTACACTTATTTCTCTATGTATAAAACAAATACATTAGTATATGCATCGGCGTTTGCCATTTATAATAGTGGCAGTGAACCCACTGATCACCTGGGTTAATCAATCTTTTAAAGGAACAATAAGGGTAACATTTAACATGTTATATAACAACTAAATATGGCTTCAGGCCTTCCTGAATACTGTCCTATACACGATACACACGATTCTTTTAACTTTAAATAGTTATACATCAAATAAAATTTCAAAGACAGTTCTGGTCAAACCAGAAACAACAGATATATATGGTCTCACCATTGATATTTATAATACAACAATTAAATTGAAATTTTATGTAGCTGACAAAGTTACAAAAATATATAAAATCTATGGTCAATGTATTATCAGTATCTTAAAAATTGAAAAATACTTTTATATTGATGGTAATAACCTAAAGTGAGTTAAGCGCTCTGGTACAAATCTCTTTGTTCTTGACCAAGGGCTACCATTGATAGGCAGCTGTCCAGCTTCTGTGCACGATTTACAGCAGAATTTGGCATAAAATACATGATTACAGTACTTGGCTTCAATGATGAGTTTACAATTTGCCAGGAACGGTGAGTCAGTACAGTTTGGATGAATTAAGTCTAAAAAAAAAAATACAAGTGGTGTTAAAATAAACATTTATATCTATTAAATAAATAAATAAAACTCAATATCTTTGAAACCTAGAAATTATTAATTTTTCCTTGATTTGACCATCTTTTAACTGGCATCACATTAACAAACATTATAAAGAAAAATGCCAGGTGATATTAGAAAAGTTTAATTTAATACTACTAATAATAATATACTTTAATACTTGGAGTTATTAGGTACAGAATAGTAGTTATAATAATAACATGAAAAATGTATAGTTCTCACAAAATTATATATATATAAAAAATAATTTCTCTCATCAAATGTGGAAATAAACATATCAGTTCATATGAAACCAGATCAGGGAAAGTATACCATATCACAGATTATGATCGAGCATAATGACAGACTGACTATGCCTACTTCCTTTTCTATGCTGATTAATAAGCCACTACCATTTCTCATCTTTCTTGCTACTGTTTTCTACTATCTGCTGAAATGAGCTGTGTAATCTGCCAGCTGTCCTCAGCAGGAATCAAAATTTGTAGGCAATCATTTATAACCTCTCATTCAGGAAGTGATAAGAATGTTTTGGAGAGAAACTACATTCTTCATGAGAGAAACTACATATTCATTCATTTCAATCTTTCCTTGAGAAAGCCAAGTCTCTTCTATCAGGGATGTAGTGCTATGTTAATAATAATAATTCATTTCAATCAGAAAACATCTGAGTGTGCAGGACCATCACAGTTTAAAAAAAACAAAACAGCTTTTTTGGACTTCCGAACATTTCCTCTTACAACTAACAATTTTTGTTTTTAGACAAATCATTTTTTATTATGTATTATATTTATTACTAATCAGTAAGAAGTTTTTTTTGTTTTTTTTTTCAACCTTCTCAATTTTTGAGATCCTGTTATCTTTTTTATAATATAAAGAGCAGACTTCTGTTTGCCTCTCCATATATTACCCTTTAAAATTAAGAAGTTATTTAAGCCCACCAAGTCAGGAAACCCCATGTAGTCGAGATAACAATGAAGGGGAGGAAAGAAAAAAGATGCATAAAATCACAACTGAATTAGGAGGATATAGAATGAAGGCTAACTACATATAAAGATGTACAGGTAAGCAAAGAGTTGAGTAAATTCGAATAATTAAATCATGTAGATAAAAGATTATCTAAAAGAGAGTTTTAAAAAAGGAAACAAGTGGTTATTGGATGTACACCTGTGACTGTTTGAATTTATACTAATGCATTTAAAAACTATGTTTTTTAAACTTATGACAAACAGCATAGGTCAAATATTTAAAGAAAAAACTTGAAAACAGCTCTTGTGGGCTAGATGGCTTTAAATCATCGAAAATTTCTACAAGATATGATGTAAATTAGGGCCCAATTACTTTCCACCCAAAACTGGATGAATATTCCTCATTCCCTATAATAGGTGAAATATATTAGTTAAGGCTGCAAAAGCTGGTTTCAGATCTGCCAGGATCTGATGATATTTAACGGCCTATGTCCTTTGCCATTCCTTCCTGACAAGTTTTTTTTTTGTCCTTTTGAAAATTGGTTTAATTGTTTTAATTTTTAAAAGACCACTCTCTCTTCCCTGTTTAATCTTTTTCATATAACACTTGATACTATTTTAAGATCTTCCAAGGATTTAAGTATTTTAACTGGTCACAAAATAGTACACCATGTACACCATTTGTTCTTTTGAAAATTAATTAAAATATTTTTGTTTTTAAAGTTATAATTATATAAATATTTTTTAAATTACCTTTGACATTTATAATAACTGAGGTTTCAGCAGTTGTAAATCCATTGTCAGCGACGCATTTATATTCTCCTGAATCTTCTTTCTGAACCTTATTTAAATATAATGTGTCACCTGCAAAATGTAACAAAATCTTCAGAAATTATTTCATCATCTAAATAAATCATAGAAGTGACAAACTGGTCCATCCATTCATAATAGTAATTGTCATATATACCTCAACTAAAAGTAATTATCTAGGAAAGAGACCAAGAGTTTATATTGATAGATGTTGAATTCAGGTTGACTTCAGGTCTTGCCAATATAAGAGGACTTATAATTAGGAATAGAGAAAGGGAGTTGGATAGAGAATATTGGAGCAGAGTTGAAGATGGATGGTACCTGCTATATGTTTAGGAAATAGCACATTAGGGTATGGGCAACCAATTAGGAGCAGGTACCGAATAGCCTTGCTGCCTGTTACCTCGGTACCATTTGTATTTTCTCAGCGAATTGACTAGAAGGAAATTTGGACAAAGGATTCTAGAATTCAAGTGAAGATATTGAAAGGTTAGATGGAGGTATAGACCCCTATTTAAGATGTGCCTATTAAGGCAAAGTAAGAAGCTCTCTTTTAGAGGAGTTTGGCATTGAGAAAGAGGCAGATACCACGGAGGGAAGCAGACCATGATGGACGAGGGAAGACCAGTTAGAGATGAACCTCATGATGCCAATATAGACTCTAATAAGTAGAATATAATGTTAATAGCATGTAATTAGTAGATAATGTAAATTGTGTGCTGCTCACCCTCGAGTTTAGTAATTGTATAATATTCAATAGTACTCTATAACATTGGTCTACATCAAAATTACATTTTACATGATAATGTTTCTATGAATTCAATGAATCTAAATTTGGAACTTAAAATTGATAGTTAGCTCTTATTGTCCACTTACATCAAATTTAATATAATAGTGGGTAGCTTCATAGATTTACCAAATCTAAAATGAGATTTCAAAGTTTTAAGGAATTATTAGTACAAATATTGTTGTTACTTATTCATTTGCTGTGCCTAAGGCAGGTTGTGTTTTGCCAGTTAAAAGTCCTGTTTCATTAGAATTCTTAACATTTCCAGCATATTTTTGGTGAAAATTCTAAAATTTTCATTATGCCACGTATTTGTGTTAATAGTGCAGATAATTTTTGCTACATATGTGGAAATGTGAAACTGAGCAGCTGAGGATGTTCAATAACTCAGCGTTTAGAAACTACTGACTTCCATTATTTTGGAATAAGAATTCAAATCCAAGACAAATCCTGGGTAACACATTTTATTTGCAGTACTTGTTCAACTAATATGATTAAGTGACAAAACAAAAAGGAACGTTAAATGAATTTTAACTGAACTCCCATCCAGCATGGCAAATAGAGGAAAAAGAAGCCTTGTATACCCTAATGTAGCATCAGTAGGAAAGAAAATTAAACAAAGTATTTTTTTTTTTAAATAAACTGTTTTTATTCTTTGACATATTTCCTGAAGTTTTTTTTTTTTTTTTTTTTTTTTTTTTTTTTTTTTTTTTTTTTTTTTTTTTTTTTTTTTTTTTTTTTTTTTTTTTTTTTTTTTTTTTTTTTTTTTTTTTATGCTTGGCATATTTTTTAAATAAGAGCTAACTTTAAATAAATATCTTTTTTTTTTTTTTTTTTTTTTTTTTTTTTTTTTTTTTTCATTTTCAGTGACCCCAAATTAGAATGAAAATATGACATTCATTTAAAAGGCACACAAAAAGTTAGATTTTGTAGACCAGTATAATGATTAATCACCTAATTGCCACTATATAAAATATAATTAGTTTGCACTATAGTATAGTAAGAATTCAATTAATCAGACATCAATAGTTAAGAGCTATTGTGGCACTAGGAACAGGGACTAATACACTATATTAGTAAAGATTTATTAAATAAACCCCCAAGCTGTACATACAACAACATAGCAGACCTTTAAGGTTGGAGTAAATATTGAGAATTTTTTTAATGATAAGATAGAGAGGGAGAGTTAGGTGGTCAGGTAATTACTATAATTGTTTAGAAGTGTACCGATAATATTCAAAGGAAAAATATTGGATTAGAAAGTTGTATTGGATAATTCTTTTTTTCAATATCTTTAATTCATTCAATCATACAAAGGTAATAAAGCAAAACATTCTATAACAAAAGTAGTTTGTATGAATTTTAATATTACAAAACGATTATAGGAAGAACTGATACCTGAAACTGAAACCCTATCAGAAGGTCCAATCGGGTTGGAGTCTTTATACCAAGTTACTCTTGGCCTTGGATCTCCGGTTACGTCACATTTCAAATTGAAGTTCGATCCAGCATTAATATCTTGTGTTCCACTGCTAATATTTGCTCGCACAGGTACTAAAATCACAGAATGTAATATTAATACCATTTTTCATTTAGACTAGATAATTGTAAATTGTTTTAGTAATTATATATCAAATCAAACAGATACATTCTTGTGTTTTTTAAAGAATTTATCAAATAGTGAAAAGTATTTAATGAATGGATAGTAAAGCATTTACTAAAGATTCTACAAATGTTTTTAAATCTGATATAAAATGTATTATTTTTGGTTTGTGTTTTTTCTTTATTTTTAATTATTTGAGCAGTACATCAAAATAATCAAAAATAACTTTAATGAGCCTATAACTGTGCCACAGAACTTAAGTTTTTTAAAAATTATTCTTTATCTTAGAATAAAATGTACTCAGAAAAAAAAATAATTACCACAAGATACAGAGCCTCAAACTGAAATGTAAATTCATGTCCTCAAAATTTTGAGTCTCCTTGAAACTTGAAATTTTTTTTTTCAATGATAATTTTTTTTTTTTAAAGAAACAAAATCTGACAATTTTTTTTACTGATTTTTGACCAAAAATTATGTTTTTTTTTAATAATAATTTTTTTGTTTGATTTACTCTAAAATAAAATAGGATTTTCAACAAGTTTTTTTTTTTTTTCTTTTGTTCCTCAGCTTCTAGAGCCCATTTGTCAAAAAGGTTATTGATTTATTTTTTTTAGATGTAGAATCAACAAAAAAAATTTGATCAAAATCGGCAATAGACAGTCAGGAAAGTCCCTCAGATTAGTGTGTTTCAATTGTAACCCACTACAAAAAAATTTTGTTTGATCTAATTGATGATGGAGACTGTTCAAGGTAACATTAATAACAGTAGAATAAATATTGAATAGATAAAGCTCTTTAAAGGCTTAGAGGAATATATAGATCAGCCTAAATACATAATAATCAATAATATCTAATAAAATACAAAATATATAATAAACACAAGTGTTTCTAATTTCTTGATCTCATTTTGCTTTAGTTTAGCTTTTAATAAATCCTCTAAATATTTGATAATTTAATAGTCATACGAAAACTACTGATGAGCTGTTAGTCCATAACACTAATACTCAAGTATAATTTGATAACAAAGAAAGATACATATTTAATAACTAAATACCTAAGGCAAGGATAAAAGCAGCTACAAGCAACATTGCAAGGAGCATTGAGAAACAAATTTAAAATAATCAGTTATAGAGAGGAAAAGCAAGCTATAACAGCAATGTCAGCATTTCATCATTGTTTATGTACCTTAGCTTTCATTTTAAAAAGAGAATAACCTAAACTAGCAAATAATTCTTAATTAGGTTAAATTATAAAAGAAAGAAACTCAGAGCTAAGTTCTGTAAAAAGAAAGAAGCCTTTCCAAAAGCTAATTTCTTCGATGAAGGAAACAGTAATTAAAAATTGAAACTTTCATAACTCATTACCTGTTCAAATATATTAATAGACTAGTCACAACACATATGTAAGTTATTTTGATAATGTAAACTATAATATGCACCTTTTAAAACAATATTAGAAATCATTGTTTATTAGAAAAAATTTATTTGAGAAGAAATGGAAACTGCTTTGCTCAAAAATAAGGATATTGTAAGGTATGCACAAAGTTTACCCCCAATAAACATTCTTTGCACAATAATAATAATAAAAAAAATACACACACACACACTCTTCAGCTCTCAAAATTTAACTGCTATTATTTTTAATAAGTAAAACATTACCTATGAGTGATAAAAATTCAATTTTTCTAACTGTCGACTTTTTTTGTTTTAATCAACTCTTAACTTCAAAATATAAAGTTTCATTTACTGTATAAACAACTTTTTAAGTAAGCAATAAACATGAATAAAATAAGACAAAATTATTTTTAGAAAATATAAGGCATAGAATTCCAAAACCAGCCAAGTCCAGTTTATAGATTTTTTTTTTTTCCTTTGAAAAGTTTTTTTCATTATCTTCAGGCGGAAGATTGAAATCACATCAAAAATGGCTATACAAAAATAAGGCCTGTTCTTTGATAATACAAATAAAAGGCCTTACCGAGCAGCTATGAAAAGGTTTCAAAAATGTAGTAATTGGCTGGATTTGGAATTCTACACCTCACATATACAAAATTAAATAAACCAAAACCCATTAATACTGTAAACATTCACAATTAAATTACAAATCTAATCTCAACAATGATCAGATAAAACAATCTTAATAGACTAATTGTAGTTAAATCTAAAAGGGAGCAAAATATTGTGGTTGAGCAAAACAAGTCATGAACATACTAGGCCTTTTCAAAAGTCCTGTTTTTCCATTAATTAAGATTTATTTGGTCTGCAGTGTCTTTGTTATCATTCTATTTTTAATTCAACCTTTTCTAATATAAGCAATATTGTTTACTATCTTTAAGTTAGGGATTACCTTTTAATCCAGTCACTGCTAAACGTTTAAAGAAATATATTATAGTGGTGATAGTTGAAATTTCAATTCGGACCATTTTATTATATGACTTTAAACTTAGCTTGAAGGCAGCTGAGGCCGCTTGAAAAATATGCTCCACGTTTGGTGAGAAGGTACTCTCTGAGCGTAAAGCTCAATTTTGGTTTTCTAAATTTTGTCAAGGTATTGAAATAATTGAAGATGATGCTCGTTTTGGAAGACCTCAAGTTGCCAAATCAGAGATGAATAAGATTATTCGACTGACAACAGCTTCATCTTAAACTTCTCATTAAAAAATGATTTTTTGAAAGAATCATCATTCATCAAACAGAAACAGAAACATCAAAGTGGGTCTTGTATTTCAATATTCAGCAACCTTACCAACGCCTATCAGCTGATGAAGAACCAAAACAATTTCCAAAATTTAATCTTCATCCGAAAAAGTATTGCTTATTGTTTTCTGGACAAGCAAAGGCATTGTGTACCATGAGTTCCTAAGTTGGGGGTAAACTATTACTGCAGTCTCATTGCATGATATTAGACCGCTGTCAGTCTAAACTTTCAAAAATTCGATTCAAATTTGGTAAACAGAAAAAGGCCCTTACTCCTTCAAGACAATGCTTGGCCACATAATGCAAAGTTGACTAGGGATAAATTAATGGACATTGGAAGGGAAATACTGCCTCACCCATCATAACATTGTGGGAGAAGGAAACATTGCCCCTCCCGACCATTCTCCCACTGGCAACGAGAAGCAGACCAGATGGCTAACAAAGGAGTTTCAAATCTGTAGATCAAGTGTGTCCTCAGCCTCGAAGAAGTCAAAACATTAAATAAAGATATCCACACACAATCCGAGGTACCATTGATGAACTGACATGACCAAAGCAGGTCATCATCTTCTGCTTACGTACAAGGTGGAGCTGTGATGATGATGGCCATTATTCATAAGGCCGAAATGTTGGCAAAACAAAAATATAGTTTGTTGATTCAAACATTGCCTAATTTTATAGACGGATCCCTCTAAACATCCTACACTATAATATTCATTCAGTCATTCAACACAGCTCTTTAATAATTAAAAAATAAAAAATAAAATGTAAAATTTAGTTATATAGTCAGATAAACAAAAAAAATAACATATCAAATGAAATTAAAAGATAGCTAAAAAGAATTAGATGATGGTCAAAAAATTCATAATTTCAATATGAGAAGAATGAATTAAAAAAATTAGATGTAAAATTATAGTTATTGCATGCTTAGGTTTATATATTATTAACATGCTCATTCAAAACATTCAAATTATAAAACTAAAAGCTTGAGTTAAATTACCTGCAGCGGTAGGTATTGGTGGCTGTGTTGGAGGGGGAGGCGGAGGTGGAGGTGGGCGATAAGGAGTTCTAGAGTCTACTGCAGGAGTCCTTGGTGCAGGCAGTACAAATTGATTATAAGTGACATCGTAAGGATCTGAAGAAGTTACCGGGCCTATTACTTTCAGGGCAACTGTCCAAGAGGCGGCTTTGCCTTCTCCGTTGTAGACTTGGCAAGTATAGATGCCAAGGTTTGACAGTGCAACACGTCTAATGAGCAATGTGTTGTCCCGTTTTTGTTCAAATATTTCTGAGATCAACGGGAGCATATTGGGACCATGAAACCAGTTGACTGATGGTCTTGGCCAACCAATGGCATAACAGGTAAGTGTCGCAGGATTGCCAAGGCTCACCACCATATCAGTATTCTCTTCACCAACAACAGCTGCGTCCCGCCTCACACCATCTTTATCCAGTTAGTGAGCATTAATTATTAGAAGCAAAAGTTATAGATCTGATCACAGTTATGAAGCATTTTTAATGTTGAAAATACATCTCAGCTCTAAACTACCCATCAATAACAATTATATAAACACTAGCATCCCCCGTTGCGGCTTCGTCCACTCTCACAAGAAAAAGAACTTAAATAATTTAAGTTGTTTATTTTTATCGATAAAAATCTTGTATTGTAGTATGTGATTGAGCATTATTTCTTCAATAATATTTCCATGCATAGCAGTAATTTTTAACCAGATTAAAATTGAACTAATCAAATGTTTGAAGATTAAGTAAAAGCATAATTAAAAATCCAATTTTTAATTTTGATGTATAAGTCGGTAATCCAGATGGACAGAAACAATAAAGGAAATCTTGCAGATAATGGACTGCATTTTCAGTGCTTGCAACAAAAGGCCCATGAATGTTATTTTTACATACAACATCAAAAAGTGAAGGATGAACATTTTGATTTGGTAATCATTTATTTATTACAATTATATCAATAATTGTATTGATTTCATCTGATTGAATTTAAATTTCTAACCATAAAAATATTTGACAGTGTGGCAAAACGCATTTCTTTAAATTAATAAAATTAAATGTTTATTATTGTAAATTTTATCATTGCTAAACTTTCCTAGAATTACGAAGATGACGTAGTTAAAATTTGCATAGATGGGTTCAGTAGTTTCACCACTGTAAACTCTATTGTGGAATGGTGTTAACCACATATTGATTGTTTTTCAAACTTCACTAGGATTCACATGCCGCAACACATTTTTACCTAATTTGTTTTTAGTAATTTAATTGAATATAACTAAATTTTACTATCAATTCTAAGCTCTATACAACAAAGTATCTTTAAAACCTCTCATATAGAATTGCACTCGTCAACTATCAGTCAATTTTCAAACTTCAAATAATGTAACTTTTTTAAAAACAAATTAATTGAAAACCAGTATATTTTACTATTGCTAATCTTTCCTTGAACTACAAAAATACTTAAGAAGCAGATATATCTCCAACAGCAGTCTATCATACTATTCCGCACAATTAATGATACAAACAATTACCTCAACTGTGATCAGACCTAAAGTGTTATTAAAAATAAAAATAATTATAATTAATATCCTTCACCAAGAGAACCATATGCACAACCTTTTTCCACAGTCAATAAATATTATAACTATACGATTAAATAAGTTTTATTTAAAACTTTAGTAAAAAAAACAAAACAATATTTTATGAAGCATTTAAGTTAATTATATTATGGCAAAACTATTAGTCAATCTAATGAATTTGAAAATTTTCAACTAAGTCCCAGAAATAGTTGGTGATGTATAATGTTACTACAACTTTTATTTACTTATCTGTTTTTATTGCCATTAAGGGATAATCATAGATTAATTCTTGATGTCCAAAAATTAAAAAAATTATCTCAGTTTAGATCAAGGCAAGGAAACATGGTACATGTTTTTCCGATAGATATAAATTCACATTTGGGTAGGATCAGTATGTACAATCATTTTTTGGTCATAGATAATATAGATTTATGATAACTAAAGTAGGTAAGGTAATGTAGTTCTTACTGGTGAGGTTGATATTACGTGCGAACACCAAATAAATACTACGTGCTGTACTGGAATACTAGCGGGAATGAAATACTAAAAATATTAATATTAATTTGATTTGATTTTTTTTAAACCAAATTTATTGATACAGTAAAACAAAAAAACAAAATAACAACTTTGAAGGGATCTTGTTTTTGTTTTGCCTTCTCGGCATTTTAATATTGGTTTCTCTCCTGATCCTAGTACCCCAGTTGGCTTAATAAATGATAGGAGGAATCACCTTGCTGGCGATAACTTATTAATAATATTAGTTGTTATTATGAGTGACAATAATAATAATTACGAGAGGTAACAGATGATTACACCCTTGAAACCCATTTAGTCCCCATTAAAACATGTACCATGTTAAAATAATTGATACATAAAAAACTTAATTTTAGAAAATATTAATTAACATTATAAACTTTTTTTATTTTTATTGTTTGAGATATTAAAATATCTAAGTAAACAAATCAATAATCATTTAATTTAATATTTGAAAAAAAAAAAAAAAAAAAAAAAAAAAAAAAAAAAATGAAAATAAATAGAAAAATCTGTGTTTTACATTCATTAGTATTCAATATTCCATCACCAACTTCTGATATGATTTTAGCATTTATTAATTTATTAGATAGTATAAATTCAGAGTGAGGTACTACACATGCAATTCTTTCAAATATCGGTTAGATGAAATGCCATACCATGTACTGTCAATTTATAGTTCCTCGTCGCATGAGGCTCAATGCCGTTGGAAGCTATACACGTATAATCTCCTGCATCTGATTTCTCTAGCCCAAACACTTGCAATGTGCCATTTTCAAGAAGCCTGTATCTTCCACCTCCAGTGGCGTTAACTTCAATCTAAAAAAAGTTCAATTTTTCACATCACAATTTATAATCTAACTAAAACATTGATAATAATCATAACTGTAAGAACAGTTGATTAAAAAGCTCACATCATAAAATAGAAATTTAAAAATACTCCCCGAGAACTACTAATTCATCTTTCACCCTAAAATACCCATTTCTCTTGATTGGAGGGCACTGTTAGCGAACAATAAAAAAAAACTTTGTTGAAACAGTGAGCATTCCTAGTTACGAAAATAACTTCAAGTTTGTTCCAGAAAAAACATGTAACTCCGTGAATTTAAAAAAAAAAAAAAAAAAAAAAAAAAAAAAAAAAAAACTGAAATCAATTAGTGGCTGTAAGATTTTGAAATAGGAATTTTTGTATTAAAAAGTTTCAAAAGTAGTGATTCTTACATCATCGATCAAATTTCAGATTTCCATTCATATAGTGCACTAGAGCCTGGAAGGTCATCATAATCTTCTTCAATGTATTAATGTATATCATTAGATTTTCTCCTAATTCTTTAGGATTATTTCTAAACTTCCATGTAAGAAATCATGTAACGCCCATGGTTTTTTTCTTTCCACAGAGGTTACACTATTTCCCATGGATGTTTATATTAGGTTTTTTCCTAGGCTCTTAGTACTTCTTATTAAGAGGAAAATACAAATGAATAATGGTTACCTATCTATTATTTTGTTTTAGATAATGGTACCTATTATTATTTTGAACACAATTTGATTTTGATTGTGATCTCATAGCAAAAAAACAAAACAAAAAAAAAATAAATTACTGCTTGTGTTTATATATCAACTTTAATATTTTATAACTATAATAAAGTGTTAAAAACAAAAAATTGTTTATTTATATTATTCTATTTCCATTATGATAAGTTACTTGAAAAATCTATTAGGAAATAAAAATTTGTTTGGTAACTACTGAGGCAGTAATGTAACCTTGGAGGTTCAAAAATTCAAATTTTAAATTTCTATTAGTAAAATAGGATTTCCAAGCAGTAGAATGTTCTATAAACATACTTAGCATTACTAGAAGATTTTAGTAATATCTCTTGTAAAGGTTCAAAATTTAATATTTCACCTCTGAAAATTACCCTTTATCTGAGAATCACCCATAAAATATTTTCATGAAGATTATACACAATCAATATAAGCTATTAGTAAAAATACCTTAACTCCGCCTCTGTACCAACTGACAGCGGGTGTTGGGCGACCTCTAGATATTATACAGTGGAATGTTGCATAATATCCTTCCTCAGAAACTTCCTCAGTTGGACTCTCATCAGAAATTACTGGAGCTTCTCCTGTGTTAGGGCATTATTTATTAATTTCAATAATTTTGTTTTGCTACAATTAATTTATAACCAGCAATATATATATAACAATTTCATTTATAACCAACAATAGAAAATGTAAAAATGTTTATCTAATAAACTGGCAACATATTAAAACTTATTACATCAGTGGTTGTCATAAAGAAGAAGATAAGTCAAATTACCTTATAAGTAGGAATGTTATTATCTGTGTTGTGAAAAGTTGGCCGTTGTGCTTCTTAATAGGTTCTTTAACTACTTTGGCACAAATGGTATTTTTAGAGTAATTACAGGATTTTGGAAATTGATAAATAATGCTCTACTAAAAGTGCAAAATTTTGACTCATCAACTTCTTTAAGATAGCCAGGAATATATGGAAAAGAATATAAAATTTATGAATTTGATTAAAAAATTAGCATATATAAACAAGATGTTTCATTTATTTTCTTTTATACACCAATAAAGTAAAATATTTTTTATTCACAATTTTAACAGTATAAATGTGTTAATTCAGAGCAATAAAAGTAAAATCTTTGGTTTTAGCCAGAGAAAATAATATTTTAAGAGTTTATAAGTTAATATTTAGCCCCTATAAGTTATAAACTCAAGTAACAAGAAAATTTTTTTAATTAAAAGTTAACTTTTACTTTTTGTATAATACATATTAAAAAGGGGATAATTGTCATTATATAAACCCCAAGAAAACCATTTTCTCATTTTTGCCCAGATTTGCCTCTAGAAACAATTTTCCATGAAGCAATTCATTTATGGTAATATTTTATAAAATATAAGATTGTTGATTTCACACAAGAATACTTTGAATTGTAAATTATAAAAACAATTGCTCCCTGACTGCGAAAAACTATAGATTATGGATAGATCTATCTATAATCTACTGTTTTCTCAATTTAAATTTAAGAATTAAAAGGATCAAATTACTTAAATTAATAATTAAATTAAATTAACAATTAATCATTATTTGAAATAAAGAAAAGTGAGAGAAAGTAAGGGTTTCAAATGTGATATTTTTCAATCAAATCAATACAGCTCCAAAACGGTAGGTCCTAGTGACAAATTTTGTATAACAAAAAATATTCTACATTCAATTTCTGATGACACAGGCAGCAAGTTTTCAATAGGAGCAACACCAGCAGAGCTGGAGTTTGTCAAAATATTACATTTTTGAGAGTGAAAAAAACCTCACTCCAATAAAGTATAGGCCACAAGCCAAATGACGTGTCCATTAATGATTTTCAGAATAAAGGATTATTTGCTGATCTAATATTTCAATAGGGCTTAATAAATATAAAAATTATAACCATTTTTACCTTCTGCTTTTTCAGATGCAATGAATTTTGTAGCATTGGTTAGGAAAATTAAATTGTTTCCATATTAGTCTATTTCATAATTGTCCAAAAAGGTATTACCTGGAGACTCAGGGAACAGCGGCTCACGAGTGACAGGTTCTTCAGAGCGAGGCGGTGAACATTGGGTTCCGCAGCCGTTGAAACAGCATTTGAGATCCTCAGGGCATTCTGAATCTTTTCTACATTCTTGATTACAATTATCACTTCTTGCGAACACTGGACAGTCTCCTGGTTTTATATCTACAATTTCATTATTTATTTGGATAGTTAAAACAAAAAAAAAAAAAATAATTTTACAATAAAAATAAATAAATTTTTTGATAAGGAATAAAAAACATAAGTTAGAATTTTCAGAAGAGGATCATTGGAACTAAAAAATTAAAAATATCAATAAATACATAAAATAAAAAGATAGAGATTAATTCAAAATCTATAAATTAAACACGTACTACAACTGTTTTTTTTTTTTTTGGTTTTGTAAAACTAGAGGATACAGTATAGTTTTTTTTTTAATTACCCGAAAAAGACAATCTTAGAATACTATTGTTCTTCTGCTTAGAAATTCAACTATTTTGATTGATAAAATTAAATTTTGGTTAGTACAATGACAATTTAATGTTTATCATCAAGTATTTCTTTCTTTCATAAGCATAATATAAAGATAAAACTATAATATAAACCTTTCTTGAAATAAGGGGGAAAAAGCTCTGGAGAAATAAATTAATCATTAAGTGAATTGATTCTGCACCTAAAAGGGTGTGGAGGGAGGGGTTCAGCAAGAGATGGAGGACAGTAAAAGAGGAGATAGGAATTGTTATCTACTCTATGAAACCACTTGTTGTCAGTCATAATTGAAATAATTTTCTAAAAGATCACTTTCAAAGACTAAAATGAATCAACATGTCTAAAATTAAAGCAATATTGTATATATCAATGAAATAATTATTTTTAAACAAAAGCTTTGTAACCTAAAATAATGTCTTTACAATACCATTAGGACAAGAAAGAACATAATTCTGAAGTTATTAGGGAGTAAATACAGGATAACAGGTTAGAGTGATCACAGCTGCATATAAAATTTTGAAGTTTTAGAAGAATGTGACGATGATCGTTCTTTATCAAGGTTCTTCAATCGTATCTGATATTTATTCATATTTTCATACTTTAATAGTATGATTTACAATAAAATTTATTTGATTATCAGTTGTTAACCATGCTCACCTCGCCTACATACTGCTCTGTATTCGGTATAACCAGTCTGAGGGTTCTGTATTAGCTCAACATTGCAGGAATGGCCTGGAGGACAGTCCGGTGGTGAAGAGAGGCACGGCTCATGGCAACGGCAAGCAGAGCACCCAGCAGAGTCCACCCATCGTTCTTGCCCGTATCGGCAACCACTAAGTAATTCACATTTCCTTTCAATTTCGGCACACCCTTTTTGAAGTTCGTCCACTTCTATTTCATTGCCTGAAAATTAAAAAAAAAAAAATTATTGATGATAATTTTATAGCCTCCTGATATAAAATAATGAAAAATCTTTGAATCTGTTTCAACAGAAGTTCTAGGATTCTTCAAATCCTAGATACTAATCAATATTATGTTACATTATAAACAGCTAAGGTTTTTTAACAATAAGTTTATTTGATTTATAAAATATAATATAAAATGAATACATATATGAAATGTATGTATATATTACATTAATATAATATATATAATTTGATTGTAAATATCAGATAAGTGAAAAATCGCTTATCTAATAAAAAAAAAAAAAAGAATAACTTTTACTTTCAACATTACAATTTAACATTTATTTTATTAAGAATAATTATAAAAATAATTTAAAAATATATAAATATTTTTACTAGGGATGTTTTGTTTATCAATTCCAATAGTTCATGCGAAATGAATCGGTATCAAATCATCTAATTATGTAATTATAATACATCAATCCTTCTTCCTACTGATAAAAATAAATAAAGTCAAGAAACACAAGAGCACCATCATATTAGATATTTTTTTTTATTCTTAGGAGATTTTCTTTATTCTAAAATAAAGATTATTTTAGTATCATGTTACATGTTTAAATGTGCATCTTCCCATGTACTCTGTTTTTGTTCCATTTGCTCTTCGCTAAGTAATAAACAAAACCCAGAACCTTTGGAATATTTATATTCTTAAATAGGAATTTGTATTATGAATTATTTTTGGTACATTATTCGAGTAACATACTAATGGATTATATGTTATATATAATAAATAATATTTATTTGCTTAGTAATTTATTTTATGAATAATTATTATTTTTTATTACATTTGGTTTGCTTTTTAGCTATCATACCAATTCTTTTTTGTAATTTATTTTTAAATGAGCAAGAATCAACATTCAAGCATCGAACAAGAATCAAGAATCGATTTTTTGGTAATGGAACAGGTACCGGGAATCGAAAAATTTTGGTATTGACACATTACTAATTTTTATCTACATGAAGCACTAATCCAAATTTAATATGAGGTAAAATATTCTGACATTTATTTTTAAAAAGTAAAGATTGATTAAGGATTCACTAACCCTAATTAAGAAATCAAAAATTGTTTTTAATTTAAATTTAAATTTCTTAAATTAAAAAAAACTGTAAATAAGTCAATCTTACCAGAGGGTTCCTTTGTACTGGGTTTGCAGAAATCATTACATTCTTGGTGCGTCAAAAAGTTATTAAGGTTACCAGCACATCCTGAGTAATAAAATGGGAAACAACTGTTCCTTCTCACTTCATAATACCACCTTTGATAAGAACCACTGCAAGTACCAGCTTCAATCGGCAAATTACATATAGCTAAAACATGTATTTCACATTAATTTTTTCTAATTAAAGTGAATTGTGATGTCATATTAGAACTAATCATAAATTAATTTGTATTTAGTGTTTCTGATGGCTTAGTTGCAGATATTATGAAGTTGCATCTATATATCCCTCCCTCAGAGCCAACCTCAGATTTAACTTTCTTTTTTTTTCTCTCTTTAAGGGAATCTACAAAATGATGGATTGTGATTTTAGGAGTTCACAAATTTGTTTGCTTCCTTACTTCCGACTCAAAAGATTTTTTTTTGGGCCCAAGACCTCCACTGAAGTCCTATACTGGCCTGGGTGGGGAAGTCAAGATTCATTTTGTGGGTCCGCCACGAAATAAATTTTAACCCACCCAGGTGGGATTCAAACCCACGACCTTCTGGTTACAAGCGCGCTGAGGCCCTCCCCCAACTCATTTGGCCATTGAGTCCCCCAACAGATTTTTTTATGAATCAATATAACGGAATTCTAGGTCAAATTCTATATCAGAGCGAATTTCTTAAACATTAGAAAAGAGGTGGCCTTTTTTTTTTTTTTTTTTTTTTTTTTTAATTTTGCTTAGTTGTGATCTGCTAAACAAAAATGAATGAGTTAAGAAAACAGAAATAGCTAACAAGACAACAGTTGATATTGTGAGAAAGGTTTGGGCTTTAATTGAAATTCCTGTTAAGAGAAATGATGCAGGGAATAAAGTAATCTAAAATTAAGATATTTTACACAATACTGTTGGAAGCCAAATGCAATTAGAGGATTCACATAAAGTAGAAAGAGTTGCAATTCCATATTATTCACTGTTTTATTCATAGTACCTCATTATGTAGTTTCTTATTTTATGTTTTTATACAAACTTCAGATTGATTATCTAAGTCTCGGTGCCAACTTGAGCGGCTAAGAGAGGATCTATCTAGTACAGTGGAATCTCGCTAATCCGAACTAATTGTTGCTAGAAGGTGTTCAGATTAGCAAAAAATTTGGATTATAGAGGTTAGGGAAAAATAAACATAAAATCAGAACAAAATTTTTTAAAATGTATTTAATATGTTTATATTTATGAAATGAATATGAGAACAAATTCCCAGATGGAGGGATTAATTATTTAGAAGATAACAAAAAATTTTAACTGAGTATTGAGCTCATTTGAATATTTGTATTTTGCTTTGTTGTTAATCTGTTGTTTGTTAATCTTCTAGTTATTCAATTATATATCTGTATATTATTTTTTAATTAATTTGAAAACAGCCAATAAAATAGATTTAAAAAAATATATATATAAAATAAAAAATAAAAGCATATTAAAAAAAAAAAGTTGTGCTTACTTGCTAGTTCATATTAGTGATGTTCGTTTCGGATTAGCGAGATTCCACTTTGTAAAAAAAAAATTCAACTAACCTTGATTCACAACTGGAGCAACTGTGTCAATTGGTATAGGAGGCTCATGCTTTTGTACGCATATCATTTGACATTCATCCCTGGAACTAAATCTATTAGGAGTTCCTCCACATCCATTGTATACAAACTCTTGACAACTTTGACTGGGGATGTCAAAGAAATATTTCTGTTCATTTTTATCGCAATGACCGACTTCTTTTTCAGCAGAGCATGGATCTAAGATAAATACAGTACAGAGGTAATAAATATATGATAGATGAATATATAAAATAAGATAATAAAAATTAGTTCTAAAGGTGACTTTTTACTTTAAGAGAAGAGACTGAAATATGAAGAGCATTAGGCTAGGAGGGGAAATGTGCAGTAACCATAGTTCTGAAAAAATGTAAATTACAAAGTCTATATTTTTTATAATTGGGAAGGGATTCTAAAACTTCAAAACAGTGACAATTCTGGCCTCCATGAGACCACCTTAGGTGATAGTAAGTGGGAAGAGCTAACAGGAGGCAAAGAAATAGTTTCGATTTTTTTGGACATTCTCCCTTCAAGCCTAACACCCTACATATTTTAGGTACATTCCTCTTATCTTACTCAGTAAAAGTCTGCCATGTAAAGTTTTATATTTCTTAAATATTTGATTGGAAAAACATAATTAATTGTAGTCATACACCCAGGAAGTTGTTTTTGGCTACTAGTTGACATTTCAAAAATTTTTAGTGATCATACTTTTGGACTGATCACCTTTCATTCTAGAGGTTTTTGCTACATTGAAAAATATACATTTCCATATACGGGTGAGTATCTCTTAGTGTAAACAAAAAAATTGGGTAAAACTAGATCAAAAATGTAGCAAAATGCCGCAGACCTCACCTTTCTATTCCAATTCGTTGCAGATATATGATAAATCAAAGACTTTTTTGAGGAAACCACATTTTTTCCCATATAAGCTGTAATATCTATATCATGTTTAAATTTAAACTTGAGATCTAAAGAACAGCATGATCTTTACCTTACTATCCACAAAACACCAAATCTCACAAAAACTTGCAAATTCAATCAGCTTTCGAATGATATGTTAAACGTAATGATTCTGTTTCAATTTCATGGAGAAATTCACTTTTGAAACCGAAAAAACATGGTGTTCTCATTTGGCATACAAATCAGTTACTTGTGTAAATAAAACATGATAATCCCTTAATGGAAATGTGCATTTTAAACATAATAAACTCTTCATTGGAATAAAAAGCAAAGAAAAAAATTATTGTTTAATAGAAAATAAAGGAAAACTGTCAATAAAGCAATATATTACGTTTATATATTTATTATTATCATTTAGGATTTATTTTATTAGATTTTCAATGTAAGGTTTAAAATCCAATGATAATGAACATAGACCTCAATTTTGCCATTAGCTTCTGAATGCAGATTATGTTGAAGAATACTACTTTTTGAGGTATGAATTGTATGGGCAGATGAGTGTTTTTACAGGGGAAGGCGTTTCTACGTATCCATGTATATCGTTGGTTTTTCTTAGGAAATCAATGCTACTCTGTAATGGATAGATTTGGACTTGTAATATTTTGTTTAACTGGTTGTTGGGGCAATGCACTTTTTTCCAATTGAATTTTCTTGAATAAAGCATAATATAGATGAAAAAAATATAATGATTTCCAATACCAGACCCAACCTTCCCAGTTTGGCTGGTCTCAGTGGAAAGTATAGCTAAAAACTTCCTTAATTGGTGAGACCCAAAGGACTTACAAAAAAAAGGCTGCAATTATTATTATTATAACAAGCAGTTTTAACAAACTTTTGCAATGTAGACATGAACGTACCTTGCCCTTTGAATTCGCCACACTGCCTTTCACACTGCTCTTCAGACATGAATCTATTTGCATTTCCATCACAGCCTCCATAATGAAACATTTGACAAGTTCCTGATTGGCTATCATAAAACCAGGCAGGGATCTAAAAAATAAAACTATTAATGATACAATAATTTTTGAATTTATTCTTTTTATATATCATAACTCAATTATAGTGTTTTACTCCCATTTTATATAATTATTTATTTAACAACTAATTTTAAAAATGTCAGCTAAATATTATAAAATTGGACCTTTAAGTATTGAATATTTTTCAGCATCAAAATTGAATTTATAAATAATATGTTCTAGTATATTATTAATAATCCAATCACAAAGTGAAATTTTACTACTCATAACGCAAGGTAGAGTGCTTCAGTTTCCTAGAAATGTTTTTGGGTTATAATAAACTATCAATGGAATTCTGCGGTTTCCATGTCTAGCAACAATACAAAATGTTTAAAATAATTTTTAGCATTAATTCCTTCAACATTTTTTTTACTATAATTGGATGTTTCATTATAATTATTATTTTAGTTTTTATTTACCTCTGCTGTCTACCACGCAACTGACAAGGAGAAGTACTGATATCTATTGGATTGGTGAAAAAATAATGTGTTTTATATATGACATAAAAAATTATTATAATTGAAGGGTTTGGTGGAAGAAGGAGTTATGTCACATTTAAAAAAAAAAATATACAATCTAGTTCTTTGGATGAAGAATTTATATTCAAAGTGTTAAGTGGCAAAATCTGAACATTTGAAAACAACCAAAAAAATAAATATGAAGATGAAGTGGCTATTTTTTTTAGTAAAAAAAAAAGAAGTAAAAAATGCTACCAAAGGAAAATGTAAAAAAAAAAAAAAAATAATAAAAAAAAAAATAAACATAAATTACTCAAAATTGTGTTTTCTTCCACCTTCCTTCTTCCACCAAGTCCTTCAATTTTGTGTGGTTTATAATATTGAATGGTCAATACTAACTTTTTTCGCAATGTCACAAGTAGTTTTATCATTTTTTTTTTTCCCCCCCTAACAAAGCCCTCAGATGGTCGTGATCAACAACAGAAGGCCTACCACAACCTTACTTGTCTCCAAGATCAAAATCTCCAAAACGAAGTTTTTGGAACCATCGCTTCACTGTACATTCACTGATGCTTCCTTTACCCCAAACAACATTGATATTACGTACGGTTTGGGCCAAGGTTTGAATTTGTAAAAATAAATTTGACGAAATTCTTATTATGGCATCGTGAATTACAGAGGTCTTTATTAATAGGAAATGTACAAACTGAACTAATCTTTGAGGGAAAACAATATCAATAACCTTTGTTCATTATCCATTAACTAGTCCCATCTGGTTGGAAAGTTAAAATATTTTTTTTAAGATGGTTAAATGCCATCAGGTGTATCCTCATTACAACATATAAAAGCAATACTACTTTCATATGTTAACATCTTGTACATAAAATCATTAGGGATATTTTTATAACATTAAACAGTAGTATTATTGAAAAAATTCATTTAATGATATTAATGTTTATTTTCTCTATTTTTAAAAAGGATATGCATACATTTAAAACAATAATTAAAATAGGATATAGTTGACAGTAGAATTGAGTTCGGTTAAGGATGCTACAATATTTAATAACATATTAAATACCACAATTTAAAAACATAGAGTAATGTAAGCTAGTAATATTAACCTGCTTGAGGCAAGGGCCTGGATCAACGGGGAAGTAACATATATTTTCATAAGAGTGTTGTGTAATAGGAGCTACTCCTGTAGCCTTGACGCATCGGCTCCTGCATTCTTCTTCCGAGTCAAATCTATTACCATTACCTTGGCAACCTCCGTAATCAAATACTTGGCAAGATTGAGTAGCTTGATCATAATGCCACTGCCTGATTGTACTATCACAAGGTCCGACAACTCGTGGCAATGTACAAACATCTAAAACAAATTATAAAATAATTCTTATTTAAAATGTACACAATAAAATTTACATCAAGTGGACTCTTCCTTATCCAAATCACCAGTAAATAATAAAATGATACAAATACTGATACTTTTTATACTTAATTAATATGTCAAACTATCAGTTGACATATCACATTAAAAAAAAAAAAAAAATACTCTAATGAATATTTACAAGTACTCTATGAATGAAGTACTCTAATGAATATTTACAAAAGTAGATCACGAGGCCATCTTCTTTTCAGACGCCTCGGAGGATTGCCAGGGATGGAATGGGAAGCTAGCTGTGCAACAAGTGGATTTGGATGAGTGTTAAGTTTATTATGAAAGGAGAGGTATCTGGTTCGGGCTAAATCGGCGACATATGGGATATTAAAATCATTATGGATTAATTAATTTGTGACAAAGTAGCATTAAGGATTTTTAAGTAAGGAGCATTAAGGATTTTTCGGAGGATTTTGGATTGGAGTGATTGGATGCGGGAAGAATTCGATGGTTTAGTGGATCCCCACAACTCTATACCATAAGTCCAAATAGGTCTGATAATCGTCATATATACAAGTTTCTTAGAGTGAATCGGGAGATTTGAACGTTTGTCAAGTAAGTGTTGTAGCATTCGAAATCTACGTGCAGCTTCTTGTCTTTTCAATCTTGTATGAGGGTTCCAGGTAAGTTTCTTGTCCAGATGAAATCCAAGGTATCGTATTTGTTCCACATTAGTTAGCGGTACACCATTAAAGGATACTGGAGGACAGGATGAGGTAGGTTTTCGACGGAGGGTAAAGGTTATTTGTTGGGATTTGCTAGGATTTATCTTGACTCTCCAGTTATGACACCATTCTTCAAGGGAAGTAATATGTGACTGGAGTGTATGGGATGCAGAAAATGGATCATCATTGACTGATAACACGCTGGTGTCATCAGCAAAGGTTGTGAGGATAGTATGAGGATGAGTTGGATGTTTAAATTAAAAAAAAAAAAAGTAATAAAAAAAAATAAATAAAATAAATAAATAAAGCTTAAGCTATAGATAGGAATAAACATGATACTTTTCATAGAACAAAACACAGCTAGTAAAACTATTAGATACAATGGCCACAGAAAATTGTTATCTTAAATCTGAATTATTCAAATTTGGTTAAATACAAGGGGGGAAAATATGGATGATTCCAATATTGTTTACTGATTCAATAATTTAATTTGAATGTTATAAAAAAATTCACGGTAGGATTTTGGAAAAAAGAAACATTTTACAATCAAGAACAATCAATTTAGATTTGTTTGAATATATCTTAAGATATTTCACACTTTGAATGCCTATTAAAAATAATCTAGGGACAATTTTGATCAAAACTCCTTGAATTCTTTATCATTCAGAATTATAGAAAATTATTCAATAATTAAGTAGAAGGAGAAGAGCTAATAATTGTAGAATATGGAAAAATATGGTTAAAGAATAACTTTATTGAACTCATCGACAAGAAAACAGTTTAATTAAGATAATTTTCTTTAATTTCACAAAATTTATTCAATTAAATTTCCTCTAGAATTTTCCTAATGACAAGATGGATGACAAAGAGTGTAATAAACAAATTATATCATTATTTACCTTGAACATTTCCACAAGAAAATTCACAATCCTGCCGAGATGTAAATTTATTACCATTTCCACCACAACCTGAATACCTAAACTGTTTGCATATACCATCTCGTCTGTCATAAAACCAACGAATTTCAGATTCTGAACAGCTGCCTGGATCACTTCCCAAAAAGCACATGTCTGAAAATAATGTTATTGAATAAGAACTTATTGAAAGGAATAAGAACTTCAGTATATATAGATATGGGCTAACCGAAAGTTTCGGAATTTAAAAAAATAAAAATTTCAATAAAGGTAATTCTTATACTCAATATTTCATTAATCAATTTTTTAAAAAAAGAGTGAAAAGTTTAATGGCATTTTGTTTTGTTGAAGAAATGAAAATTTACGTTTAATTTTGATATTAATAATTTTATTTTTCAAATATTATTTAAAAAGGCAATGGCATAGTAAAAATATTTCAATGTTTTTAATAAACTGATCTAATAACAAATACTTTTCACATCTTTCATATCATTGTGAAAATGTTTCCATGCATAATTATTTAAATTAATTAATAAAATTAAAATATGTAACTAATTAATGTGTTATGTAAAAATCAAAATATGTTTTGAAAGATTATATAGTTGATTAAAATTAAGTAGTGATTAAACAAAAGAGAAGGTGGGGATTAAGAAAGCAATGAAGGCGGAAGAGAAGCTATGCTTGAGGGTTGAAGGAATCAATTAAAAATTTATTGCAACTGTGAAATCATAGCAAAGCAGTGAATGGCGGATTGTTCAAGAACTAATAAATTAATTGGTTAAGAAAAACATTTAATTATTAAATAAGCATAATTTTTAAATATAATATTATGTTAACTATAAAGGTTTGATGTGAAAGTAAAATTATTTAAATGTTATAATATATTGAATTGTGAATAAAATGAAATGAAAAAATAATCTTTATTCTGGGGCATATTATCCCCTAAGAATAACAAACATGTATAAAATATGATATATGTATGTACAATTGAAAATAGAACTTTTGGTATAAATATATACATAAGGAAAAGAAGAGTGAGAGAAAAAGAAATAATAATAATAACAATATGATGATATTGCAACATAATAAGGAGAACTACCCTCGTTGCTAAGAGTGTTTGCTGGTTGCCAAGGACAGGTAGTAACAAGAGGGAATGTTATGAGTTTGTTATATTATTTTCGTGTTATTATTATTGTGTAGTAAATAGAAGTGGAATGCTATTATTATTGTCTTAATGTTATTTATTACTGTTCTGTTTGACCAAGTTTAACCCTGTTTAATATCTAGATAATTATTTGTTAATAAACAGTAAGTAGAAAACCCCTGTGTTGTTTTTCTTACAATTGGTGTCAGGTGTGGGGTTCAGTTTATTAACAAAGATAATTTAAGGATTCAGAATGCCTGTTAAGAAAATTCAGGAATTAAGAGTAGCTGAATTGAGGGCAGAGTTAGAAGAATTAGAGCTCGATACAACAGGTTCTAAAACAACTTTAGTGCATAGGCTTCGAAATTATTTTGAAGGTAAGGGCACAGACCCAGAAACGGTTGATTTTGAAGATAGCTTTTCAAAATCTATTAGAGACTTAAATAGTAAAATGGACGAAAAGTTTTCGAACCTCGCCTCAGAGATGTCTCGGCGCCTCGATGTGTTCTCTCGGGAGGGGGGGGGGGGGGGGGAAGAAAAGACCCTTAAGGTGTTGGAACTGCGGCCAGGTTGGACATTTCAGGAATGCCTGCAAAAGTTGGGAGAAATTACGAAAGTAACTTCCAAGACCCTCTTCTTGTTGTACTTGCTTCGCTGGGGTCTCAAGTTGGCAATGTATATGTTGACGGCACGGTGGATGGTAAGAAATATGCCATCTTGGTAGATACTGGTGCAACGAAAACTATTGTCTGTACAGAAGTCACCAAAGGGAAAGAACGATTGCCTTCCAAGTGGCGATTGCGAACCGCTACAGGGGAAGCAGCCACGGTCCATGGAGAAGTATGTTTACGTATAAAGCTCGGAACTACCTTTATTTCACACTTGGCTTTGGTTGCAGACATCGAAGAGGACGTCATTCTGGGAATGGACATCATGAACTCCTGCGGGCTCCAACTAGACCTGAAGCACCGCGCCATCCACATTGGTACAGACGAATTAGTTCTTCACCAACGGGAAACATCAATCATAGACATGATGTTAGCCGAGGATGTGGAGCTCCCAGCAAGATGTGAGTGCTTTGTAATTGGTCAGCTTCATGAGGTTATTCATAATGATTTTCCAGTCATGGTGGAACCTGGGAATCATGACGAGAAAATAGGAAGAGGTATCCTTGTTGGTAAGGCACTTGTTACAACCAATAATAATTTCCCTGTTAGACTAGCCAACATCAACAACTACCCTGTTAAAATCAAGAAGGGCACTCCATTAGGGACATTGGAAACAGTAACGGCAGTGATTCACCAGACGACTAGTACCAAACACCTCTCCGAGAATCCTGATCAGTTGCTTGCAGCCGCTGATCCGTCCTTGTCCCAAGAAGAGAAGAAGAAACTTTCTGGTAGAGCGTTATCTTCCTGTTTTTGGCTCGAAAGATGGTAAACCAGGGAAGACTAACGTGGTAAAACATCGGATTGACACTGGTGATTCATGCCCTATTCGTCAAGCAGCCTGGCGGCTACCTCAAGTCACAAAGGAGGAAGCAGAAAGAATTCTTCAGGAGAGGGTCAGAGATGGAGTGGTGGAGCCCTCTACTAGCCCTTGGGCCTCTCCAGTGGTACATGTTAGGAAAAAGGATGGTATAATGCGGTTCTGCGTTGATTATCGCAAGTTGAATGATGTTACTAAGAAGGATATTTACCCGTTCCCGAGAAAAGACGATGCCCTAGACGCTCTGGCAGGTTGAGGTGGACCCAGCCGACAGAAAGAAAACTGCGTTTACAAATGGATCGGACTTGTGGCAATTTACGGTCCTTCCATTCAGCCTTTGCAACGCTCCTGAACGACTCATGGAAAGTATCCTCAGGGGCTTATCCTAGAGGACTTGCCTCGTTTATTGGATAATATCATTATAATGGGACGGACATTCAAAGAGCACCTTTCAAACCTAGAAGATGTTTTAAAGAGAAACATCAAGAGAAATGGCCTATACCCTCTGGCAAGCACCAATTACGCAGCTTCCTTGGTCTCTGTTCTTATTACCGACGATATGTAAAGAATTTTGGAGACATAGCTAAGCCAATGACGCGAATGACCGAAGAAGGGCTATCCTTTCATTGGGACAAAGAATGCCAGCTGGCTTTCGATTTTTTGAAGAAACGATTGACGACTGCTCTGATTTTAGGCTACCCACTTGATTCTGATGCCAGTGACGTTGGAATCGGAGGTGTCTTGTCACAGCTACAGAAAGGCTATTTCTGGTCTATTTCAGCAAGACCCTATCCAAGCCAGAGCATAACTACTGTGTTACCCGAAGAGAACTGTTAGCTGTGGTGAAATCTATAGAGCACTTCTACAAGTATTTGTATGGAAGGAGATTCTTGGTGAGGACCAATCACGCCAGTTTGAAGTGGCTACTGAATTTTAGAAATCCTGAAGGCCAATTCACTAGGTGGTTGGAAAAACTCCAAGAATACGACTTCGAAATCGTGCATCGACCGGGTAAAAGCCACCAGAATGCCGGTGCCCTCTCAAGAAGGCTGTGCCAACCGAATTGTTCCCATTGTTGCCGAATGGAACAAAAAGAAGCAACTATACTCCAGACTAGGGTTGTTGATGATGAATGGATGCAAGAATTATTACAGAATCAGCAAGAGAACGACTCTATTTTAAAGAAAATCAGAGATTGGAAAGCAGCAGGAAGTCGTCCAACCTGGCTGGAGGTATCATCTTTTTCACCGACCTTGAAGGCTTATTGGACTCAGTGGGACTCTCTGGTAATAGAAGATGGTCTCCTTAAGAGGGTGGTTGAGAATGCAGATGGTACCAAATCTACGAAGCAGCTGATAATCCCTAGAAGTTTTGTTTCAGAAGTCCTTCATCAACTTCACAATGGAACCTTTGGAGGGCACCTGGGGGTATCGAAAATATTACACAAAATACGTGAAAGATATTACAGGGTAAAGTGCTCTGGTGACTTAAAAGAGTGATGCCGAAAATGCACTACTTGTTCGGAGATCAATGGACCACAGCGGTAACACAGAGCTGAGATGCAATGGGAGCCCATTCGAGAGGATAGCCCTGGATATACCAGGACCATTACCAGAAAGCAATTCTGGCAATAAGTACATCTTTGTACTTATGGATTATTTTTCTAAATGGGTAGAAGCCTATGCTATTCCCAATCAGGAAGCTACTACCTTGGCTAATGTCCTGTTAAAGGAGTTCATTAGCCATTTTGGAGTGCCTCTAGAATTGCATTCGGATCAGAGAAGAAACTTTGAAAGTAGGCTGTTTCAAGAAGTCCGTACAAAGCTCGGAATCTGAAAAACCCGAACAACAGCACTTCATCCTCAGTCTGATGGGATGGTTGAACGTATAAACCGAACACTATTACGGTATCTATCCAAGGATGTCTCTGGTCATCAGTGAGACTGGGATGAGCACATTCCACTCTTTCTAATGGCCTACCGATCGATCAGCTATGGATAAGTCGTCCAAACAGACCCCAGCAAAGGTCCTCTTCGGTCAAGAGATGAGGCTGCCTTGTGACCTTCTGTTTGGTTGCAAACCCAGTGCGGAGACTGTGGCTGAAGAAGACTATGTGTCTGACCTTCAAAGGAGAAAGGAAGATATCCACGAATTGGTTCGTACGAATTTGAAGCTGGCTAGTGATCAAATGAAAAAAATTACGATATCCGAGCTAATAAACCCAACTATAAAGAAGGAGATCTCGTGTGGCTTTACAATCCACGGAGAAGACGCGGTTTCTGTCCCAAGTTACAGAATAGGTGTTCCCAAGTTACAGAATAGGTAATATTCCCAGAATAGGAATGTTCCCAAGTTACAGAATAGGTGTTCACAATACAATGACATATAAACATACTTATATGAGAAAAAAAAATTGTTAGGGAAACAAATGTCTAAAACAAAAACAAAGTTAAATTTATACAATGATATACTTATTGAAGTGAATTCATTGGCAATGGATATACTGAGTTTGACTAACTTGATTTTTAATTATTACTCATATTGGTGGCATCTAACTGGGATTTAGGAGAGTTTTGAATGAGTTTAAGGAAGGAGTGTTGGTATAATGCTGTTTGGTGGAGAGGAGTATATAGGTCAGAGAAACGTGATCTTGTGAGTTGGAAGTAGACGGAAGAATTTCAATAGGTTATACATGTAGGATGGGAAATGGTTATTAATGAAATGGTACAGGAAAGTGCCCAGGAAATATTGTCTGTGGGAGGATGGATAGAGCCAATTTAAGGCAGTGTAGAGGTGCGAAACATAGGAACGCCCCGGGGTTCCGAAAACAAAATCTTATAAAACTTCATAATTCAGTGTAATCTGTCTCGAGAGGCCTCCATACACCACACAACCATAATCAAACTGAGGAAAAATGAATGAGGAAACTAGGAGTTTTCGTATGGATTGAGGAAGGAAATGGTGGGAACGATGAAATAATTTGAGGATACCTATTGATTTTCGGGCTATTTGGACAATTTGAGGCTTCCAAGAAAGGTTTTGGTCAATAATCCAGGTTTAGGGTAGGGAAGGTTGGTAATGAATGGATCTGAGAAGGGATTCGAACCGATTATAATACCTAGAGATTTTCCTGCATTTGAGAATTGTGCTTATGTACATTATTATATTAATGATTTAATTTAATTAGTAAAAATAAAATAATTTTGAATTTTTTTTTTATATACACTGCATATAGAAGTTTTTTTTTGTTTTTTAAAAATTTATTATCTATTTTTGCAATAGTTCTAAAAATATCCCTCAGATATTTTATACACCAACCTAACAAATACATTTTTTTTTTTTAAGGTACTGTATTTTATTAGTATTTAACATTTAAAATAAACATTTTTAAAATTTGATATTGAATAGAAATATTACACTTCTAAAACAAGAAATAACTTATTATTGCTCTTTGCTCAATATCATACCTCTAGTGAATATTAATGGGCTTTCCTGTGGAAGAGCTTTAGGGTCACAACGCCTCTGACAATCGACCATTGAAATAAAGTTGTTAGTATTGCCTCCACATCCACCATAGTAGAATGGTCTACATTGCTTTATCAATGAGTCATAGAAATATCTTTCAGTGTACTTTTGGTTACACAATTCTCCTTCCATTGGAGGCAGAACACAAGTATCAAGCTCTGGAAATACAATAATTTTATCAAAACAAATAAATTACTTTAAACAAATAAATTAAAGTACTTAAAGCCAACAATTCAATCATTTTTATAAAAACTTAGTCTTTTATTCACTAGTGATTGAAATTATACAACACATTGTCCTACAACCTTGGAACTGCGAACTGAAGTTTCTATGAAATTAAATCTATTTTACTATGTATGCATTTTTTAAATTCAATTTTAGAAACTTTCTGGTCAATATAGAAAGTTTTTATTTTATTTTTATAAAAGTAATAGTGTAAGTAAATTTCACTCGAAAGCAGAAAAAAATAAATAAAAAAATAATAATAAGAAGAAGAATTGTTAAAAATAACAAAACATTATTTTATTATGCCAACATTATGATCATAACATTGCTGGCCATCATCAGGGCAGATGAAGAAATTAAAATTAAAACAAAATAAGACACAACATAGTGCAAATCTGTGCAGTCTGCATAAGTACATGGACTAGAGCCATTCTGTTTAAAATATATATATAATATTCTCTTAATTTATTGATATATCTAATTATTATTATGCTGTATAACTATAATTGTGTGATAATTTGGACATAGAGGAAGAGATGTATTATCTGACTGGAAGAATCTATACATTACAGATTTACTTTAAGGGATCAGTCAAAGGGAAAAATATATAAGAATTGTTGAAAATAACAAAACTTTATTATACTGATATTTTGACCATAATATTGATAGGGCAGATAAAGAAATTAAAACTATATAAGACAGAGCATAGAGCAAGTCACCATGCACTTGCAGATTTCCCAGGCAGCGACTTGCACTATGCTCTGTCTAATTCAGATTTAATTTTAATTTCTTAATCTGGGTTGATGATGGATATCTATAGGGCCGAAATGTTGGCAATATAATGTTTTGTTATTTTTAACAATTCTTATTTTCTTTTTTCCCCTTTGATTCATCCCTCAAAATAAATCTAGAGATATTTAATGTCATTCATTAAACCAATACATCTCTTCAATATCCAAATTATCAGACAGAATAATAATGATTATTACAGAATGATGATAACAAAATATGGAAATCAATAAAGGGAAAACAAATTGCTTCAATAAGTCTTTAATTTTAACCACATTTGCACCCTGACAAAGCATTAAAAAGAAAAGAAAAAAAAATATATGTATGTTTTGATAAAATTTAAAAACAGTAGAACACATTCCATGGGCTGAAGTTCTATGATTTCATGATATCATTTGGAAATAGAATTGTTTGTATAATTTAATCAGAGCTAAGATCGGAGCTGCTTTCTGTATGTATTGCATACTTTTAAAATTGTCCATATATCAATTTTAATCAATGTGACTTGTTTTAGTAGTTAGTCTTAATTTCCTCTTAAGTAATTTTTAAACCAGAAAACTAAAAATGTTTTACAAATAATATACATTTAATGCTGATATTTATTTGATATAAATCAGTTAATTAAATTAACTAGGTGAATTCAATTTCATTTGATCATAAAATCTCTATGATATTTTACAATTTTACATCGAAACAAGCAATGATTGAAGTATCAGTGATTAAAAACTTTTGTGGTTATTCTACATAAATGTCAATACGTGCAGATGTAACATTCTTTTGGTTTAACACTAAACCTACCAACATTTTATGTATACCTGTTCTACACAATTTCTAGGTAAAAACAATAATAACAGAGGAGTGGATATTGAAAAAAACATTTTTGATATATTTTTTATTAAAAATAGTAAAGTCAAAAGGCAAAGTAATAAATGTTGTTTCCTAGAATTTTTACCAAATAGTCCGAAAAGGGCCATCTGACCCTTCCTGGTAGGTTTAGTGTTAAATAATATCATTACATTAAATTTATCTTAAATTAGTTCATTCACTCAGAATTTCATGCAAAAGTTAAATTTTAAACAAGTCTAATAAATTTTAAATTTTTAACAACTAAATAACATAGCAATTAGTTTTTTTTTTAGATAAAACTTACCTATCCTCGGAGGGCATGCATATTCGCATTGTTCTCTATAATCAAAATTATTCTCATTACCACCGCAACCAGAATAATGGAAAGGCAAGCACTTGTTTTCAGCAAAGTCAAAGTACCACTTAGGTTGTTTCTCAAAGCAAGTGCCCTTTTCCCGAGGCAGTGAGCATTCCTCTGTGTTAGCATTTGTTAGATGGGTTAGTAGAATATTAAAAGCATTCTTATAAAAAATAAATAAACAGTCTAAATATAAATACTACATTAAATTATGGAGGTTAGTCTAATATTAGCTACCTTTTAATAATACTTTTTACAATAGGAAAGTTATTACCAGAAAATCATTCATTAAAAAGTTATACGAATATCATGCCACCAGCACCATTACATTATCATAAATTCTGTTTAAAATAAATTATGAACTTGATTTAAATTACAGTAGAACCTTTTTTATCCCGGGAAATGATGGGTATGGGGGTTCACGGATTAACGAAAACCCCAGATAATTGAATTAGAACATTTTATTGACTTAATGTGGTAGACACAAAGGTTAATTAAAAATACAGTGTAGAAAATAACTTTAATTAATAAACAAATTAATTTAGGCTATCGACATATATTTTGTTTAATTAAGGATTTATATGGTTTTCTGATTTCCTTTTTATAAGACAAAAAGTTTTTGATATGTTGTTCAATAGTTGACAGTATTCAAACTCAACCAATTTTATTCCTCCAATTCCGTTACTATGTTCTTTAAGTTAGACATTTTTTGTTTTAGTTTAGTTTCTTTTAACCTAAAAATTCTTAAATTTTTATTTATAATATAATAATGAGACAATAATAATACAATGATGATTAAAAATAATGATTAACATAGTATATCTATAATTATCCATATAACAATAAACTTTAACTTATCACTAGGCAAAAACATATTAATTAAATTGTCAGTTACCCCCTTGTATGCTTGGCAAGATAGTGTATCACTAAAATTTATTTTTTAAAAAATTTAAGATAACAATAACATAAACTTAAAAGAAACAAATTATAACCCAGCGGTGATTTGTTGATTTGGTGTTGTTTCGGTTGTTGCAGTAGTGTGCAACACGCATACACGTAATACAATTTTTTATAATACACAATAATTAAATAGCCACAATTAAAAACAAACAACAGCTCTTATAAATAACACTAACACAACGAAGTTCCATAGATAGGTAGTTTGACAACAGACCATGAAGTTAAAGGAAGCCCAGGTAGTGGCATAACCTTGACACATCTCAGATACCTGAGTGTCGACTCTATGGTATTCAATACTCAGTGGATATACCATGCAATAACAGGAACTATTTTTATTCGATCGAACTTATGTCCGATTTAAACATGTTTAGTGAGGAAGTATTTAGTCAATTGTTTACTCAAGTTTTAGTAATGCAATTGTTTAAATGTTGTCAAGTGTTTAATTAAGTATTTAGATGCCAAGTGTTCATACATAGGAAATGTTTAGTTTGTTTACTTCCAAGTAGTTCACGATGGATAACCAAGGTTTTATTCTTTTATCAAAGTTATATTAAGCAAAATTTTAGAACAAGTGGAAGGCGAAATAAATGAAAATAGATTCAAAAGACTATGAGAGAGAAAATGGACTTAGTGCAAGCACAATTATTTTTAAAGAATTAGCAGAATTTAAAAATAAATATTTTTTTGAATTGCGAATGTCAGAAGAATCTTTTAACTACCTTCTATTCAAAGTTGAACACTTGCTTATTAAAAAAGATACTGTGAATTGACCTGCACTATCACCAAAATTAAGATTATACATTGTTTTATATTTTCATGCAACTGGCTAATGAAAAGAGATGAAGCTAGACCCGCCGAGAATGTGTGTGCTACTAAGCACAACTGCTTAACAGAAAAATAGTTTGATTTACTTGTTACTAAGCACTTGTTTGGTTAACCAAATATTTAACTGTAAGCACTTGACTGGTTGGATACGTCAAAATTAAATACTTGGCTAAGCATTAGCTTACTAAACAGGCTATTAAGAGTAGTTGCCTTTACCAAACAACAAAATTATGCCTTAATAAGACCTATCTATCCTCAAATATGAATTTGATTACAGGGTGCTCTGATCAGGACTGATGCTTCGTCAAACACAAAATACTTTACTTAATTTTAAGAAACCAGAAGTAAAGGCTGAGAACAAATAGAGAATTAAAAGAGGATGCTGATCTGGTAAAATTCATAGGTCGATTCCGAAGGCTGAGGTATTTGATAGCCAAATCCCTTTAAAGTCCTTATTGACAGGAAACCCTGAAGAAGACCAGTTAGACGACCCAAATTGTTTTGGCTGAAGCCAGATCCTTGACAAATATAACTGAAGAGCAGCTGATGAAATTAGAGTTGATGTTGCAGGATATCTTGAGCCCTCGTGGGTTATAGATCCAACAAAAATGGTATATTAAATGAAATGTAAAAGATATGTTAATTATCTACCAACCGAATATGACTTCAACAATTTTTTTATCAACAAATTCAGGCCAGTAGTTTTAGAGAGAGAGACAAAGCTGTAATGATTATTAATGAATATTTTAAATAAAATAATAATTATTACTTACCTCATCCTTCAAAATAACTTACAGATATAAACATATATTCATAAAAGAAAATAATTAATAGTAATTAAAAAAACTAATTAGATATACTATGTTTTAACTACTCAAATACAGAAAGCTTTAGCCCTACACCACACCACAACTAACTATGAAAGCAGTACATTCTAACCAAATGTCTACAAAAGCGGGGACTGCCCTCAGCAAATCTACAATGGAGACATATTTTTTACCTCTTCTATACCCCTGGGTCATGGGGGGAATATCGTTTTCACCAAATAAGCAAAACGATTCACAGTCTTCTCTCGTATTAAAACGATTTTCATTTCCTTTGCAACCACCGTAGAAAAACTGTTTGCATTTATTTGATTTATAATCAAAGTACCATTTACGTTTATATTTTTGGCAGGGGCCCATATCTTTTTTAAGGCTGCAGATCTCAGAAGCTACAAATTAACTTTATTAGGACCATATGAGCTAAATAAAGAAGATGACAAAGAACATAAATTTTAATTTAAAAAGTAATATAAAAAAACTTGTTAAGAACATGATTGGTTGAACACTTCCGGTGCTGAGGGTCTTCAGGTGAGGGCATCACCATTCGCTTTTCCCGTTAGCTTTGTTTGTTCAGTACCTGGTAGGGATTTGCTGTTTTGACTCCAGGCAGTCACTAAATTCTTCAGCACTCTTTTCACTTTAAAACCTTGAAGACCGTTTTTAAATCGGATAATATAAAGAAACAGAACCTGGGTTGAATGGGTGAGAGGTCACTCAAATATACCAGGTAATGAGAAGGCTGATGAGCTGGCCAGACAGGGCTTGGACAGTAATCCCATTGCTTCCGAACCTATCTGTGGAATAGCATGGAGCCTTGCGAAAAGCGAGATTGACAGGCTCTATAACAGTGTTGCCTCTCAGAACTGGCAACTAGAACAACTGAGACAGTCAAAACTGTTTCTGGGAGGACACTGCAAGAAAAGGAGTTCACAACTTCTTAATCTTGATAGGGCAAAGCTCAAATACCTGACAGAAATGTACACAGGGCATTGCAGACTAAACAAACATCTCTGCATAATGAAAATTAAAACTTCACCAAACTGCAAATTCTGCAATAGGAAAGATGAAACGCCTTACCACATTATATGCAAATGCGATATGCTGGCGAGGAGGAGGTTTCTTCACTTTGGAGAAGAATCCATTCTAAACCCTAGAGGAGACATGGACCCGATTATGATTATCGGCTGCATGAAAACACTAGGACTGTACTAACACAATACAGGAAACACGGCACAGGCACAATGAGCCATAATGTGTATCTTTTTCCATGGGCTTCAATTTTTTTTTCAAATTGTATTTTAAAGGTAAGTTTAATTTATTCATTATTGAGCACTACAGTCCTAGTCGGACCTTGGCTTCACTAAGTACAGACAGCTATTCCTGTCTATCTTCCGCCTTCCTCCTCCAACCATTCCCTCCCAGTTTTCCTAGGTCATCCTGAACGTTGTCTAGCCATCTCAGCCTTGGTCTTCTTCTCAATCTTTTTCCTCACGGCTTGCCGTTCATAATCTATTTTGGAAGTCTATCTTCTGTCATCCTTTGCACATGACCAAGCCACCTTAATCTGCCTACTTTGACTATTGAAATGATGGTGGGTTCACCGAACAATTGTTCCAGCTCCAGGTTGGTTCTTATTCTCTAATTCCCATGGTTATTCACCGGACCGAAGATTTTTCTGAGGACCTTTCTTTAATTTATTATCAAACTATATCATAGTTTAACTATTTATATTGGAAAATAATTAAACTATAATATCATTTGATAATAAATTAAACTTACCTTTAAAACACAATTTGAAAAAATTAAAGTTTTTGGAAAAAGATACACAGTTTCTTGAAATTATCCAATTTAAAAAGAGTTTTCAAGTTTTTAAAGATAAAAGAGTGTTGAAGGATTTAGTGATTTCCTGGAGTCAAAACAGTGAATCCCTACCAGGCACTGACTAAACAAAGCTAACGGGAAAGGCGAATGAAGCCGTCCTCACCTGAGGCCCTTTAGCACCAAAAGTGTTAAAAACATTCTATCATAGCTTATACTGCATCACAGGCTGAATCTAGGATGTGATTTTACTAATTAAAAAAAAAAGTAAAAAGTAAATAACATTTCTGTTCAGTATAAAAAAAAAAAAAAAATATTTCATGATAATTATCAATTATAAATCTTAAACATTTTTTGGCTCTGAAAAGCATGGAAGAAGATTAAAATCTTTAGATAACAATGATTGAATTAAAATCAAAAGATAAAAAAAAAGTTGATGAGAGCAAGGTAATAAGGTATTATTTAGTTAAATTATTACAAGGTTTATGAATGGTACTATTGGATTTTAATGTGCCACAAAAGATTAAATGAGCAGTTTGCAGCATTCTAGCAAAAATTAAAGTTCTCCTGAAATCACATAATTAATATTTAATATTTACAAAACAAGAGAGTAAAAACATTTTTATTTTCAGTATTTTTTTTATTATTTTAATTATAGGATAAAAAATATTATAGAAATAGGTATTATTTAGTTCTTATTAAAAAATTTCTAACTGCAGTTTTGTTCAGACCACCTAATATGCATGGTAGTTATTTTTAAGATGAACGTTGTAGAACTTGGTCAGAACACTCAAGTCTACTCTGACTAATATTGTATTGAAACAATAATTACTATCATTAGTGAGTCCTAGGTATTTTTAAGACTATCACAAATAAAGAAATTGATAAAAATAAAAATAGTTGAATGCCTAACACACAATTTTCTTTTTTTTTAATAATAGCAATTAAAAACATAATTATCTGGATTAAGTATTATTTGCATAATGACAATCTTTTCAAGTTTACTGACAGGTTTACCTTTCATTTTTCCAGGTTGCAAGCATTTTATTTTACAGGCTGATTCAGTAAGGAAGTTGTTTTTCGACCCTTGGCAGCCGCCATAATTGAATGTAGAACATGTTTGAGTTTCTTTGTTGAAGTACCAACGAGTGAAGTTGCCAGCACAAGGACCAGGTTCCAATTTCTGATCACATGCATCTGTTTATAAGGAAAAATGAAAGTTAGGAAACCATTTTTGTCAGCGAACATTCGATACGAAATAATCACTAAAATTATTTAGTACCTAGATATTCTTGAGTTCCACATATTTCATCACACTCTTCTCGTGTTTCGAATCGGTTTGTGTTACCAAGACAACCACTGTAAATAAACTGTGAACAAGTTTTTGTTTCCCTGTCGTAATACCATCGAGGATAGTAACTTTTGCAAGGTCCTTCAATTTTAGGAAGATAACATCTTTCTGCAATGATAAAAATTATTTAAGAATGAAATGATAAATATAAGCCAAATGATTTGCCATTTATTAATAAATTATAAAGTAAAAATGTTTTTTTTACTATGGAACTAATGATGATAATATTATATAAAACAATAATATATGATAACTGACGTTTCGGCCTACAATGTAAGCCTTCATCAGGACTAGTAGGAGAAAAGACAAAACGATATTAATGAAATTAAATAAGTTAAGAAAAAAAAATTGAAATAAATGAATTAAATATTTTGTTTTTATGAAGATAAAAAGACTGATAACGACAAAAGTTGATTAACAAATATATAAATAAAGGATAAAAAAGAAATATCAGTATAAATGATCATCTTCTTATTAAATTATACTTAACAATCAACTATACTTTTCTCAAAGTTACACTGTAATATTGTCTATTATACTGTTATATAACTATCTATTTGTTCATAAACTCTATCCACTTATCTTTTCTCATAATCTCTTCTTTTTTTTTCCTTTATGAAAACGAAATATTTAATTAATTTATTTCAATATTTGTTCTTTTTTAAAAAAAAAACTTATTTCTTTAAATTATACTGTTTTTGTTTCCTTATCTTTTTTAAAATTTACTTTTTTTGTCATATCTTTTTGTTTTTTCCTTCTAGCACTTATGAAAGCTTCATTGTAGACCAGAACGTCAGCTAAATAAATTAATATATTAGTTTTGTTTCCATGACTGCACACCTCAACTACCTACATCATCATTATATATTAAACAACATGGAATCAATAAGACAGCAACTAATATTTATCTCAAAATACACAAACTGAATTGCATTACATGAAACATATCAATCTATCATTTTCAAGAAACACCCTATAAAAATTAATAACAATAGTATGTTTCATAGCATTCTAAAATATGATCGATAATTACCTCTTCCTTTAGCTTCAACACACGTTGCTTTACATTCTTCATTACTTGAAAATCGATTGCCATTACCACCACAATTACCATACCAAAATCTAGAGCATCCACCATACTCCATATCAAAGTACCATTTGATTGTGAGATTACGGCATTCTCCCAACTCCTTCGGTAGTGAACAGTATTCTGATACAAAACAAAGTTAATACATTTATTGATATAAAAGTTAAAATAAAATATTTTTTATTTTTTATGGTAAATACCTCCTTTATGAATTGGTTTAACATCACATCCTCCAAAGTCATCATCTTCTGCAGCTTTAATTCCATCCAGGCAACAACCATATTTAGAAGCTGTACAGGTACAATTTTGAGAAGCATCTGGAGCTGGTGTTCTTCCATCAGAACAACAACCAAATTCTGTATGCTCGCAGCCACAACCTTTAAATAAAAATTTAATTAGAAAGTATTTAAGTTATCACTTAATTCAATGGTAAAGGTTCAGATCGGACAATATTAATGAATAAATTTAGATACAAAAACTGAATAATTCAATAAAAAAAGTAATGACGAAGTTAAATTTTTAAATTCTAATAGGATATAAACAAATTAAATTTAGTTTTATCAAAAACTGGAAATAGTGATTCTTCATAATTTTCAAGACACAGTAAGCTTTGATTTTCTTACTAGTAACAAACGGTCAGATTTATTACATGATTTGCTTATTTTTTCTGATTTATATAAAATTTTGTAATATAATCATTTTAAAATAAATTGACTAGGAAAGCTCTAAAAAATTTAGAGCATACATGTATAAAGAATATTTTTGAATTTAAAAAAATACTGAAACAATAATAAAGAACAACTTTGTAAATAGGTACCAGTAACAGTTTTAGATTTTGATTTTATAAATTAAAAAAAAACAATTATGGATATACATAATTTATCCTTGAATTCAAATGAGATTTGTGAAGAATAAAAACTATTTTTAATCTCTTGAAGTGTAAAACATGAAATGTATCCCTAAGATAAAATTTAATCCACACAATACTAAAATATAAATTTAAATAAGAATAATGGTCAATAGACTATCATATTTGAGACAACATTTTAATATTTAAACCAAAGAATGAATAATGGTACCTTGATGGCGAGGCCCCTTGGCAGTGGTAACACCATCGGGGCAGCATCCAAACTGGAAGGTGTGGCAAGGGCAGCCCTGGTATTCAGGCCCTGCCGCGGGAGTATAGTTGTTAGGGCAGCAACCGTGGGGTGTGTATTGGCAGCCACAGCCTTCATTTGAAGGTCCACGAGCAGCAGTCTTATTATCAGGACAACAACCGTAAGGAGAATACTCGCAACCACATCCTAAAACATTATATTTTATCAATAAAACAAGATTTATAATGTTTATTTCAGCTTATAATATTTAAATTATTATTATTATTACCTTGGAAGTTGGGTCCCCTAGCAGGAACAATATTGTCAGGACAGCACCCATATGGTAATAGGAGACAGCATCCTTCTTTGTTTGGTCCATGGGCCATGGTGATGTTATCATCACAGCAGCCATATTGTCCAGCAGCACAAGCTGGAGGAGGTGTAGGGCAGCCTTCATCATTTGGTCCAGTCGCTGTGCTGTTACCTAAAATATAAATTAGCAATTTGCATAGGTAAATGATTTTCAGATAGAAACAATCAAAATAGAAACAGGATCAATTTGTAAGATATAGTAATTTCATAATTAGTCACAATAGACGAAAATTACCATATTATAATGATTTAAGGACAAATAAATCTACGGAGATAGTTTTTCAATCTTTCTCATATGTTTATAAAGCATACAGCCAACTATAGTAGATAAGGCAAGTCTAAACAGCACATTATTTTTATTTCGAAATATTAAAAATAAATATAATAACTTAGTTTCAAACTCTGGCTTTAAATTTTTTTTCAATCCTCCATATTCTTCTGTCTAAAGTTCAATCCTCTCTTAGGCCACGCCCCATCATGTACTTTTCTATTTCCCTATTCCATGTCTCCCTTGGCCTACCTTGTTTCCGTCTTCCTTCTATTCTCTACCCATATACTTTTCTTGGTAGACTTTCAACAGCTTGATTTTTAAATTTAGAAAGCTATATTGAGGAATGATTTCAAAATATTTGATTATAACTCAGAGTAATTATTTCTGTTTTAATTAAAACAGCTTCTCTTACATTCTTGTTTCTAGATTCTTAAAGAATTACACACCATAATTATTTGATACTAATAAAGTAAGAAAAATACTAAACACATAAAAATAAAATATATTGAGATGATTCGATCAAATTATCTATTTTTTAGATAATATTTTAGATGGGCACCATAATTATTGTTTTTATTTTCAATTATAAACATTTTTTTATGTCTTACCTCATTACAAGAAGATATTTCAGTTAAATTTAGGTTGCTAATCTCTTGAGTTATGAATCAAATACTGAGATATTACAGTCTTAAATTAATCCAGTGATCGATTTTCAGAGTTGGGTGGTAAAATTGTACAAGTTAAACAAAAACACCTAAGTACTTGGTCTGATTATTCAAGGACCTGTCCTTACAAAAGAAATTTGATATATTTTAACAAATTATGTTATAAGATGAGGATCTATAATGTTTACACTCAGTAATTCGATAATGTGTGGAAATAATGCTTGAATATACAATCTTTTGTGTTACAAAGCATATAACTAAAATTGTACAATGTCCAGCTAATGTATTTCAAAATATTTCTTACGCATAATGAACAAATAATAAAAATGTGAACTGTTGTAATTAATCATATACATTTTAAACTTATCCCAGGGAGGAAAATCTTGTCTATTGTTTTTAAAGAACAAGGAAGGCCTAATCACTCAATTTACTTATGTATATCTGAATTAAATTTTAATCAGAAGTATAAATTAATAATATAATAATAATAAACTTAAAATAATTACTAGTAAACTAATAATAATCTATACTATTATATAAAAAGACAAGCTATTTTCCGTTTGTAATCACTAACTATGAAAAATATGGAACTGTACCAAATTTTAGCTACAACATATTTATTCAAGGAAGGTATAGCAATAATAAAATTTACACATTTCCAATTAAATTGTTATTAAAAAAGCGATAAATATGTGGATTTCAGTGAAGAAAAAAAAAATCCATCGACAAGTGGCAAGCACCATTCTGCGAGAGAGCTTACAATGGTAGGGTGTTATATAAAGCTTGACATTGAAAATAAAATTTACTTATTTTCAGTTAAATTGTTATAAATGGCAAAAAATATAGTAAATATTCTCTGTCCATCTGGATTACAAACTCATACATTAAAATTAAAAATTGGGTGTCCAGTTTACGTGATCTTTAACTACATACTCTGGCTAAAAATTACAGTTATGCATGAGAATATTATTGAGGTTATAATTCACACTGGACCTGCGACTGGAGAAATTGCATTTATTCCTAGAATCCTAATGATTTTTACTGATCTACCATTTCAATTCTAACGATTAAAATTCCAAATTAAAGTTTCTTTTGCTATTACAATTACCAATTCGTAAGGCCAGGCTTACAAAATTGTTGTAGTTAACATATCTTTGACTGTTTGTCTCACGGTCAATTATATGTAGAACTTTCTAGAACTGGAAACCCTAACAATCAAATCATTGTCATAATATTAGGAGACAGAACTTAAAATGTAATTTATTCGAATGTCTTATGAATTCATTTTTTCCTTTTTGCATAGTTTTGTTTATTGGGGCTTAATGTCCTTATATACTCCAACTAGGGCAGGAAAGATAGAGAAATGATTCTTTCACGTTGAAGTGCAGTTATGTATGCTATTTGATATAAAAATACTTCCGTTATCCTTAAGACACCAACAGGCTTTAGGGTGCTCAAAAACTCTAAAAAAAATGATGAAATTCTAAGGAAATCCGCTGTAAATCAGTGGAAATTTTTTTTTCATAAAGAACTGACCTCAAATCTCGATTTAACGCACCATAAAACCCTTAAACCAGGTATGCAAGTTTAAAATGTCGTTTATTTCTTAAAATATATACACAGTAATTTAAAAAAAAGTATAATATATTTTATTCAAAGTACTGACCCTCGCTTTCTACACATTTTGTCCATCTCTCGGGCAATATATGGATACCATTCCAAAAGAATGCTTCATCTTTATTTGAAATCCATTCATCGAGCCATTTTCGTACGTTTTCGAAATTGTTGAAGTGTTGCTCCGCCAATGAGTGTCCCATCGATGAGAAGAGGTGATAATCAGAAGGCGCCAGGTCAGGTGAATACGGCGGGTGGGGTAGGAGTTCCCAACCAAGCGAAGAAATCGTTTCCTTAGTCAATCTGGCTGGATGTGCAGGAGCGTTATCATGCTGAAGAATGACTTTGGCGTGCCTGTGAGCCCATTCTGGGCGTTTTTCGATCAATGCGTGACTCAAATTGATCATTTGTTGTCGGTAGCGCTCGGTATTGACTGTTTCGCCGGGTTTGAGAAGCTCGTAGTAGACTACTCCCTTCTGATCCCACCACACACAGCATTGTCTTCTTCCCAAAACGATCCGGTCTTGCACTCGATGTGGATGGTTGTCCTGGCGTTACCCATGATTTTTTTCGTTTGGGATTCTGAAAATAAATCCATTTTTCATCGCCAGTTACAACTCGATGCAAAAAAACCCTTTCTTTCGTGGCGTAAAAGCAGCATTTCGCACACAGTTTTTTCGTTTTTTTTCCATCTGTCGTTCGTCCAATTCATGTGTAACCCATTTTCCAACCTTTTGAATCTTTCCCATAGCTCTCAGGCGATCGGAAATGGCTTGCCTAGTGACATTCAACTGTTCTGCCATCATTTGTTGGGTTTGGGTATTGTCTTCGTCTAATAAAGATTGCAATTCGAAGTCCTCAAACTTTTTTGGTCGATTTTCTCGTTTTTGATCAGTAACATCAAAATCACCACGCTTGAAACTTTGAAACCAACGTTCACATGTCCTGACGGTTGGAGCAACATCGCCATAAGTCTCAACAAGAATTCGATGACATTCAGATGCCTTTTTCTTTTGATTAAATAAGAAAATCATGACATGCCGCAAATGCTTTTTTTTAAACTTGCATACCTGGTATGTGAAATTTTATCTTGATTTCCCTTCTTTTTTTTATCCATGCATTCCATGATCTCCTACGACCTCTTGGCCTACAGGTTACCTTATCAATTTTTGTTTCCAATCTTTGTCTTCCTTTTTTTCTATCTCTGTAGAAACTGAATTTTGTCCCAGGTCATACTTTTCTTTTAGTTTCTACATGTTTTTTGAGATGAGGAATCACAAAAAAAAAAATTAAAAACAAATTTTAAGGTCATCTAGAAGCTGTAAAACTGTTTAGTTTAGCCCAAATCCGGAGGTCGCAGGATTTCCCCTTATTGAAATATCTCAAGTTATAGCTGACCTCGGATTTTTTCATTCACATCAGTTTTTGTCCACTAAAATCTGGAGTAATCCCAATGTTATAGGCATGGATAAAAAACAGAATGTATGCTGATTCTAGTGATGCTAATACTATTGTAATCGGTTGAACACAGCAGTTGTTATGGCCCTTAGAAATTGTTGATGAAATCTCAACTTCAAAATTTTAACCTCCTCAAAAGGGGTAAAAAATCAATATTTTTTTATTTCAATAAAATTTCACATATAAGGGTTTTATGGTGCATTAAATTAGATTTGAGGTCAGTTCTTTATGAAAAAAAATTTCCACTGATTTACAGCGGATTTCCTTAGAATTTCATCGTTTTTTTTAGAGTTTTTGAGCACCCTAAAGCCTGGTGGTGTCTTGAGGATAACGGAAGTATTTTTATATCAAATAGCATACATAACTGCAATTAAACGTGAAAGAATAATTTCTCTATCTTGACTAAGAGCTGAGAAAAAAAATAAAACGTGATTTTTATTTTTATTTTCTCGACTCCTAATGCTCATTGGCGGCTATAACTCTAGTTTTGCACTATTATAGGTCCCTACTACCCACACACAAATCGGCATTCAAATCTGTGAGTTGAATAATTTAATAACCACATCTTGTTAGATAATTTACCTAAGTTCTTTTCTTATGAGATCAAGCAAAGCCATGATGGGGGGATGCTAGTAAACTAATAATATAAACTAATAATAATTCCTTACCATCAGGACAGCAACCAAATTGTGATTTGCTGCATAGACAACCCAAAAAGTCAGGGCCTAAAGCCGGTGTCATATCATCTTGACAACATCCGTAAGTTGAATTTTCACACATTATTTCAGTAACATTTTCAGCGAATTCAGTAGTGCTTAAAACTAAAAATAAAGTAAAACAGAATAATCAGATCTAAGTATTAAAATGGATGTAGACAAACACCTGAATTAGATTACGGATTTGGGAATTAAATTAGGCATCTTTGTACCTTCACTATCATCACATCCCATTCCATCAGGACCTAAAGCAGATGTAATTCCATCGGGACAGCAGCCGAAATCTGTTTCATTACAGCTTGCACAGCCTTCATTATCAGGACCAGTTGCGGATAGGATACCATCAGGGCAACAACCAAACCTAGCAAAAATACATTAATGAGGTACTATTTATCAATAAATTAATTAATGTAAAAATAAAAATTATCTTTTTTCATTGAATAAAATTTCATATTCACTAAACCTACAAATAATAATTGAATTGAATTAATAAATACAATATATGTATATTGTGAACGTGTAGAGGAACTATCCAATGGTAGTACTCTAATGAAATATTTACAAAAGAAGAAGATTCTGAGGACATCTTCTTTTCAGACGCCTCGGAGGATTGCCAGGAATAGAATGGGAAGCAAGTTGTACAACAAGTGGATTTGGATGAGCAGTGAGTTTATTATGAAAGGAAAGGTATCTGGTTCTTGCCAAATCAGCAACATTTGGGATATTAAGGTCATTGTGGATCAGCACTCCTCCAGTAGTCCATCTCGACTACATTTTTTCTATCCTTAATACTATTGGTGAGGGACCATGTTTCAGCACCATATGTGAAGATGCTTTCAATCAATGATTGTAAAATCCGTTTCTTATTCATGCACAACATTTTGGATAAGATCCTGCTCCACATAATTGGATGCAAGATGTGTATTGCTTTCCTAGCCATCCCACATCTGCTCTGTATTTCCCTTTTACATCCTCCTATCCCATCCAGAATCGAGGCTAAATATTTAAATTCTCCTACTTGTTTACATTTTTCTGCAGCGATCCTCCTCTTCATTCCCCTCTATACGTATGTATTTGGTTTTGTCAAAATTAATATTCATTCCCAGGCTTTGTAGCATCACATCAGCTTCCTCATCATAAACATTAGGTCTTTTTTATCCTGGGCCATAACCATCCAATCGACTTTATCATAATTAAAATCTATTAGTTATTTATCTATTTGTTCCGAACCCCCGCTGCCATGGTTCCATATTGTCCCAATTTAATAAAAACTTTCAAATAAAGTTTGTATTACATGGGAAATGAAGGGTAGTATTCCATAACCAGCTTACTCCATTTTTAAAAAATTTGCACAGCCACAAACAAAATTCGGACCAGATTCCAGTTCAAGAATTAAAAAAAAAAGTTGGAAAGTGACAGACCAATATATGCAAGATAGGAACAAAATTAGAAAAATAATTAATTTTGTAATTGATTCTAAGCTGATTCCTTAATAAAATATTCTGTGCGTTCAAAATCTAGATTCTAGGCAATAAACAGTCCTCTGAGGAAAAAAAAAGGAGGATACTTGGAAAATATAACAAACTAGACATCCAATGATTTTATGCAAAATTAATTTCATTCTACCACTGATTAAAAACAATAAATAAATTTAAACACACAGACGCACACACACACACACAGACGCACGCATGCACACACACACACACACACACACAGATGCATGCATGCACGCACGCACGCACGCACGCACACGCACGCACGCACACACACACACGCACACACACACACACACACACACACACACACACACACACACACACACACACACACACACACACACACACACACACACGTATGTATTGTTATAAAAGAGCCTTCTTACTCGCTGGAGCTGCAATCAAGAGAAATGGTAGTCTCTTCAAATGGGCAACCATAGAATTCATTGCCGAGCGCAGGTGTGATTTCATCTTGGCAGCAACCAAACAGAGATTGCTCACAATAAGTCGGGGGGCAGTCTTTTCCTTTAGGCCCTTTCGCTGGAGATACACCGTCGGGACAGCAGCCAAATTCAGTATCCTTACATGTCTCAATCCTTGGACAATCTAAAATTTTAACAAATAAATTTATCAGTTAATTATAATATTTTATTTTATATTAGTATAATGAAAATATAATTGCCATGTTGAAAAATTCTTTTACCTTGGCCAAATGGACCTTTTGCAGGAGTTTTGTTGTCTGAACAGCAGCCAAATTCAGAACTCAAACACTTATTACGTCTTGGTCGACGCTTACATTTCTTCAATTTCTGTTCTTTCTTAATTGCTTTTTCAATTGAACTTGGAGTGGTCACATTAAATACAGCTGAAATATCATTAATAAATATCAACAAGACGATTTATGAATTAAGGATACAATGTATATTGGTGTTAATATCTGACTCATTTTGGATGCATACTTATATATTGAAGTGATATTCTTGAAAAATTCAAATAAATTCAATCATATAAATAATGATATTTTAAAACAGCAAGCTTATAACCCTAAATTAAATCTCTGGCTCTCATGAGAAAGTTTGATAAGTTAAAATTGCGCACTTTTCAGTAGGTAAGTTCATATCCTTTTTCCAAAACTACTCTAAAAAAACTGTTTATGCCAAAATAGAAACTTTAATAAGGCCTTATTAAGAAGCACAGCTTAAACAATTTTTCACAGCACTAATATGCTAAAATCAAGCTTTTAAGGCACAATTATCTCATGTTCATGCTAATTAGACTTATCGACTTCTTCACAATCACCAAAATAGACTATTCTAAAAGAAAATCTATGAGAAGCATTACAAGACAATTTAGGAAAAATTAAATCTGATGTTAATACTAAACCTACTGACATTTCATGCATATCTATTTATACCACAATTTCTCAGTAACAACAATAATAAGAGAGGAGTGGATATTTGAAAAAACACTTTTGATAATTTCTTTTTATAAAATTAGTAAAGTCAAAAAGCAAAGTAATGAATGTTATATCCAAGAACTTCAGCTAAAAAGTCCAAAAAGGGTCATTTGACCCGTCATGGAAGGTATATGTTAATAAACAGGAATTAACAACAGCACTAGGATAATTTTATTAGAATTGTGCCTAGACTTGCAACATTTTTAGAATATATAATTATTTTTACAAATGAATATATTTCAGGCACAGAATTCCAAAACAAGCTGAGTCCAATTTCCAGATTTTTTTTTTATTATCTTTTTTCTACTATATTATCTTTAGGTGGAAGGTTTTCTCCCAAAAGTAGTTAAATCAGATATAAAACGACCATACAAGAAATAAGGCCTCTCTCTAATCCAGTCAGACTTTTACCTGTAAAGTGTTAAAAAATGGACTTGGCTGGTTTTGGAATTCTATGCTTCAGATAATAATGTTATGTATTGAATTTAAAACATATAATGAAATCTCATTTATAAAAATGTAACAGAAAAAAAGATAGACAACTTTTTCTTAGAGCACCCCATTTTATTATATATATATATATATTAGTGAAACTATATATACCAATATAACTAGAAATTATTAATTTACCTTTGATGTAGGAAGTGGTTTCCACTTCAGTACTTGCTTCAGGCTTGTCTGAGCTCTGGCTCACAGTAGATAATGGAACAATTGATGATTCAGAAGAAACTTCAGTTTCAGGAGTAGTAGACCCTGAAACTTCAAGCTCTGTAGATATGTCACCCAAACTAGTGGCTCCTGAAGTAACTGATGGCTGGCTGGTAGATAATAAGATGTCGGAAGTTGTACTTTCTACCAACACTCCAGATGTGCTACCACCAGATGAAACTGGTGGTTGGCTCGTTCCAAAAGACACTGAACTTGTTTCAACAGATGGTGAACTCATTTCAGGAGCTACTGAACTTGTTTCAATTGATACTGAACTTGATTCAGCTACAGTCGAACTTGCCATTATTGATTCAGAACTTGTTCCTATTTCATCTTTCGGTGTGGTTGAACCAATAGATGACAAAGATGATTCGGATGACGCCAAAGTATTAGTGGTTATTTCACTACCATCTGTTGATGTAACTTCTCCTGATCCAGTACTAGAGCCTGAGGAGCTATCAGTAATTGGCAAACCTGTAGAGGACAATAAAACGTTTTCGGTTGATGAGGCACTTGAAGAAGCAGGAGAGGTAGCATCTTCTGAAGACAAAGTATTCAAAGTTGATGAGGAGCTAGAGGATTCAGAATCAAGTGTAGTGCTTTCAGGGGAAGAACTATCTGAGCTTGTTTGTGTAGAATCAGTGATGTCTGTTGAAGTTGGCTCTGATGGCACTGAACTATTTTCACTTGCAGCTTCATCACTGAGAGGACTCTCGGAAGATGTTCCTCCACTGAGTGACACAGGATTTACAGTTGTGGAGACAATATCTTCAGTGGAAACAGACAGAGTAGAATCAGTAACATCTGTCGTTAGTTCTGAATCAGTTTCACTCTTACTTGATGAACTCAAAGTTGAAGAGACTTCATCCACAATCGAAACAGAAGAAACAGACTTCTCAGATGAAGAAGGTGATGAATCAGTCAGATCAGAAACACTTCCACTACTTGTTACATCAATGGGTACTTCAGAAGTGACAGATGCTCCTACAGTTTCGGAAATTATTGGAATATTAGTTGTAACAGAAATATCAGATACTCCACTAGAGCTAGCAGCTATTGAGGAACCACTTGTTACAAGAGAAGAGTCAGACACTTCAGGAACACTGGTGGACAATGAAGGTGCACTTGTTATGAGGGATGTAGCTGAAATTTCACTGGTACCGGCTGAACTACCTAACTCGGTAAAAGATGGTACTGAAGATGTTGGAACCTGACTAGTGCTGAGACTTCTCTCAGTGGAAGGTTTAACTGAACTAATGGAGATCAGATCCTCTGAAAAGCCTCCTGAACCTTCATCTTCATCGGTCATATCAGTTATCTCTTTAACATCTTTCTCAGTTAGGGTTATAAGGCCCTGAAATATGAAATAACATTAATTCTAAGTTGTAAACATAATTTAGAAAACAAAAACTAAAATAAAACATAATTACATCTTCAGTGCTCGAGTCCAATTTGGTATCGACTTTGATGTAACTTCCTTCAGTTATAATTTCATAATCATAATCTTCACCTTCACATTCATCATAATCCTCACTAATGACTTGGGTTGGTTCTACGGGAATTATTTCATCTAAAACAGAGAAGAAAAATTATTAATCATGGTCTTCAAAAAAAAAAAAATAAATAAAAAAAAAATAAAAAAAAAAAAAAAAAAAAAAAAAAAAAAAAAAAAAATATACAATTAAAATGAACCACCTTCTCCACAGGGGTGCATATTGCAGTCTGCATTTGCAGTCTCAATATTATCGATTGAACACTCCTTTATACTGACAGTCTGATTATCTTTTACACATAATATCTTTCTAGACATCCTTCCACCACCACAAGGCTTGCTACACTAATATCAAAAATCAAAAATCTTATTAACACATTCATTATTTATGTTTTAAAATGATGAATGGTATAGGCTAGAACTTACACTTGAGAATGGGCCGTAAAACCATTCACCTTTACATTCTCCTTCGACTTTACATTCCTGTTTTTCTTCATATTTCTTCGCTGCATCACATTTTGAATTATCAACTTTCTTGAAAGTATCACCATCAAACGTGGCACAGAACACCAATCTTGTTTGGACTCCAGTACCACATTTTGCGGAACACTGATAAAAATAGTGTAGATTTTTTTATGATTGAAATTAAATTAATATAAAACTATATTCATACATTATAATATCACTAAAGAAATGTTTACTTACAGCACTCCATTGAGATGCATACCATTGACTAGCACATTGTACGTATGTACAGTTCTGAACTAGTTTAGGCTTGCGATATTCGTGACACATAGAATCAGGGAATGGCTTTCCATCTTTATTACCGCAGTAAACGGTTCTAGTTTCAAACGCAAGACCACATTTATCACTGCACTAGATAAAAAAATAATAATTGTAATGTGCATCAATCACATAAATATTTTATAAAATTTTAAAGATAAGTTATAAGATACTTACCCCTGACCATTTGCTTGTAATCCAATCAACACCATCACAAGGTCTTAAATTACAAGGCTTCTCGGATTGAGGCCTTTGCCCACCGCACTGAGAATAATCCAAGATTTCAATCCTTTTGTCTATTTTATTGTAACAGTGGACGTCTCGCCTTTGTTTGCCATCCCCACACAAACGGTCACACTACACATCCATTTGAAATACTTTGAAAATCATAGTAAGCCCAATTAAAATCAACATAAAACCAATTTCATCACAAGCAAATATCAAAAATAAACTAACTGGTTTCCATGGTCCAACATGCCACATAGGACAAGGTGTAGTTTCTTCACATGCCTGTGTTGCCGAAGGTTTAGGCCCAGCTTCTGCACAAACAGTATCGTCAACAAGAGTGTTTTGTCCGGAACCATCATCTTGAGTACAGTAAACCTGGTTTCATTGAACATGAGTATATATTTATATTAGAGAATGGACATTTTGAACAAAATTTAAAATAATAAATAAAAAAGATTATGACAGTCCTTTTCCTACAATAACTTTCCCCTAAATTTATTTTTGACTGTACAGTTTATATAATAGGAATTTATGTGGGTTTTGTAGATACTCAAAGTTCTGTTCCATAGGTCCAAATTAGTTTTAGTAATGTGTTATAATTTCATCAGTAATATGTAGTGTTGTTTATATTCTTGTTTAAGTTTTGTAAGTATGTTACAAGTTAGTCTCTGGTCTTTATTTAATCCCAGATAATTCAACATCTTTTTTAGTAGGCACTGTCTTATTGTATAATAAAACTATTGAACAGTTGTTTTTCCTCAGGGTGAATATTGTGTGGTTTGATTTATTAGGGTTTGGCCTAAAATTTACAATAATACTGAATTATACAAATTAAAACATTATGATTTAATGGTTAAAGAAAAAAATCTGGGATGCAGATGGGGTTAATAAACTACACATCCACATTTTAAAAGACTTTAAATGGAGTGCCGACGTTTCGACCTGCCTTGAAGGTCTTCTTCAAGGCTAAAAATAACAAAAACTGGATGTGACAAAATGATAACAAAAAATTAATTTACTTTGATTCTTAATTTTTTGTTATCATTTGGTCATTTCAGTTTTTTTTATTTTTAGCCCTGAAGAAGACCTGCAAGACAGGTCGAAACGTTGGCACTCAATTTAAAGTTTTTTTAAATTTGGATGAATAGTTTATTAACCCCATCTGCATCCCAGACCTTTTTCTTCAACTGTTATAGTACACAGTCAACCATACTATTTTCATTATTTTAATTTAAATTGAATATAATTTACTGATTAAAATAAAAATTATGGTTTAGTCAATCCCAATAGCTTTTTTTTCTTGCATTCAAACCATGATGAACTACATAACTTAAAAAACAAATTTGTTTTCGATAAATAAGAAATACCTGTCTGGTTTGAGTTCCATTTCCACTACAGGTAACTGAACAAGATGACCAATCAGATGTAGTCCATTTAGGAGGACATAACATGAGCGAGCATCTTTGAACGTAAGCAGGCACAGTCGTAGGATCGCATAGGTCATTTGAAGCCCTACTTGAATCATGACGAAGCGCACACCACACATCTCGCACTTGATACCCTAGATATTAAATAAAAATGTTTTAATAGAAATCTATCATTAATATAAATTGATATATTTTTGTGATAAAAAAAACAAAATAAAATATTAAATATCTCTATTCAAAATTCTTGTAAGTTTGTAGTAGTCAGTAAATTGAATAAGCAAATCACTCACCATTTCCACAAGTCGCATTACATGCAGACCATTCATCAAATTGCCACCTGTAGCCTTGACGTGATGTTTCATGAACTGTACCTTTGGGAATGCTATACGTATATTGAATACCAGGATTATGTTCTTGATACAAAAGCTGAAACATATAAGTTTTATTTATAAATATAAAATACAAATATACAAACTATTTTATTTAAACATTACTTTATAAATAATTTTAATCTTCAAGTCTTATGCAGAATACAAGCACCAGTGATTTAACTAATTATCTTTACAAGTTGCATCACCTATATTACTCAATCATAAGGATTTGCTCATTATTTTTAATGAAATGAAAAAATAATCTTTATTCTGGGACATATTGTCCCCTAGAATAACAATATATATAAAACATGAGATATGTAAGTTTAGAAAATAGTAAACACAATTGAAAACATAACTTAGAATAAATTATTTATTATTATATTAAAAAGGCATAACTCCCCATTTGCTTTTATTCATTTATACTACATGTTTCAGAGCTTGTCTGTTGCTCCATCTTCAGGTTCTACAATCATTATGTTATTTTACAATTCCTTACTATATTATTACATCACTTTACAATTTTTGGTTTTTTACCTAACACTGTGATATTCTCACTTGGTCATCTCTTCTACACTGACACCACTGGGCAATGTTCAATTATTGTTTTGTTTATTTATTATCAACATTCTGGCCAATTTAATATGGTTCCTATTTTACCATTCCATTTCCATTCTATTAGTTGTATTGTCACTATTATTTACATTTTTATTACTTTTATTTATTAATGATTTTACTCTTATATAGAATATTTATATTTTCAATCTATCTATTTAGTCTACAGTTCATGGATTAATAAAACTACACAAAAAAGAGGAAAACTTAAGATTAATAGTAAACAGTATAAATGGACCGACTTACAAACTAAACAAATATTTTAACAATACACTAAATGCACTCAATAATAATAATAATAGTTTTGATATAAAAAATGGTTTTGAATTAAAATGTAAACTGAATGAATTAGATTACGATCAAAACATAGAAATATGCAGTTTTGATGTAACAAATTTATATACTAACATACCAATAGACTTAAGCCTGAAAATTATAGAAGAAAATCGAACCAAATACAACAATTAAATATAAAAAAATGTATATAGAAGGTTTTGTTTATATAACAACTATTTCCAATATGATAATGGTTTTTATAGACAGATTGACGGGATTGCAATGGGTTCTAGTCTGGGTGTAAACATAAGTGGAATCACCATGAACCACTTAATTAAAAAATGTTTAAACAATAGCATAATAAATCAACTATTATTAATGGTAAAATACATCGATAACTTGTTAATAATAACAGAAAATAAAAATGAAATGGATATATTATACGATAATTTAACAAAATGAATAAAAAAATTAACTTTACAAAAGAAGAAATGTCTAATAACGAAATTAAATACCTAAATTTATTAATAATAAAGAATAAAAACGCTATAAATACTAAATGGATAAAAAAAGAAAAATCCAGCAATAGAATTTTAAACTTTTTCAGTAATCACCCCATATACCAAAAACTAAACACAATAGATAATTATATTAATACGGCAATAAAACTAACAGATCATATATACCTAAATGAAATAAAACAAGAAATTATAAACAACCTAACAGATAATATGGTCCCATATAAGATAATAAATAAAAGTTAGTATAAAAATATAAATAAAAGATAAAGCCATTATTAAAAATAATAAAGATACAGACAAAAATAGTAAAATTAAAATAGGAAATAATAACAATAAAAGTAACAACACTGATAAAATAAGCTGTAAAATAGGCAAGATAAATGAACAATTGAAAATCACTGACTTCTACCATAAAAAACAAAGTACTGATGAAGAACTTAATAATAGTATAAAAGAGAACACAGTAGAAACAATGCCAAAAACATCTAACATAATTTTAAAGAAACCTTATAACAGAGTGAAATACATCCCAACACTTACAAGACAATTAATAAATAATTTAAATAATGAAAACTTTAAAATTAATGGTGCTTTATATAATAATAATAAAATTAATAACATAATAAGAAATACAGAAACAATGGACAAGTGGACTAAAAAAGATCTGATTTATAAAATAAACTGCAAAGATTGTGAAATGCATTACATAGGTGAAACCAAACAGAATTTAATTAAAAGAGTGAACCAGCATAAATATGACTGCAAAAGAATAAATAACAAAGAGAAAAATAATAAGACTGCACTTTGTGAACACACAAACAAATTCAAACATGAATTTGACTTTGAAAATACAACCATATTAAATCATGAGAATAAAACCAAAAATAGAAAAATAATGGAAGCAATTTATATAAATAAAACAATAACAAATAAACTACAAAACAGATACACATAAAATTGGTACAAGCTATGCTAAATTAATAGATAGATTGAAAATATAAATAGTCTATTAATAAAAAACCAAAAATTGTAAAGTGATGTAATAATATAGTAAGGAATTGAAAAATAACATAATGATTGTAGAACCTGAAGATGGAGCAACAGACAAGCTCTGAACATGCAGTTTAAATGAATAAAAGCAAATGGGGAGTTATGCCTTTTTAATATAATAACTGATATTAATCTCCTTAAATGAAACATTTAAATTAAATTAGAATAAATATTTTTTAAAAAATAGTAATAATAATTACAACTTGCATAAAGACCAAAATTTTCTACTAAGCATAATTGTCTTGAAAATTTTAAATAAAAGATAAAAAAAACTTATTATATTTTTAAAAATGATGAAACTTTAATAATAAAATTTTGTCTACTTACTACAATGTAAAGAGGTTCATCAGTCGGCCCTAGAGCAGTGATTGATTCAGGTGTAAAAAGGGCTAATGGTTTTTTGCGGCTGTAAGTAAATATTGTACCAGCAAATTTCAAACTTCTAGAGAAATCTATATGCCAATCTCCATTCAAGTAATAATGACCTGTTTTGTTCCTGATGGCTTCAAATTTAAACAGATAATTAAATATATTTAAAAACAGATAATTTTATAAAGTACTCAAAAAAGAACAAAAAATAATATTTATAACATATGAGAATTGTAACCTAAGTAGTTGTTTGATGCCTTCCTTTCCATGACTCTAATATTTGTAGCTCCAGCAGGAATGAGAAAAAGATCATTATATCCTAAAATGAACAAAATGTTAATGTTACTGTCTAAAATAGTATAATAAATTTTAAATAGTTAAAATAGTAAGAAGATAGATTCACTTTTTTGACAAGAATAGGCCTTTTGGCTGGGGGTTTATACTTTTTTGGTGTAACACTTTTTCACACTCAAAAATGAAACATTTTGACATGCACTATTGGAGTTAGCTCTGTTGGTGTTCCTCGGATCAAAAGATTACCAATAGTTTCCTTATCAGAAATTGAATGGAGAATATTTTTTGTTTATAATATTTATCACTGGGGCCTAACATAGTATATTAGTATATACTAATAGCTATATTGGTTTGCATGAAAAAATCATGTTTTGCCAACATTTTTTAAGTGTTAGGACCTTTTCAACACACCCTAGCTCTGTTGGTGTTTCTTGGATTGAAAATTTTCCAATAGATTCCATATCAGAAATTTATTGGAGAACATTTTTGTTACAAGAAATTTGGTGCTAGGACCTAACATTTAGGAGTTATATTTGTTTGAATGATGAAAGTCGTGTATGCAACTCCTATTTTCTCTCAACTTTGTTTATTTCAAATATTCATTAATTGTTAATATAATTTAATTATCAATTTAAGAACTTTGATCCTATTAATTCTAAATTGTGAATTTGGAAAAGCAGTAGATTATAGATAGACATATTCATAATCTTTTGTTTTTTCCCATCAGAGACTAATACAAAATACACTTTTTTTCAAAGGGTTTCTGATATTTTGTTAAAAAATTTGATTTAGAAATCAATTATTTAACTTAATACTATCTGGATGACTTAAGAAATAATGGATATTATATATTTTTTAACTGTGGTTATTAAAATATTAATTAGAAATTTTATAATATTTTAATAGGACATTAATGTTCTTTTTAGCAAAATTAAGAATAAAATTATTTCATTTTAATTTCAACAATGCTCACTAACCTTTCTCCAAAATATTTAAACGATAAGTTAAATATTATGGTTGTAAAGGTTTAATAAAGAAATATAATTGGTTTTATTTTTATTTGATTACCTGTAGTAAATTCTGAGTCTTCTACAAGACCAGTTGTTGTGGTGCATGTGCTGCCATCACCACCACAAACACGGCATACATCTTCTTTTGTTGTTGATCCTAACAATCTGTCGCATCCTACAGGCTACAAAAAAAATCATAATAACAATTCATCACTTATTTACAAGGGACTGAATTACAATAATTAATCTGTAATTATAATTTGTGCACAATAGGAAACAATATTCTGTGTTGTCTTACCCTACACACACCATCAACACAAACATCCAAGCTGTTTTCTGCGCAAAGGGTACCATCCTCAACTTTGTCCTTGTGTCTGTAGTAGTACCTCTCCCCTCTGGGCATACAGTTCAGCTGGCATTTATTTTCTGCCTTTGTATAAGGAACCCAACTGAAATAGTACAGTATTAATTAATAAATTGTAATTTATCTTTAATTTTAAAATTATAAAAAAAAAAAATTACTTATGTTTTTAATAGTAGTGACAGTAATTACAAATAAGATGTTTAGAAGTAAAGAAAACAGAAAATGTGAGATATAAAAATAAAATCGAGAACTTGAGATATAAAAAGATGAGACAATAATGTACCAATAGTAATCAGATGAAAAAATTGGTCTATAACAAATCTAATAAAAAGAGAAATTAATAAATTCCACCATACCATTCCACCATTTTTTTTCGTTAATATGTTTTCTATTAAATTAAAAAAACTTTTAAAATCCATATTTAACTAAATACATCAATTTTTGAAAATTAGAAGCAACAAAATCCTAATAAATATGTTTACTGATACAAAAAATTAAAGATAAAATCTTATCATTTCATTTTGGATTAATGCACAAAACACATTTTTTAACCCCACTTAACGAATTTTTGAATGCTAGGAGCTAAACCAAATCATAATTTTCATTATGAATAGCTCTAAGGATCTAACCTTTCTCTTATCAAAAGTCTTTGCAAGATCTGAACAAGATGATGGCATATGGGAAAGAAATTATAGTCTTGACCTAGTGCAGTGAATTGGAAACCAAGATTCTTTCTATTACTTTCAGCTTGATACTAATACTTGTTCAGTGTTTTCATTGTATTTTAAATAAGAAAGAAGTAATTTCCAAATTCTCTTAGTAGTTCTAAATATAATCCAAGAGCAGCAGATTAAAAAAAAAAAATTATATATATATATATAAATTAAAAACCCCAAAACAGCTATAGGAACTCCTCCTATTCCTTTATAATAAGGATAGGGTACGAACCTATTCAGGACATTCAGGACCATGTAACAGATGGGTTCCTGTCAATCCCTGTACTAATTCTCCCTTTTGCACAAAATTTCGATCTCATTTGTTTCTCTGGGAATTATTTAATCGGATTAATTTCTCATTCTTGCTCCGCTCAAATATTTGGAATGTTACTTCACTTTTCTTATTTCCCTTCTCCATATTAACATTCCATTACTCAGTCTTTCACGCAGTGTCCACCAAGACAAATCATTCGTCAACTGATTATTTGAGTACTCTTAAATACTGAAAATCACTCTTGCAAAGAAGACATATCTTATTGGAGAGTATGTTCATGAGTTCTCAATTGAGACTTTTAAGGTTGATGGAGAAGTTTTATATTGTGTTCATTTTGATAAAGCTGTATAACACAGAAAATAAAAACAGTAAAGCACTAATAAATCAAAGGTGAGAAGTCAAAATATGTACAAACTTTTTTTAAACAAACTGCCACTGGATCAGAAATGGATTCCGATTTATGTTGTACTTAAGTTCGAGCTGACATACCATACCAAAAATTAAGCCACTATAATTAAGTTTTATAACGTGTTTTATGTTTTAATATTAGCTCATTTTGTTTTGTCTTTATGTTTTTTAATAGTTTTTCTTCTTATTGTTTATCCCTAAGATAAGAATGAATTGCATTTTTTCAGATTTTCTATATAATGTAGATAGTTGCATATATTCGGTATTTAATTGCATATTTTATCCAATATTATGTGCATATGTGCATATTTTTCAGTTTTTATTGCGTATAATTTACAGCCCCAGTTATTAGTAATCATAGCCATATATATCATAGCCAGACGATTGCCTTATTTATTGTACGCTTAAGTGATTTTTAGGGAACAAGTTGTCCCAGAATAAAGTTTATTCTCTTATTCTATAAACATAAATAAATATGGGAAATAACACGTGAGGATGAGATAATTTAAATTCACTAAAATTTGTAGTTAATTTGCAGTAATTATTATTGCCAAATACAATAATTTATAGGTATTAATATTTTTTTAAGTATAATTACGATAGAAAAAGTTTTTTCAATTGACAAGAGTATAGAAGCGTCATCATGTCATCTCCCACACCAAGTTAGATGGGAGAGGCAACACATCTGTGATGAGATCAACTTGACTCATTAACTCTGCCATCCCTTTTATGATCTCGAGATGCAAATATATGAGAGTTTTTTTATGTTGTTCGTTAACACTTGAATCAGCAGTAGGATTGAATGTAGAAATAGGTCCACATCAGCCATCTTCAGCGATAAAGTTTACTTTAATATGCCTTAAGTTCATACTACTATATTAAAGAACAAGCCATTTTCCGTTTATGATCACTATGGCTGTGAATTAAATGCAAAAAAAATTGAAAAATATACACATATATATATATGCAAATATATTGGGTAAAATAGTCAATTAAACACCGAAAATATGCAACTATCTATAATATTTAGAAAAGTAAAAAAATTACAATACGTACTTACACATAAGCAAAAATTCAAGTCAAAGTAACTAATTAGGTTGAAAAGAAAAATATGAAGAAGACCACGTTGTTTTCAAATTATTACTTCTAATACACCCCATCAATATTACTTCTTACCTTCGTTTATTAGTGCTTTGCAGTTTTTATGCGCTGTGTTACTAAAAACCGTGAAGTAGTTGATACAACTTTATCAAACCAAACACTATATAAAACGTCATCATAACCCTTAAAAGTCTCAATTGAGAACTCACGCACATAATTTCCAAAAAGATCTTACGTCTTTGCAAGAGTGATTTTCGGAATTTCAGGAGTACACAAATAAACAGTTAACGAATGATGTGTCTTGGACACTGTGCGAGAATGGGTAATGGAAGGATGGTAGGAAGAATGGAAATAAGAAAAAAATAAAGTAATATTTTAAGTGTTTGAGCGGAGCGAGAACGAGAAATTAATCCAGATTAAAGAATTCGAAGAGAAGCAAATGCAATCAAAAGTTCGCGATAAGGAAAGAATCAGGACATATACTAACTCACTCATTGATTCGGTGGAAAAGGAATAAAATTTCCCACAGATATTTTTATTTCTATTTTATTTTTTGTTTGCGCAGAATTATAAAAAATTTAAAATACCAAATATCATGCCGGATATGCAGATGAATAAGCAATTACAGTTAAAAATATGTACTTTACAAAACGTGCAACATCTAGAACTTAAAATTAATAATAATAATTTACTCATTTTCAAATAAATTGTTGTTGAAAAGAGATAAAAATGTGGAGATTGAAAATGACCGATATATAACCAAAAATACAGTAAATATTATCGGTCCATCTGGATTATCAACTCAAAACAATAAAATTAAAAAAGAGGTTACATCTATGCGTGGAAATATCATTGAGTCTATAATTCTCACTGGAACAGGGACTGGAGAAATCTCATTTATTCCTATAATTCTAATGAGTCCTGCAATCTAACGCACCAATACAAATTATTATCATTTCAAATTAAAGTTTACTTTTATATTACAATTAACGAATTGCAAGGCCTAACAAGGACTAACAAAAACGTTTTAGTGGATCTTCCGACTGACCCTGAAAGAACTTATTATTAAAATCTAATTATTCTCATAACGTCGGTGGACAAAACTCGAAATGTGGTTAGTTCTTATGGGTAAATTAATAAACCTCCAATAATTAGTTAAAATTATCTAAGTTCTTCTTAACTTATGAGAGCGGAGGAAGCTGCGATAGGGGATGCTAGTATTTGTTAGAAAAATGGAATCCCATTTGAAATAGACAATATAATTATATCCCGAGAGAAAAAAGAAAAATTACAATTTAGTAAACCTTGATTTTGAGTACACCAAAAATATCATATAGGAACCGTTATAATAGAACATTCATAGCATCATCGAAAAATGAGTCTTCAATGACCATAATCAATGACTGGATGTATTTTTTTTTCCAATTCCTTTTTTGCCCAGGCGTGAGGCTATGCATACCAAAGGGGCTTATAGGGCACTGGAGCGATCCAAAAAACTAAGACAAAAACTCTACCTTTCGGCGGCCAGTGATTATTCCAACTCCCAGAAAGAAAAAAAATCCAGATTTAGGGACTTTATAGGAAGTCTTTAATCCACAAATGCCTTCTGAATAGGCTACTTATAAGCAAAATGTATTAAAAAAACCTCAGATCTTGAATCCAATAAGCATGAAAGAAAAAAAAACAAATGGAACTACCACGATTTTCTATACGTTTTTAAAAAACGTATTTATTGAAATTCACGACAGTATAAACAAATACATCAAGGAAATGCGTGTGGTATTACATATAATACATAAATAACTTGGAAAAAAAAAACTATTCATCGGAAGGCAATACAATCCAAGTTCTAATTAAAAGATCTGTTTTTCTATGATAATATTTAAAACTTTAGAAAACACACCCAGTAAATGCCTATTATGTAAACATGCCATCTTCATGGAGGATTTTCAGTATACTAGAACTCCTCTTAACCGGTCTTGTCTTAACCGAAACCGTATCTTAGTTTTCCCTTGGCTGGCTAATCGGAGGTTTAAATTAATCGGAAAATGTACTTTTTTTTTAAATAGGGATCTTCAACATCATGAATCACAAATCAATAAGCAAATAAGAGGTGATTGCAACTCGTTCAAATATTAGGAACTTTTAAAACTTGTAATATTTAATGCACATTATTAACATATCCATTTTAAATTTCTCGTTTTTTTTAATATATGAATATGACTTTTGGCTGGGGCTCTATAGTATTCATGTGCAACATTTTTTTCATTCTCAAAGTATGAAACTTTTTTCGCACTCAAAAATGTAATATTTTTACACGGTCAGCTCTGTTGGTTTTTCTTGGATCGAAAATTTGACAACAGTTTCCAATCAGAAATTTAATGGAGAATATTTTATGTTTATAATATTTGTCGTTTAGGAGCTATATTGGTTTGAATGAAAACAATTTTTCACTTGCCTACATTTTTGATACACTCTAGCTCTGTTGGCACGTTTGGATCGAAAATTTGCCGACAGTTTCCATATCAGTAGTGGTAAATATAAAAGTATTAGATTATAGATGGACAAATTCAGTTTTTTTTAAATTGTCTGTAAATATGTAAATAATATGTACCTTAAAATATACTCTTATATTTTTTTGAAAAACAAAACAAAATAAAAACAGTTATTTCTTTACTATTCGCAAAGGTTTTGAAAGCCAAGTCCCTCAATTTTCGTAAATTCATCACGATCAAAGTCTTTGAATGTTATTGCTGCTCGACATATTGCAGTAAAATTTCTGCAGTTTTTTTCGCTTCCTCGTAACCTATTTTTTGCGAGTCCTCCACATCTGCATTTCCGTCACTGTTTTCACATTTGCATTCATCTTTACAGGGGACACCATAAAAATATTTTTTTTCGAGTCCTTACCCATTTTTCACAACCATCAAACTGCACTTAGGTCCAATTAGATAACAACTACAAGCATGTAAAATTAATTGAATCTCGTTTTGGGCATCGTCTGAAAACGTTCTCTGGAATCGAATATTGAAACATATTGTCTATATCAGGTCAAAGTTTCCAGCATGATTTGACGAATGCAAAATAAGTAATTTATTGAAAAGCACTAGTAAAGATAAAAATGCCATTCTTCACGTTTTTCAGGAGAGCTAAGTTTTACATAAAATCTTAGAGAACTTAGGTAAAATTCACGAATACTTAATAATATCCCTCTTCGGTTGATAAATTCCCAAGAATGTCCTTTAAACAGTCAATGATTGATTGTTAAATACACAAAGAGAAAAAAAAACAAAAAAACTTTACTTCTAGTTCCATCGAAAAAAATTGTTAAGGAGTGTTCTAGAGTATTTAACATCAATCAAGTACATTAGTCTCTGTGAGATAGATTTTACGGATAGCTTTTTTAGAAAATAAAACCAGAGAAAGCATAGTTTTATGAAGAATTCAGAATGGTATACAAAACGTACATGTACTACATGAATATAATTAACGTATTAAAACCCTGTCGCTTGAACTAGAAAATTAACTCACAATCAGTAATTTCAATCAGTTGTGGAATCAACGTATTTCTACTTCAAGTCGATTTAATCACTCAATGACTAGGTACACTTTTACAAGATTATTTGATATATTTTATTTATTATTAGGTAGTTTTACTTTTATTGTTTAAATAAATACTATTTTAGTCGAAATAGCTATAATTATATATTATATTTTACTAACGACTTGTTATCAAAGACCTGTTTCCTATGATTTATATGAAGAGTTCCCAGGGAGTCTCATGCATCTTTCAACTATTCTGAGCTTTGGGACTTTTTCCTGATAAAGTGGTATTTCCTCGGTTCCTTTCTATACTAATCATTAAAAAGTTTATTCTTGACATCAAACTTCTGACCTGTATTAACCCTTTATCATATAACTGCTTTCTTTGAAAAAAACGCCAAATGCCATGAAAATATTTACAAAAAATAAAATAAAATAAACAAACAAAAGACACTCACTCATATCGCTGCTCTTCGAATTCCACATCGTTGTAAGCTGCGCACTGCTCGGCTCTGTAGTCGATGCTACCTTCAGGGCAGTCCTACAATCAGTAATAAGCAAATTTCATTCAAAGAATCAGATCAAATAATATTATCTTTAAAAGTTTATTATCAGACGTGTAAGGATTCATTTAAACAATTGAAGGGTTTGGTGGATAAAGGGATTATGTAACAAAACAAAATTTAGAATAATTTATGCTAAAAGTTTTTTGTTTTTTTTGACATTTTCTATTAGCAGGAAAATGTCAAATTACCCCTTTATCTTCTTCTTTTATTCATATATATTTTCTAGTTGTTTAGAAATATTCAGATTTCGTAACCTAACACTTCTGCACACAAATCATTCATCAAATGAACTAGATTGTATTTTTAAAAAAAAAAAAAGTGATATAAACCCTTCAATTATTATGATATTAACTTATACAGATATAATTTAAAAGATTTATTGAAGTGCTACTATGGATAGTTCTTTACAAGTTACTGACATGTCTTTGCTATCATGTTTCTACTCATTTACTTGCATATATTGTATACAGTTGTAAATATCAATCTATAAAAAAAAAAAAAAAAAAAAATCTTTCCAAAAATCCTCTTTTATAATAAAAGAGAGCTTTTGCAATGACCTTTCTTTTATAATGATAAATTCCTCAATGATGTCCGTTAAGCAGAAGTTCCATTATTAGACAAAAAAAAAAAAAAAAAAAAAAAAGAAGTGCATATTCTAGCACACATGAGCAAGAAATATAGTTAAAATAAATTTTTCAAAAAAACATAATTTTTTCGTTTTCAGTCGGTAAAAAATCATATTAAAATGATAAGGGGCGTTGCATTAATTACATGATATGTTTTTCTTTTAATTGGGACTCCTCCCACCTCTTTTATGAGATTGTGTAAAATTTATTTGAACCATTCCCTTCTCCATCATCTGATATTTACGATATGATTTTAAAATAATTAAACCTATTTTCATGTACGTTGCTATATACCGCTAAATACATAAGCGTTAAGGATACGGCCACAACTGCTTCATTTCCCGCAGCAATTCTACTTCTTTTCCTGCCACTACAAAACCGGCAAATGACACGGCCACACGTGCATTCGTGCTTTTTTTCAAAAAGGCGGGAAAACCTGCTTAACTCCTGGCCACGCGACCACAATTTCACGGGTGTTCAGTTCATTTGAGAAATATTAGATCTGTGAAAGATACATAAATTATATTTTCATGGTATTATTTTTCACTGACGAAGATTTTTGTTTTATTAATAACATAAAGTGAGATAAAAAAATTAACAGGTTATAGAACATTAAATACCAATTGAATGGGTCCACCGAAAAACGTTCTAAGCGACAAACAAAATTTTGAGTAATCAGTGAAAGAAAATCATAATCTAAAATCATTTTTAGTTTTGAAAGTTGGATTTTTTTTTTCACATTGTATAATAAATTGTAAATTGTTATATTTACATGTATAATAACATAATAGAGTACTATATCATACTATGACGTACTATTTATTATACACTTAAAAACCTTTAAAATCACCACTTAGGAAATTTGTCGCTTAGAACGTTTTTCGGCGGACCCATTCAATTAAAATATCCTATTATATAAATATAATTATGCAAATGATTCAATACAAAACTTGAAGAAAAACAAAGTTTTCCTGTTTTCATTTTATTATAATTTGTGAGGTGTCCCACAACCAAGCTGATTATAATCTCACTGCAGGATTGTTTTTGCCATTTGTTCAGTTCATTCATTTTTTTTTCTTCCTTATTTTTGAAATCAACATTCTTCACGTCATATAGACATGGATGGTTTTGCAATTCAGAAACGATTGTTTCACTGCCGAGCTCCATTTTAATGAAAAATTGAGAAACAAGACGCGGCTGGATATGTCACACGTATGGCCACCTCAATGAAGCTGATGGAATGGGCCTGAGTGCACCCAGCGGCGGGAGACCTTGAAAATGCGCCCGACCTCTCTCCCCGCTAGCTGGAAAAGACTAGCCGGCTGCATTCTAATCAATGGGTTCCATAAGTACAGCTTCTTTTCCAGCGCAATTTTTGCGGGAAATAGAGCACGTGTGACCGTAGCCAAATACTTATATTATTTTATTTTATTTATAAATTTATTTTATAATTACCTATACTTATTTACTGGCGGCTGATGGTACAGAAGGCTATGACTCACAATGAGTTGTAGCGCCGATTTGATTGATTGATAAACTTATATACTAAATTAATTGAATTAGAAAATTTATATAAGGATTTTAATGAACTCCCTCCCTTAAGAAGAGATTTAACGAGATTTTGCGGGATCCATTTTTTCATTGCGTAATTAATAGCACTAAAGTAGTTATGGGGAAAAATCAAAATATAAACAAAGACAAACAACTCTGTATGTAGAATTTACAAATTCCATTGATCCATGTATTTATCATGGCATGGCTCTTACATAAAGTTCATTTCAGCAATTAAATTCGACCTTTCATATGTATACTGTAATTTGTCATAGGATTAGTAAAAAAGTAGCTTATTAAGAGAAAAACTCAATTTCTCCCTGACTGGCAAAACAATAGATCATCATATGTTTATCTATAATGTATTTCTTTTATATCTACTGCTTTTGATGACGAAACTGTCGGAGAATTTTCGATCAGAGCTACACCAACTGAGCTAGAGCGTGTCAAAATGTTACATTTTTGAGGGAGAAAAAAAGTTGCATATTGGATGTTGAAAAAAACGTTACAACGTGACTTTTTTCATTCGAATCAATATAGCTCCTACAGGTAGGTCCTAAGGACAAATGTTAAATAACAAAATATTTTCTCGATTTAATTTCTGACGCGGGAACTGTCGTCAATTTTTTTATTAGAGCAACTCCATGTCACACACAGAGCCAGAGCATGTCAAAACGTCACATTTTTAAATGTGAAAAAATTCACAATTCAAGTAAACCTTCGTCAGTTTAAATTACCAAGTTAAGACAAGGATTTTTAAAACTAAGGTTAGAAGGTTAACTAAACTGTATAATAGTAAAGTTAAATAGGGAGCGATAACCTCTAGAAAGCCATCGTAGACCTGGAGCGATCGTTGAAAGAATAATGGCTTATCATATATTATAAGAGGATTTAACGAATCAGGTTGAGAATTGAATGATGCATTTCTTTTTCCGAATCCTAGGGAAGACAGTTCTAACAAACAATCAAACACACTAATGACCATCCGATCCATCTCATCGGGTGACAGCTATTGAGCTCTTATGATCATCTCATGGATGACACGCCCGCACGATACACGCTGCGCCGTGTTAATTACGTTGGAAGGACGGCGTATCAGATACAGCTGTCGGCGATGACTGGGGATCAAGATAGCACTGATTCCGTTTCAACAGTTCCAAATCAAAGCTGTCATAGGCCTGCAATTAGTTAAACAATCGAATGAGGACCGGTCACGAATATAGGACAAGATGTCGGAATGGAGTAAAGTAGGCGCAGTGCGAGTTGTATTAATGTGACGAAATAGTAACACTAGTTTAGCATAGTATACGCGGGATACAGTTGGCATTGCAGCAGTTGGGTCCATTTCCAGGCTGGTTTGTACAAGTAAAATACTCGAAAATCAAACATATCCAATCCTTCTAATCCAAATTCCTGAGAACCATAACCAACGTCCCTTACTATGTCTCTAACAAAACTTTACATAATGAATGACCTTATACCTTTTGTCATAGAATCCCTAGCCGTAAAATTTCTAACATTAAAAAAAAAACTTTCTTATCACCCAAATCCACTAGTGCAATCCCTATCCACTTCCACCCACACAATATAATCCTCCTCGCAGGTTAAAAATGCAGTGGCCTCGAGAACTATTATAAAATTTGACATGGAGTCCTGGAAATGGTCCGCTTCTCCATCCATGCCCTGACTGACAGTAATATAGCGCTCTTAATCTGCCACCACTGAGTTTTTTTTGTGTTTTTTTTTCTACACCAGCGACGCAGCTGAGAGAGAAGCACTAGGATCTCTTTGGACCTAGCTTATGAGTGAAGGGACAAGTCTGGTTGGGGGATCCTTCAGATGTGTGTTTATTGAAAATAAGGTATGATATTTTTGTGGAAGAAAATCCATGTTTTGGATCTTGAAGCACCACAAATCGCTACTTGGGAGCAACAAAGCGCCTAATATTTCGAACTTTCCTAGGTTCCCCCATACTATCAGTTGCTCGTTTCGTGCTAAAGAAAAGATTGTTATATTCAAAGTTAGACAAGACTAAATTTAAAACAATTTGAGCAGAAAATAAGGTATGTAGCTTAAACGGGGACTAAGATACAGGATTTCAAATTTTCCGGATTCTTTCAAAAAGTAGCAGAAATGGCGTCTTTAAGGATTTTGCTCTATACGTCCATATCAACAACATTTTGAGCATACTTCATAATGAACGATTTTTAAAATAAGTTAGTTTGCTATCAACCAAACACAATACAGTGTTATTATGACCAATGCTTATATACATAAATATATGGCTAAAACATTTCTATGCAAACATATATTAGTCTATTGGTGTATATAACGAACGTTTCTATTTTCATTAATTTTTAATCCGGCCTTTTGGCTGTTCCACCCTACCTACCTCTCGGTCCCTTAGGGGTCGGATTGGTGAGGTTCTACAGTATGTGTTGCGTTTTTTTAAATAAATAATTAGGTAGCAACTAATAATTATTTAACGTCAACAAGTCCAAGACGAGAATACCGAATCTTATGAAATTGAAATAGAAATCTTTTTTTCACATGACCACTCTCCAAATTTTCCTCTGTCTTAATCTATAACATCTAGTTTTTTTTTTTAACTTACAAACAACAAAGAAATTGGTTTACGAAAACTGCAGCATTGTTCTAAGCAATATGATAAAAATAATTTTTTCTCTACGTGGAGCTCTTTGCAAATATGCATGTTTCTTCTGCATGTTTCCAAATCTTGCAAAATTATTTATCCTAAAAATTCATAACAACTACAATTCACATTTTATTTATATTTTGTACCTTTCATAACTAACCATTGTTTCCACAGTAATTAATGACTAAGGCCTAGCAGCCTGGACCATGTTGATGTCACCCTAAATCTATTACCTGCTCCAACCAGGCCAAATGGTTTATCACAATGTAGACTTTGTGTTATCAAGAAAGACAGGCTTCTTCACTTACACAATATAAATGGAACTATCCTAGGATCCCTGCCATGTCGACTTCCTCATACATAATTCATGCTCCATGTTCAGAAAGGCCGCTCTACAAATTCTAGAGCAGAGACAGTCCATAAAAGCGAACATAGACAGGTGTCCTCTCGTCCTGCTGGTTGCCTAAGATTATATAATCTTTTTCATAAATATTCAGACCATTTTTCACAATGATGTCTGTTCTGCCACTTGTTCGTCTCTGATTTTTTTTTTCCTCCCTGAACCATTCTCGTTTTGGAGATGCCATCTAGATCTATTGTAGTCGTTCACCAACAAAGGAGCGGAAGATTTAAGATTCATTATACACTATTTGCATGAAACATTCAGAGCAAAACACCTCTTTGTTTTTAAAATCAAGTCCTGTGCCTCAATGGTCAATGAAGGACGAAATACCAATGAACGTCTATTCTCTGATATAGTTAACTGACAAAATATATAATGGTTAATCGCACACTACATATTAACTAATTATTGTTAATTAAAATTGTATACATATATACGATAAGTAAATGTGAGGAACAAGACTACAATGACTTGTCAATAACATGTCAAAAACCACTCACTATTAGCACTTCAATAAAAGTTCTACATTATAAAGTCCCTCGGCCATCTTCTTTTCAGTCGCTTAGGAGGATTATCGGGAATTGAGTGCGAAACAAGTTGGGAGGGAAACTAGAGTATTCGAGTGGGTATGGAGTTTACTATGAAAGGAAAGGTATCTAGTTTGGGCCAAATCAGCAACATATGGATAAGTTTGTAACATAATGAGGAACATTGAGAATTTTACGAAGGGTTTTGGATTATAAGGATCAGATACGAGAAGAGTTGGAAGGTTTAGTGGAGCCCCAAAGCATTTCAAAATTTAAAAAATAAACTCTAAAAGATTTTTTAACATTGTAAAGTATTCCTCAATCGAACTAATCCTGAAGGATATACCTTCTTAATTATATATCTTAATATACCTTCCACTCTGTTAACTTCCTTCTCTCTCGTCTACTCATGTCAAGCTATTTATGGATTAGTCTAAGGGATATCGGTTTGAGATTTTAAAATAAATAAATAAATAATAAAACAAAATATTATCAATTAATTTTCAAACACCTATTCTTCCCCATAATTTGCCAGATATTCTCTTTGAATACTGCCTTTTTTTATTTCCTATAATTGAAAAATTATTAGTTATCACTATTTTTTTTTCATAATATATAAAAAGAAAATCAAACAAATAAATTTATCTTCATATATATAAAACAAAAAAAATAGTAATGTACTCTTCTTTTTTTAATAGGAATCATTTAGCGTTATAAGATTAGAAAAATTACAGTATATGACGAAATAGGAATTATATAGGTTTAAATTGATATAAAAAAAAGAGTAAAAGAGAAAATAAAAAAAAAAGGGGGGGGGAGAAGAAGCTTCTTTCAGACGTGATCTGAAAGGAAAGGTGGAATTAGTTGTCAGGTAAGGAACGACAGGCAATGAGATAAATCTTTCATATTATATATGAAATCTGGGCAGGGAAACACCAAAGCGATGTGGAGAGTTTAATATGTCCAATATTTTTCCTTATTTTTATTAATATTGTATTGAATAAATATTAAATACTGCCTCACTAAAGGGCAATAAGTAATTTGGATGACAATGATGAATCGTTCTCAGAATATGCACAATGAAAGTAAATAAAAATAAAACAAACTAAAAACATATCTATAAATATTTATACAACATGAAGGAAAAAAATGAATTCAAACACACTATATAAAACATATACAAGCATCCCTGGGAACTCAAGTCAAGCATGTCACAGTTGCACAATCGTAGAAGTTGACCATTACCGAACTCCAACAAAATAATTACTTACAAGAGGTCTCGCGGACAGAACTGTTTTAATCTAGGAGGTGGGTTATAAGGATGTGTGGAACTGGACAATGAATGAGCCAGAAAGGGTGGTTAGAAAGGTTTTGATCGAATTTTGAACCTTAGGGGTATAATCTCAATGACAAAAGATATATTTTGGCTTTGTGTCAAATAATTAAAGAACTTGCGATTTATTTTAATTTATTTTTCCGAATGGGCCAGCAGAGGATCACGCGCCAATTTCAATTCTTTCTCCCTTGTTCTTTTCTTTTCTTCCAGTATGCTTTCATCTGTTCACCATGTTTATTTTATTTTCTTTATTTTTGTTTAATGGTAATTGTAAATTGTAATATTATAGAACATTAGAATTTCACGAAAATGAAAACACAGGAACATCAGCACGGGAGTGGGTGAAGGAGGGTAGGTACATTCTATAAATGATAGCGATTTTACTGAATCCTACTATGGTAAAAAAACTAAATAAATAAATAAAATTAAATTTAAAAAAAATTAATGTTAAAAATTCTTTATATTTAAAAAAAAAATTCATGACGTTTTAGACCTAAAGCCAAAATAAATAAATTAACATTACCACTAAATTCTAATTATTTACTAGTTTAGGTCATTATATACTATAGACACTTCTAATAACGTCTTAAAACTTATATGTAGCGCGCCTCATCCTACACTATACTAATTGGCCTCTTTGTCATTTTAATTTGACACGAGAACAGATCGAAGGGGAGGAAGTATAGGTAGCTCGAGGTAACCCGGATCGCAATAAGAAGCAAACTATTTTAATGATGGTTCGCTGAATATTCCAACATTCGCTGAATAAATCTTCCAGCTTACCTACCGCGCTCCTCTTTTTATTTTATAGTCTCATTATTTTTCGGGCTCTGTTTTTCTTGGCAAATATGTTCCACTGCTCCTAGTATATTCAAATAAAAAAATCGCAGTCAAGAAGCACGTTTATTATATTACATTTCATATATTTAACTTATCCCTATTCTATTACATATACTGAAAAATATCAACAGACCAAAGTGATTAACATGTAATTTTCAACCATACCTCTAGTCCACTCAAAGTATCTAGAACTCCTTAACCAATCAAATCCGCTAGTCTTTCAACCTGTTTCCCATTCTACTCTGTATCCATATAACCCTTTGAGGCGTCTGAAAAGAAGAAGGCCTCGAGACCTACTGCTATAGAACATTTATTAAAGTGCGAACAAAGGATGGTTGCTTTACAAGTTATAATATTCATTTTCAGTTGTAATTATCAATGAAAAGATGATATATATATATATATATATATATATATATATATATATATATACACAGGGTGAGTATCTCTATATATACACAGGGTGAGTATCTCTTAGTGTAAAAAAAAAATTGGGTGAAACTAGATCGAAATGTAGACAAATGCAGCAGAAACTTTTTTAAGCAAACCACGTTTTTTACCATAAAAGCTGTAATATCTCCATTTTGTTTAAATATTTTCATACTTTGACCACATTTTCGGATTTAGGATTAAATTTTCTATAAGAGCAGAGCGCATGTAACCTTGAATTTTACTAACTTGTGACCTAAAGAACAGCTTGATCTTCACCTTTTTTACGGAAGTTGCAATGACGTATATTAGTTAAATGCTCACCGTTTTTCGAAAAAAACTATCCACAAAACGTCAAATCTCACAAAAACTTGCGAATTTAATCAGCTTTCGAATGATATGTTGAATGTAATAATTTTGTTAAGAATTCATGGAGAAATTCACTTTTAAAACCGAAAAAAACATGGTGTTCCCATTTGGCATACAAATCAGTTACTTGTGTAAATAAAACATTATGACAATCCCTTGATAGAAATGTGTATTTTAAACATAATAAACTCTTCATTGGAATAAAATGCAAAGAAAAAAAATATTGTTTAATAGAAAAGAAAGGAAAATTGTCAATAAAGAGACACCAGATCAGAGGATTTTATGTTATTACATTTATTTATTTATTATTATTTAGGATTTATTTTATTAGATTTTCAATGTAAGGTTTAAAGCCCAATGATAATGAACATAGACCTCAAGTTTGCCGTTAGCAAATGCAGATGATGTTGAAGAATACCAATTTTTTAGGTGAATTTATGGATAGGTACTCGTAAGTACTCTGTTTTTACAGGGAAAGGGATTTCTACCTTTCCATGAGGGGTATCGTTGGTTTTTATCTTTGTACTGCTGTCGAATAGTATTGAAAAATCATAGATTGCCCAACAGATTGAATGATGTGAATTACTAAGATTTGTTACAAAATATCCTACCACAACCTTATGACGATATTCCGCCTGATGTTCGGCAAAATGTAATGAAAATGTAAATCAATAGATATTCATTTTAAAAATCCAGTAAAAGTTATTTGTTCTTATGTTATTTGACAACCCAATAGTATTACACATTTACTTTATAGTATTAATACTGCGGCTAATTCAACCTGACTGGTGAAATATAATACTACATATTTATTATGGTTTTAAATTAATTAATATTAATATTTTTAAATACCTGGATATTGCATGAAAAGTATTTCCTTTTGGCTCCTGTACAGTAAGCTTCATTCCCACTGAAAAATAAAATACGATTTAATACTCAGTTTTGTACATAAATACAAAACACATCTCAAACATAAGTTTTATAGCAGATATAGCTGTTTCAAATTTTAACAAAAGTTACAAAAATAGTCAACACTACAAATAAATGGTCATATACTTACGTGATAAGATACATCAGTAGCATTTTTTGCTGAATTTTAACGTGGATATACAGCAGATCACTATGTATTTTAGAGATAAAAAATAATGAAAAAAACAAACAAACAGAAATATTTCAAATTGATTCAAAAGTTTTTTAAAGTATAATATGACATTTTGCCAATTCCGCTATGTGCGTCTTAGCATGTTCTATGGCATTAAATCCAAAATGTTCTTTGAATTACATGTGTAATTATTTTGTTAGGCTAAAATCACAAAAGTGTTTGGAAAGCCAAGCTGAATTTGCATAATCGGGTTGTTACATTATACGCGGAATTTAATTTGAAACGCTACCTGCAAAAAAACCTAAATCGACAAAATGCACATTTGTTTACACACATGGAAATTGAAACACGTTACGAGTGTATATTATAAAAACATTTAAGAATTCAACCAGAATTCATACAACCAATATGATGAAAATAAAAACCGTACCAAGGAGGTTGTATGAGTTGTAAAGTAAAAGAGTTATTGATTGAAAAGTCTGCATGCATTGTATATGTGTCTTTTTTGTGCTACTGAAAATCTCAGAAACGGGTTTTAGTAAATATGTGTAAGTAGCAAGTTTCTGTTTCAGTTTTAACTTGTATTATATTCTAAGTAATGGATTATAATCGTATAGTAGCATTAGTTTGTCTTAAGTTTTTGTGTTTTTTCTTTCTATACGAGACCTAAGTCATTCTCAATCTATTTCTCAATTTACTTGTTCAGTCTGGGAATGGTGTATAATTAATGTACACGGTAGAAGTTCCACGTCAATGTGTGAATGTGACACATTGGAATTTTGGTAGTTAATTTTCTCTTCCATAGATCAAACTAAATATTTTTTAAATATTAAATCTGAGTTTCCTATCCTCATAAAAGCTCCATGTTCTTTTAAACCCACAAGTCTTTTAAGTTGCTTCCAATTCTATACCCGAAAATCATTATGGACGTCTGAAAAATAGATGTCTCTACGACCTTCTCATCTGATCTTGTACTTTTGTTGGAATGCTACCAATGTTTAGTTTCTCTATAAGTCATTGCCCTACCATAAGATTCGTAATTCTTCACATGTATTAGCTTCATTTTGTTATAAATTTCAGTAAGTGTGTATATATATATATATATATATATATATATATATATATATATATATATATATATATATAAAAGTAAAACTTATTATACATAAGGAAAATTATTATTCCTGAATGGAGAACCATTAAAGTGAATGAAAGTGAATCTGGGCGGGCAGACAGAGGCGACCTTCCCGCTGAGACTAACCAGGCGCGAAGCATTCTGTCTTATATCTGATCCTGTTTTTTCTTAAGTCTGCTCTCCTTTTACGAATAATAAAGGGACCAACGAATTCGAATCTGTATGCATTTATTCATTAAACAATTTTGACATTACCAAATAATTTATTAAATAAAATCATAGAAATGTATAGTTTTTAAAATATCTTCTGGTCACATTTGAACCCTATTCCTTCTTTTCTCCGAATTATATTGGTAAGGAAAAGAAAAACAGATTTTTTTTAAATTAATTGAAATTTTATTTTTATTTGTCATAAAAATAGGTCAGTATCCTACTAAATTATCGCCTTTTTAAGGTTGTCTTGATAAATTAAATTTTTAAGATGCACGTTGTTGAATGGGGAATGCAGTATAGAACAAAACAGTTAAAATTAAATTTTAATTGTTAATGCCGACGTTTCGGCTTGCTTTGCAAGTCTTCATCAGGACTAGAATAAAAGAAAACAAACAAAAATATATGACAAAATTGCAAGTATTGAGTATGAAAAGAATAACTGTATGATAATCAAGAAAATTCATAAAGACAGTAATATAAAGGCAATATATAAAGACTATGAAGATAATACATAAAGACAATTGAATTAAAAATAAAATTGAAAAAAAGAAAAATTAAATGAACAAAAATATATAGTCTTTATGTGTTGTTTTTTATATCACTGTCTTTATGAATTTATTTAGTAATGTAAAGGCAATATATAAAGACTATGAAGATAATACATATACACAATTGAATTAAAAATAAAATTGAAAAAAGAAAAATTAAATGAACAAATAAAAAAAAAAATAAAAAAATATATATATATATATATATATATATATAGTTTTCTTTTTATTTGTTCATTTAATTTTTCTTTTTTTAATTTTTTTTTTAATTCAATAGTCTTTATGTGCTGTTTTTATATCACTGTCTTTATGAATTTACTTGATTCTAATACAGTTATTGTTTTCATACCTTTTTCATACTTTTTGCAATTTTATGATATCTTTTTGTTTGTTTTCTTTTATTCTAGCCCTGATGCAATGCAAGTCGAAACGTCGGCATCAAAAATTAAATTTTTTTTTAACTGCTTTGTTCTTGACTGCATACTCCAACTAGCATCTACATCTTAGATACATCTCAGTCAACAAATAACCCACCCACATTAAATTTTTATTTCGGAAAAATTAAAGAAACATTTTTTCACAAATCTCTGAAGGATAAAAAATAGCTCACTTGTGAATTAAGTCATTTATTGATAAAATTATTTTATAACCGTAAAATTGATATTCATAAACAAAGTCCGTTTCCTGATAATCACAGTAATAAGAAATAACGGGTAGCAATGATTTGAATCAAAAACTATATGTTTAAACCCAGAGCTATCACAAAATATTACACCACTTCTATATGTCTTGTAATTTATAGAAGGGCAGACAAACATCTTACACAGCGAGTAACAAGGAAAAAAAAAAACCAGTTGATTGTATGAGTCAACGGTTATTGTAGAACATATTGCAGTCATTACATATAAATAGAACTCTTCCAGTCTCATTAACGAATATGATTATCCAACTGGTATGTCTCATCTGTCCTTTATATTAACAATACCAATTGGTCAGCAATACAATCAGAGTTTGCTATTAATCTTTATACAAACCCACTAAACATATACTTCTTGTCATACGTTAACAATCTTTTTAAACCAAGATAATTTGTATTAAATTAAATAAGACTTATTTCATGCATTGACAAAATGCAATGAGTGAATGACAACAATGAGTTGCAGTAACCAGTAACGGGCAAGAAGCAAGAAGGATCGAAAATTTGCCGATAGTTTCCTGATTAGAAATGTAATGGAGATCTACTGTTTAGGAGTTATATTGGTTTGAATGAAAAAGTCACTCTAGCCTATATTTGTTTTAGTGTTGGGACTTTTTTACAATTACAAGTTATTTATAATTCAATTGTAAATTCAAATATGAACTAAGAAATATATGCATAAACAATTTAGATTAAATGAATAAGAAGAACAAATCGTCTGCTCGGAGTTCAATGCCACTAAGTGTAATTTGTTCCAATTTTTTAGAAAAAGTCCTTGAGTGTTGATATTATCATACCCCGTAATTATAAAATGTCAACAAGTAAATATAACTGCTATATATTCACATTATAAAATAACACCACCGCCAGCAGAGTGATTCCTCCTAACTTGATCAAGACAACAGGAAGACAGTCAACTAAGGCGCCAGATCTATGAGTAAGTAACCAATCTTAAAATGCTGGGAAGGCAAAACAAGATCCATTCCATTCTGATTATTATTTGTTTGTTTTTATAGTAATAAATTGAGGATAAGAAAAAAAAGAAAAAAGAAATGAGAAAATTCAATATATAACTATCTGAGAAATTTTTAATGATAGAATATTGAAACGAAAAAAAAAAAAAAAATGATTTATTAACATGACTTTTACCTCAAAGCAGACGAAATAAATTTAATTAATTTTCTGTAAGAGTCCATTTTCTGTTTTTAGCAAAATAAAAGTTTGCATAAAATGTTAAGAGAATGACCTTACATTTTCCTAGTAGTGATATTAATACTATGAAGAAAGAATTCCATTTAGATAGATATAGTATTATAATATGGCGTATAAAAAAAAATGACCGTTTTATCAAATTCCAGAGTTAAAAAGTCTGTAAATATCATTAATGCTATTTATTATTTACTAATACTTAATAATCCCTTTAGAGTACTCTCTAAGCTTGTTTAATAACACTGGACTCCTTAAAAAAAAGCCTCAGTTTAGTTATTTATTTCAAAGAAGAAACATGACAGTGTTCTACGAAATTCTCGTAATTTTAAGACATTACTGGAAAAAAATTTCACAGCCGCTGAAGCAACTCGTGAAATTATTAAATATAAAGGGAAAGGAGTCTTTGAAGAGCGCACTGCGCGGCGTTGGTTTGAAAATTTAGAAGTGGAGATACGACGTTGGAAAGGAAAAAGGGCTCCGGGCGGCCATTAATGGATATTGATGAGGTTCTGAAGGAAGCCAGAGGTCAAATCCGACCACGAGTACTCGCGAACTTGCCAGGGAGTGTGGTGTGTCGAAAGATACTGTTAGTCGCCATCTTCTCCCCATGGGGAAGGTGAAAAAGACCTGCACGTCCACACACTCCCCGTCGAACCAAAGAAACGTTTACAGAACTTCATGGGTTTGAACTCCTTATCCACCATAAAGTTCAGACCTCGCACCTTCGGATTACGACTTTTTTCGATCCATGGCCCATTTTCTTCAAGGGAAAAAATTTGATAATTTTGCGGAAGTTGAAAATGCTGTCCAAGAGTTCTTTGACAGCCATCCCAAGAAATGGTATCAGCGTGGCATCGAGCAATTAGCTAGCAGATGGGTAATGACGGTAGATAACAATGGACTATACTTTGAGTATTAATTGTATTTTATATCAAAGAAATAATAATACAAATATTTGTTTAAGAAACAGTCATTTTTTTTTTTTTATACACCCCATTATTAAAGTACATATTATTAACATAGAATTGAATGAAAAATCTATTTTAATTTTTAGTTATTTATTGAAATTTACAACTGTATACTATAAAATAAAAATATAACAAGTAAATGTGAAGCTAATGCTCATGACATGTCAATTGCTCCCTAAGAAATCGCCCATTGGCAGCACTTCAATGAAAGTTCTATATTAAAAGGTTCAGAGGCCATCTTCTTTTCAGACACCTCGGAGAAGGGCTATAGATTTCATTATGAAAGGATAAGTATCTGGATTAAGCTAAATCAGCAACATTTCGTAAATTAAGATCTTTATGAACGTTTAGTGGATGGTTTAGTGGAGGCCCAAAGCTAAACTCTAAATATCCAAATAGGTATAATAACAATGAAAATGAGTCTCTAAAAGGATCAAGTCTAAAACGATGGTCAGTTCATTGTAGTTTTAGTGTGTTATATGTTATAATTACAAACAATTTTTACAAACAACCGCCTAGCAAATTACTGGATCTATCTATCACCAAACCACTAAAAATAAAAATACGAGACAGGACACCTTATTAAGGCAGAATCTCCGGCGATGAGAGAGTCGTTTGAATGCTACGAATCCAACCTAAGGCATGATGAAGGGGCCATTATCGTCTTGTTCCAAACCCAGAGCTGGTGATAAATTACAAAAAGTTAACGCTTCCCTGAGTGACGACGTGTTTCCAGAGATGTAAAACTGATTGGGTGCAGCCGGCTATATCGTTAACCGAGAAATCCGGAATGACAGCCCTCCTGCCTCGGCCCCGATGTTCTCACGCACTCTATCCTAGCAATCAGGCAGCTATAAATACATGAGCGGTTTGGTTAATAGACCAAAAAAAAAAAAAAAAAAAAATTGTTATCGAGCCTAGAAAATTGAAGGTTCTGTGAAAATTTCGAAATAATATCCGATAAAAAATTCTAATCTATCCATCTCCAGCTATAAAAGCCTGGAGGGTTATCTGAACTGGCAAAATGTCTAATAGAGATGTTAACCTGGTGCATATAATAGGCATGGTTCGGACCGGCGGAAGAGTCGCCTAGAACAAGTGAATGGGCCACCTTCTTAGATCTATATCGTCTCGGTCTAAATATAGCCCTTTGTCTAGTCCCATCTGTTCTAGTTCGGCTTAGCTTGTTTGTGTTAGCCATTCATTAAAAAGGCAGCCCTTTTGCGGTACATAACATGACAAGGTAGGTTCCATTATATAAAATTAAAAAAAATCATAAACAAACGCTCTAAGATTCCTATTAATTACAAAAGACTCATTTTCATGACAGTATATAGTCCTAGTTGGACATATCCACTGAACCATTCAACTAGCCTTTTATCATATCCTTGCATTCCAAAATCCTTATTGCTCCTTACTTTGCCAAAAATAAACTTATCAAGGCCTTAATGTTCTATACGTTGCTGATTAACCAGATACCTATCCTTTAATAATAAACTATATAATCATCCAAAATCAATTAGTACCTCAACTTGCTTCAATTTTATTCCCGATAACCCTCCAAGGCGTCTGAAAAGAATATGGCCTCTTGATCTTCTCATATACAACTTTTATTTAAGTACTATCAGTTAATTGTTTCACAGGCATTAACATGCTATTATGAAAAATATTATCACATCTACTATGTATATTATCTATACATATATACATATATCTACGATGTATTTTTTTTTACAGTTGTAAATTTCAACAAATAGATAAATTAAAAAAAAAAATCATTCCATTTCTATAAAATAATAATGTACAATTGGGTCGACTCATAGATCAACTTTGCGAGAGGAAATTTAGCATGTACCAACCATTTGAGTATGTCCCCATTGAGATCTCCTAATCTTGGTCCATAAACAGCACCTCTTTATAAATATTAAACTCAAGACCCTTAAAAGATAGAATTAGTTAATGTTTCACAATAAAACTAAAACCATAGATATAGCCTACCTGCACTGGCGCTCTTGGTACGTGACACCGCCGCCACAGGTCCTCGAGCAGGGTGCTGGGTCCGACCACTCTCCCCACGGCCCGGAGCCTTCACCTTCTCCGTCGGTCAAGATATACGGCAACTCGTTCTGACGCCGCTCTCTGCTCCTCTCGTGTCTGTGCGCCTACACATGAATAAAATTATATAAAGACACCATAAAATTATATAATTAAGTTAATTTATATTTTAAAACTATTATAAAAAAAATATGGATGGTATAGTTGACTGTAAGATATTATGGGATGCAGTAAAGAGAAAGAAAAAACACGTCCAAGATAAAAAATTAATGGAGTGCCGACATTTCAACATGCTTTGCAGGTCTTCAGAACGACCGAATGAGTCAGGAGAAAAGATGATCAATGAATGAGCCATAGATAGATCAGGTAGCTATGAAGAAGATTCGTAAGGTAGGTAGAAACGTCGGCTATTCATTAAAACTTTTTTAATTTGGACGTGTTTTTTATTTCATCTTCTTCTATTATTATTTAAAAAATAATAAATATATTTTATAGTATTACTAATTCCAAGCCATTCCTAAATACTATGCTTCCTTTTTCAAACATCCACAGTGATCATAATGGAACAAAATGAATGTTTGAAAGACTTCAGAGGTGAAACGAAACAGCACGGATGGGTAAAGCAGTTTTTAAAGATCGTAGTTCGATAGAAGAATAAGTATGTAGGTTGAGATCTGGTATTCAACAGGTGGATGGAGGAACGCAGGTCGAATACAACGATAATATATTTGAAAGAATGGTACAGAAAGGTATCGAAGAAGTATTGACATCCGAAGTAAGGGATAAATCTACCTCTACTCAGAATGCAAGCTAAAATTAATTTAATTAATAGAAAGGAATCGGTATAGAAGATCGATGTCCTAAAGTCGATTCTTAGGAACCGATCGATACTGCTCACGTTGGCGATAGTTTTGTAATATTTATTTATAAATTATTATACATCGTCTCTGCTTCAAACAACCTTATTTTTTCATCTTATATAAAGAGAAATTCTACAAATACTAGATCAACACTGCTTGGTACACAATTTAAAACAGTCATCAATACTAAAAGATCGCTTCAGAAAGTCAAATATCAATTGGTTGAAGATAATTATACTTATTTAGTATTGGAAAACTAGAAAATAGGAAGTGTATTTTTAAGCTGCGGTTTGAAGCACTAACAAAATCAATGCAGTTCATATGTTGGTATAATTATAATTAACTTACATATATGTTATAGATAATAAATGATATTTGCTGTTTACTTATTCCTTGGATAATTATTGTTTTTTAAAATAGATTTGGTTTGGTTTTTGTAGCCCTCTATAATAATAGAGGGCCCTCTATATTAGCGACACATCTTCGACACATATTTTGGTTGTCTGTAAAGGACTTAGATAAGTTTTTGTACACACATAAGTTTTTGTTTATTCATTTTAAATACTGCTTGATTTTATTTAATTAACATTTTTACTAACCCTTATTCTTTTCATATGCCCTAATTAATATGGGGAAGTAAACACCTTAAAAAGAATGAAACTTTTTGCGGCGAAAATGAAAATAAAATAAATTGGTTAAAATTGTTTGCCTGCCAGTATGTATGTCAAACACTAAGTAAATAATTTTAATACACGGATAAAATAAATTTTCAACAAATCCAAATTAAGGCAAAGAGAGCGGTAAAAAGATCAGGCCAACGAACTCAATTCCTGTCTTCATCCTCTGATAGGTGCTGGTTTAAGTTTTACGTGATATTACAAATAACTGTTCATTGTAAGATATGTCGATAAATACAGTAATTTATTTATTTTTTAATTTTTCTTATGTTTAATAAGTGCCTATAGATGCGTCGAAACTGATAGTCCTAGTGTGACTTGATCACCCTACCCCGGAGCGGAGGCCTATTACCTTGCAGATTAGCTCCGCCGGGGGATCCTATTGACAAGGGCTCTCAATCTACCTTATGTTCTATCGCCACCACACTACATCAAAGGTTTGGTCATTAGGCTAATAAAGAGTTTATGTTTATTTTCCTTCATAATGGAGGGGCGGGGTGTACGGGTACAAAAGGATAGTTCGCGAGGTTCCCATTAATAATGGCCAATTATTTTTTTATGCAGACGCCGACAAAGTAAAAAGGCTGGTCAGTATGAATAGGTTGCATTGAATGACCGCTGTAAGGGGAAGAACACGAGATTGATGAAAGGTTGTCAGGCTTTAACTTTCTTGAAGAAAACTTTTATAAACATTTGGGAAAACGTTTTGTATTATGCACTTAAAGGGAAGAAAAATAAATAGAGATAATGAATAGCCCTTACTTAAATCCAGTGGGTGTTTGGTGATTGATTCTAAATAGTTTTATTTTTCAACAATTACTGATAAAACCATACACCAGTTACTGATAAAAGTATTTTTGTGTAAGGTTACCACATTCCTGACTGTTGTGGAGAACTGGATAAGTCGAAATTGTGCACTGTTCAATAGAGCGTTAGGAACAACATGAGTCAGTGGTAACTGCAACCTACATTTTTATAAATTATTTGGTCGAAGATTATAGATATCCTCGTTTTTGGAGAGCAAACTTTTACGAAGAAAGAAACTATAGGAAATTCTAGATTTAATAAAAATGCATTGTTTCGAAAGGGTGGAATCCCTGAAGTGTAGGGACTAGGAGCCGAACCGTGGTGGCAGCCAATGGGGAATAGTCTTGATATCTGGGATAGAAATTGTTCTAAGAAATAAAATAGCCAAAAAAAAAGCTAAATTTAGATGGAGGGGAGAGACCGCCTAGTTATTTTAAAAACATTGATTCACTGTAGAGCACGGAATTTAAAATTTCAATTACAATCCTACTACTGTTTGTACTTTTTTCAACGTTCTTGTTGGTCGCTTCTATATCAATCAGCCAGTTTCCTAGATATTTAAACTATGCCTCAGGTTTTAGGATAAATGAATATCAAAAAGTACTTGCTCTGACGATTGAAGGCCATTAACAACGTTTTTTTTTCCTTGCTGACTTTTAGTCCCTGGCTGAAGTATCCTGGATAAGGTTTCTCATCATGTATTCATTTGTTGTGGGGAGGCTATTGCTAAAATTGGTTCTTGCATCATTCAATAGATTTATAAATAAAAATATAGGATATCTATGAGTCTAGAATACCTTAATAAGATTGCCTTTAACTCATAGTTTTTTTTTTCTAAAAGTGGGCCTATCTACTTAGAAAGAAATGGTTCACATAACAGCCTATAAATCAGAAATCTTCTTAACGATCTAACATCTAAAATATTCATTAAAGTCTTAAAGTGTAAGTCAAATTTTATATCTTTACAAGTCACGATAGTTGTAAAGATAGCTTTATAACTAAAGATAGCTGACCTCAGGTCTCAAGAATTAAGCGGGCCCTTCAGAATCTTTTTTTTTTTTTTTTTTTTTTTTTTTTTTCCCCCCGAATTTCTTCCCGAAGCTTCGAAAAAACTTTTAAACTTAGTAGCACTATCCAATCAAAGAAAAACAAATTCAAGTTCCATAAGGCAATATCGGCTCAGGATAAACTCGCCATAACATTACGATTTCTGGTCACTGTTGATTAGATTTACTATTTAGCAGTATTTGTTCAAAATTTCGAAGCAAGCAATCATCGAATTCGATCCTGGAATTTGTGAAGGCATCATATCTGCATTAAAAGGCAAAATAAAAGTAAGTAAGAAAAACTATTTTTTATTTAAACAAATCAAGCTTTAATGCATATTGTTAAAACTAACTACGTATTATTTAGGTAAAGAATAATAAATGAAACTATATTATGATAAAATAATAATAAACTGATAATTTATGGGCTTACAAGCAGACTTGCGTTAATATTTAAAATTCTATTCAAACATATTTTTCGAAGTCAAAGGATAGGTAAGATTCACCGCATTTTATGGTAGATGTTACACGAGTGATACACAATACTGTCTGAAAGCGGTCCATGAACTTACAGCACATCCCCTTTGAGTTCGAACAAAAACCGACAGCCCTCGGACCTGTTCTAAAATATTCACGAACGCTTGCAGAAGCGCTGGTAGTTCCCGAATATAGTGGATACACGCCTTTCGTGCGTGATTCCATATCAGCTCCTTGCATAAACGTCGTTCAAGACACAATTCTTCCCTTATACCTAGCCCAAGGACTTTTTTTAAATTTTATTAAGAATTTATCTTTTTGTGGCCCACCCTGCACAGAGTTGGACTCCCAATAAAATTGTCAGAAAGGAATCCGAGACGACAATAAATCAAAGAAAGAACACTAGGACGAGGCTATGAGCCAGTTGTCGGTTTAATATAAGGAATGATATGGACTTTATGGTCCGTAAAACCCCCGAGTACATGAAGGACCCACCGCACACGGTCGCTAAGGTACCTAGGCACTGTATCTATTACAATGTCTACCCCGCTATGATGGATACAAAGATAATTGAATTGAGATTTTATTTTAATTAACGGCGCGGCACTACCTCCCAAGGAGGGACAATATATATATTTATTATGATTGACTCTAATAAACTTTTTGTTGTTAGTAATTTACCCATCTGAAGATTTTGAATAGGTATGACAATTATTCAGTGAATACTAAGTTACGAATATTGCACAGTAGTAGAATATAGTAATCGAAGGCTAATGGATTAGGTGTAGGGATCAATCAATAAATATGATTTATAATTACGTGTTTCTATTTCTTTCTGAATTGTTCAACAGGGATAGTTATTTAACAGACGTCTATGACATAAAGGGGCCATAGTTCATCAGCAGGCATCAATATCGGGAAAACTCTTTAAGATGTTGACAGTTATGCTTATTATAGGTATGACAATGTGCAAATATAGTCAGACTACATATAACCTTTAAAATTACGTTATCAAATTCTCATACTATAATTTTAAGAATACTAATGTTGAGAATTACTTAGCGACAAATATACACAGATTTTTATTGATATTATTATTATTTAATTTGAAAAATATTGGTTAATTTTAATAAAAAATAGCATAAAAAAAAATTATGTTAAAATATTCCTAGAACATTGGTTATTAGGAGCCGACTTTGGGTCATCTCTCGATAGCGATTATTTTTACAAGATTCCGTGGAATCGAGAATAAACACAACCCTAAAAAAAATAATTAATTATCTTTAAAAATAATAATCCTTAATTTTTAATGATTCACCTAATAACTATTTATTATATAAGATAAATGTAATTTAATTATTATTATAAACATATTTAAATTAGAAAGTCATATAACTATTCAATGTAATAAACACATTCACTTCTTTTATTTTCTTCCGAGTTCCTACACCTGGCATAGTTTGGTCAGGGATAGGAGTACTTACATCTATTATTGTTTAGTACAGTACTGCCCCCCCCCCCTCCCCATATTCGATTTATCATTAAAGATCTTTGCATGATTGTAGGACAACGGTATTATTGGGTGCGCAAAAAAACAAAAAGCAAAAGAACAAATGCACAAAGAACAGCAATGAATGCCCTAAGGCAATTGCAAAGGCAGTTAAGAGCTGAGAAAGCAGTTGCCTCTTCTTTTTTTCTACCCTCAATTGAGGTATCAATGGCTCTTTGTTGTGGTCGGGACCGTTTTGCATATAAAAACCTAATCACCCACACCTTAAGTCCTCCAGTCCAGTGACTCTCTTATTTTCATTCCGCCATTTAAATGAATAAATCGATTCGTGAAGTAATTGATAGCTGAAGAATCACCATATAAAGTTTAAGCAATAGCTTAATGCAGCTATAATTAGTCATTTTTTGAAACCTACTTCAGATGTCATATACATCAACAAAACAACTGCATTGGATTGGCGTATTCATGTAATAAAAAGATTATACGAATCATGGACTACAGAGTCGAACAAAACAGATAAAAAATTATGCAAAATTAAAAACAGTCCTGAGGTCTGGAAAACTTCAGAAAGAAGAAATCGCCGTGAAGAAGCTGTCTTGGTAAGGATACGGATTGGACACACAGCCATAACGCACACATATCTTTTAAGGGACTCTACGTACCCCTGACCGTGGAGCTCATCTTAATGGACTGCGAGGATGTAAGGAAAGATTGCAGAATGGACAACCGGCTGGACATCGCTCTTGGTGACAGTGAAACTAATGTTCAAAGTTCATTTAAATTTTTGAAAACATCAAACCTTTATAACTTTGTATAATTAAATATAATTTAAAAATGTCAAAAACCTATAATATTAGAATTCACTGAATGGAAAAAAAAGAAAAAAAAAAAAAAAAAAAAAAAAAAAAAAAAAAAAAAAAAAGAGCATACATTTGATAATGCTAATAACCTTTTTGAGTAGATGCATGTGAAATAAATATGCTCAGCTCATAACTATACACCTAATCTGTCAATCATTAATTAAGGGCAGTTTTTAAATAAGTGGTTGAACGTTGGTGTTGTTTGTAAGTCGCAGAAAGAAGTACAGTTTTGAGCGAGGTGAAAACATTTGAAATAATGTTTACTCAGTTCAAGTTCAGTAAAGAACTGTGTTTTGATTATACCCATCTGTACATAATGCATAGAAAATTATTATTCAGAAAGATCCCGACACTAATATTTAGATTGTAGTGTTCCATATATACTGAATGATACCAAATATTTCACATTGAAATATCCAACTAACACGGCGCGCCCTCGAGGCAGAACTCAACAGCTGTGGGGACGATGAGAGGTGTGAGCTGCCATGGGAGGCGATGAACTTGGGTTACGAAACTCCTCTGATTGACAGAGCATGGCCCTAGCCTCTAATTAATAGCCGGAAGACAATGCAGGGATAGCGTGACTCTATGAACTCGAGGATGGCCACACGTGGGTCATCAGGAGTCGAAGATTTGGTAAATGGTATGATTTAAGAAGTTAACTACCGATTCAGAAGCAATTCACACCTCAGGCGACTGATTATTCAACGGAATTGTCAGGAATAACACGGAACTAGATTAGGATTTATGAATTAATTGCTACTATTATTGAGATTATTTTATTTGAGTACTAGTATCGAATGCTTAACATTCATCTTCAATTTTAAAACATACACTTTTTTTCAACGCATCAGCACTATGTCACATGGATTATATATATTAAAGTTTTAGGTTAAATTTAACCTACCTGCCTCCTTTCCTTTTCCACGATAGATATATTTCAGATATCTGTTAGATCTCCTCAGGTGAGTACCATTGTTTGATTTCTTGTCTTACATTTTTGAAAACTTGATGAAGCAAATTCAAGTCAAGTCCTCCAAACCAACTCAGATCTGCCATGATCTAACGGTTTTGACGGCCAAAGAACTTCTTTGGACAACATCAATTCTTTTAAATAAATAACTTTAGTACTTTAAATTGACTAAATATTCTCGTTTTTCAAAACAACACTCTCTCCCTGCTTAATTCTTTTTGCATGATACTGAAAGCTTTGCTGATGATGAATTTTTTTTTTTTTTTAGTTTTTTTTTTAAATCCATACCTGTCTGTCAAATACAAAATTGACAATCAGCGGTTAAACTGAGTATAAATATATATTTTTAAAAAAACGTCATATTAAATGGAACGATTAACATTCGAAACTAGTTTTTGAAGAATCATTCCATTAGAAGCAGCAAATAATTTATCAATCCTAATTGTATTAATCTTTAGCTCTCCCACCCAACAAAATAATTTTCATCTAGAATATTATTTAAAAACATGGCAATTAAATTTAAAATAACAAGGCGATAACAGCAATGTTTGCCTACATACTGCCGTAAGATCAAGACTCAATCTTACCATTACGTATCGTCAATCCTTTAGACTTTACATTCTTTCTACCTTTTACATTCTTCTTTTCTACACTTAGTATTCATTACCTTAACAGTCATTCTTTTTTTATCCAGAAAAATATAACACGACGTTTGAGTGTTGATTAAATCAAGGAGATAGCAGACCTTTGAAATAAAAATATGTATTGGTTAATTCACTTAAATTAACTATTGGTTAAAATAGTTTCTAGGTGGTACCAGCCTCTACCCAAGTCTCCTATACAGGTCCAAAATGGCGAGCAGTTAATACTAATAAAATACATTTAGAAAAAAAAAAAATCTTTAAAGACGAAATCACAAATTCGCATATACATCAGTAAATAAAATAATTAACTATCACTAAAAATTGTCGAATCGCAAGATGAACACATTGCAAATAAACCGCTTGTGAATTACTGATTCAAGGAAGGATTTCTCTAAACAAAAAAAAAAAAAGAACTACTTCCATTGAAGAGATAGTAAAGTGGGAGGTTACAACTTCCTGACAGGATGTAGGGTGGTGTTCACAGCCTACTTGATTGCTATTCTCTCCTTAGGCACATATCTCAGCCTAGGATGTGTTCCCTACCACTGCCTGGAATATTAGTATGGCTCATTGGGAGGGAGAAATCAGAATGTAGAGTCCAAAGTAGAGTGACAATATAAAAATTACGAATCAATTATAAAATAAAAGTGATCAATACGATTTAAATTTTCAGATTCGTTAAGATGATTATCCAACTTTGCTAAAACAATTTTTCGTCAAAATAAAATGAACTTACATATAATAAACATAAGTTTATTAAAATCATTTTCATAAAAAGAAATTTTCATCCAGTTTTATATGCAATAGGTTTAAATCACAACACTGTTGATCAGGAAAATCCAAAACTTAACTTTTTCTGGGAAGAAGTTAAATGTTCTAACCCTGTACCCTTGTTTACATTATAAACCATCCAATACCACAATCACAGTGACTTACCTAGAACTTCCTTTTGACAGAAGGCTGACATGGTACCACTTTTCACAAAATAGTAAATCGCTTAGCTTTCGAAAATAGTATCATATTCGATACTGCCCAGACGTTCTAAATTACCCACCAGAAAGAAACATATACAGTTAATTAATTAAGTCCATGTCAAATTAAATGTCAAAAAGGCACATATTAGAAAAATTACAGACATTTCAATCCAAATTTTTAAGACTAATAACGGATTCACTTCCCTAAGTTCCTAACGTTTCTTCATAATTCAACACTATTACGTGAAGCATCTAGCGAAAAAAAAATTAACTTTACCCTGATCTGTTATAAAAATTCACTTAAATTTATATATATTAAGTAATATAACTAAAATAATTAACTGGGATGGCTTGGCGGAATCAAGATTATTTCCGAAAAGTAACAGTATTTCTAGATCTACAAAATGTACTGTGACGGGTAGGAGGGCCCTCTTCGTTGCAAGAGCACCACACAACGATTCAAATACAAAAAATGACATTTAAAACTCGATTTTATCTCCAGGTATTAGTTAAAATTTAAAGCTCTAAATTTATATTTGTCTTTTATAATTTATATGACTAAATTGTCATCGTACAGTATTAAGCTTGCTATATATAAAATTTAACTATAAGATTAAAAGTTTTTATAAATATACTGAAACTATCTTAAAACAAATACCGATGTTGATTTAAGATTTTTTAATTAATTTAACGCTTAGTTCGATTAAGCGTAAGATTTTTTCATACCTTTAAAAAAAAGCGATGTCAATTTGGAACAAAATTTTACATTTTTAATATAACCAGAACAAATTAAGATAATTGTTATAGGGCTATTCATACACATTCATAATATAATAATTCGGAATTTTTATTTCCCAACAAGGAAGTTTTTGGATACAAAGCGTTGAAATTTTATTTTATTTATTTATTTTATTTTTTTTTTAATAGCACAATTTAGGTTGCAATATGCTAAAATAATCACAACACGGTCCTTTCTGTTAATTACCATTGCCAAACCATCAATTATTGAGTAGAGAATATATGGTAAATAAATTAATACATAACATTTAAAACAAAAGCAATACTAAATAAAAGTTAAGAGCTGTGTTAAATGAATGGACGAGTTACATAAAGTAGGATATTGAGAGGGATTAGTCAATTCCCTATCAGATCAAATAAAAACAAACAACTATTTCAAACAAATAGTCCAATACAGAAACAGACGCGAAAAGAAAAAAAAAAAAAAAAAAAGGTAAAATAAATATAAAACTTTTAATGAAATAAAATAATTTAACAATTATCCAAACATCACAAAAAGTGTAGGTGGGATATCAACTTCAGGTAACAAAAATCAAAAAGATTACACAGAAATACTTTGAAAACAAAAATACAGATAATAATGCATCCCGAAATAACCAGTCGGAATGACTCGCAACAATATTTAACCAAAGGCGCCTTAATATAAACGACAGAAGCTTGTCGAGCCAATTACGGGTACAATGACTCCTCCTCAATTAAAATGTGATTGAAATTTCGGCGATGGGCCCACCACAAGTTTTAGTCACCAAGGCCGGGATCCTGCGGTGTTCCGCAAACATTTAATATTAACGGAACGTGGGTATTTTGTGCATCCCTAGAAAGATTTTTGGGATTATGTTTCGTCAATTGGAATTTAAATTCCGGGTTTCGGTATCGAATCCGATCTCGAATTTAACTTCAACAGGTTTCAAAAATTTTAATAATAATTTACGAAGAGAATTGTAGAACAAATATAAAGAGACAATTTTAAATTCTATTAAATTCTTAGATCGGAACATATAAAATAAAAAATCATTGCTCAACAAAAGCTGCTGCCGTAATAATATAAGTTTTATATATTTGGGAAGAAATGTGTATTTAGCCTTTAGCGGCTGCTAATAAGTTCATTATTTTTGAAAATAATAATAATAAAAGTTCTTTATTTATTCTGGGACCCTAAGTCCCAAAAGAATAAAAAATGATGTACAACCACGGGCCTTCAGAGCCTTAAAATGAAATAATATTTATGTAACAAATTAACAGATAATAATAATAACAAAATTTAAAAAATATATATATTAATAAAAAGTAACAGAAAATTTTAAATAAGTTTTTTTTATTTACAAAAACAATAATATAATTTGTTCAAATTTTATACAACTAAAAGGTGGCTATTGACAGTTTTTGGAGGACAGGATCTGGGTGGATAGTAGATGGTTAAAGAAGAATGATCAAAAATAAATATTTTGAAAGGACTATATAGGTACGAGTATATATCTTTATTTTATCATGGTTTGCGTATACTATATACTATCCTTGGTGACAAAAAAATGGAAATAATTATAAAATCCCATAAAAAAATAAAAATTATTCAATAAAAAAACAACAAAAAAAAAAAACAAGGATTGAAAGACACAAAAAAAACACGATGTTGAGTGTCCATAAGAAATTTAACCTAAACCCGTGTGTTTGATTTATATTTTAAGAGGCGGTGGATGTGTATATTATAGCAATATTACTTGTTGCACTTCAATATAACAGATTGTTATATTTATGAAAAATAAATAAATAAAAATAATATAAGATGCAAAATAAGTCGATTTGACTTAATATTTCTTTTAAATTTATTATTCCTTGATTCAGGATTGATGTGTACATTATAACCATATTCTAAACTTTAGGGATGCGATGCATAAATGTTTTTATTTTTTTTAATGAAAAAGTTTTTAGTAATATAAATGAAAAAGAGAGTTATAATAAAAAGATTTATTTAAATAATTCTTTTCCTAAAATATTCTTTAATTTTTTTTACAAGAAATGAATACGCAACTTCATATTCCTCTTCAATTTTGACAGATTTTAAAATTTATGAATAAAATATTTTTAAAAAACGTGAAAAATTACGTTGTAATCCTTCTTATCAATAAATCAGATATATATATATAAATATATATATAATATATATATATAAATATATATATATATAAATATAAAATAAAAGTTAAGAGCTGTGTTAAACGATTGGTAAATGAGTTATATAAAGTAGGATGTTGAGGGGGTCAGCCAAAAAAGTACAGGCAATGTATCAGATTATTAAAAATACTTTCATTTTGCCAACGTATCGGCTATTTCTTAAATGACCATCATAAGGGATAAAAACAAGAAATAGTCCAATACAGAATCAAAAGAGAAAATAAAAAAAACATGTAAATTAGAAATAACAAAATTCGAAATGATCTAAAAATATGTAGATTAATTATACAATGATGAAGAAAAACGTAGGTTTGAGGGCGTGATAGAAGGAATGATGAATAGGGGAATGTGTGAGGGAGACTGACTCGACAAAAAAAATATAAATAAAAACGTAATAGAAAAATGTTATTTTTGGAGAAGACATATAACATATAGTTGTAAAAAGTCTTTATTAAAACATAATACAAAAATAAGTAAGTTGTAATTAGAAAAAAAATATATTGTAAGTAGAAAGGAAATAAAAGTAAAATAAGTTAGATAGAAGTTATCAAAAGAGATGGTAAACAGAAAAATAATTGATTGCAAAAAAAAGGAAAAACAAAAATAAATAAATTGCATGTGATGAAGAATACAAAGTTATGGATAACTAAGAATTATTTTGTAAATAAAAAAGGCAGAACAAAATGTTTAACAAAAAAATTGCAGATGAAAAATTAAAATAACTAAAAAAAAGATAGACGGCATTAAATATATGACAGAAACATGGGCAAAATAAAAAATATGGTTGTTAATCTCACACTTTGCCGATTTTTTGACGGACCTAAAAAAAAGCTCTACTTTATATAAATAAAAGTTAATCATTTGAGGGCGGCATCGACCCGGTAACCCGCAGAGAGCAACATTAACACGCTGCGTTGATGTTGCTCGTTCTCCAAGAAACAGTTTCTTAATTATGTTCTTTTAGTTACTTTATTTTTTTTTTAAATTTAACTACATAAAGGCGAAGAAGTTAATATATTCAGAAGATGAGGTTCCCCCGAAGAGGCGCTATGACGCAATATCGTTCACAAACGGTCACGGCTCTCTCGGTCCGAGGCGCCTCGAGATCTCTCACCCTGGCTAAACTGATGATTAAAAAGAGATTTTGAATTTATTAGCGGGCACTCTAGCTGACTAGGATTAGCCCGGCAGATGCCTCCTTAATTACAGGCAATGCTGCCTAAATAGTGGCGCTCGAGATAACCTAATTGATCGGCTCAGCTCGATAGCCCCATCTCTTCCGATCCCCCTCCCACTAAAATTAAATCAATTCATGCTATTTCTGATCCGTTAAAAATAGAACCTACCATGTTGATATAATGGGACCGTTTGGAAAATTTAAATTGCCCCTGGAATTCAGGCTGATGACTATGATTTGTTGATTTGAAAAAAAGTTACATCATCGGATACAATATTCACTCTTACTTCTCCGATACGCAATTTTATGGATTTTTTATACACATTTTTTAATTGACAAATCAACGGGTAATGAGCAATAGTGTCCTAATTATCCATTCATAACTAATAAACTAAGGACGAATTAATTCATCAATATGAACATAAAAATAAATTGAACGAACACATAATTACAATACCAACAAATAAAGACTTTAAAATACATTCATTCTTGTGTAAAACTTTTACATCATTGCCTGGAGGAACCCTCAACCCACTCCTCAGGTACAATAGCCAATAAAAGGAGTGTGAATGCAATACAGCGACTAATATAACGAACATGAGGCAAATAGGTCGCTAGGCAACAGCCATTTCAACCGTCGAGGAAGATTACAGGAATGAATAGAAGTGGACCATAACTTGGACGGCATTTAGCAGAAGGGAACCAATCCACAAAATATGAAAAATCTCTTGGTTCAGGTACTATAATGGAAAAATCGAAGTCGGAAAAACTATTTTAAATAGAATACGACGTTTCTATTTTAAGGAAAAGAACCAAACTATTTTCAATGAGGATTGGTTCCCTTCTGTTAAATAACGTCTATTTGTAGTCACATCAAATATTTGGAAGATTAGAAAAATTTTAATTAAACTTCGAAAATTTAACCACGATAAACACAGGGAAAGCAATAAAGATTTGCTGAAGATATACGAGTGTAGGATACATATACTGTTTGGTATGGTTTTTAGGATTTTGGTTTGGAAGTATCGGGTGCGTTTGGTACCCGAATATTTTGCTGCTCCAAAATCTCCAAAATCCTTCGTAAAATCCTCAATGCTACTTATAATGTCACACACAAACTTATCCATAAAGATCTTGATGTTCTATATGTAGCTGATTTGGCCCAAACCAGATACCTATCCTTTCGCAGTAAACTCCATACCCACGCGAATTAACTAGTCACCCAACTTATTCGCACTCTATTCCTGATAATCCTCCGAGGCGTCTAAAAAGAAGATGGCCAAGAGACCTTCTAATGTATAACTTTAATTGAAGAACTACTAGTAAGTATTTCTTATCATTTTCCGCAAATTTACTTGTTTTTATTTAATATATAGTTTTGTAAATATCAATAAATAGAAAAAAAAAATAAAAAATAAAAATAATCATAAAATAAATAATAATTTAAATAGGAGTTTCGAAATAGAAACCTGTAGATTAAATCCCAACAAGTCTACTGTTTTATCGATCAATCTCCTTATTTTGTTTTACTTAAAACAGTTAACAAGAAATGAAAACTCTTGTTTATATTGTTATCTTGACACAACAATCAACCGTTATTTTATGGATAAAATGTTGGTCTATAGTGCATTTCTACTGAATTATCCATAGTAATTAATTAAAGACTCCCAAAAATAAATACTGATAACACTGTGGAACAGTAATTAGATAATGGAAAACCAATTTAAATTATCAAGTAAGGTAAACATTTTGGAAAATAATTTTTGGAACCCCCGCTTGTTATCTCACGATTTCTGAGTGCTCACCTAAATTCGAGTACGTTAGCGCACCACCGAAAAGATTAGCCAATTCAAGTGGAGGCTTTTAGCAGGATTCCACAAAGATGGCCATTCTTATCATTATTAAGTCGGCCGGAATGTAGAGACTCAGTAACGCTTTTTAGTCAAGTATTTAAAAGAATTTGTAGATCGGTAAGGTATGGCGTCACACAGTGAAACTATCAACTTGATTATTAAATAGATATTTATATTTAATTTTTTTTTTATTATTTTAGCTTATTCTTTATACATTTTTATATTATTATTAATGCTTATTCTTTATAATTTCCGATAAGAAAACTGTCGGTAAATTATCGATCCAAGCAACACCAACAGAGCTAGAGCGTTACATTTTTGAGTGTGAAAAAACGTCACACCAAAAAAGTATAAACCCACATCTAAGAGGCATATCCATTTCAATCACCGATAAAGTTTAACAGAGTTAGTATGTAATTAGTTAAATATTAAAGTTTTAAAATCTACATTTGAATTATGCACAACATACGGTTTATGGTCATCACAGTGAACGGCCTCGCATCCATGTATTCATTAAGCTAGATATCACATAGACTATCATAGACTATCCTGAAGACTATTCAATTCCCCTCAAAAAGATTTTATACTTAGAAGTTATACCCACTTTTGAAGAAAAACAAGTTTCGGGAAAGACCCAAATGATACTAACCGGAACAGAAGATTGATGCATGTTGAACTAATCTGAAAGTAACTGGACGTTCCGAGATCCAAACAACTTTATTTTACTTAAAAATCAGCTAGTTTGCCTTTTTGGAAACCAAATATTTACTCCAACTCACAAGCAGACCGTTCAATAGTGATTAATCTTCTTGTTTACCCAAAACAACTCAGAAGCTGTCTTTAAGAAACAATTTACTATTCTTAGGATGTAGCGACGATTTCGATTATACTAAAGGGGGAAGGAAAAGAGGGTCTTTTTGTATATGTAAATATAAGAAGTAATTTTACTTTTCAGCGATACAAAATTTCAATTTTATTTATTAAAATTATTTTTTTTACTCATAAGGTATAGTTGACTGTGAAGTATAGGAGATGTTGATAGTTAGGGTAGGCAGTCATAGGTACTCAGCAGATCAAACTAAAATTGTTATTGCCTATGACTGCCTACCCTAACTATCTACATATCCTATACTTCACAGTCAACTATACCTTATGAGTAAAAAAAATAATTTTAATAAATAAAATTGAAATTTAGTATAGCTGAAAAGTAAAACTACTTCTTATATTCACACCACTCTCTGAAATGCAATTCCTTCTTATAATGCTTGTTATTATTTCACAAATAATGTCCCAAATGGTGCTAATTAGAAACTGATATTCTTTTATAATATCAGTTCTCACTGCCTTTAGCAAGATAATTATGCTGCAACCGGTATTTTCGTATTTAAATGGAGATTAAGCACAACTGAGTAAATATATATATATATTTTTTAAGGCAAACGTTTGATCCTGCCTTTGCAACAGGCTCGAGACAGCGGTGCTGCGGTATTGAAATATTGGGGGGGGATCGCTACAATTACCAGCTTTTTTCGAATTTTTTTTGTTTTGGTTCGCACCGACTCCAAAAATAACTGATCATAAATGGTGAATAGGTATATACGTATCGATATTTTCGTTGACTGTCCTTTAATGCTCTTTGTTTCGAAGTAATTAAAATATTATTTTTTACTTTTTCGTTCAATCTTGGAGTCGGTTTTTGTATTTTTTCTAAAACATTAATTTAATTTTTCAATTTTCAGTAGTGAGTGTATTTTTGTTTATATCGCTCATGGGCCGCAATGGTGGTACAATTCCAAACATTATTAAACAACCCTTAGGTACCAACTTGAAGGTAATTTCATTTAAGCAAACTAAAGTATTTCCTATGCATTTTCTTTAGCAATGAAAACTTTAAATCAACTTATCTCAAAACCTGTTTTTTTGAGTTTTGCCACTATTGCATGAGCGATATATGTACATTATTTGAGAAAATGATTTAGTTTAAGTCACCATGAAGAAATACTTTTATAGTGGAAGGTTATAATAACAGTGATAAATGTTTTCCGACTGTTGGTTTTTTCTTCTTATAAATTGTTATTGTTGATTTTTCTTAAAAAGCGCTGTTGATTTTAATAAAATGGGAAACCATTGATTTTAATTATGAGATCACCTCTGAAGTATGACCTACCGATCAAAAAAAGAATTTTCAAAATAAGTTCATGATTGGCGGAATAATCCCTTAACAAGCATACAAAAAATAAAAATAAATAAAATAAATTGCTCCCTTGGAACACCGGTTTTTAGAGCTTAGATGATGGAGTTCCTACTGTATACAGTTTTAAATATCTACAAAATATAAAATAAAAATAAAAAAATGTTTATTCATATTCTTTACAAGACATTAAATAGTTGTTGCATGAGAAGGGATCAATAGCTAGGACTCTGAGGGTGTAAACACTAAGCCTCTGATGTTACTAATCAGAAAGGGATCCCATTTCGGCAAAGCCAAATTACAGCGCCTGTTCAAACAAGGCTGTGAAGTTGGCGATTAGTGGCGTGGCCGGGGCGTCTGAGCGGATCCTAAACCATTCCCCACGAAAAGCATTATTACCTCCGCTACCAAAACCTGTTTAGAATTAATTTCGACAAAAAGGAGCCAACCCTAGCGAATATATCCCGAGGAAGGATTAATTACTGTCACAGCGAATAAGCACTTACCTAATGACTACTTAATTCTTTTTTCATTCAGGGTAAAAAAAAAAATAATAATATATATCCTGAGTTCTGTCATAAGAAAAATTACCGGGGTTTGGAATTCGAGTTCCGATTCCGATGGAAACCGCTGCCGGTAGGGAGGGGATAGAGGCCTAGCAGCCTCAGTGGGAATGTGTGGCATTAATACCTGCGTTCCTCTGAGGCACTAGTCCGCCAAGGCGTAGAAAAGAACTTCGTTTTCCATTATAGGGTGAATAGTGGAAATGTAAGACTTGTGTACTTAAAGGATGATAAAAAGAATTCGATATTGCGGTAAAAGTTTTAAATACATTTATTCAAGAGGAAATCGATGAAACATTGTCAAGAAAGTGTATCGGTAGTTGCCATAAAGAAGTGGATAACTCAAATTACCAATAAAACGAGTTAACTATTAACCTTCAAGGCAGGACTTTTTATAACTCTAGTTAAGTTGTACTTCTTAATAAGACCTTGAGAAAGCAAATAATAAATTTAATCAGCTTCTAGATGAAAAAATTAAATATTGATGGGGTTAATAGTTTCGGAGCTACAGCCTAAAGAGTACCGAAAAACGTGTTTTCGCGGAGAAGTGCGACTTATATCAACTTATTAAATACATGCGATTCCGCGAACTTCGATTTCTAAATCGACTGTGCTATTTATAGTTATCAATTTATTTTAATTTTCGAATTTCTTTTGGGTATGCTGAATAAAGAATTTTTTTTTTGAAAATGGTAATACTTGACCTGAAAACACGAGAATTAGCACATCCTTGAAGTTCGTTATATACGGTTAATTAGAATACGAAACGCGCATATAGACTTATAGGAGGCATTGAGTTTCAAGAAATAAGACCTCATTTCACCAATAAACATTTAAATCAGTGTAACTTTCTTGACAGTTTGAAGTTGGGGTCACCTGTGGTGTAGTGGTTAGCATAGCAACCTACTAAACCCAAGATCGCGGGTTCGCAGCCCGGCAGATGACCTTAGGATTTTTTAAAGGGAGTAAAAAATCCTTAGCTATCCGTCGGGACGTAAGATGGGGATCCCGAGCCTGTGCGATGTCAGGTACTCGTTAAAGATCCCTATCCTAATTATACCTGGATAGGCAAAATTTAGGACTCCCACCGTAGCATCGTCCGATTAGCCATAGCAGCATAAAGTGACGTTAAACGAAATAAACAAACAAACAGTTTGAAGTTAAATTTAACGCTCTATAACAATTAAAAGGATTTTTGTTATAACGTCTTTTGGGTGAACGGTTTAGAACATATGGTGAGAGAACATGAGGAGAAAATCGCTTTTTCGCAAATTTTCACATTCGCCAAGCGTATATTTCGGGAACAGTGCGAAATGAGAGAAAATCGTGTTAAATACAATTTGTAGAGAATTTAATTAACTTCAATTTAGTAAATAGTCATGGTTTGCGTACGACGCACCGTTTTTGAGATATGAGCGAAAAACCGGGTAACTTGAAAAAAATTGGGACCTTCCACCCCACCTTCCTGTTTCCAGGTCCGAAAACGCCATGGTTTTTTAGTATGTTAACTTCCTAACTACCCTGGACATGTTTCCAGAAGAAAAACCGTGGATAACAGATAACGCACTCTACGTTCCCATTTCGGCCTTCATTGATTGGTCTATGTATTTATTTTAGAGCAAATGGTGTTTTTAGAGTAATTATAGGATTTAGAAAGATGATCAGAAAATGCACTACAGAAAAATGCAAAATTTTGACTTATCCATCCACTTCTTTACAACAGCCAGGGGTATAACTACAAGAAAATAACAAATATTTAGGGCTTACAATCTGGGGCATAGCCTAATGTATTTGTATTGGGAGACTAGTGGATTAGAGTGGGCATGGAACTTATGGAAGTATAGGTATCTGGTTTGAGTCAATTCAGCAACAAATGGGAGAGTTAGATTAGATTTTACGCAGGATTTCGGATTATAAGGAAAATTGGAAGGTACAAATAAATATAATTTCCATCTTTTAATATTAAATAATTTCTGATTAAATTTTAATAAAATTGTAAAATACCCAATAATACAGGGTGTCCCGAATTTAAATGGCAAAACTTCAGGAACTTATAGGGGACCGAAAAACTAAGACAAAAAGTCATTTAGAGAGTTGCTCGTTTTTGCTTAGTTTTAGAGAAAAGAGCAAAAAAAGAAACAAAACAAGTTTTCATTTTTATACTTATCTATTTACATTTATATTTATGTTATGTTCTTTTTAATGTAAATATTGCTCAAAATGTTGTCCTCTTGCACCAACGCAAGCATTACATCTAGCACTCACTTGATAAGTTGCAGCTAAACATTGTTCTGATGATATTTTGGTGCCCTGTATCTATGATTCGGTCTCTTAATTGCTCTCTTGAGTTGATTGACACCGAATAAACTTTCTGCTTCAAGGTTCCCCATACGAAGAAATTCATGGGTGTCATATCAGGGTGGCCAAGGTACTACTCCTCCACGTCCAATCCATCGTTGTGGATAATTTATATCCAGCCAAGCTCGAGCAACTCTGCTTTAATGAGCTGGACATCCATCGAGTTGGAACCACATTTCAATCCGCTGCTGTAAGGGAATGTCATCTAAATAATTAGAAAAGTCGTTTTCCAAAAAATGTGTAAAAGTAAAAAATATCTTCCAAAAAAATCTTCCAGGTACAAAATATGGTCCCACCAGTAATCCGTTCCAAATTCCAAGCCAAACGTTAACGTTAATAGCAAATTCATGCTGCAACCTATTCTCTCTAATAGCTCTGGGATTTTCAAGACCCCACACATGATAATTTCTTTGGTTAACAATTCCTCCTCTTGTAAAGATAGCTTCATCGGTCCACATAATTTTTAATGGAAATAAATTATCATCGCGAATTTTGTCAAGAAACCAGTTACTAAAATTCAATCTCTTGAAATAATCTTGAAGTAATAAATTCTGAACTTTTTGAAGATGGTATGGGTAGCAATTATCACCTTTCAAAGTTCGCCATATTGCTTGCCGCGATATTGCTAATGAAGCAGATGCTCTTCGGATGCTAGTCTCAAGGTTGTTATCGAAGTGGCGTTGGACACAATTTCTTCTCCGATAATCTGTTCTTATTGCTTGCTGCCTGGAATTGGTCGCCTTCCTTACGTATTAAGAATGACCCAGTCTCTCGTAGTCTATTACGAAAAGACTCGTCGATTAGGCACTCATCTATTTGGAAATCGGCGCGCATACTCCCGCATACACCGCTTCTAAAGCATTACCGTTACAGAAACCATACACAAAAATCATATCAGCGTATTCAACATTAGAATATGTATGCGGCATTGTGACTGCTGCTATTCACACAAAAATATCTGAGTAACTGACTGAAGACTGATTTAGGTATTATAATCCTAGAAGGAAGCCAAAATGTAAACAAATAAGAGAATGTAAAGGATAACATTAAGTGTTTACATATCTCACTGCCTAGCCTGACGAACTTTGAAAGGTGATAATCGCTACCTGTAACATTTTTGTTTTGTTTCTTTTTTTGCGTTTTTTTTCTAAAACTAAGCAAAAACGAGCAAATCTCTAAAGGACTTTTTGTCTTAGTTTTTCGGTCCCCTATAAGTTCCTGAAGTTTTGCCATTTAAATTTGGGACATCCTATATATCTACTTTCGTCTTGTTGAATGTAAAATTAATAAAAATTGCACTAGCATATTTATCTTTACCTAATTATTGACTTATTCCCTGTCAGCAATTAAAGTCACCATAATCATTATAAAATAATTATATAAATAATACCAATTAGAGACTAGACACGCTATAATACAGTTAGATACGAGTAATAACAAAGAACCTTGAAAAGATTCGCCAAAGGCAGAGGACAAGTTGTTGTGTAAGAGGGCTGGGGCACGCTCAGTCAGCGGCCAATTTGTCTACGCGAGTGCCGATTGGCCACGATGTATCCTGTTATTGCTTTTTGATAACTGTTTATTGCTAACTAATCTATGGAACTATTAGCAACCTTATCAGGCGAGACGGGTTCGTACATAGATGACTACGGGTTCGTATTAGCGATTTTTGGCCTGCATCATGGCATTATAATTACTTTATTGACAAGTTACTTATAAATATACGAGATGAAACTAATGCTTAAGCCAGGTTTGTCTTCTATATACCGTGAACCTCCCAAATTTCACACCTCTATTCCGAATCAAATTGGCTTTATCCCACATTCCGTAGACAACAACATTTCTTTACGAAATTATAAATACCCTTCATCCTTCCTATATTTGCAATAGTTCAGTTTGAATCTGCAGTCAATTCATTACACACAAGGTCCCGCCTTTGTAGTGTGTATACACCATCCCACAGAACTACTGCATTTCAACGCTTCTTCCTCTTCCGGTCAACCATCCTCTGGAATTCTATTCTTCCTCATACCAGACAAGCGAAATCCCAGAAAACATTTTAATACCTACTCCGATTTCAGTACATTATTCTTATCCATCTTGCTAAAAATCTACCTATTCAATTAAATGATATGTTCTTGCAATTCTGGAATCCTATCAATAACTATTAGCATAATTTAGATACTTCTATTGCATAAACAACACTAAGCATTGTACGAAAAGAATTTCTTTCTCATTTTATTTGCAGAGCATTATCTTATTTTCCACTCTATATATTTAATTAGTATCGATGTTTAATAATATGATTGTTATATTATTACTTTTTCTTTGATTTTTAGGTCTCTGGCCATATATTTAATTCTGTTCTTATTTGTTTTTCCGAAGGGACTTGGTTCCAGACTAAAATTATTTTTTCTATTCTATTCTATTCTACGTATACTAAAAAATTATCGAGAACCCTCGGAAATCTGATTCTTGTTACCTAAAAATCCAGGATAAAAATTGGTTCTTCCTCAAGGAAAATTACCTCAACTAGTTCCAGTTCGTCTTCTGATGATTCTATGGCACCTTTAAGTAAATTTTACGTCATGGGTATTATAAGATACTTTTTTTTTTATTTCTTTGTCTGGGTTATTATTGTATGTATGGGCTATTACAGAGTTGGATATACTTTTGTAAATCACATTTGAAAGAATTTCAAACTTTCTATTGCGTTTTTTAAAAAAATACCATTAAATATAATAGGCGCCTATTATTTGATTACAACAAACTCGCTTCAAAGCATTCATAGTTAAACTTTCTTTACATTAAAATCCTCAGAAGCATTTTTTAAAATGTACTTTGGGACCTTAAGAATATGAACGTTTCATTAGAATTCTACCAATGTGCAGTTTTGTTAAACAAAACAGCCATATCATTATTTATGGTCTTAATTTAATATTTATATTAATATAATAATATTTAATTTCATTATATTACTCTAAATTTGAATAAATGTATTATAAAAAAACTAAGTAACATTCTCAAAAATGTAACTCGCATAATTCACACACGATTTAGGACAATACACAGAACCCTCCTAGCCCATCCTCCTAAAGAATAACACCTCCCAAGATAAGCCGCTGCTGGTCCAGCTAGCGTTGTAGCCGTCAGCCACTGATCACCCACCCGCAGCCATTAATTTTTAAACTTTATTCCCGCAGATGAAGCGGGCAGATAGCTGCGAATAACATGAAGATGTACTGCGCCAGGAGCGAGACGAGTTGCGGGTGCTGCGTCCCAATCAGATTGCAGGTGCGTGATGTTGGGTTTATATCGGAAGGTCACTACTGGTATCTTGGCCTGACCTGGAACCTGCTGGAGGCTATTGCGTTCAGTCTAGTCTGGGGTCATGAAAGAGTCTGAGTTAATATTCAAGTAGATGGAATACAAATGCTGAACTTAATATTCGTGAAAACAAATGCATACACGATCAATGTAATTGAATCAATGTTATTGACGCAATATATGGTATAAATGTCCTCAAACAACTAAATATTATTGATCAATAAAGTAATCTATTTTAATTGTGCAGTCAGGGAGGACGGACCTACCAGTTCTTATCATATCTGTTCTGGCCATCAAGAAGAAGGAAAGAAGTAGGCAAAGAACAGTAAAGACAAAAAGCTGGTTAAATAAACGCATGAGTCATTGGCTTCGTGAATTCAATAGTCAGAATACATCACCCCATACTATTATTAATAATAAAAACTTACCCATACTATAAATGACAATATACAATAATTAAGGACAAACATTAAGAAGACCTCTACAGAGTTGAATACTCCTTATATTTCCCTGTTCCAAATCAAAACCAACATACATTTCAATAAATATCAACACCTGTCGTACTACTAAAATATGCTACAAGCAACTAAACAAACGGACTATTCTTCTGCTTCTATGAGTAAACTAAGTCCTGGTTTGTTTCTGACAGACACTAAAAGATTCTTAGTTGGCTGCTGTTTCTCTATCCAGATTTCCTTAGTAGGAATGTGTCTTAAGACATGACTCCAAATAATTTCTCTGTCAATAGGATTTGAATGAAGGATATAAGCCTTAAATAAAAAATATGAAATGAAGAAGGTACTATAAACGGATAATGGTCTTCATTATACCTCACATGTTATCGTTTATTTTATTTAATCTATTATTATCATTTTCCTTCATAGAGATTATAAGAATTATTATTAGTAAACGTTTTTAGTCATTCGTTTAATTATTCTTTTATTTATTATGTTTTTGATTGTGTGAGTGTATGTGTACAAATTGTATAGATGTGTATATCATTACATATTTTACCTAATGACCTAAACTGAGGCAGATTGTAATATGCCGATAAAAACTGAAGTTTAAAAAAAAAGAAGATATTTATTCGACACAATCGCTGGTTGTCTTCATTTAGAAGATAGCAAATCAAAATATAAAGTTAATAAAATAAATAAACAAACATTCCAAGGAAGGGAAATGATTTGTATTTGTGATGTGAAAAATCATTAAATCCCCGTCATCTTTTTATTTCTAAAACATCGAAATCTCCTTAAGTTTAACACAAGAGCTGTAGTTTAGGAGATGAGAATACTCATAACTATAATAGGGTTATCTTAGATTCTAGAAGAACGTTTTGTGTTTTAGCAAACTACTAGTTTAATTTATTTAAGTAGATTGAAATTAAGGATAGACGCGGAACATCTCCATAAAACCTAAACAAAATATATAATCATATATTAAAAGAAGTTGGCTATTTTAATATTTTTATATTTGGCACGACAATAAAGATAATATAGATAATAGTAATATCAAGGAAGTTGGATAGAGAAGCACAAAGACGCCGCCTAGACTGTGATGCGGGTCAGTGGAGATAGCTGCAGCCAGCGGCATTAGTATTCTAGTCATCACCGCCCGTGTTTAGCCTCTAATGGATTCAACCCTGATGAATGGCTCCCTAACCCAGCGTATTTTTCTCGTAGACCTCGGTCAACCGCCCCTAGACAATGGATAATGGCCTCCGTACTTCAAAGGCACATTGGTGACGGTTGCACCCAACAATATTGTGCAATTAGGGGTGCAGTAGTATGTCCCATTGTGTTGCACCTATCTCAACATAAATATTTCAAAGGCATTACCAGGTGCATTTCATATCTTATTCAAGGGAGGGAATACAAGTATGTATGAGTTGTCATTAAATGCTGAACTAACACACTTAACTCTATATCTTCTTCTTTTTTAAATAGATAAAAAAAATTAATGTAACATCAAGACATTGTGTTTTAAAATTATGATCCGTCATTGTAATTAGCATATGACCTTAGGTACAACATATTGGTGATAACTAAAATAATAATAAGAATAAGAAAAAATAACTAAATCGTTTCAAGGTCTTCTAACTACTTATAGCAACTTCGTTACAACCCATTTAGTACTTAAAAGAATATAAACAAAAACATACATTTATATAAAAGAAGGTTGCTAAAGCGAGGTCCTACCTAAAGCGAGCACCATACATTTTATAATGTTTGAAACACGATCCGCATTTTCACGTACACAGCAACTGGCCGACTTTGTATCGGGAACGATCATTTTGGGCCCAATTTCAAAAGGCGGGGGGGGGGGGGGTAAATAAACATGGATCGCACGGGGATCCTGAAATCTGAGTGGGGCATGTGTATTTCTCCCATATTTCTATCACAAAAAGGCATATTACTGCAAAAGGCATCTAATTGTAGCGATATATATATGCTGGTATATGTATATATATATATATATATATATATATATTACTGCAAAAGGCATATATATATATATATATATATGTGTGTGTGTGTAAACTCAGGAACTCAAAACAACCCTTCCGATATAATCGTATATTTAAAACGACAAGAAACTGTTCGTGGTTTTCGACTATTTTAACGTTTTGCTAGAAAAACTTTGAAAATTTTTAATAAAAAAAGAATCATTTATATGACAGTAATCAGACCTGTTTACACTAATCGAGTCAAGCTTTAAGCCATCCAATTTACCTCTTTCCCAATACAAAAGCTTTCAAAAATCCAAAATAACAAATAAAGTTTATATTTGGAGTGCCGACGTTTTGACCTGCCTTGCACGTCTTCTTCAGGCCTAAAATAATTATAGTATATAGTTATTTTAGTAATAGTAATAGTTAGTTTAGCCTTGAAGAAGACCTGCATAGCAGGTCGAAATTTCGGCATTCCAAATACAAAGTATTTTTATTTAAAAACATTGTTGTTAATTATACTTGACTGTATCTCTGACCATTTCTCTACTATCATAAAGAAAGTTATGCAATATATCTTTAGTGGCCCTGATGTTTATCAGTCTGATTTGGACCAAAATACTTTAATTTTCCATCCTTACCGTTTCGAGATAACTATGCACGTTTCTTACAAGTGCTATGCTGCCTCTTTGACCCAAACTAGATTCCTAGTTTATTCATGATAACCGCCATAACCACCTATACAACACCTATCCACTAATACAACTTTCTTCTTGTTTGACTCTTGAGAGCCCCCGACACATCTGAAAAGAAGAAGCCTACGGACCTCCAAATATAAAGCTTTTATAGAAGAGCTATCAAATAATTGATGGTTGTTTCACAAGATATTGACCTACCATTAATTCAATGTTCCGCTAAATAAATATATTTACATTCATAAACTTTCACCACAATGAAGGAATTATTTAGTTCTAAAACCACGAAACAACCTTTGATCAATGATTATCTTGGAATAAAAATTCATTCCGAAATCATCCCAATCCTAAACTGCTTTAAAAATCTTTCTTTACAGAAACTACTATTTTGCTTTACTATATTTTTTTTTATTGGTATTATGTTCGTAAATCTTCTAACGCAAATTTACTTTATTTATTTATTTTTTAAATTCTTTATTTTTATTCATATTCGTAGTACAGACCATACTATGAACATAATACAACATTGTAAAAAATATACACGGCATAGGCAATGTATACATTATACCCCCGGGCAAATACATATTTCATAAGACATTGTACGTTGTTATAACATCCAATATTCAATGTTGACAGTGGCTATCTCGGGATCTATCTAGTTAAATGAATTCATAAAAAAAAAAACATTGACAAAAAACAACATGGCTATCGTGTATCATATCAATCCTAGTTAGCATAATAAAGAGTGGGTAATTTTCAATCAGGAATATTTGAGAGTGGACAGCTCTTTAGTAGAGTGAAATTATAATTGACCGGTGGAAGGGGCTCATGATATTTTTTGTGGTGGGTCGTCTTGTTCTTTGTGTCAGGGCCGGACCGGCAACGCCTCTTGTCGGCGTCTGCTGCAGCTCGGAATCTTCTTTGGAATCTTAGGAAGCCCTCAAGGGGAAGTCTCTTAAACTCAAGCACATCCAAATATGTCAATTATAACAATAACTGAAATTCTCGAGATCAATAAAATATTTTATTTTATTTATATTTTCAATCAAAGACAAAAACTAAATTCAGACAAACCGAGGTGTTCTCCAACATCTATCCTACTACATCTAAACAATACAAGGCCTAAATTTTAAGAAAATTTCATTACATTTCTTAAAATGAACAGCCGTTATAGTACAAAGCCATCCTAGGAAATAGTTATACATAAGTACCAGTCCCTTATAATCACCCTCGCAGATTAAAACTGCAGTGACCCCGAGACCTTTTGTAAAAATGTATTTATGTTGGAGATCTGGCAGTGGCAAGTTTCCATTCATGCCCTGAGTGACTGTACTATTGCGCTCTCACTCAGTCTACAGTCGGTTTTCAGTAACACCAGTAACGCAGTTGAGAGAGAAGAGCTGGGACCTCTCTGTGCCAATCCCATGAGTGGAGGGACAGGTTTAGTTGGGAGATCCCTAGGATGATTGTATATAGTAAATACAGTATGATTGTAGTTTTAACTTTTAATTTAATTTAGTATCAGTTTTACTATTACTATTATTTAATTTTTTTATTATTATTGTGTTTTAGAATAGAATAGAATAGAAAAATAATTTTATTCTGGGACAAAGTCCCTTAAGAATGACAGATAAGAACAGGTATAAATAAATTAAATCTGGTTAGAGACATACTGAGATAAAAGAAAGAAAAACAATAATACAATAATGACATTAGGTACATAGATGATAGTTAAATAAACAGAAAAGAAAATAAGATAGCATTCTACATATTAGAAAAGATAAAATGATATAGAAAAATCTTTTGGTACAATGATTAGATTTGTATGTACAATAGAAGTACTAAATGTTATATTCATAGAAAGTGAAATTTGTATATAATGAAATCTTAATTATGCAAGAGCTGAATCTGAGTCTGAATCCAGCAATGCAATAATAATTTTTGACTAAGTAGGTAGATAGTTAGCAAGCGTCAGCTTGGATGAGGAGGTATTGAAAATAGAAGTATTTGAATGTTTTCAGAGATTCTTGTCTGATTTGAGGAGGAATAGAGTTCCAGAGGACTGGTGAGCGGAAAAGGAAGGAGCATTGGAATGTTGAAGTTCTATGGGATGGGGTATACGGATCAGAAAGACGGGCTCTTGTATGGATTGGATTGACTGCAGATCTGAATTGATCTCTATTGTAAATATAAAAAGGTTGAAGGGTATTGATAACTTGGTATAGGAATGTTCCATGGAAATATTGGCTACGGAAAGTGGGATAAAGCCAGTTTAGTTGGGAATAGAGGTGGGATACATGGGAGCGCCTCAGACAACCATAGTAAATCTAAGGCAATAATAAGGAAGACACTAAAAGCTTACGGGTCGACTGGGGAAGATGGTTACGATTTCGGTGGAATAATTTGAGAAGGCCTATGGAACGGCAAAAGATTTGGGCAATCTGAGGTTTCCAAGAAAGGGTTTGGTCAAAAACAATCCCGAGATTTTTTACAGAAGAGTAAAAAGAGATAGGATGATTTTTAAGGGTAAAGAAGGGAATTGTGAGTAGAAATTAAGGAGGGAGCTAGAGCCTATTATAATGGCGTGAGGAGTCTTCTCTTCATTAAAATGTAATTTATTTAAAGTCGTAATTTATTTTATATATATTTATATATATATATATATATATATATATATATTCCATTCTATTCTATTAAGCGGGGGCATGGAAAAAATTATATATATATATATATATATATATTATATTTTAATTCATATATTTCACTTGTATATATATTCTATATTGTATATTATTTATGTATAGCTTAATTCTTTTCTTTTTTATTTATTTATTTTTATGTTGTACATAATGTGTGATTGTAATCATGAAGTCATCTATATTACTTATTGCCTCAATTAGTGGCAGATTATAATAATTACTCAAAACTATGAATCAGTTAAAAAAAAAAAAAAAAAAAAAAAAAAGTGTCAAGCTCTAACATGCACGAATTTCTAAACACAGGTCTATGCAGCCTATGAATAACTCAGAAACTAAGGTTGGTAATATAAAAAGCACAATAAAAGATTCTATCTTATTCAATTAGGAAGTTGAATATCTAAGATAGACAATGTTGAAATCCAGGCATTCCAGATTTGATATTTCGATACGCGGGTCCTACAGACAGACTGTATTACAGAGGGCCGCCTTAATAAAAAAACAAACCCCCTGACACCTGCTGCAGATAAGCTATAATAAAGGTGAAGTCTAGGAAGCTATAAAATATAAATTATTATAGGGTTAATAGATTTTAGATCAGGAGCGGGCAGGTAGGCGGCACATACTAAGCAGGTCCTACCTACCTGCAAGTGAACCTATCTATAGAACAATGGCTACTTAATTGAGAATATTTATCAGCTGAACAACAAACAATAAATTAAAACATATAATAACTTTTACATAGAATTTATAACACGAATAGTTTTATATGAATCACAATAATGTCACAGTAGAGATGATAAGAACAAAGATAAGCCACGCCTAGATTTAAACGACTCCAACACCCATTGACAAATATTAATATTTTATAAATATAATAAAAAGCTCATTAACATGAACATTATAGACAAATTTTGACTTAAATTTTTGCTAGAGATGGGTTGACAAGTCGAGAAAGCCAACTAATCGGCTGCTTCTCTTGTCTGCGACTAGTCGTAAAAAACCTCCAAATAGTCGGCCATTTTTATTCATTTTATATTTCTAAATTTTTATTTTAGATTCCTCTTTACAGTTTGTTATTTAATCTAGGAATAGGAATTTTCCTATTGAATTATTTCCTATATGTAATATTTTTTTTGTAATCAATTATCTACTTTTAAGGAATATTATGATACGAACAAAAAAATAAATTCGATAACACCTACAATACTGGATAATAAACTTACGAAACCTACTCCTTTTTTTAATTTTTGTTTTGGTTTTGTATTATAATTTAAAAAAAAAAAAAAAACTAATACTTCATTGAAATATAGTACAAAGCAGAAACACGAAAAGGAAACAGTTATTTCAGCAATATACACAGTGATTATTTACAATTACGTGTAAAATATTTTTGTGTGATATATGTATTTATTTATTAAAGATTCGTTAAAGATTATACATGATATATTTTTTCGACATGATACGATTCTATATTTAACAATCAACCATCTAAGCCAAGTATGGTAAATTGTTGACGATAACTACACACCGGCCTCTTTGTAAAAAACAGAAGCAAATGCAAAGATAAACAAAAGCCTATATCTACATATTTAGACGACCATAAAGCAGTAAACGAAAAGCCCCGAACATTGCCGATGTCACCTGAATCCCATCGGAAGCAATGACCGGCTTGGCGGGCTAGTCGGCCGACTGATCTGAATTTTTCCTAACCAAATAGTCGGCCCATCTCTAACTAAAGGAGTTCAAACAAATCATAAAATTAAATCTTTTTTTGTTAGGATTACCTTTCTTATTATAGTGCTAAATTAAATTATAAATGATAATTACAATTTTAAAAACGACCAAAACTCACCCTCCTGTGGTTGCTGATGTGCCCGGCGGCGCAAGCGCTGGCAAACAACAATAGCGTAGAAAACCTGAAACAAAAATACCATGAAATTACTCCTCGAAATATTCCAGGATGTTTATAACATGTAAAAAATTCGAATAGCTATTAAAAAAATATATGGCCCATTACTTTCCCTTATTTTATACAGAGGATCAATGCCAAAGCAAACCACCGCTGCCTCAACAGAGCTAGGCCGTGGTATTTTAGGGGAAGGAATAAATTGCGAAGTGAGCTCTGTTTACACAATGGGTCAACCTTTGCTTATGCGTGTGGGAGTGTTGATACCAAATCGGATCTCAAAGGTTCTGGCTAATTTAAGAATCTGCTTCTGCAAATCGCTTTCTTAGCCCACTGAAGTTATTTTAGCCAAGCGTTCGAAGGCCGGGTGGACAATTAAGCGAAAAATAACAGTAAGAAGTTTAAAACTACAATTTTATGGTAGCAGTTAAGATATCCTTCAGTCATAAATAGTGTAATTATTTACAAAGCGTTTATAACTTCAAAGAAAACTCTGCACTGTGAGCAAGAAACATAATAAATAATACATGAATAATTGAAATGGAGTTTGAGGGAAGATAAGGGAGATATTAGTTCGTTAAAATTTGAACTGATTTTAGTGAAATGTAATTGCATAGTTTATTACATTCATCGAAATACAAATAATTATTATATACTACATAATGAATTCATTATATTAGGGAGTGCTTCTGGTAGTAAGATGTCAAGTGTCATCCTTTAGATTTCAATTTAGTAAGATATTGAACATAACACTGAACACTTATTTTAATGAGTATTTGATGATGGCACTGTAAAAAAAAAATTAATGCAATCAATTTAACCCTTTAACGTGCGGGCCTGAGATTTTTGTATACATCTCTTTCTTTTTTTCCCTTTGAATGGCTATAGCCACGCTAACCCCCACACATGTATCATGAAATTTAAAGTTAAATAAAGGATATTATACGATAATGAGTAGGATAATACGTCGGACATTACATCATTTCTTGAACAAAAGGCACTAAATATGTGTATCCTCCGGGATACATCGCCTGTTAAAGGGTTAAGAAAATCAGGACAGACAAAAGTTGTGTAATGTTTGCCAAATAAATAATTGATGGGTTAGGTGGATGAAGTAATTAAGCAACAAAACACAATTTTAAGTAATTTATGTTTAATGTTGTTGTTTTTTTTATAGTTTTTTTTTTTTTCTTACATTTTCCCTTAGCAGGAAAATGTTACATACCCCTTTTATCCACCAAACCCTTCGTTTGGAAATTATGATAATGCGTAAGAAGTCAATATTAACATTACGATTTAACATTAAAAAAATTAAGAATTCAAAAATAAAAAGGATAAAACTTAGGATCGAACATACTAAATGAATCTGTATATGATAAATCCAGCAAATAAGATTTTTAATAAAACAATTTTAATAATAATAACGGTAATATTAAAAATAAGTAACATATAATATTTACAAGCGGTATTTCTCTGTATAATTATAAAATTGTTTAATAATATGTTTTTTTGTTTCTTATATAATATCGTAGTCTGTTTTGTGAAATAAAAACTAAATTAATTATTTTCACCATACCTGATATAATTTTTAATATGATAGCATGTCACATTTTTGAGGGAAAAAAAATTAATTATTTTGCAAATGCTTTTATTTATTTAAATCTCCAAAACTAAAAAATAATTACAATTTAAACAAAATAAACGTTTATTTGCATAATATCTATACCCTAACAATAGGTGAATATTGAACCTGTAGTGAACAACTGGTTAAGGGCTAAGTGTAATATCACATTAGTGATAAGGGTTATTAACTATTAACTCTCTAGCTTACTAGTGGTAACAAGAGACTACTTTTTAAAAATAATTTTTCGAAATTTCATTGATAAAATTCATAAACGTAATTTTTGTCAGCTGCTCAAACTTAAAAAGTCTGGCCCTGAAAAATGAGGATATTTGATATTTGACCACATATTCACTGGGATGAAAAATGTATGAGCTACATTACTGTCATTAAATGTAATTCTTCAAGTATATTTAAAAGGTGATTCCTTTTTATAACAAGTTATCAAAGTTTAACAGATGCATTTATAAGTGATAAATAACATAATTACATAATGTTTATTGGTATAGTGTAATTTGGGATATGTGAATGATTGAAAAATGTGAATGAAAATTTGGAATATTGTAAGTTTGTGATTCTGACAAAATCGTTATCACCAGTATTTTTTTTAAAGGTACTTTTTAAAATTATATGAAAAGAATTTAAAGTTTTTTTTTTTTTTGTCCTTAAGGATGCTGTTTTAACGTAAAAGTAGTGGATTTAAATATTTTCTTTAATGATATTATTATTAGCTTCTAATAGAATATACAATTCATTTTAAATAGGAATCGAAATTTCGTCATTCATATTTTCACGCCAGACCACCAGGCTTCCTAAGCCCATTGACATGGGGAATCACGCAGCAAGAAGGCCCTGCGCACATATAAAAGCGTGTTATATTCTTCTGAAGAACCTTGCGCACCTCTCATACAAATGGCAAACATTGTTCTGCCAACTTTATGAGCTTCATCTCAATGGTGGGCTTGGTGATTTCAAGAGGCCTTGTAATATCCAATGAATGACAATAGGTTTCTAAATTTAACTTATTCAGAGTTCTCTGTGGTCTAGGTTACTGTAGGCTTAAAAAAAATATGGGAAAAAATGGAAATCAAGGATCATATTCCTGAATCGGACGGATTACTTTTTTAGAATCGCTAAAATTACAAGCATTAAACATAGTTTCTAAGGGGACGATTGCGGCTTAAATAAATGTTAACATCAGATATAATAAAAATCATATCATAGTAATTTTTTAAATAGAACTACAGAGTTAACGAATTATTCAAATTAAAGCTTATTATATGCATTCTATAACACAGGGGTTGTCAGACATTTTCGTACCAAGCCCCCTCCCCCCTTGTACACCATAAATTATATGGGCATACGATAAAAAAAAGCATTATTATTTATTTTAACTATTCCAAGATATGACATTAAGTTAAAGAGGTAAGAGAAGAATAAGCTAGTGTAGTGAATGAGCTTACATGTGCCTGATTACATAGCATGCCAGCTTAAATAGTGTACTAAAATTCAAAGTAAGTGAGAATTTATTTTTATTTCATGACCTGTCTTCACGCCCCCTTTTCGCGGGAACCCCATTTGCAACAGAAACTTTTTTTTTTTTTTTAGATCAACGAAAAATAGGGGACATATAAAAACAATACCAATATTTTCAAAGGTTCCTACTATAATCGAACAAAGACGATCCTAAACTTCAACGTGGGTGGCTCTCCAACCCTCAGACCATATTGCTATCTTATTTCAGCGGTCGCGTTCGGTATGCGAGAAGCAAAATGATAGACCTCCTCTCATCTATGAATCTAATAGATATATTTAAACTTAAATTGAAAGCAACAGTAAGTTAGGCATTTTTGTTACTCAACTGGAAATTATCAGTCTTAAAATATAAGAATAATCCCTGTAAGTTGAATATTCATAAATCAAAAATATCGTAACCATATATTTATAAATATTATGAATAGTTTCAAATTTATACAAAACAAAATTGTAAAAACAATCAATAACCAATCTTTAAATAAACAAAAAAAAAATTACAACAAAACTAGCGGCATGCGAATTATAAAGTATTATAACGGAATCGACAAGCGATCTGTAACTTCAAATCTAACTTTTTTCAATTTTTTTTTTTTTTTAAATACTTTGATCTTGATAATTACAACTGTACACAATATATATGCATCAAGTAAATGTGTGGCAAAATGATTACAATGACATGGCGACAACTTGTGAAGAACAAGTCATTAGTAGCACTTCAATAAATATTCTACATCAATAAGTTCCTATGACATCATTTTTTCAGACGCTTAGAAGGGTTATTGGGATTCGAGCGAAAAGAAAATTAAGAGACTAGTGGATTCGATTGGGTTTGTAACTTGTTTTTAAAAGGATATAAATTAAATAAATAATGAGGTATCTCGTTAGGGCCAAATCTAAAACACTTGGGAAATCGAGGATTTCATAAAGAATTTTGGATAATAACGAATCGGTTAGAGGAATTAAAAACTTTAAGTATAGCATGGGTCTATTTACTGTCATGTAAATAAGCCTTTGTTAATTAATTGGGAGCTTTGAATACTAGTCAAGTAAATGTTGGAGTAGTCGAAAAAGACGAACAGTTTCTTGTCGTTTCAGTCTCGTGTAAATTTTTTTAAATTTAATTTTTTAACTTCAAAAAATATTACCACTACTAAGGTAAAACTTCAAAAAATAGAACAAAGTATTCAAGGAGGAAAAAAAAAATTATGACAGATTTAAACGATGATGTTTATAAAAGTCAATAATGGGAATTCTACGTTTTCGAACAAATAATAAAAAGAAATTGTCACAAATATAACTCTACAACGTATTCCTGTTGTTACAAGATATATTACAAACAGAACTTAAAAAGTTATCTCGAGTGTCTTGAAAATAATTTATAAGGCTGTATCTTTTGTCTGCTCTATTGGAATCATGATTCGAAAAGGATATACGGCCGAACGTGAGATAGATAACAAGATGGCGGACAGTGCGAGGAATAAATGAAGATTGACGAGGCACTGGTAATTCCTCAGATAACAAAAACATAAATAATAAATAATAGCGGTCAAGAGCCGATTTACAGCCGGAGGCTTCTGTACGAGGTGTTAAGGTGGCGAGTATGGCCACGGTTGAATGATTTCATATTCCATTTAAGTACATAGCATTTGGAATGGACTCAAATATTGTAAGCCATAGTTTTATAATTCTATGGAAACCAATATGAAAAAATAAAATATAAAGAAACTAAATAGCTAAATAAATGAACCTTGAACTTCAAAAAGAGACACTATTTTAAGAGACAAAATGTAATGTCGTACCACCAATTGAGACATACATTCGATGATCAAATTGGACTCTCAAACCAACTCATCAAATCATCACGTAAAATCAATTATAAATAATAGGCAATGGATTGCAAGAACGCTTGTTTTGTTTGTAGAGTCATGAATTTTAAATATTATATCAAAAAATTAATTTAAAAATATAGAAGAAATAGTAATTTTCTTAATAACGGTAATGTATCAAGCTGTTTTAATAATTCGGATAAAGTCATATCGACATCAATAGGATATTTTGAAAACATTACACCAAAAAAAAAAAAAAAAAAAAAAAAAAAAAAAAAAAAAAAAAAAAAAAAAAAAAAAAAAAAAAAAAAAAAAAAAAAATAAAAAATAAAAAATAAATAAATAAAATAAAATAAAAAATACATGTACTCTATTGTTGTTAATTTACTACCACATACAACTTATGTACTTAGAAGGAATCCCAGAGTGAGTTTTATGTCAAAGTTATACCTAGATCTAATCAAAATTTGAGTGATTTATTATTATTTTATAATTAATACCTGTTGGAATATCTCTAATATTTTTTTAGTTAGTAAAAACAAACTTAATTTCTATTTGATTTGGAAAAATAATAGATCCTGGAATGTCTACATGTAATCTACTGTTTTTATTTCAAAAGCTTCTGCTAAGGAAACTGCCGGTAAATTTTCGGTCCCAACACTGAGCTAGAGGGTGTCAGAAAAACTCTAACACTTAAAAAATATAGGCAAAACGTGACTTTTTCATTTAAATCAATACAGCTCCTAACCGGTAGGTCCTTGTGACAGATGTTATATAACAAAAAATATTCTCCATCAAATGTCTGATTAGAAATTTGTCGTCAAATTCGATCCGAGCTAACACTAACAGATACACAGCGTATCCAAATGAAACATTTTTCAGGGAAAAAAAAAGTTTCAAAATTTTAGAATGAAAAAAAAAGATAGATAAGAAAAATATACACCCACTGCCAAAAGGCATGTCTATGCCAAAAAAACTGCTGATAACCAAGGAACTTTTTTTAATGTATGAATGAACGGGACAATTTCCATCCTACTTAGAAATCATCCGACAGAGAACAAAGGAATAAAACCATCTTAAATGGATTACTGTTCTCAAAAAAATAAAGACCACCCAGGTGATGAGAAAACTGGTGGTAGTCACAAAAAAGTGAGAAGCAGTACGCCACGGTATAAAAAAAACATGAGGCCATTTAAATATCAACCCTTTATCAGATACGTTAGGGTCTGATTCTCCCACTAGCCTATAATAGTAGAATTATTTTGAAATGTAAGAAGGAGCCAGAAAATATTTAATATATATAATGTAAAATAAAAAGTAATATACGGTGTACTTAACAATGACTGATATAGGAATGCTGAACAATGGATCAATACTTTTTAAGCAATCAGACATGGCTTAAAAATAATACATTGCTAGAACTTTTTTAAATATTATTCAAAGCAATTTTCGTTCGCTATTCTCTAAAGTTAGGTCAGTGCACTCTTTTTTTCTTTTCTTTTTTACCTCAGGCTATGTTATATAAAAAGAGCTCTTACATTTTTTTTACTTTTTAATTCTTGGGGGAATTTCCCAATTTCTTAATAGCCTCATGCTCATGGCATCACACGCAATCAGGTTACCTTCAACCTTTAAAAAAAAATCTTCAAAAATTAGTCGACAGGTTTGAAGACGCGTAAACGCTCAGTCTTCTAACTCTTCGACCCGGTTCGACTCCGGCTGAGGAATATTATTACTTGTTTCTCTGAATATTATTAGTATTATTATTATTTCTGTTATATAAGTCGCAATCGACCCAGGGGTCAGGGGACCCTGTTGAAACACACAAAACCTTTATAAAATTGTAATTATTATAAGCATGAAAAACGTCCACGTAATTCCACTATAGGGCAGATTCGAACTGCCACCTCTCCGGATCCCCAGTTTCTGAGTGCAGAGACCTAGAGAAAATGTGTTAAATCGCTTCAATGCCGTAAAGAAACAGTAAAGTAAAATGATATATTTTTTCTTGTTTTTAACTAGTTTATAGTTCCCAAAGAGATATGAACACCATTAATAAATTGAAATAATGGTGCCAAATTAAAAAAAAAAAAAAAAAACCAACTTCTTCAATACCTTCAGATGAAATTTAAATGATAGAGCAAGTTGCATAAAATATATAAAAGTTAAGCCAATACGTAAGAAGTCCACGAAGTTCGGGTATCAATAAAATTGAAGGTGCCAGAGGAAAAAAGTTTACGTCCATTTTTTGTCGGATTTGAGTTAATGGTGGCATTCAACCCACTTTGGACTAAACTTTAGACCGCAAATTCGGACTGACGTTTTAATGCTCAAGGGAAGAAACGATTAGGGTCGGAAGCGTGTGGGGAAGAAAACTCATTGTCCACGGTGCAAGGCTTCCCCTTGATACACAGTTTTAATGTTCCAAGTATAAACAAGGGTGGTTTATTAGGTACAACATATCTATTTGTACCTTTTCAGTCTTAATCCATTCGTTAATTAGTATCGTTTATTACATGCGATCACTGAAAAATGGAAAGTGATTTTGGGTCGAGTTCAGTGTACAGTGAAAATTAATATAATAAAACCAGAGCGTAAAAATAAGAATGAAAACTGGCCGTTTGAGATATGTCTTGAAGAGGATGAGAACTATCTATCACAAACCTGAAGAAGACTGCCACTGCTAACGTTTTTGTTGTTTTGAGGTCATAGCGACGACGTTGTAGCCCTCCTTACTCTGGCCCAATTGTAATCATGTTGGGTAAAGGTACAGAGATCTGCATCACCTCAAGCAGCTTTTACAAAGGACGGATTCAAGAAATTTCCACTCTACCTTAGGAGCAGACATAGATAATAAGGACGGAAATGATGATGAATACATAGATGACCCACCAATAGACAGTGATGACCTAAACCACTAGGGAACAAATGCTGTCCAGAGGATTTCTGCAAATACACAATTAATGAACATTATTTTGTAAGAATTTCATTTTAAAATTTTTTTTTTTTTTATAAAATTCAATGCAATAAACAGTTTTTGAACATGGTTGCTATTTTAAAAACATTTACCTACTAGCTATTCGATGGTAAAGTTTATTTTGCAGTTTTCACAAAATGCACACAAATGGACATAAACATTTTCTCCCTGGACCCGAAAAAAGCCAACATAATCGTATATTTATTGTTATTATCGATTGTATTTGTGTTGGGAAAAAACTTGGAGGATATTAGAAAGCTGAATGTATCTGGTAACATCATTGATTACCTCTTCGTCCTCGAATACACTTTTCGAAGCTTAAATAAAAAACCAGAAAGCTTCAGTATATAAGTTATTTTTTGAATTAATGAGAATTCTGAGCCAAAACAAGTCAACAAATCTTGGATCGTTAGAGTACTCGAAGCTTTAGTAACGTGACCTCCGGCTTCACCCTAAGTCTAGCGACAGATGAATTTGTCTTCCCGACGTTACCTTGACATAGCTCACGACGGGACCATGAAAGTGACACAGCGCAGACTCGGGACCGTTGACCCTCCCCCCAATCATGCGGGTAATTATAATGAACAGTCTGTCTCTAAATAGTTAATAACGTAATGGCCGTCTATTTCTGACCGATAGTAGAACTATGTCCAAGAAACGAGATAATTGCTGTCACCAATAATTTTATATTTATTACTCCCGTCTGCTTTAGGCGACCTTACTTGTGTTAGTGCCGCGCTGGGCGGACTATACCGCTACGCTTCGATTCTTGGAATACGTGGGAATTCCCGATATACGAGGTGTGATCAAAAAGTTCCAGGACTGAATTTTTATACATTTATTCATACAACATACAGGTTATTCAAATTTGTCTTCTTCGAAGTACTCCCCTTGGGAAGCTACACACTTTTCCCACCGGTGTTTCTACTGATCAAAAGCCCCAGAAAACTCTTCTTTTGTAAAGGTGTTTAGCAGCTCCGCTGTTTTTTCTTTAATTTCGTCAACTGTTTGAAATCTTCGTCCTTTCAGGTGTCTCTTGAGCCTCGGGAAAAGAAAAAAGTCGGCTGGAGCCAGGTAAGGTGAGTAGGGGGGCTGAGGAATGACAGTCATTGCGTTTTTTACACATAAGTTACGGATAACTAATGCAGAGTGAACAGGAGCATTGTCACGGTGAAGGACCCAATCACCACTTTGCCACAGCTCAGGTCTCTTTCTTCTCACAGCATTACGCAATTTTCTGAGGGTTTCAAGATAAACAAAACGATTAATTGTTTGACCTTGTGGAAGGAATTCATAGTAGACAAAACCTTTACAGTCAAAGAAAACCGTAAGCATGACCTTCACATTTGATTTGACTTGGCGTGCTTTCTTGGGTCTTGGAGAACCTTTTGATGTCCATTGTGATGATTGGGCTTTTGTTTCCACATCGTAACCAAAAACCCATGTCTCGTCTCCCGTAATGACATGTTTCAAGAAGCTTTCGTCGTCATTTGCCTTTTGAAGAAGTTCCTTAGAAACATGAGTTCGGTGTTGTTTTTGGTCTTCAGTCAACAGTTTTGCCACAAACTTTGCTGCAACACGACGCATTTGAAGCTTTTCAGTTAAAATTTCCTGACATGACCCAAATGAAATGTTACACTCTTCTGCCATTTCACGGATTGTTAGTCGACGGTCTGATCGTACGAGAGCGTTCACTTTAGCAACATTGTCATCATTGATTGACGTTGAAGGGCGTCCGGAACGAGCATCGTCGTCTGTGGATGTTCGGCCATCTTTAAACCTCTTGAACCACTGATGGCAGCATGATCGGCTTAGACATTCTTCACCAAAAGCCTCTTGTAACATCAAAAAGGTTTCAGAAAACGTTTTGTTCAGTTTCACACAAAACTTCACACAAACACGTTACTCTTCTTTCACATTCATTTTCATAAAATAGCCAAACTCTATAAAACTAACCTCAAACAAACTGTGCTAATGTTACTTTCAGTGATGTTATGATTGATCTGCAAACACAGCTGTGTTCCTGTTGAGTCAGGCAATACAATTCTGCCAACCGCATCGCTGTGAGACATTGCATTCCCACAGTATATAAAAAGTCCTGGAACTTTTTGATCACACCTCGTATGTAGATATTTAAGGAAATAGTAAAATTATAAGATATGTTTAATTAACTACGTTTTGAATGCCGGTGTTTCGGTTGTAACAATGCTGGCCTATTGCCAGGGCTTCAAAAATGATATGCCTAAAATAAAAATTATAAAATATACATTTAAAAAAAAAAAAAAAAGTAAAAAAAAAATAAAAAAATTTGTATGATGGACAGTAACATAGAGAAAAATAAAGTCGAAAAATATATTGATAGATAAAAAATTAAACCCCAATTGATTTTGTTTTCCATCTCCTCGTCTAAAAGATTTTTTTTTTTTTTTTTATCACCATAACACTTTAACCAGGGAAGTTGTAAAGTAATAGGATTATTAAAATATTAATTTCCTCTATAACAAGATTAATTACGCGAAATGGTGATTGTGAGACATTTCAAAAAATATACTTCTTTTTTTTCGACTAGGATCAGGAAAGAAAATATAACTAGATCATTTATATGTGCGAAGAGTTCCTGACATAATTACTGTCATATCCATGCTACGTTACTGTCAAACCTCTAGTTTATACTAGGGCAGTACTATCAGTATTCACCCTCGTAAATCGTCTATATTTATAGTTGGCTATTAGAGATGATTCATTCACATTCTTCGTTGACCTGATATATAACGTAATGAATTATTTATCAGGCTCGTCGAAGCACTTGAAGGATTAGATGTGACGTGAGCCCATTGTCTTAGGTTAAATACTTAGTGCGTGAGGTCTCTTTGAACGCATCGCTAAATATAGTCCAATTTAAACATCACTTGTCAGCGAAATCATTTTTATACATACAGTTAATAAGGTTTTCTAATTTATAGGGGTAGGGTGTGATCCACTTTTCCAAAACAGAAATTTCATGGCGAGGGAAGGTGATCTACAGCGAAAATTGGAAAACACGTTTTCATATCAAAATTATCTCCTCAATGCGCACAGTTCTCTCCACAATGCCCTGGGCAACAGATTTTACCGCAAAAACAAGCTCAATTATCTTGAAAGACCAACCATTTCTCCTCGTTCCTTTTGGATGATATACAGTCTACCGATACAGAAAAACTTATAAACAAATCAAAGAAATTATAAAACAAAGGAAATTATAATGCCAATTGGAGATGGGTCACAATTTTTTTTTTTAAATAAACACATTTTTACTTTTTTTATAAGTGGATTTCTTTATACTTGTTAGCTCTTACATTAGTCCAGTCAATAAACACATTGTAGAGTGCATGAAATATGCGATAATTTTTGACATAATAGCTTCGTTAGTAGTATACTGAAGTAACTAGTAATGTAGTGAGATGGTAAACCTACTAAAAGTCCCCGCACATATTTTTCTAGAGTTAACCGTTTTCGAGATATAATCGAAAAACACAAAATTGGGACCTTCTCCCCTCTCCCCCACCGTTAACTCACTCCCCAGGGGCGGGGAATTTTAGTAAGTTTACCTTTTAACTACGCCTTATAGATCTATGAAGTCAAAATTATAGCATATTTCATGTCCCCTACACCCCTCATTTTAGGACATATATATTTCAGTATATTTGTAAACTGCGACCATTTCTAAAATTAATCAAGAAAATGAAGCAATTGGCATATTAACAGGGCTGGACTATCAACTTCCCTGCCCAGGCTTGAATTCTGCTTATTAACATTTGTGGATTGTTATTCGAAAGTACTATAACCGATTTTAAGAAAATCAAGCCGTATCAGATTTTAAATAAATATTTAAACAATAAAGAAGGTGCAGTGTGTAACTATTCTTAGACTTAATTTTTACCACTATTACCTAAAAACGTAGACTATACAAGCTGAAAACACAAGAGGCATCACCGGGAAACTTAGCGTTTGTTAAGTGTTATAAATTAATAATAATAATCTTAAAACAATAATATTAACACCTAGCTTGTAACCGGAAGTAGTAATGATCCTATTAAACCTACTTATTCCAAAATTAATGACAGACGTTAAGTACTACTTAACTGAGATATTTGTCAGGATCTAAGGTAACATATCTTACCTAATAAAAAACCTAATACAGAAGATCTGATATTAGTGACGGGCTACTTATGGTAATTCGTCTTCCTGACTTCTTTTCTTAAGCTCCTGGAGAATGTAGCCTTTATTATTGCCCTAGCATACTAACCACAGAAGCCAAAATTAGTCAAAGATGATCCTAGTATCAAGCTTGATGGAATTTAATATATCACAAGCGGCAAAAAAAAAAAAAAAAAAAAAAAAAAAAAAAAAAATACAACTATCTGCTTCGTATATAGAAACTGACAGAAAGACATACATAAAGAACCGTTGTAAAGTGGGTTTTAGAAACGGTAATTGAGGGACTGTACTGTAGCGTTCTCACTCAGCTGCCACTGGATTCTTTTACACTAGTGGCGCAGCCGAGGCAGGAGAGCTGGGACCTAGGTTGAATAAAGTATGATTGTATTTTTAACGTTTTGAATAAAACGTCCCTTCTTTCATAGTTTAAATACCTAACGAGGGTAAGGACCACAATACAATTAAAAAAAATATATATATATAGCTAACAGTTTCATTTTTCTTATTTTAATGTAAATATCTTAGACAAGACTAAAGCGATAAGAAAGTGCTCGTCATTACAGACTACTTCAACATTTACTAGACAAACAATCAAACCTCCCAATTCAATACAAAACACTTATTTACATGACTGTTATTAGACCTATTTGGATGAATGGAGTTGAGCTTTGAAGCTCTACTAAACCATCCAATTTATCTCGTATCCAATCCTTACAATCCAAAATCCTTCAAAAAATCCAAAATGCCCCTTACTTTGTCACCAATAAGCTCATCCATAAAGACCTTAATGTTCCATGTGTTGCTGAGTTAGGCCAAACCAGATACCTATCCTTTCAGAGTAAGATCCATAACCACTCAAATCCAATAGTTTCTCAACTTGCTTCCCACTCCATTCCCGATAATCCTCCGAGGGGTTTAAAAAGAAGATGGCCTAGAGATCTTCTAGTGTAGAATTTTATTGAAGTGCTACTGATGAGCAGTTCTTTTCAAGTTGTTACATGTCATTGAAATCGTTATCAGCTCATTTACTTGATGTACATATTTGTATAGTTGTAAATTTCAATAAATTGATATATAATAATATATATATATATATATATATATATATATATATATATATATATATATATATATATATATATATATATATATCTTAAGACTCATTGTGGATTAACTACAGACTTTATTTACTTTAACTTGATTCACTTCTACGCCTTCATCGTGATTATATATTACACCATGATATATTTTTATTATATTAAATGCATATTAGACGATTCCGCTCATCGCAAAGTGATGAGAGGTTATTCTTTGTATTTGAGTGGAAATTGTTACGAAGGATATTTGGGCCTATAAAGGAAAAATCGGATATTGTATGATTTAATTGCCGATGTTGTTAGAGTTATTAAGCTAGGTAGGCTAAGCTGGACGGATACCATCAACCCAAGAAAGTTTTAAATGAAGAGTTGCATCATTCAATAAGAGCCGGGAGATCGAATCCATCGCTGGGTGGATGGGGAGACGCTCTATGCGAAGTGCCTTATGTGGAACTCATTAGAAAAAGGATTTACAAGAGAGAGCTGAATGGGAGAAGCTTCTTGAGGAGGCAAAAACCAATCAAGGGTTGTAGCGCCACAAAGTTATAATGTAGTTATAATACATAAATTTGAATGATTATTGATGTGAGTCCTTATAAAGAACAAAGATAACCAATGGAAAAATCTTTATGATCAGTAACTACTCACAATTAACTTGGCTCTAGACAACAAAAGAATCAGATCGTAAAATATCCATTAGTTATTAAAACGTTATTAATACCAGTAACATTAGCGCTTCTAAAATATGTGACAATGCCTCTTAATGTCGCACTACAATAAGAAATAAATCTAATACTAGGCGACTCAACAATTGAAAACGGATCAGGCGCGCCAAATCCTTACGCCTACACTTCCATTGTTCTACCTCCGGTAGCGATTGTAGTTATGACTCGCACTGCATTCTCTTCATGACATGACATCAATTAAGAATCAAAGATAAGGCATGATAGGATTTGCGAAAAAAGAAAGAGGAAAAACATGTTGCATAAAAACACATTTCGATTATGTTAAGTACTAAACAAAATATAAATAATAGAGTAAAGTATAATAAATATTAATAATTATATGTATAGACCATGTTTCTCTCATGTTGTTTTTTTGTTCGTTTCAAGATTTTCTGTCTTCATTATTATTATATCTTACATGCAATAACAACATCAACAATGACAAATTGTAGAATAACTCTTATAAAAATATAAGAACAGTGTCCCAACAAAAACAAAATATGGACACAGAATAAAATCAAATGGACACACCTAAATAATTAAGGTAAAGAATAAGGATAAAACTCAGAATCAAAGATTCAGAGGCAGAAATCAAGAAAAAATGATCATTTTTTTAAAATATAAAGTTCCGACAACGAATATTACACAGGCAAAGAACGATATATTTAAACAAACTGACTAACAGAGGAATGTGGGAAGGCAGTGTAATTGTATAACTTGTGCTTTAGTTTTATTTTTCATTAGTTTGTGGTATTAGCTGAATCATCATTCTGTAAAAATCGTTTTAACTTTATTTAGTTTTGTTTTTTTATTATTTGATTTTTTATTTTTTTAAATTTTGTTTTATTTTATTCTTTATTTGTTTACCAACAAAGACACAATGAGTACAACAAAAAGACAATAAGATCAAATTGAATTTATAAATATGTAAACCAATGAACTTGTTAAGATGTGAAGTATTCCTAAAAATAGGCATGGCGCATGTAAATACGAAAAAATAAACTCTCCTCTCAAGGGGTTACCTTATAAGGAAACAGGAAAAAATTATATATATATATATATATATATATATATATATATATATATATATATATATATATATATATATATATATATATATACTGACTCTCATATTGATACACAATGGCTTATAATGTATTTTTTCTCACTTCCAAAATGTATTTTGCTATTTCAAGGAAAAACACGCAAACATTTAAGGAAAATTTATTTTATCAAATAGCAATAACTTTATATTAATATATTATATCAGGAACAATGAATAAATAAGGTTTTTAATTTATACGACTTTCATTTTCATACAGTTCGATAACTCATCAATATAAGAATTTTTAATTTTTTTTGTTTTTACGTTCGAGTTTGAAAACAGTTAGCTGTTTTCTTGTGATACTGGGGATTGTTTTACTAATCCACTTCAATAATTTTTTTTTTCTCGTATTCAATAATTAGCGATCCCTATTAGATATTTTAGTTCGTGTATGAAAAGGAATAAACAAAAAGTGCAATGAAAAGAAAAGTTGATTATGAAAATGACCGTCACTTAGTGTATATACATACATTTGCGTTGATTAATGGTAGCTCTTTCTCTTACGGGAAAATGAAACTGGCCAATATATTTTAAACTTTATTCATATCGAATAGATACAGTCTCAACTTATAATGGAATGTAATTTTTATATTGTAGGAAAAGAAACTGAAAAAAATACTGTCAAGAAAAAACAGAACGAACAATACGGTGCTTAGGAATTATTAAAATTATTCCTATGATTTATTACCCCAATGTTATCACATCCTGATAGTCATTTGTATTCACCACAACTTTACTCGAGTAAAGTCCAATAAAACAGTGGAATGAACGCTGGTGTCGTGTTGCCATCATTATAATGCCTTTTTTTAGGTAGTCATTTTTTGTCCCAGAATTTTTTCCAGACAATGTATTTTGGGATGGGTAATTAAAAGAGCTCGTTGTCTAAAATTTATGTGCCACAGTTGACTATCCGACAGTACCAAAAAAAAAAAAAAAAATGTGGTTGATGTTTTTTTTGTATAGTTTTTTTTTTTTTTTCATTTACCCCCACCCATCTAGCAGGTTAACACCCTCCAGGGCGCAGCCCTTCTTTGTAGGATCCTGAACGGCAAGGCTCAGTTTAAATGCAAATTACTCCCTTGTGTTTATTATGTGTTCCGGATTTTATGACCCCGCCATCAAAAGCTATATTATAAATTTTTGAGAGGTAGGACTATTGAGAATATACTCATTGAGTTATTGCACCCTTAAAAGTCTCGGTGGGTTACAGTGACGTCCGTTCTTTTAAATTCAAAAGGAAGACTGAACGTTTAAAAAATATTAAATCCGATATTTATGAGACCAATAGCAATTTGGGAAAGTGTATGTCATATTTATCGTGGTTTTTATTATTCAGAAGAAAAAATACAGCTGTTCAATAAGGCATCCATCTATAAACAGTACTTAGTTACCCCTATAAAAAGCATTTTCGAACAGCCTTGATAAATATTAAGATAGACGTTTACAAATAACCTAACGAAAAATAGTGTTTGTTTTCTGAATTACTAATTAACAAATAATCGAATAAGGTCGTGTAGTCAATTTAAACGCAATCAAAGCCATTTTTTTCTTCTATTTAGGAAACTCTTATTCATTCATTATTCTACTCTTATATATATATATATATATATATATATATATATATATATATATATATATATATATATATATATTTAATTTATTTTTTATAAAGGCAACACATTTATACAATATAGTTTCATATACCATTAACTGTAAATTATAGATGATAGTGAGTTAAAATTATAATTAAGTTTAAATAAAAGTATTGTTTTATACAATAAAGTTTGTTGCAAGTAACAATTATTGAATACAAAATCATCTCCAACAATAAAACAAATAAATAAATAAAAAAATATGATAAAGTGGCAAACTTTTGCCGCGATATAATCTGGTATTAATTAATAATATGAGACTCAAGAAGTTCGTGAATATCTCATACTAAAATAATTATTTTTCTTTTAGATTTAGTCTAAGACGACTTAAAATAAAGTTTATGTTATTTACTTTTTATTTATGAATTGAAATTTACAACTGTACTAATAAACTATAGTTATATGCCTATAGTAAATCAACTCAATTAGGAATATATTGGAAGATAAAAATTTATTGAAAAACTATTGATTTTGAAATTTCTACATTAGAAGATCCCGAGGGCATCAGACGCCTCGGAGGATTCAGGAACAGAATGGGAAGCGAATTGAGAAACAAGTGATTTTGGATGGGTTTTTAGTTTAATACGAAAGAAAAGGAATTTGTAGGATATTAATGTCATAAGTTCATTCGCGAAATAGTAAGGAGCATTAAGGATTTTGGATTGGAGAGACTTTTAATTATTTATGCATATTCGAGTTATCAAAGACAAAATATCGGCACATCAACTAGTAAGCATCCAATGTGACAAACCGTACGCTTTACGAGGCTTGAAAAACGTATTGAAATATTACCAAAAACTCATTTAACTTTGAGAGACTTTTAACTGTCGAATTTTGTACATAATATGATTGGCCATGTCCATTATTCCAAATTTATAAGTTCACGAAAAATCAAAAATATTTTTAAAGTATCCAAGATTGTCGCAGTAGTTTGAAAATTCCAAGTTAAAAAATGAATCACTTTTTCATAATCCGTATTATGATAACTCCAATCCTCTTGTCTTCAGATAATCAATTCATCCAGGAAACACAACATTTTCCGGTCGGAAGACGACACTGACAGTTGGGTCAGTGAACGGGAACATAGATATAGCCCAGGATGTGACAACCCCACGCATATACAGGCTTCTTAACCCCGCGTTTTACCTGTGCAAATGGAAAAGTTCCTAATGTTAGCAAAATCTTCAAAGCGTATTCTATGTAAAGTGGAAGATATTTTCAAAAAAAAGGCCTGAAGGCGTACTAATACAGATTTTATAGTTTCTAATAGAAATTTGGAAAACACGTAGATATAAAGGATAATTACAGGATTATTGTAACTAGTATAATCTTAAGCAGAAATTGGTATTCACACATACATTAGGACAAATTAAAAAAACAACACCCGAGACTAAGGCACAAGAAAAAACATTAGTATCGAAATACCAAGATGTAAGGTTTTGCTAGGAGGACAGATCTGCACCACATGACAATTAAACCCGAGGTACATTATATTTTAAGGTTGATAAATAATCCTGTAATATTAATTTAAATAATATACATATAATTAAAAGGTAAATATATGTCAATGTTATTGTTTTTCAAACTACATTTAAACTTGAAAGTCAACAAATGGGCGAAACTAATCGTATTAAATAAACAGGCAGTGTTATTAGTCATTTACGATTTTTTATGTGAATCTATGGTGGCATATTTCACTCTCTTTTGACATGGATATGTCTTTACTTAAGCTGGGGATCACCCCTATTAATCTGCCCCCACCCCACCATCGCCAAACGAATTAAAACCTATTGCATAATTTTGTGCTATTTATGTGCTAATTTGTTGCCGTAGTACGGATTTTGTTGCTCGCACCGCTTGGCAGGTACTCGTAATAACGAACAAAGTTGGGGGGCCTAGCTTAATATTAAGCTGGCCCCCACACTATAAGAAAGAAAAGGTATTTTAAAAAACTGCTTATGCCAGAATTTGTTGCTATTTTGTTGCTCTAAGATGGCATAAAAACGTTTTAAAAATTAAATAATTTAAAAACAAAATTATAATGCCACTACGAGTGTTTACCGCTAACCCGTAAATGATGAAATTTCATCAAAATAATTTCACGATATCTTAAAGCAAAAACAATGTAACAAAATCTATTACAAATAAATAATGAATTTAAACAGTATAAATTAATTTCTTAAACATAAAAAAATAAATATGGTAATAGATTTTGTTACATTGTTTTTGCTTTAAGATATCGTGAAATTATTTTGATGAAATTTCATCATTTACGGGTTAGCGGTAAAAACTCGTAAGTGACATTATCATTTTGTTTTTAAATTATTTAATTTTTAAAATGTTTTTATGCAATCTTAGAACAACAAATTCTGGCATAAGCAGTTTTTAAAAATACTTTTCTTTCTTATAGTGGGGAGGGGGCAGCTTAATATTAAGTTAATACATGCCAAGCGGTGCGAGCAACAAAATCCGTACTTCGGCAACAAATTAGCACATAAATAGCACAAAATTATGCAATAGGTTTTAATTTAATTCGTTTAGCGATGGTGGGGGGGGGGGCAGCTAAATAGGGGTCTGGGGATCTATACTTCATTGGGGTAACGTTTTTTTCACACTCAAAAACAGTACATTTGACACGCTCTAGATCTGTTAGTGTAGATCGCATTGAAAATTTAAAGATTGACAACCAACTTTTACATCAAACTGAGAAGGTGACAAACTAAGGACTTACGTTTGATAAGAAACCCCATCAAGGCAAAAGCAGAAATAGCAGCTAAGATTATTGGGCGCTTTTAATGAAAGGAATATTCATAAGCGCTCAAAATCATGCCTAAAACAGTAACACAACATAAACTGTTAATTGTTACCCATCTGGATCTACGCATCTCGAATTTATATACCGGTGAAGTCCAAATATAAAAATAAACGCAAATTTGAAAAATACATATATTCCAGTCTAAATTTTAAGAACTGATAACAGATTCCACTTCTTATGTGTTAAACAAAACTTTCTACATACTGAGTTACTTATCCAGATAATTCATACAAGCCACAGTCATAAGATTAACATACATTTTCATGGTACATTATGAGGACAAACTAACAAACAGGAACAGAATATCCCAATATTATAAATAGCACACGTGACTCAACACAGGCTGAAAAAGAGTTCGATGAGAGATCTCCTTATCTAATCCCTAAGGGTGCTGACTCAGTAATGCCTTATTATTTCAGTTGTTTTAATGTCACACCACACTCGCTTTATAACAAGTATACAATTCTTATGTTAAAAAAATATATAGATAAAATTAAAAAACAAAATACATCACTTTAAAAAAACTGTTTAAAATGAATTGAATGAGGTAGACAAGTAGCAGACAACGACAATGACCCAGGAGCCCAGTGGACACGACCATGTCCTTGTGATCTCAACAACATGTCCTTTGTCCTCATCATGCTGTCCTTTTGTGGCTCCCAAAAGTGAAACCAATTGACAATTTTTTTTTTTTCATATTATCATCCCACTCTTACTTTTTTCGAAGAACAATGTCCCTTCAATCTAACGCCTAACGCGCATGTGGTTTAATACGCAGTTACTATGTTAATTTATCGTTTTTTTTTTTTTTTTTTTTATTTATTTTATTTCCAGATCGGCCTGGTAAGCCTTACATGGATGGTTTAACAATATTAATAATGAGTTAACAATAGTAGAAGGGAGGGTATAGTCTCGTGCAAGAGACACCCATAACAGATAAGTTTTCTAATCATTTTTGAATAATTGTAACTTTAGAGGCAGTATATAACAGCAAAAAAATAAATAAATAAAATAAAATAATAATTAACAAATAAATACAGTAAATGAAGTAAATAAATAAATGAATAAAGTAAATGAAGTAAATAAATAAAGAAGAAAGAAAAAAAAATAATAATAGTAATAAACGGCAATATCTGTTGCTTAACAAAAAATTAATAATAATAAAACAGAAAAAAAAATATAAGAGAATAATAATATAGACAAAACAAATAGATGAAGTAAGAAATAACTAATAATACAATAAAATTGTAGTAATTAGAGTAGTAGTTGGTGTTGTAACGAAGAATTAAATACGAAATAAAATAGTAAGGTGTTTACATCTGGATGTCTTGCATGAGTCTTGGTTTCAATCTGCGGGAAGTTGTTTGAGCTCCTATGTTGAAGGCTACTGCACCTTTAACCCCTGGTAACTTGCTATGAAACCTGGTGTAGCATTTTTTGATGTAATCGTCAATGGATTCTATTTCTAATTTGCGGTGTAGCTGACTATTTCTTACAAACCAGGGAGCATCTACTGCAATTCTCAGGACCTTGTTTTGGAAAGATTGTAGTTTCTTCCGTTTAGTTGAGGATGCAGCTCCCCACACTTCACAACCATACATCATTAATGGCCTGAGTATTGTTTTGTAGACAAGGATGGTTATATTTGGTTTAAGAGTGGATTTTCTGTTTATTATCGAGTACAGCATTGCCAACCTTTCGTAGGTCTGTGTAAGTTTAATATTGATGTGGTGGTTCCAGGTAAGGCGACGATCGAGATGAACACCAAGGTATTTTACTGCCTCATTAGATGGATTCCACTGAAGTCTATTTCCGTTTAGAACCAGTTCCGGTGGGTCTGTTGGTCGTCTGAGGGTAAAAATTTTAGCAATACATTTTTGAATATTTAAATTGATCATCCATTTGTCAAAGTACTTTTCTAGTTCGTTAAGGTGAGTTTGAAGGGTATTTCTAGCTATTGTTATATTTTCGTGTTGCGAAAAAAAAACTGCCGTGTCATCAGCGAACATAGCTATGGAGGTTTCGGACGATTGGATGATATCGTGAAGATAAAAGTTGAAGAGGATGGGCGATAGAACTGATCCTTGTGGAGTACCGGCATTGATAGGTCTGGTGGTTGAGATGGTGTTGTTTGTTCTGACGGTGAAGGTTCTGTTATTGAGAAAAGAACGTAGAATATCATATAGATATTTTGGAGTGTCTATTGATTTAAGTTTATATAAAAGACCCTGATGCCATACCTTGTCAAATGCTTGTTGAAAATCTAAAAATGTGACAAGTGTATGTTTTTTCATTTCAAAACCGTTTACTATAAATTCTGATAATCGTGATAGTTGATGCGCTGTGGAATGACTGATCTGAAATCCAAATTGAAAATCTGGAATAATGTTTATATTTTGAAAAAATGAAGTAAGGCGCCTTTTATTAACTGATTCCAGAAGTTTTCCTAATATTGGTAAGAGGCTTATAGGCCTGTAACTGCTGATTTGTTTGACGTTTTTCCCTGGCTTGTGAATAACTACCAGTTCAGCCTTTTTCCAATTATCAGGAAAATAACCAGTCCGCAAGCAACTATTGAAAATTGAAGTTATTAAAATGATAGCTTTTCTCGGTAATTGTTTAATGGCAATAGCTGGAATTATATCATGACCAGGACTTTTTTTTGTTTTAAGTCTTGTAGTAAATTCGAAAATTTCTTTTGGAGTTGTAAATTTCAGTGGAATTTGTGCTGTTGCTAGTGGTATTGATACAAATTCATTAATCTCATCATATGCTAAATTTATTCTTGACGGACCTATTTCACTTGTAGGGATAGAAAATGTTTTTTCAAAATAGTCTGCAAAGGCCTCAGCTTTCTTCACATCGCTCGTTATGAAATCGCCATTTTCTAATAAGCTGGGAATTTTTTCGTGTTTGTTTAACAGACGTCTAGTAGCCTTCCATAGGGATTGATCATTTGGATCCAGGTTTGTAACATAATTTTTATATTGTGAAAAAGTGAATTTTTCTAATTCTATTTTGACAGTTTTTCTTACTTTGTTCTTTGGATTTTTGGTTCTTATCCACTGTCTTCTAGCTGAATTTTTTTCTCGTATTTTTGATAGAATAGAATTTGGAACGTTTTTTAAAAAAATGTTTCTTTTTTTGTGGAATGGCTTTACTGTAGACTCATTTATGCATTTTGATATGTTTTCTGTAAATTGTTTTATTGCTTCATCTATTTCATGTTTATGTTGGAATTTTTTTTTTAAACAAATATTTTCTTCCATCAATTGTTTGTACGTATCCCAGTTAATGAATCCTTTAATCATGGAACTCCGAGTGATAATTTCAGGAGTTTCGGTTGAAAACTGAATTAATATTGGGATGTGGTCCGAATTTAGAGCGGCTATTGTTTTGGTTGTTATAGGTAGGCTGATGTTTGTTGATAGCAAAATATCTAATATGTCAGGCGTACACCCTTTTCTAAAAAATGTAGGTTCAGGAGGTGCCGTAATTTGAATATTGTTTCTAGAACAAATGTCTAGTAATTTACTACCATTCGAGTTTGATTTACGACACCCCCAGTAGATATGTTTACAATTCATATCACCCAATACTAAAGTAAATTCATTCGGAGGTAATAATTTAAGAATTTCTTCTTCTTTGAGCTTTTTATTTGGAGGCTTATATACTGCTGTGATAACAGTGCTGGGAGTAGAGTTGAGACGGATGGATATAAATTCGATATTAAATATGTTGAGAATAATATTTTCGGAGAAGCTAATATTATTTCTGATGATGAGAGCTACTCCACCAGAGGCTGTCGAGCTGTTCCTGTCTTTTCTCAAAATTATATATCCTGGTATATTAAATTTAATATTCTTGAAAGGTGTGTTTCAGATATACAGGCTATATCGATGGAGTTTGATTCTAGAAATATTTTAAATTCACTTTTTTGTGAAAAAATACCATAAGCATTCCAGTTTAAAAGATTTAATTTTTTTATTCCAGAGGCCATACTAAAATAAATATAGAAACATTAGGAATGTAACAAGTATAATGAAAATAAAAATAAACATATTGATTATAACGGGTGGGGAAGGAATTAGTAACAGTCGATGGGCTGTTGTTTACACTAAGGCCCATTTGTAAAGAAGGAGGTTACTAGCGAACTTAAATGTTTCATTATTTGTGATAAATATGGTTTTATAGCATTGATTATGATTTTTGTAATAGCGGTCAATATGTTTTCACTGTCATCTTCGGTGTTATTTTTTTCTTGAGGTTGTTGTTCAGGTGATAAGGCAGAGGAATACGAAAAATGTGGTGTGGCTTTACGAAATGTTTTACGATTTGACGGGGTTTCTTCATTTTTATTTTCGATATTGCTTGGACCAGCAGGTGAGTTGGTTTTGTTTTTTATTGTTTGATAATATGGGCAACCTCTGTAGCTAGCTGCATGTGCTTGATTACAATTTACACAATATGGCTTATCGGTGAATTTGAGGGGACATTTTGAAAAATGATGTTTTTCCTTACATTTAACACACCTAGGTTCTAAACGACAATAATTCTTTGTGTGACCGAATCTTTGACAGTTGGTACACATGGGGATGTCATTGTTTTTATTTTTTGGTTCTACTGAAATTAGAGCAGAAAATAAATTTTCGAGTTTAAAAATATCTTTGGCTTTTGTATTATTAACTATTGAAACTGAACAAAGAGAACAGAGAACAGAGAACTGAACAGGGTTTTTTTTTCTTTATTTAATATTCTCGAAACGTATAAAACATCGAAATCTTTAGATATTAGTTCAGATTTTAGCTCTTCATCCGTAATGGAGTAGGGCACCTTTCTTATCACAACATTAAGAGTTTTATTTTTATCTAATGAAAAAGTATGATATTCGATTTTTTCTTCATCGTAATAACGAGTAATTCTTCTATAATCGTCGATGGATGATAGCATTATTTTGGTGTCTTTACCGGCTAATTTTGTAGAAAAGGGATTCATACATAATGAATTTAGGTCATTTAACAGAAGTTGGTGATTATTTGCATTATGCAGAAATATGGGGGGGATTTTAGGTGTAACCTGTTTATTTTCAGTGATAATACTCTCTTGAGCGGTTGTTTGTTTTGAACAGCAAGGCTTATTAGTTGTAAGGTCAGTTTCAGTTAATATTTGGAATCTATTGCTAATTTTTATAGGTGAAATTTCTTGATAATATTTACCCATTTTTTTAACCGGTGATTGGTTTAGTGGAGAGCCTTCGAGATTTCTTTTCTTCGAATTGGAGTCTTCTATAACTTCATGGCCATTTGTTTTAGAAGAAAGTTGGCAATTTTGGGTATTTAATGGATTAACACCTACTTCATCTTCCAAGTTCATTAAATTTTGTAGAAAGTTATAGATAACATAAGATGATACACAAAAAAAAACGATAGTAAAATTAATAATCAAGAGATCACTTAAACACGCCCGCACTCTAGGAAAGTTAGAGGCCAACTGTCGTTATCGTTGAAGAAGAGCGTTATAATAGTTATATGATCAGTGATAATGCAGGTTTTTGTTGGGTTTTATTTGATAGGAGATCACCCCATCACTATGTGTTGTTAATACGTTGATAGACCTCTTCAAAAGGAAAACGTAAGGCGAACATGTACTTTAAAAGAACTATCATGTGAAGGTAGCTGTTCCAGTCAAACGCGGACATTTAACGACTTCAGTTATATTGACCTCTATTTGCTTATTAAGCAGACGATGCGGTAAGGGATATTATTAGAAGGTTGAGTATGAATATAAAGTACTTGGAGGGTTACAGGAGACTGTGCACTACAGTGTACTGGGCCAATGCTTAACCACCAGCCCCCCCCCCAATTAAGGGTACTCGCTTTTTTAAAGGCTGGGTGTGCCCCAGGAGGGTCACTCAAACTGGAATTCGATTCACGCCTGAAATCAAGGTAATCAAAGCACCTTACCCACTGAGCTACCGCGTCTAACATATTTACATTTACTAGTTTTATTTTAATTTTACTGTACACATTAATAAGTTACAATAAATAGCTAAATAAAATAATAAAAAAATATTTTTTTAGACATTATAATGTACAAAACTCGGCATGAAGGCATGGGTCAGACACAAAAATAATGTGAAGGGCTGATTGTTACTTCATTCTATATATATTTGAGACATGAGGAATTCCCTGGACAAATATTTGGATGTAGAGTTAAATCGGATCAATACACCAAGAAACGGATCAGAAAAAACTTCCAAAATGGGAACACAATATTGATACCCAATTAGGATACTGCTTGAGACCGGTAAACAGAATTGGGTCAATAAGTAGAGAAACGGTTTGTATGCTGAGGAGTGGCATGGTATAAGCTGGCCTGACAATGCCACCAAACCATGAGCCATATGATACAGACCACGCGCTGCATTTGCTTTCTGTCAGCTCTAAATGTCTATTATTGTTTACGTCCACATTCCATCACTCAGCTCTCGAAACTGTCTCTTTGCATCGAGTAGTTATTTGAAATTTCTTTCCACTTTAATACATCATAGCCTTCTGAAAATAAACAAGTACTACCACACCATTCTAAACAATTTTAAAGTGAATATCGTCGATTAAGAGATCTCATGCCATTTGTAATTTTTTCCATCTTTACAGGAGGTAAAAAAAATTATTTATACATATTATTATTGTCATTCAAATAAAGCAAACAGCCTGGTTTATTGCTTTAATTTATACGAAAAAAAAAGAAGAGAAACTTCTTTTCTCTCTATTTCTCCGGTGTATCACATGGAAAACAGCTTACATGTATCATGTAGACAAAGGGTTCTATTAGCGGAAAGCGGAAAAAATTGTCAGTAGCAGTGTTGTCATAAGTTTTTTAGTAAGTCCCATGTTCATATTTTTACTCAAAATATCAAAAACCAAACTTCATATAAATTATTTAAAGGTTTGTTGTTATTGTTTGGTTTTTTTAAAAGCAAAAAACTGCTGTGGTTATTATTGCCCATATACCCGAACTTTAAATAATAACAAATTTCAAATCAAACTATATTAATCTAAAAAAAAAAAAAAAAAAAAAAAAAAAAAAAAAAAAAAAAAAAAAAAAAAAAAAAAAAAAAAAAAAAAAAAAAAAAAAAAAAATAGGGACAAATAGGAACGGAGAAAGACTGATCGAACTTTGCCAAAACGCGGGATTAAAACTCATGTCCACATGCTACAGAGCAAAACCCAGCAAAAAGAAAACATGGGTATCACCAAACACCCTCCAGGGAGAGTTCCAACTAGACCATGTAGCGAATTCTAGACCAAAAGGAAATTCAGAACGTCAGAGTAAAAAGAGCCATAAATGTAACATCAGACCACTTCCCTTCACAAATAAAGATGAAACTGGTACCAGCAAAAAAGATCCAGCGCACAGAAAAACCTAAAACAAAGAAAATAGACAGAGAAATCCTAGTAAGAGAAAAAACACAGGAATGCTGAGAAAGACTAAAACCCCCACAAAATTGGGAAGAAGCTACAAAGAACATGACGGATCTTGCGGAAGAAATAGCACCACAGGGAATATATGGAAAAGTGCTCTAATACATCCATTGCATAAGAAGGGAACAAAAACAGACCCTAATAACTATAGAGGAATTTCCCTACTACCCGTTAGCTACAAAATTTTCTCCAAAATAATACTCAACAGATTGAACCCTCAAATAGAACCTAAAATCGGAGAATATCAAGGAGGCTTCAGAAAGGGAAGATCGTGCCAAGAACAAATCCTAAGCAGGAAATTGCTGATAAAATACTACAAGGCAAAACCCAAAAAAAACCTCTACATCTCGTTCGTTGACTTTAAGAAAGCTTACGACTCAGTGGATAGAAAATCGTTACTGGAAATACTAAACGAATACGGAGTATATCAAAAGACTCGAAAACTAATAGAACTTACACTAACGGACACCGAATCCAAGGTAAGATTTAGAGGGATCAGCAGCAAACCTTTCCAAATAACGGGACAAGGAGACGGCCTCTCCCCAACATTGTTCAACGTTGTATTGGATAAAATAATGAAACAACTATGGAAATTTAATAATACGGGTGCGATTATAGGGACCAAGAACAACCATGTCCAAGTAAGATGCCTTGCCTACGCAGACGATCTTGCCCTTTTAGCGGAAACGGAAGAAGAAGCGATCGAACAAATAAACATCCTGACAGAAATTTCGGAAAAAACAGGTCTACAAACCTCTTACAAAAAACAGAACTAATGACTACCGACCCAGACTTAAAAAAAAAATCAGTGGAAACCAAATACGGAACGATAAAAGTACTCGTAACAAACAAATTTAAGTACCTAGGTGAGACTATATGTAGCAACGGTTCGGAAAAAGAGAGTATAAAGGAAAGAATAACAAAACTACAGAAACCACTAACGTTTACAACAAAAAAATCCTGTCCACAAAAGCAAAAATAAGACACTACAACACAGTCGTTAAACCTGTGATTTTATACGGGACAGAAACCACTTGCATTCCTAATCTGGAAGAACTACTAAGGATTGAACGGAGAATTATAAGAAGGATCTATGGCCCCAAAAAGACTCAAGAAGGATACAGGCTTAGACCCAACCGGGAAATCTATAAAGATACCGAGGGCATAGAAACGGAAATCCGGGTCAGAAGACTGAAATTCTATGGACATATGATAAGAATGGTCCCGTCCCGGAAAGACTAAATAAACAAATATTTCAGAAAATCCGTGGATATAAAAGCTCAGGAGGATATATAAAACAGATGAAGGAAGAAACGGAAAGATTAGGTATAACGGCCAGGACTGTCAGGACAGACAAAGATATAAAAACAGACTTAAGGAATTGAAGGTTGTTGTGGGCAGGAGAAGTTCAAGAAAGGGAGTGGTGTGTACAGAAGAAAGAAAAAAAGACACGCAGAAATAATGAAAGAAAAATGGAAGGAAAGAAAAAACAAGAGAGGAGCCAAAAATTGATATTCGCGTGGTCTCCAAGGCCGTTTCGTGAAAAAAAAAGATAATGAACATTAAATAAAATAATATAATCCAATTTGCTTCATAAATTCTATAGTACTACAAATGTATTGTTTGCTATCGCTCAAGGCTACACAGAGCTGACGAGGTACACCACATTTATCCATATCTCTGCTGTTCTGAGGACACTCCTCGAAGATATGCCTCACAGTTAGAGCAACTCTGCAGAGTTGACACTGAGGGGGATCTCTCCTTGCCATCAGGTAATCATGTGTTAAACGACAGTGTCCAATTCTTAGCCGTGTGACTACCACCTCCTCCCTTCTACATTGTTTTGAGGAAGAGGCCTAGCCACTGATGTTCATTTTGATTTCTTTCAATTTATTATTTTCGATGCAGACCTTGCACTCTGCCAGTCACCCAAAATCTTCATGTGGAGTGGTCGAAACATGTCTGCCGCGGACAAGGAAGTGGGTGTAATAGTTTCTAATTGGTGGGCTTCTCTTGCTGCTCCATCCACCTCTTCATTTCCGGGTATAACGGAATGGCTGGGGATCCAGAAAAGGTTGAAAGGTTTTATTGAACACAATTTCACACATATAAAAGCTACATAGTACGACTTGTAAACAACTAATAACACTTTACCATAAACTGAGAAAGTTATACAAAAACATATGAGAAAATGAGATACAATATAATATCATTATTTACTACAATTTTATTATTGCCAAACCTTTCTAAAACTATGAAGACGACTTAGTAAAAATGTGGTACATTTGGGTTCAATAGTTTTATCATTGTAAACTCTATTACGGAATGGTGCTAACCACATAACGGTCGATTTTCAAACTACACTAAAATTCACATGTTGCGCCACATATTTAAATCATTTTTGATAATTTAACTGAACTAAGCAAATTTTATTATCAACTTCAAGCTCTATATAACAATGTATCTGTGTAACCTCCCATGTAGAATAGCGCTCGCCACCTATCGGCCAATTTTCAAACCTCATTGTTACGCGAAACTTCAAGCTTTCTAAATATCAAATAAATTGATAATGAGTAGATTTCATAATTGGTAAACCTTCCTGGAGCAATAGAAATGGTTAAAATTTGGTACAGATTGGTTCAGTAGTTTTCGTGGTTAGTGACCACAAACGAAAAATGGCTTGTCCTTTGATATAATAGTATTGACTTGTAATTTGATATTAGAGCACCTTACTGCATGAAAACATTACGCAGAGCATCAATCGGAAAGTATTGATCAAACGAAATAAATTGAATTACACATATACTTGAAAGGCTTCCATTGGGCTACATTGAATTTTCGACCATATGATAAATAAATATTTCATTAAAATTCCTATAACCAATATAACATAACCTAAATGGCGCCGAGACAAATCACATCGAACACTTTCATCTGACAAGGCCGAAGATTGACGACACTCAACACCTTCCTTAAGGAGCATAGGCCTATCAAGGAGAGCTGTTTTGTCTGCCTACTGTGTAAATTAACAGACGGGTGAGTTCCTTGCTTAATACTTATGACACGAACTGTCTAATAAATCATTTTTAAAAGAAATTGGTAGTTTATGATCTTGCTAAGATCAGTGTATTTGGTTTTAAAGGTTATTTACTGTGTATAAAGGGTGAGAAGGAGATCTTAACTAATATAAAAAATAAAATTAAGAAAACCTTTACTAAACAAAACAAAATAAATATTTTCTTCTAAATTTCAAATTTAATAAAATGATGTTCATGGTAAAGTTACTTAAGTAGTTCTTTGCATTATGTAGGTTGGATATAGAAAGACACCGTGAGATTGAACAACCTTCGTGAACGACCGAATGTAGAGGTTACTCACAAAATGTTAAGCTACACCAGCACGATATTGTGCCTATATTAAATTGTCCTCACTAATAATCACTAATTTTTTACTGATCTTATCTATGTAGCCAATCCGTCATTTTACAACTTCTGAATGCAATAAAATAAGTGTAAGTAAATAATAAATTAATCACGAAGTAAAGAGTAAATAAATCACAAAATGTACAGAACTGCTTGAGAATTCTTTAATGATTAGGGGAATATGGTTGTTTCAGGAAAGGTATAAATCAAAGCTAATTCTGATATATTGGAGTTCAGGACTGAATCAGAAGGTTATGGAGGTAATGGGAATATAAGGGATACTCCTCAAACTTAGGTGTTCTCAGGGAACTTATGCCTTATCAAATACATAGTCTATTGTTCTATGGTGGAGGAGGGTTAATCCCCACTTATCAGACAATTTAACTAGTCGTTGGAGTTATTGCAGAGGTTTTCAGTGCAGAGGAAGTTTTCCTGAATTTCGATTTTTCTCTACATTGACGACTCTCTAAGTAAAATCAATGTTAATACAAATGTTAAGGCCATCCTACTGCATGGATCTGAAACCTGGAAGTTCACCGAAACAATAACGAGATAGCTACAAACCCTTATTAACATGAGTTTAAGGAACATTTTAAGAGAGTGGAGGCCTAGGTTGGTTAGTAATGAGGAGCTCTGACGAAGAACAGGAAAGTTAGATATTAATGACGAAATCTGTGAATATGGAAATGGTAGGGCACACCTTACACCACAATCGCAAAAGAAGCCCTCTACAGAAACCCTCAGGAATTGTAGAGATTGTAGAGTTGGTCAATCCATGATAACTTGGAGGACCATAGAAACTGAAGCATAACGTGCTGGAGTACAATGGGCAGAAATAGCAGAAATGCCTCAACATGGAGGCAGTGACAGATGGCGAACTTTCATAACGGCTGTACGTGGAATAAGGATATCATAAATTAATCATCAAAGTAAAATATACTCAAAAGTGATATCTTTAACTGACCACAGTACAAAGTTTGTTTAAGCTTTAAGGCCTAAAATAGGTTATAACGCTAGTGTGGTATTTTTATTTATCAATGTAATTTGTAACCTTCAACTTGAATGAATTTTGTTAAGAAAGAATGACTTTAAAAATTGTATTTACAGATTTTATTTTGATTTCATCATTGTTCTGTATGACTAATGTACTGGGTGGGTGTCCGTCCATATTTATTTAGACCTTAACCCTATAGTGCATGATTTTTTCTTTTTCATTCTAATAAATTTTCTTGAGTATGTTTGGGTCAGGTTATTATAAAAATACGGGAAAAAATATTTTTCACCTAAAAACCATTTTAATTAATGATATACACTATGTTGCACTTAACTAAAAAGTGATTCATCTCGATAGTAAAAAACAAGAATTTTATCCTCATTGATAATTTACAAATTACATATCTTGGGAAAAGCCACAGAAATTTTAATTGATAAAAAAAAACACAATGGATGTTATAAAAAGAAATATGAACACTTTACTGGAAGGAAGGAGGAGTCTTCACAACTGAGGACTTGCAGGTGTAAGTGACAATTACAGACATGCCAGGTCCAGTTAGGGCATGCTATGTCCTCTCATGCCTAGAGGGATGATGTAGCATCGCTACAAGATTTAGTTCGAGAAAATGCAAAGAGAGTTCGCTGCCATAAGTATAAAAATAATGTTGCAGATATGCTACAATATGCACTATAGGGTTAAATGTAGATGTCCACAGTATTACTACAACTAATGAAGGGATTTGGATTCAGCACTGCAGCAACCGAGATTGTTCTACAAGATTGTATAAGGAAAATCTATATAGGCAAAAGCTAATGCAACCACCAAGCTTTTTCCTCATTTAAGGGTACCCACTTCAGGAGTGCGCCTCCCCGACCTCTGGGTCGATATCCAACTGATTACAACAGAATAAATAATAATGCTCATAGAATCTAATCTTTGTACAAGAGTGGTTGCACCAATGCCTTACTCATTGAGCAACCGTTCCTCCTTTATTTTACTATTTTTTAACAAAGTGTAATGTAAAAACACAAATTGTATTTAACATCATAAATCTTTATCCAGAGTATCTTCTGCCGATATGCCGGAATCTTTCACCTTGAGCCAGCTCATACTGTCGGGGATCATGCTTTTCCCGATGTCTTTTGTAGTTATGTTTACTGCATACGTCATGCAATGCTTAGTCGAGAAGATGATCGATTGGTAAATATGATACAATTTATTTATCAATACATAAAATGTAATATTTAGAAAATATATATTTCAGATTTAAGTTTTTATTACCTTCTTAAATAAATTGGATTTTACTTGCTGTGTCATACGTGCATTCCAGGCGAGGATATCTTATATTATTATACAGCTCATTCATCGAAATGGTAATTGTAATATGAGATGTTATAACTACTCCACAGACTGAATTCATTAACTGAAACCTTAAAAAAGACTATCTACCCAAAACGAAATTACAGACATTTATAAATAATATGAATGAAAAACATAATAACATAAATAAAACTTTTGTTCCTGGTACACTGATGACTCCATCTAAATTCATTCAATCATCTTTATCCTCTGGCTCAACCCTCATCTAGTTTATAACATCCCTATAAGCCTCCTAGATTATCAAAATGGCAGTGGACGCCATGACCTTCTTTAATTAGAGGGTTGAAGGGCTAGGGAAAGAACATGCATATTTTCAAGACATAGCTGTACATAACAGTTAAAAAACTAAAAACATATCGAAATAGAGGGGACTGTAAATATAAACTCCACTTTTAGCCAATGGCTAGGTACTCATGTCCATACTCAGCAAATAACAACAGTAACTCGGTATGAAAAGGGCGATAGGACCTCTACCCTCTGAGTTTTATTTTCATTTTTTTTTTTTTTTTTTTTTTTTTTGCAAAAGATCCGAACATTTAAAAAACGAGCCATTCATTTAAACAAACCATAATCTAATGCAATATCTGGATTATACGCAGGATGAGGCAAAACATTTTAATTCCCGATAATGTTTCCTAGGTCAAATTAGAACAATGTGAAGGTGCATTGACAAGTCGCAAGGCAAAGCGGGATAATATGCACTCTAAACTGCATAAACTGTGTCTAGCTGTTCACAGTAAAGGTTTGAGTCCGTGGCCCGACCATTAGGAACAAGCTCAAAATCCAAAATGCTTTTCAAGTTCCGCCTAATACAAAGCATTTCTTTTATTCCAAAAATCATTCGAAAAACTCTCAATGCTTATAAAAGCATGATCTTAATATCCAATATTTTTTCCAAACCAGATACCAGTTCTTCCATAAGCTGCGTACCCATTCGAATCCATCTCCCAGCTCGCTTAAAAAAAAAAAAATAAAAAAATAAAAAAAATTGCTGGATGAAATTTGACAGACAATAATTATTTGTTAAGGTACGCATGATGGAATAGAAGAACAGTGAAATTAGGAATTTATTGAGTATTTCTGATTCTTATTAGAATATATTCTCTAGCATACTAATAAAAGCGTAAAATAAATCACCCATACCCAATAATTATCACTAGTGGTAAACATTGTATTAAACAATGATTTTATTTAAATATTATTAAAATCAATGATTTATAATATTTCTATATATTTTGTCACTACATCTCACACTACATAACATATAAATCTTAATAATAGAATTTAAAATAAATTATGAACGAAATAACTAATTAAATAGTGAAACAACTAAATAATGAAATCGGTTTTATGTTTGAATTCTAGAGTTTTTAAAAATCTACTTATTTTTTTTTTTATAATTCATGAAACAAAATAAATCCAAACTGAAATCATAAACAGGCCATATTAATATTTTATTCATATTATATATTATTTTACAAATAAATCTCCAGGTGTTCAAAACATGGGCGGCTAATACCTAACAGGTTCGAAGGGCAGCCCGAACCGGTGAATGCGAATACAGTAGGCTGACGGGCTGCACGGGGTTTAGTAAATTCCTCCACAGAATCAGGTAAAGATCATTTCTTAAGATTAATAGCTCTAGGGAAATGTGTACATTCCTCAAACCGTTAGATCCTGGCATATCTCAAAATAGTATCCTTAACGATACTAATGTGTAAGAATTAAACGAGAAGAGAGTCTCCTTTTAAGAAAACCAATAATTAATATAGTTTTCAAAAGGACGAAAATTATTATGTCGGTAAGGAGTGGCAAAGGATATTCTTCGGCCGTAAAAAATTGTCAGATCCTGGCAGATCTGAAACTAGTACCCTTCAGTAACCTTTGAAAAGGGTTAAACAGAAAGAGAGAGTATCTTTTAAATTTTCATTCAATTTAAAAAAGGACGAAAATTAACTTGTCGGAAAGGACTGGCCAAGAATATCTTTTAAAATGTATATATATACATATTCTAAAAGGACACTCTTTTCCCGTTTAATCCTTTTTACAGGACACTAAAGGATACTAGGTATATCACCAGAAGTCTTGTGATAAGTGACTATAATTGTAGAACATGAAACCGAAAGGACCGATTCATATTCTATAAAAATAAATAAATAAATTAAAAAAAAAACACCTGAATAAATTTAACATAGTAGATATTGCATTATTTATAGAATAACTAAACATAATAGATTAGGAGGTGCGTAGCGGCAGCTCAGTGGGTAAGACGTTTTACTACCATGCTCCCGAGCCAGAGTCGGACTGAAGGCATAAAAATTATATTTTGTCATTTCAGCCGTGAATCGACTTCGAGGTCGGGAGTTTCCTGGGGCACACCCAGCCTCTAAAAAAGAGGGTACCCTTTAAACATAGTAGATACTTTGCATTTTTATTGACAATTGATTATTTCTCCCGTGAAGAGTATACATATCTCCCTAGAGCAGATCATGTTTCCATAAATCTAATTTATCTGTCCTTTCGATACGAAACGTTCCGTGGAGGAATTTCATTCATTTTTGTGGAGGTGTCTTTGCTCACTTATAAGTAATAATTAATTTAGTGGTGACCCACTCCCAACGAACATCATCGTGAAATCACACAATGTTTTAAAGTTAATCAAGATTGATACTTATTTTTTTGTTGTAACAACAACATAAATAATTGAAAGATTGATATAAATATCAGCAGTATTACAAATTACATATTTATTTACGATCGTAATGCCTCGCGTCGGCTATAAGCACAATGCCGGCAGTAAACTCTAGTCGAGGCGCTAGTCAACGAGATTAGCCGAGGTACACAAACAAGTAGTCCAAGAGAACTCGCGCGGTAGTACACTCTTGTGTCTCGTGCACCCTCGGGTCCTTTGACTCGTGCCCAGACTAGTTTCTTCGGAGCGCTGGCGAACCGAGACAAAATAGGGCGACCCAGTACAGGATAAGATGCTAAAAAGGAGTTCGCGACATGGGTGGAGCTTATGACAAAAATCATAATTGTTTATTAACAAATCTATTCATTCCATAAAAAAGTTTTTTTAATAATACATATCCCATATTATAAAACTATAGAAAACTCAAAAGACATAACGGAGGGGTGTGGCATAGTGGTAACACGTATAAAAGTGGGTCACGAATACAACAGAATTGAAAGAAAGATTAGGTTTTCTGTTGATCAAGAATTTCGAATCTGGGCATGGGAGAATCGATTTAACTGTTTAAGTTAAGATGCCGAAACGACAAGGAAGGGGGAGAGTATTAAGGACGAAAACATAAAGTTTAATGAATAAAGTTATTTTTGAACGGTTGAAGTCGTATATTGTATATGAACGAAGTTCTTCTTTTCATGAATTATCAATACGCCGTGATATCAATAAAACTAACATTAATTTTTCCATCTTTTTTTTTTTTAGGCTAAGTACCTTTCAGACATAAAAGATTCAAAACTTCGAAGCATGTATGTATGCATATATGAAGTTTTGAAGGAAGTTATGTTCATCATTTGACTAAGCATGGTGTTTACAGGTTCGATGGAATGCCGTCTTCGATGTGAACTGATAAGAATAAATTCAAAAATATATGCGAATACTTGACGCAAAAAACGTTTTGTTGCATTTAATTTCATTAAACTTTTTTTACTATTTGTTTATTAAGTACTACTACCATTATAGAACCTAGTGAAAAAATCTAGATATAAACGGTCTAAAACAAGACTTAATGCTTTTCAGTGGGAGGGGGGAGTCTACTCTGAGGAATCTTTTCAATTTGTCTTGCCCATCTACAATAAAACATTTTAAAATATTATAAACCTGTTTATTTTTCCCCGCTCTATATTCTCGATTTTTCATATTATTTATCCAATAATTTTATTTAATAACCAATCAATATTTTATTAACTTCATATGTTGATCTTTTGTTGAAACTGTTTTTTATCTTAAAAATGTTATCTTGTTTTTACCATATAAATTTTAATACTATACAGTTTGTCTTTACTTATTAAATTCATTATTTTATGATATATTTTTATATTTATATTCTCTTCCAATCCTCATAAAGGCTTACAATTTATTTGTGTTTCCTGTAGTGAACATCCCAAGTGCATCTACATTATTTTTTTTTTTTTCTTCTCTACTACATCCTCACTCTTTCATAAATATTTCTAAAACCAATAATTAATATTAGGCATTTCTCATTACCTATTTACGAATAAATATTAAGAATTACTTTAATTATGATGGTGTCAGATCTAACTGCTATCGAAGAAGTCGTGAATAATAAATCAATGAAAGTAAAATGAATATTAAGATTGGCCACATTCATGTAAGTTATTTTACAAATTTATATAACATATTTATCCACCATAATTTTATTCAAGAATGGATAATACAAGATTCTACTTATAGAATAATGAACTATAAATGTCAATTAGGAATATTTATTAAGTAACATAAGTTGATTTAGTTTTGTGTAGTAATGGGCAACATTGTGGTCTAATTCTATTGTAGAAGTTACACAGTTTTAAAAATTCAAATTCTATTCAACAATTTCTCGTTATCTTGTACAGTAATATATAATTTACTTATGATTTTTGGCACTCTCGAAGATAGCTTCACTGTTCTTCTGCCACAAATGTGGAGATTAGTACTCATAAAATGTAACGTGATCAAGTATATATCTATTCCACATATTTTATTCCTTTCTTCCATAGCTAGACGTAAAGAAAAAAACTGATAACGTTTTCGGGAAGTCGATGGCCAAGCAAGTTGGGGCGAGGGTCCCAGCACGCTCGTTACAGAAGGTAGTGGGTTCGAATCCCACCTAGGCGAGTTACTTTTAACGTTTTTATATACATAATATTAATCAAGTCAAACAAGTCAAGTATCAATTAAATACAATTATTGATAGCAATGCCAATCACTTTTTAGATTTTTGAATTTGCAGTAATTTATCTTACAACTTTCCATTATAAGGTCGTGAACTGTGCTGGAAGATAAAACTTTTATTTTTATTTTTTTATTAATCATATAAGTCTCCCCACATGCTTCACACTCAATTCACGATAATCTACCGAGGCGTCTGAAAGAAGATGACCAAGAGAGCTTCTAATATATAACTTTTATTGAAGTGCTACTAGTGAGTGGTTCTTTACATGTTACTGACATGTCATTGCAGTAATTTCTTCAAATTAACTTGCTGTATATATTTATAAAGTTGTAAATAACTAGTTTAAAAAAACAAAACAAAACATAAATAAATGAATCCACACCTTACATATAATAAATGTTTTAAAATATATTTTAGTAATAAGATGTATAAAAAATAATCAAAAAATGTAACCATAAACTTCATTGTTACGAATACAATTCGTTCCATACCCACCCGAAAGGGAACCATTCTTCTGGGGCCCAGATGAAAGAGCGGTAACAATAAAAGAAAGGTCCAAGTTTGACTGAGACAAATGCTAGTTCCTAATTGTCTACACGTCACTCATTCATAACGGGTGCGACTGAATGGACCCAGGTCGTGGGAAGACCACCCCCCCCCCCTCCACCTCGGCGGCTGTTTATGCTAACATTATAGACAGCTATTACTTAATGTGTATTTGCATACACAAATATATGTAATATATTTTAGGTATTCTTTTTTCAATTATGATGTTTAGAAAAAAATTTAAGAAGAATATTATTGTGTATTTAGAATATTATTATACACAATGATTCCAAGTATCAAAAAAAAAAAAAAAAAAAAAAAAAAAAAAAAAAAAAAAAAAAAAAAAAAAAAAAACAGTGGAGAAAATACAAAAACTAACAGAGCCAATAATCGATTCTCATTTCAACTGAATATACTGAATATATATATATATATATATATATATATATATATATATATATATATATATATATATATATATATATATATATATATTTTTTTTTTGAAGAGAAAAGATTTGACCCGGTCGGGACTCGAACCCAAGTTTCCACCTCTCTAGCGTGGCGCCTTATCCAACTAGGCCACCGGGGTCGCATCCGAACCAGGCAAATCTTCTCTCTTCAGTGATCCATAACCCCCGGGCACTCGCAAATCGCGATGTGATTCCGGGGATGAATGTTCATATTGAACATTACATTTAACTTGGATCTATTGACAATCCGTCACCGGTATATATATATATATATATATTTTTTTTTTCTTGATATAAATCAATATTGTTAAATATATTATTTTATTTTTGAAGAGAAAAGATTTGACCCGGTCGGGACTCGAACCCAAGTTTCCACCTCTCTGGCGTGGCGCCTTATCCAACTAGGCCACCGGGGTCGCATCCGAACCAGGCAAATCTTCTCTCTTCAGTGATCCATAACCCCCGGGCACTCGCAAATCGCGATGTGATTCTGGGGATGAATGTTCGACCGGGTCAAATCTTTTCTCTTCAAAAATAAAATAATATATTTAACAATATTGATTTATATCAAGAAAAAATTACATATATATATATATATACCGGTGACGGATTGTCAATAGATCCAAGTTAAATGTAATGTTCAATATGAACATTCATCCCCGGAATCACATCGCGATTTGCGAGTGCCCGGGGGTTATGGATCACTGAAGAGAGAAGATTTGCCTGGTTCGGATGCGACCCCGGTGGCCTAGTTGGATAAGGCGTCACGCTAGAGAGGTGGAAACTTGGGTTCGAGTCCCGACCGGGTCAAATCTTTCTCTTCAAAAATAAAATAATATATTTAACAATATTGATTTATATCAAGAAAAAATTACATAAATATATATATATATATATATATATATATATATATATATATATATATTTTTTTTTTTTTTTTTTTTTTTTTTCTCAAGTCAACTCTTATAGTATATTAATATGAAGTACAAATAGATAACTTGAATATGAAAACAATACATATTTTAAATTTTGGGTGCCTGTATTACCTTATCCCCCCTACGCCTTAATAAAAACCTTAAGATTGTGGACAAAGTTTTTTTATGTAGATTATGATCATGCATAAATTTATGGTAATGGTTCGCACAGCTGTAAAGAAAAAACATTAAAAAAATATTTCTCCCTTTCCACAGAGCTTTGCTGGCTAATACTGTGATCCAGTAAGCTTCGTCAAATTCACAAGTACATGATGGTTTAAGAGAGAGCGAAGATAATAGTAGAAAGGTGACCTTTATCCTATTGCTCCCAGACATCTTCACTATTCCTCCATAAATTATTCCTCCAACAGTATTCCTGATAAATTTAACCAATTCTTGGTATATGTCCAAGAAGTTTTAATAAAATAAGTTTGTTGAAAAACGTCTGTATTAACCCCCTAAGGTAATTTTATTATATTTAATAATATAATACATCCGTCAAACTTTCATCAAAATCTTTTTCATCATCTAAACCCACCAGCGCAATTCCTATCTACTCCCACACAACCTTATAATCCTTATCAGATTAAAAATGCAGTGCCCTGGAGATTTATTATAAAATTCTACATGGAGTCCTGGTAATGGCCATCTTTTGTCTTATGCCTTGAGCGACTGTGCTACAGCGCTCTCACCCGGTCTCTACAGGGATTTTACATCTAAAAGAGAAGCGCCGAAATCTGTTTGGACCTGACTATTCCTCTATAAGTGGAGGGACAGAATTGGTTGGAAGAACCCTAGGGGAAGTGTGTAAGGTAAATAAAGTATGATTGTTTTATTAAATTTTAATTTCATTATATTTGTTTACTATTTTTATTTAATTTTTAAATTTAACTATTTAACCATATATATTGTATTGTTTATCTTTATGTATTGTATGAAGCTTTTTACTATTTACATATCGTACAGTTGTTTTTCTTGTTTCATTTTTTTCATAATTTCTTATTGTACAAATTATGTGCAAGGCATCACAAAGTCAGCCATATTACTTTCAAAGATTGTAATACTTTCTCAGCAAAAGTTATTTAAAATAAAATAATTATATTGCAATAAATTATTGCATTTAATATGTATCTATTAAATATTACTATATTATTTTTTTTTTGTAATTTGAAATAAGTTAAGTTGAAATAAGTACAAAAACAAACCGATGTCTGATGCGTATACGCTTCCAAAGGAGATTGAGATATAACCTTTTAATTTGTCCAAAAAAACGTCAAGTTCTTAAAACGATCAAATTAGACCACCCGGAGTCGGTCGGACCTGCCAAAATCCCTGGAACAACAAACGACGGGCCATTTAGGATGAAACGCGAGGCTGGAGGAGGACTGGGTAAGATTTACATTGGCCGTTCTCCAGGCCACAGCAGGCTCTGCGCCACGGTCCTGTTGGGAATATAACGACCCTGGATGTCGTTAGCCAAGTCGAAATACTAGCCTTTAATTCATCGGTTCACTTCCCTAACAGTTGGGAATGATTAAGTTTGGGGGGGGGGGGAATAAAAATAAACCAGGAATAAATAAACAAAAAAATCAGAAATGCTCTTTTCCCACGATTCCTTGATTAGTAAAAAATTAATTGATGGCTTGACGAATCCGAAGGTTCGCTGCCGACAACACCAACGTCTGAACCACACACCTCCCTCCAACCCACTCCACCAAAATCCGAATCCCCAAGATCAGCCCTGATGTAATCCCCTCATCTACGTCTCGGTCTAACTCTTGGAAGCTTAATAAAAAAATATAATTTTTGGATTTCGGCCATTATTAAATCCAACGAATTTAAATGCCCAATTCAACTGTCGCGAAGATATTACTTGAACTGTAAGCACCGGATAAAACTTCCGCAGTTCCGCATTGTGGAGTCTTCTAAATGATCGCATATCTTGATCCTTTTTGGCCCAACTTTCATAATTGCTTTTATTTCCTCTGTGATTTACGTTTCCTAGATTATTGACTAGACATTTAAAGTGCTCTACGTATTCAAATTTAATCTCGGAAATATCTATATCACAGAAATTTTCGTTTCTGTTACTAACCATATATTTCGTTTTATTGATATTAATTACTATTACACCATTTCGTTGCCGGCTAGTAAAATATAAATAAATAATTATATAAAAAATAAATAAACAAAAACCAGGTGCTCCCCGGGGGGGGGGGGACTGATTTAGTAGATTCATGGTGTAATTTAAAAAAATAAAAGAAAGAGTAAGTTATATTAGAACTTGGACACTAGGATTGCTATAACCTCTGAACCAACTTCAAATTCTAAGCGTAATCCTAAAACTAAATATACTGCGCACAAGGCCATAGGTTCTTCAAATATTTAGTATGATCCCAGTGCGGATATTCCTTAAGTAAATATGAGCGGCCGGTAAAGAGAGATAAGGAGCTGGGGCACTACAACGGTAGACAGGTAGCTGAGTATTGTTCAAGATAATGGAGGATTTGTGGTGTACCTGAGGGACAAGTAATACAGCAGAGGTGACAGGTAATACTTACACCTACCGGGAAAGGATTAGCAATAGGCTACTTGGAAACTAGGTTATTTTAATGGTAGCTTTTAACAACTATGGATGAGTTGTTATTTCAAATTCCAAAATAACAAGTAACAGTAAAAAATAAACCAATTTGTCAATAAGAGAAATTAAACTTGCCTGCGTGATTTACAATAGCTTACCATATCATAAGAAATAGCTCTCGTCCATCCAACACTTTTTTCTTATATTGAGACTAAAATATCGGTGTTCAACACTAGGTCAATAACCACTATAAGCAGATTTTTATTTGCGCTTATCTAGCATATTTGCCCTCGGCAAATCAATCGCTAGTATTCACGTAGAATAGGCATAAAACTATTTCAACGCATTATAGCTTTTAATGGTTTATTACTAATGCTAATTTATGATTGGGATATAATATATACGTAAAAAAAAAATTAAATAAATGACAGAGAACATCACCATTATAACAAGATTAAAATATATTTAAAAGACTCACCTTCATATATACATATAATCGACAATTATTGTTTATAAAATTAGCGATCAATCAATAATTTACAATTTTTTATGATGTAAATTCCAGTTGAAATTTTAAAATTGTTTATTAACATAGCTATTATCCCTAGTTAAACGAGCATTATAATCACTAATAATAGAACGTTGACAACCTTGGACAAGGTTAATTACAAATAGAGAAACTTGTATTTATGAGTTAATTGCAGAAAACTATTAAATTATTTTTTTTTAAAGATAGAGGCAATCAATTAAACTAGTAATATATTTGCGATATTAGTATAATTTGTGATAGTTATCTAAGTTAATAGACTTTCAATATAAAAATGACTAATCATTTTTTCAAGGATTCTAGCAAGGAAAACACACAATTGTAGATTTTCATTTTGGGTAAGCCTTCGGCAATTTTCATGACATCTTTTTTCATTGTACAAAATAAAAAACTAAACTTTCGAGGTACTGAGTGGAGTTAAAATTTAACCACACGATGCGAAATTACTGGAAATGATGATAATTCGGTTAACTCCGCATTAGTTTAATATTCATGTATCCATCGAAAGAGAATTTACAAAATAGTTTAATTAATTAACTGTTGAGTGGAGAATCTGGCAAACTGTTGCGAAAAGCCAATATGTACACACTTAAGTCACCCTCAAATCGTACAGTAAGAACTCATAAATTAAAAAAATCTCCACAAAAAAAAAATAATAATAAAAAAATATGTTCCTACTTAAAATTAGAAGTTTTATTGAATAAATATTACAATATAAGTCATTCGAGGGCAACAAGTAATATCGATGAATCCATTTATGTTACATAAACAAAGACCTTTAACCATATAATATATGAAATAAAATGTAATAAATAATAATATAAATGTAATTAAACTAATAGCAGTATAAACCAAAACCCAGATTAAAAAAAAAATAATATGAAATTGCACTATAGTTATATACAATATATACAAGCATTCCCGGGAACACCGCAGAACCAAGCTAGTCCTACTATTTATAAGAGGGTAAGCCAGGCCCAAAGTGATCGCCAACAGCAGCGCCACTAGTGTCAAAATTTAGCGGTATGACACAAGCACTCAGGACTAAGCACAAGAACGAAGAAGCATGTCATTGGCAAAACTCCAACAAAATTAATATTTAAAAATGGTTTGGGAATCACTGCCGTTTTAATATGCGATGTAAGGACGTATAACGGACGTAGGGAATAGGATAAAACAAAAATTCCAAATAAGTCTTTATGGAAAAGTAAGTCAGGCAGCCATTAATTCTTCTGACGATGAGGCTATCAAAGAGACTTGGGTATTTGAAATCTTTGCTTTCTAGATATCCAGTTTCTTCGTACAATAATAACAAGATTTTTACCTAACTAACCTTATTAAGTAAACGATGAGACCAATGTCGCCTTGCGGCCCAGACTATGTAAATGTATGTTAATGACTCAAATCATTGGGCCCCAGCGCTTTTGCCACTTGGTGGGTCTCCTTTTCTTCTTCTTATCCGTTATGCAAGAGGGAGGGGGATCATTTGAACTGACAGCGATCTGCCATTGAAACGGGATAGTCTAATTGGGAAAACCACAAATCGCAGACATAAAAGGAAGACGTATAGCATAAAAAAATAATAAAAAAAAATATTAACCACGTACCGTTTGGTACACATCTTTATACAAGTTCAAGACGCCCTGGTTACTGTAATAAGCTAGCTTTCCTCAGCTGGGAGGTATATGTAATACAAGTAATACGGTTGGGCGAACCAGGGTTGGAGTGCTTGGTTATCGGTGTGTTCTCTCCAAACGCTAAACAGTCACCCATCCAAATGGTTACCAAGCTGACTTACGTTTAATTTCAGGACCCATAGCTACTGCGCAAACCGAATTAGATATATCTTTTCCTTAATATTTATGAACTAGATTAAGTAATATTTAATCCATAGGGGGTGAGGAAGATAAAATTAACACAGTTGTTTTTATATATTATGTATATTTATTAAAAATAGTTAACAACGATTTTAAACTGATTATTTGTAGATTGATCAAGATTAATTAATTGAGGCAACACAGTTTTGATGGAAAATTCAGATTCATCTGAAATCTCAAAATCAACACCAAAATGGGAGAAATATTAAACATTCGATTCAAACTGAATAGCGAATATTGTACAGTAATTAGACCTATTTGGACATACAAAGTTGAGATCTAGTGTTCCACTAAACTATTTAATCCATCTCGTATCCAACCCTTGCAATACAAAATTCTTCGAAAAATCAACTAGGCTCATTATTATGTCACATATAAACTTATTCATAAATAACTTAATGTTTCTTATGTAGCTGATTTAGTCCAAAACAGATTCATATCCTTTTATAGAACACTCCCTAACCATTCAGATCTACGTGGTATAAGCTTCCCATTCTATTCCCGACGACCCTTAGGCGACTGAAAAAAAAAAAAATGTCCTCTGGACTATCTCATATAGAAGTACTTTCACCGGGTTGTTGCTCCAAAATCAATTGGCATGTTATTATGAATGTTGTGATCACATCTACTAGATTTTTATTTAACAGTTATATATTTCAATAAGTATATAAAAAAAGAGCTGAATAGTCAATCAACAAATCATTAGTAAAAAGCTGTGACCATAAATCATAGTATACTTTAAGTAACTGAAATTAATAATTGATGTATTCACTAAACAGAAAGCTAAGAAGGAGGCGGAGGTTTCGAGACACAAAGGCCATTAATTTCAGTTATTGAAGGAGCCTGCGCCAACTGAAAGAGGCTGCCTCAGAGGCTCAATGGGTATCTCCCGCAAAGTTCGTCGAACCCAAACCTCCAGCAATAACAAACCTACTTAACTTCTTTTAATTTCTCCCATCAGGAGCGAAAGGACGGCCAGGCTATAAAATAAGGCAATAGACAGTTGAGGGACTTGATGGAGCAATAACCTTGTTCCTCCTCCTGATGGTATCGGTGGCCTCTGAAGGTAACTCCGCCAGGGATTCACTCGGCAATAAAGCAACTTCCTTCCAAAGATTAAGGCTTTAACAGCTGTTACGTCACCTATAAATGGAGTTTTATTATTCCGAGATGGCCATGTTGTGCAAGATCACTTAGGACTGAACACCTTTATCGAACGGTGCACTCCGTTCTTCCTCATCAAGCATTAACGACGCCCGATATCGAAGAGTAGAACTTTAAATATGTAGTAACTATTCCAGATCAAAGAACGAACGATTTCCGAACCAGAAGATTTTTGAAAAACTAATAAAATATAAATAAAAAAATTCATCAGGATTTTTATAGTAAAACGCAATAAAACAAGGACTAATAGATAGATGAATTAGAAGTAAAATCATGAGAGTAGGAGTATATGTATGTGTTTGTGAGTATGTATATATACAATAAATAGAAGGTTAAGCGAACCCATAGGTTCGATGCCGAGCCCACCAATAGTTGACCACACACTCCATCAAAACCCAAACCCCCAAGATCGGCCCTGACGCTATCCCCCTGGCCTACCCAACGGCTCAAATTTGATTCCCTTTTTCGGAATTCAGTCATTACTAAACCCAATGCCTTTACCTGCTCATTTAACCGTCGCGCTGCAATTACCTGAACTATATTTACCTTCTAAATTCTCGCGTTTCTTCATCATTTTTTCGGGCAAATATTCTACGCAGTACTTTATTTTCGTTTTACTTTAAGGCGTCGTTCCTCCCTTAACGTAAGTGGCCAAGTTCTGGCATCTGTAGAAAACTGTTGGTAGTATAATAATCTTATATATCCAAATTTTTAAATTTCTGTAGAGCAGCGCGAACTGAGTTGTTTTAGGACCGAGGAATAGCAAGCATTAAGCAAATTGAATTGTATTATATATATAAACAAACTAAATATATATAGTAGGTGTTTAGTAAACAAAGTTATCCCGCAGCTTCCGCGGACATTTTTGGCAGTTCCTCGGCCGGCAGTCCGCAGAATGCCAAGTAGTGACTTCATCCGCTTCTTAAGATACGCTACGTGTTCCTACACCAAAGGGTGTGTGGTTAACATGCTAGTTCTCCCTAGTTCCGGAGTCAAAACATGTCTAAAACTAATTAACATAAAAAAATTTAACAAAACCGACAGATTTCGGTGGTAGAATACGAATACAACCCAGATTGTATCGAGATAAATTTACATATTATTCTTTTGCTGGAGGGTACAATCGCATCAGGAGTCAAAATTATAGCTAATGCTCGGCTCCGGACACCAGCATGATGAAATCGCTTGTTCATCTCCGTGTAGAACAAAGACCAGGCCCGAAAAATAAATTTAATGAAGCCATCAAAGATCAGGGAAATATTAGCAAAATATTTATAAATATGAGTGCAATAAAATACAGGAACTATAATATATTGTAATCATAATTATTAAAAATAGCAAACTATTTATTGATATTTACGACTGTATACATTGTATACAACAAGTAAATTAAAGGTAAATGATTATAATGGCAAGTCAATAACATGTAAAAAAATACCCACTAGTAGTACTTCAATGAAAGTCCTACATCAGGTCACTTGGCCATCTTCTTTTCAGACGCCTCGAAGGATTATTAAGAATTGGGTGTGAAGCAAGTTGGGAGCCTAGTGCATTCGATAAGTTGGTTTGTGACACAATAAGGAGCGATGAGGATATAACGGAGGATTTTGGATTGTAAGTACTGGACAAGAGAGGAATTAGAGGGTATAGTGGAGCCCAACGCCGTATGTCCAAACGGGTCTAATTCTTGTCATGTAAATAAGGCTTTATAATTTATTTATTACGCTTGTCTAACAAATGTTAGAGAATTAGGAAACGGTTATCAGTTTCTTGACTTTAAGTCTGTTATCGTTTTTAAATTATTAAATTTAAAATGCAAAACTGGGAAAAGGTGAAATAAACCTTCTAAACAACAAGTATTAATATATAAAAAAAAAAAATAAATAAAAAAATTAAAGAAAATAAAATTTCTTGAGGACAGTCTTTTAAGAGATTCGAGAAATTTATTTATTTTTAAAACAAAACCAAAAATTGCATCACACAAAATGATTGTAAAAAATACAGGAACTATATATACTGCCCTGCCAAGGACAAAATAATTCATTCTAAAATTGTGAGATAATGACTTACTTGACTTATCGTTGGATCCCTTGTTAAATTTTCGATTCGATGTTACGTAGAAAAGCAGTAATTAGACTTCTTACTACTTTTTCACGGAGCATCGAATCGAAAATTTCAAAAGGAATCCAACGGTTAGTAAAATAAGTCTTTACTCACAATTTTTGAGTTACTGTTTTTACCCTGGACAAAGCAATATAATATAATTTAATTATAACTATATATATATATATATATATATATATATATATATATATATATATATATATATACACACACATACATATATACAAATTCAGTTCAGTTGAATGTCCAAGGATATACTTATTTTACTACAGGCCAGTTCTTAGAACAGCATTTGTCCAAATAGGACAGCTCATGTACTCATAATAATCGAGAGGTTCATATTGCCTAAAGATTGAATTATAGGGAGTTCAAATAAATTTCAACATTATTTATTTTCTCCGATGATAGCTTTAAAGGCAAAAAAAAAAAATAATCAAAGTTTACAAGAGCTGTTAAATGTTCTCAATAGATTTACATTTCTCAACCTTTTTTTTATTATTAATTACCCTGAAAAAAATGAGAGTATGTAGACCACCTGATGAGGAAAATCGACAAATTAAAAGGAATACTCAGGACAAAAAGGGCTTTGAGGACAACTGATGGAATAAGCAAACGGCGATGGTGTTGGATGATACACGCCCGAAGTGCCAACTCCCTCTCACTTCGGATAGGATCGGCTAGTCCTGATTCAGAATAATTTAGTATCCCAAACTGGATATTCCAAAAAAATTAAGCTATTTTATGAACTTACCAACAAAAGTAGATACAATTTTTAATAATACAAAAACTGAACCACTCTCTCCTATCTAAAAACAAGAACCTCTTTATTCCATAACATGTATAACGTAGTTTTAAAACTACTAGTAACTAAGATATGGTTTATTATCTTAAACATGGTTTTATGAAAATTATAGAAAGAAAAAACAGTTCGAGTCTGCTACGAGTAACATGTTCAATAAAGAAGGTGCTGTTATTTGAACCACTATTTTGGCCAGATTCATCCTCAACTGTTAATTTTTTTTTTTTTTTTTCAAACCATTAAAGGATCAGGTATTCATTTTATAGTGGAGGGTAAACCCAAGCGGGTTTACTGACCCTGAGGCGGCTGGCGGTAATAAATTTCCTGCCACAGCCAGTGTTGAACTCTACTCTCAGTTCGGTCAGCTGCTAATTCGATGAGTTACCTCATTTCTCTAATAAAAAATTAAATTATCAAACGAAAAACCAATGAAATATAAAAGTATTATATAATGAAATGAAATGCCTGGAATTTTAGGAAGGCACAAATCAGAACAGAATCTTTTTTTTTAACCGTCAATTATTTTCTTCAGAAATCTCCCGAAATTGCTCCCGCCAGACGGACATTTATAAGGCGGTAGAATCGTGAGACAGATCGGAGGAGGACGAGCACGAGCTAATGAGAATTCTTCCCAGGCCTCTGCACTTTTTGCTAGCGACCTCCCGTCGTCGAGATCTGGGCCGAAAACACGTGTTAGGAGGGACGGGTGGGTTGCATAGGTTATAGAGTAAATATTATCTCCTATCGACAATTATAGCTTGGGCAATTTGGCGAAATGCTCAATGAATAAATTGCATTTATTTATTTATTGTTAATATTAAAAATTGGTATATTTATTGATCCCGAAGGCAAACAACTACTAACGTTCTTCTAACTAGAAGATTAGACTTTAGTAATATATAAATAACTATAATTTGTTTTCTGATAAAGCATAAATTGATTTTTTTTTTGTTAACAAAATTTTAATAATAAGATTTTATAAATTTCACCTGTATGTAATGGAATCTTTCATCGTAATTTTAACCGATTTCCAGCAACTTCATTAACTTGAAAATTTGCACACGTTTCAAGGACCAATGGCAATACAATAATTGTATTCTTCATTCTAATGTTCTTACTTAGTATAGTTAAATTACCCCCAAAATTGGGGTCTGCCTTGCAAAAGGTGGAGTAGTGAGAATAAAATATTAAAAATGAAACTAAAAGTGATAAGGGGAAAATTTTGGGAGGTAAAAAAACCCAAACTCTTAGAACTTTTATTCAGATTTTGGAAAAAAAATACATAGAAAAATGCTTTCAATCGAAAAATGTTATATTAAAAAAATTAAAGATTATTCAATTTTGCGTCTAAAGCCATCAAACTGAATTTGATTTAGGCGTTTAGCCAAAATCGATTGTAAAACATTGAAGAATTTTCACAAAAAGTTAATCAGTCATGTTTAAGAGTCTGTCACGAAGAAATGGCTAATAAAAAAAAAAATAAAAAAAAAAAAAAAAAAAAAAAAAAAAAAAAAAAAAAAAAAAAAAAAAAGCTAAATTAAAAGTTTTAGATCATTACATTTTTGTGCAAAAGGATATTTAGAGTAAAAATTTGCCCACTCCTACTCTGAGATATGTCAAAAAACAAAAATTGTTTGTTGATTTTGGATAAATTGTGTTAGAATTGCAAACAAATTACGCATAGTCCTGGGAAATTAGCTTTGAACCTTGAACTGTAAAAAGTAAAAGATCTGACTGCTGCAAATTGTTCATTAAATTTAGCTTTTACAGAAACTTATTCAAAACAGAAACTTATATATAATTTCTTTAGTAAGTGGCTGTTAGGAGTTTGTTACCATAGTTAGCTATAACTATTTTTTATTTAATTTAGAAGCCAGCAGACTATAGTCTTTGTAAAAATATAATATTTTTACTAATATTCAACCCTCTTATTTATTTTTTCATTGTTCGGTTTTCCTCTAATGCTGTCATTAAAATATTAAAATGACACACGCAACGTCTGTATTGTATTTAATCACCAACATAAATATAATAAAATGTAATATATTAAACTAAGTTTCTCTTACTTATTTTTTCAGGCATTCTGATGATAAAAAAAAAAAAATCGAGACTTGTAACTAACCTGTAACAAAAAAAAAAAAAGATACAGGTCATTAGAGTTATACGAACATACTACTATTTATAAATTAATTACTTATAAACAAACACCAGGCATTAATAGTTAATGCTTGATTATTATAATAGTTATTGCCTAGCATTAAAATTAATGCCGAGTTAATTATTAATCAAGTTAATAATTAGATAGTAAAACTGTTTTTAACTGACAAATATTACTATCTGTTAAAACTAAGCCAATAAAAAATTCGCTCAAACTGTATTCAAAACTGTTTAGATATATTAATTTAAAAATAAAAATAAAATATAAATTTGGAATAAAATTATAACCAGTTTATTTACAATCTGTATACTTAAAATATATTAATTATTATGGAAAAAATTAGTGACTATCAAACGAATGGCTGTGAATAAAACTGAGCTTTTTGATTCAATATACTTTAGCAACGAATTTAGGTATTGATACTTAGGGTTTTTATATTTAAAGTTTTTAAATTCTTTTATCTTTCTGGACAACCTCTATATCAAATCTAACCCACTAGGTTCCCAATTTGTTTTCTATTCAGTCTTCTGTAGCACTCTAAGGCGTGTCGTGAAACAACACTACACGTAGAAGACATTTAAACGTAGAGTTGTGTATTGGAATCTTACAATAGAGTAGCTTCATTAGGTATTGACAACCAAGTTATTAAATCCATTATATTTATATTTACTAGTTAAATACAATTATTTTATAAAACCTTGTATATATGCTTATAGATTTGAAAAAACAGGGTTAGAGGGAGTGAGTTGGAAGGCGGTGTCTGATCAACGGTTGGTGACGTCGGCTTCGAAACTTCGGGTGCGCTAAGCCTTTTATTCATTTATAATTTCCTACCTACCTTGATTAACAATGGGCACATACTAGCGATACCAATACTGTAGTTATCGAATTGTTTTCTTGAATTATCTTGTACTATCATAAAACTGAAATATACTAAAAACTAGGAATTATAATAATAGAAATGAGGACAATCCGCCAGTAGTAAAGACTACTCAACTGAGAAAGGTACAGATCAATTACTCCTGATGAAACTAAAATGGTTTTTATAATTCTAATTACTTGTGCTCTATTTATTAAAATTTCTCATTCAAGTCTTTTGATGAAAACTATTCGACAGGTGAGAGTTGAGTCGAATCTCAAATATATATATACGTAGGACAAACATGGAATCACTTATTGAAAAGTGTAAAAGCTGGAGAAGTGGGAAAATCAAATATGCTTATTTCTTTGGACATGTTTTCTTGTTACCACAAAATAAAAACTAAAGGTTGATAAGATGGCCAGGGATTGCCATTGATAAATTATGTGGGGATTCATAAATTATACATCCAAGTGTATACACAGATTGCCAACGTTTGGACCTGCTTTACTGGTCTTCTTAAGGGCTAAGAATAATAACAAACAACTGGATGTGACCAAAATTATACAAAATAAATAAAGTAAATTAATTTATCAAATAGGCGAAAGAGTTACTAACATAATTAAACGAATATCTGAAGTGTTTATACAGAATTGAATATGAAATAGTATCTACTTGAATGAAACAATACGTAATTGAATTATATTTGGTTGAATGATACATATTTTAATTGCAATAGCTGTTAAAAAGTAATGTACTTGCACCTCAGATATTTTTCAACCATGTAATTAACTCTTTCGATATCCTTTGTTAATTAGTTTACTTTTGTTATTTTGTAGCGTTTTGTTTACATCCAGTTTTTTGTTATAGTTGGCCCTGAATTAGACCTTCAATGCAGATCGAAACGTTGTCGCTCCGAATATAAAGCTTTTTTTAATCAGGTAATTTATTAATTAATTATACTGACAGCATCCTTGACCATCTCAACCATATTATTTTAATAAAAAGTGCCATCCATATTAAGTATCGCCTTCTTTGAGACAGATTGTAATACTTTCTCATTAAAAGATGAATTAAATAAAATACATTTAAAAAAGAACAACGCAGAAGTATGAAATATTCATAAAGAAAAACTCTATACATGCAATCAATAAACGTAAAAACCTCAAAAATTCTCACTCAAGGTGCTAAGTATGGGAGGAATCGTTCATGGAACCTTCGAGATCATTCATGACAGTAATTGGAACCAGTTTGTTAGAACTGCGTCAAGTTCTCGCTTCTGAGATAAACTGTCGAGAGAAAAAGTGGATACCTTAATCATCCAAGGAGGAAATGAATAGCTAGCATGTGCTCTGGCGCCCTCATTTGTGAAACAAAAAAGAAAAAACTACCATTTGAGCATAGGATCAGAGATAATTGGGGCTTCTTACGTCAGTGTGAATGATTTTTTAACACTGTGGTAATTTACAGAAGAAAAAAATCAAAACTGATTATTTATTTTGTTATAAGAAATTTAAAGTTATTAAAAAGTAAAACAGAAAATAGATTTAAAATATTTTTTCGTTAAATAATTTAAATGAATTTTACAAAGGGATTCGATGGCTGAGCGACATGGGGCGGATTATATTTATTTCGTGACGGATCTACGAAAAGAATCTTAGCTTTTCATGACCATGGCTAGAATAGGTTGGTAGCCGGTAGGATGACCTGTCCTTTCTGCCCTAGTAGGAGAACATTAACACGTTAAGCCCCAATAAAAATAATTATAAAAATGAATTTTATAAATCAAAATTATAAAAGATTGTGAGATGAAATAAAACATTTAACTACCTAATTCTAAAAATATTTTATTGTCCATTGATATCTTCTAAAAACTGTTTAGAATAAATACAATATGTAAATATGATGGATAACAACAACAATAACTTGTAACCAACTAACCAAGGGCAGCACTTCAATAAAAATAATTGAATTAAAAACAAACATATCATTCAAATAATTTTATAGATCTCGCAATCCCGCTCAGATTTGAAAATAATTATGAAATTATAGGCAGATAAACGTAACACGTTTATGGCATACAGTTACTCACATAATTAAATGATTTATTTATCCTCCATATTTTTTTAACATTAAAAGTAAGATAAATGAAGGCAATCTCACAGCGAAATGATGCATGTAAATAATTATGTGTACGTGAGAGTATTAATATACACTCACAAACATATAATTATGTAATTACAACTAGCTATACACATTACAATGAACAAATAAATGACATGGGATCTAACTACTAAGACCTTGAAGTAGAACAAGATAGATATAATATCGACGTTATTATACTTGCAATTTTACAAATAATACGTTCTAATTTGGAAGTGAATTTCTCATATTGTAGAGCAATTAGTTTCTCACGGAACGGTAATGCCACTAAACGTCTAGAAATGTTTTTTCAGATGCTGCTACTTGTGGACTTCATTACAACATGTTCCGTTCACAAAAGGGCAAGATTTGGGAAAATTCCTTAGTGACCCATTGACGGACAAGTTTTTGTAGTCCACATCACACGTGTTAGTTGTCCTTCCGAGAACCCCACGTGTCATGTCAGTGCTTTCTTGATACCGAACCCAATATCTAGGGGTTTCAGTTCCGCCTCATCCGGTTCTTATGAACAAAGCATTGGTGGGTCAAAGGTTTTTGTTTCTCACTCAAATATTTTCACTTATGTAAACGATATATTATAAAGGTTAAATGGTATATAAAAATCAATTTCTACTAATATATTAAACATAAATTTCCCAAAAATGGTATTTGAATCTGATGCTGGTTTAAACCTATATGTAACATAAAAATTGCAATATTTCTTCATAACTGAAGAAATTATGCATGTGAAATTATGAAATTATGCATGTACACAAATTGAATTTTAAATATAATCAATTAAATATAGCTTCAATTTAATAAATAAAACACGATAGCTTAATTGCAGCTAAATAAATAAATAAAAAATAATTACAAGGCGAATTAACTGAAATATATTAAAGGGAAAAAAAAAAAACAATTAACATAGTTTATTTTTTTCTATATTGATCACGTAATACTGCTAGAACGCAGTGATTATACAGTAGGTACCAAAATTTTCGATTTGACAGTAAATTACTATTACAAAAAATATGAGAGCCAAACAAGAAAATAAAAAATTAAATTAAACAACAATAAAAAATTAAGAAATACATTACTAAACACAGAGTAGCAATTAGGTATAATCTACAACATATCTATCACCCCAGTGAATTAGTGGTTGTCAAATTCCCTTACTTTTGAGAGCACGACTTTGAAAATTGGACCAGGTTTCGAGAATCAAACTTATGGTGTTTCTGATTTTCTGAAACTTTTTTTTAATAACAATTTGTTGAAATTTACAACTGTACAATATTTATACATCAAGTAAATTTGAGTGGTTATGGAGCTTACTAGAAAGGATTGATATCTGGTTTGGGCTAAATCTGCAACATATGGAACATTAAGATCTTTATGGATAAGTTTATTGGTGACAAAGTAAGGTGCATTGAGGATTTTGGATTGTAAGGATTGGATACGAGATGAATTGGATGGTTTAGTCGAGCCCCAAAGCTCAACTCCGTACATCCAGATAGGTCTAATCACAGTCATGTATATTAGTCTTTAGTAATTAATTGGAAGCTTAGCACGTTTGTCTAATAAATGTTGAAGTAGTCTGTAACGACAGGCAGCTTCTTGTCGTTTTAGTATTTTCTGAAACTTTATCGTATTTTCAAAGCCGAGCCCTGAAAAATGGAAGGCTTTGACAAAACCACTTATTCACTTGGATAATAAATATAATATACGTAGTTAATTAAAATTAAGAGAATGTATAAAAATATAGTCCATTTCACGAATTCTTATTTAAGGAGATACATATTTTAAAGACTCGTGGTGCATTCTAGATGGGAAGATGCACTGACCTTTCTGAGGATTAACATATAATGCAATGGAAAATAATCTTTATTTTCAGAAATTTCTTCTAGTAATAATTTTAAAAAATGTATAGTAAAATAACACTAAAGTCTGGCTATATTAACTAACGATGTGGTTGAAATCGTATCTTATTTAATTATTTCTCCTACATCTAATATCGTCGCTTAAACAACTACATGCCGTAAGTCATTTTCACCAACTTTACAGGAGTCACATAAAACTGATTCACTATTATTGTTATTAATATTACCATCAAAATGAAGCATAAATACGGGGTTAGAGAGCTTCCATTCCGCCGGTGTATCACATGGAAAACAGCTTAGTTGTAGTACAACGGATTCCATACATGTTGACAAAACTGGCTATAGCAGAGTTGTCTTCAGTTTTTTTTTTGTCTTTTTTAAAATCTAGTCTCGGAGATGGATCCATATCGAAATTTTATGTGAAGGATGGATATTTATGAATTTTAGGCTACTTAAACGTCGATAAGCATCTTCAACAAACCGATGTTCGGCTTAAAAATGTAAGTTTTGATTTTTTAATGGAGTTTTTCTAAATAAGGAAAAAAAGAGTGTACATCTAGTACACAAAAAATTAACCTAATATTAAATATGAAAAATATAGTTTTTAATCATTAGAGAGATGAATCAGTTATATAGTTAAATATCACAACACTATTTTCAGTTTATCAGTCTAATGAAAATTCAAATCCACAATATTTCACAATTACCCAGTGTAGAAAGGATACTATCGACTATAAATCTGTCATCCCAGTGAATAAGTGGTTAATTCGAATTTTTATAAAAATGTTGATGGTTAATTCTGAAAAAAGTATTTGAGTAAGATGTTCACTTTAAAAAACGATGTTTTAAGATGAATATCTTACTTGGTTCATTAAGACTTAACCACTTATTCACCGGAATGACAGAAATATGAAGTATAAAATTTCCTGAACTAAAATGAAATTAAGGGTATGACACTTTTATAGTAAGCATACATATACTAATTCTTAATATATATTTACAATGACGAAAGTGGTAATACAGTCATCATTAATTTTAGAGCACAACACCTCTTTGAAAATATTGTTTCAGTCTCAAATACTTGAAACAGCTCTTGGAATTATGTTATCTAAACTGAAAGTTGTTACCGCTCCCGCTAAGATTTTAAAATTAGTATTCTAGGATTGTATCATAAATTATTTCGTGCATAGATACAGTTCTGGATTAAAGATACAGAATACGAAGGAGATTCCATTTTTTTCCCTCCACATAATTAACTATAAAAAGTCACGAATGCTCCTTAATGCTGTATAACTACGTTTTCTAGAAGAAATAAATTCTGAACTTCAGCAAAAGAATTAAATGTTTTTTCCTTGGTAAAAGGATCTACTACTAAAAAAAAAAAAAAAAAAAAAAAAAAAAGAATATATTGTACAACAGTGGACTGCTTTTCCTGTTAAACAGGATCCGCTACGGAAGGCTTATTCTGTAATAGCTCTAGGATAACTAATTACAAAACACTCATATACATGACAGCAACTAGTCATATTTAGGATCTGAACTTTGAGGTTTCACTAAACCCTTTCCTAACCAATTCTTCTACTATTGAATCTCTACAATTAAAAATCCTCAATGCTCCTTACTTTCAGCTAAAACCAAACTGGTTCATAAAGATCTGAATGTTCCATATGTTGCTGATTAAACCCAAACCAGACATTCATCTTTCCATCATATGCTCCATACACACTCGAATCCGCTAGTCTCCAAACTTGCTTGATTCCGATTAAACCTCATAGTTCTAATCTATATATGACGTTCTAATAAAGAATTTTTATTGAAATGCTACTAATAATTGGATAACAAGTTATTGTAATTATTTTTCCTCTAGTTTACTAAATACATTCTTATAATTTATACATTTCTAAACATTAATAAATAAATGTTTAAAAATATACAGCAATTGACAAAGCAATTATTTTTTTTTTTCTTTGAAATGGGAATCAAATAATATTCACTTGTTTTTATATTTGCTTATAGTTTTTACTACTAATAGCCTAATCTCTCTATATATAAACTATAATTATTGTAAACTATAATTATAATGTAAAAGATATTGTTTCCACTTTTCCTCTTTTTTTAAATGATACGAAAAAGAATTATTGTTATTAATACAATGAGTCAATTCTTTAAATAAAAAATAAATGTAGAAAAAGATAACTATAAACATAAAAGTTTGGGAAAAGATTTAATAATTCATTAACCACAAAAAAAAAAAAAAAAAAAAAAAAAAAAAAAAAAAAAAAAAAAAAAAAAAAAAAAAAAAAAAAAAAAAAAAAAACTTTCCAAACAATTAAATCCTTTATAGTCACATTATTCATACTTTCTATTCAAATTATTTTTTTATTATTTACATTGGTTTTTCTCTTAACATTCAGATAGATTTTTGTTTTATTACAATAATAAAACGTTCAACCTTTTATTTGTTTGCGGTATTTATACAAAACCTGAAAGCTTGGAAAGATTTCTAAAGTGAAATACATAATTGAAAACTAGAACTGAGCGGGGCTGGATGGATGAGAGATAACACTCTTTGAAAAAAAAGTGGGTTAGCCCAACAATTATGACAAACAAAACATTCGAGGTTTGAAACCTGGTGGAATCAATAAAAAAATAGAATTTGTAAATGTTTTATTGCATGAACATGAATCTCTGTCCGACCCAAGCTACCGACAGTATCTATTTTCTTACCATGAGATAGGGTCATACATGAAGATACAAGTCAAAGAAATCAATCAATTATATCATTAACTAAACTGAATAACGGTCCTCTGATTACAGAGGCCGAAGCATGTTCCTTAAGACAATAGTTACTTTAAGGGCAGTCATTATCTTAAAGGGCTATAATTAAAGCCATATCTAACCCATCATTAAGGCATTCCCATTAGATTTGATGTTTTAATCTAGCCTAGGAGAAGCGGTGAGGGAGGTGAGTGCAACTACGGCATTATTTTGGACAAAACCAAACTTTTTGAAAAAGTAACATTTCAATGCGATTAGTGAATTAAGTTGTACATTACAGAAAACCTTAGTGCAGATGGAATTTAGCACAGCATAGAGATATCATTGTACCCAAAACGTAAAGTTCAAACGTTTGGAAAGAATAAAGAATATATTTAGGGTGTCGTGGAGGAAGTGAGAACTCAGGCTTTAAACCGAAAAAAATCTTCCCTTTTTTAAAAATATTTCAAGTTTTCCGCAGTATGAAAATTATCATTCTACTGTAATATTTAAGTTTTATACACAAGAAAATATTGTAAAAAATGTTTAAAGCTACCAAACTATTTTATTTCGCTTTCACTTGTCCCATCCGAATGTTAAGTCTGGATAAGTGAAAACAGCCTGGTTGATAGATTAGTAGAACTTGCATTAGTATAAACTTTGTAGAACTTTGATAGTTGTTAGAGTAGTAGAACTTAAATTGAAGTGCTACTAATGGTAAGTTCTTCACAAGTTGTTGACATGTCATTGTAATCATGTCACTGCACATTTACTTATTGCATATACTGTATACCATTGTAAATGTCAATAAAGGGTTAAAAAAATAAAAGAAAGATTCAAAGTGGAACTATGATTTTTCGGTGTAAAACCTTGCTGAAAGGCTTAGTAAATAAATCCTATGTGAATTAAAAAAAAGAAAGAAAAAAAAAACAAAAACTTTTTTCCACTCCTATTTTGTTAAAGAAGACACTTAATTTCTGAAATATCTTTTAAATTCTTAACATTAAATATTTGAAAAGTCTAAATATTACTTCTTTTAGAAAATTTGGACTAAAAAAACCTAATCTTCATGAAATTCTATCTATGATTAAACGCTAAATACTAAGAGTGTTTAGACCCATATAATAAATAGTGTAGGAAGACGTAGGAAGAATAAGAAGGAGGCGGAATTTTGATCATTTCAGCGAAAGCTGGTCGATAGTGGTGTTTAAAACGTAATATCTGGCGTTCAATATCCAATGAAGCTTCCTCTAAAAACGATACGAAAAAAATAAAAGTGTACAGACGAAGATTGCTGTGCGCTGAATGAATGACGAGTGAATCACGTTAGGCGTTCAAATTTGGAGAGTTACAGCTGTATAGATAACAGTTCGTAGGTATTGAAGCATTATGAATCGTACTGGTAAGAACGAAGAAGTAAAAAAATAATTATAAATTAAAGATGTTTGATAATATACTAATAACGAAAGTGATTAAGGAGTCCTGGTTCATTTAAAAAAGAAAATATTGGGGATGCAGGATAAAAAATATTCATCAGCCGTAAAAAATGTTTAAATCCTGGCAGAATTGAAACTGTGGCTTTGGTACCACTGAAGGAAGTATCCTGAAACTAGTAAGTTTTAGATTTGCCAGAATTTAACAATTTTTTGATGACTGAAAGATATATAATACCAATAATACCGGATTAAGTCTATACTATAATTAAAACCGAAATTTGAACAAGCGCCCTGGGATCCATATAAAAACTGTTGACTTGCATACTTACCAACTCGTCAGTATCCTGACAGTTGCCACTTTTCTGTAAGCCCATTTTTAAATGATATTTTTTTAATTAAATATTAAAAATATTTAATGTGAAGCTAGGCCGATAGTATGTTTCTATATAAAAATAAAATTCGATAACTATAGCTAAATTGAGTAAATGACATTTCTGGTTTAATTTTGATGCTAAAGTTGAGATTAAGATACTTAGTGATTTTTTGATGATAAATACTAATGTAGAATGGCATTCATAAGGTTGACATAGCTGTTGCAAACTACATATGCGAATTATCTCTTTACATTTAAGAAGTGCGTTTAACGAGCCATTACCTAGTAAGGATCGAAAGGGGGCACTGAGGATTGCCTGGAGTCGATCAAGCAGAGAACCGACAGTTCACAGGAGCTCAAGGCTGGAGCCATTGTCCTGGAAGCAACTGTGTCAAATTACAGTGGCCCCGGCGCCGGCACGAACTGGAGAAAAAACATCTCTCTAACAGGTCCTAGGGCATCCGATCCGCAGCTGGTAAGGCACCGGTCCACGGTGGCAGTCTAGTTCTGTCAGGGCTTCGAGGTTCGGCAATTAGGTATCATTAATATCTTCATCATACACACCAATATAGCTAGCCATTCATTCCCAACACCCATCATTAAACGTGAAGAATACCTAAGAAAACAAACGTAAACATGTTGAACGTGACCGGAGGAATATCAAGAACACTTTCAATCAATTTTTATTCTGATCTAAACCAGCGCCGAAATAAAGTCATAATAACTGGTGTGTTTGAAGACTGTATGAATATATGTTGTAAGTTAGTCAAAAATCATTCAAAGGGATTAATAAATAAGAAATGTTGAAATTAACAAAACATTATTTTTAATATTGCAACGTTTCGGTTATACGTTTAATAGCCATCTTCAGGGCTAAAAACGATAAAATGTCAAATAAAGAATAAGGGGGAAAAAAAAGATGAATTAAATTGAAAAGATACCATGAGTAAAGAGGAAACAAAAGAAACGGTCAAAACTAAATAAAATGCCAGTTGATCACTCTATATAGTTTATCTATCTTTTTCATTGCTCTATGTCAATTCAATTTGTATTATTCTTATCTGGACAAATGTTATCATTTTTAGATCATTTGCTTAATTTTATTATATTATATTTTCATATTGTTTATAAACTGTGTTTCCTACTTAACCTACATTTCTTTTTACTGTTGAGGCTTTTATTTATTTCTCCTTAATTGATAATTTCTACTTTACTTAATTTAATTTTTTTTTCTCCTGAATTCTGTATTTGTTTATTTTTTAATTCCTTTGACTGATCCCACTTAATAACCTACAAGTTAAAGGCAACATAGTCATAAAAAAAAATCGTCAAATAGCAAATATAACATGTATTGGACATTATAATACCGAGACGAATCATTTATATTATTACGTAAAATTGTTTTATATAGTATAAAACCATTACTGAATAAAATTAACGAAGGTAATAAATAGGAAAGCAAGGGAAAAAAGTATTAAAAAAAAGAGTTACAAGTTTTACAATGTCACCTAAAAATATGAATTATTCTTGGCTTCAATTAACATTTACTTTTATAAATATTTCCATTTTTTACAATATTTCTTTCAACATTTATTTAATCAATAAATTATTCTTATAACTTTGTTTATTGTTTTATAGCCCTAAAGAAGGCCTTTAAAGCAGGTTACAACGGTTGCATACATTAAACCATTTATAATTACTTTTTTTTTTTTTTTTTTTTAAATACACCCTCAACTAAAAATTATAGGTATAAATTGTACTTATTTTTTATCAACATTTATGAATGTGCCTTAGTAAAGTCTTTTCTGCCAAGTTTTAAGCACATTGAGAATTAATGGCAGTTCTAGCCTGCATGGAAAAATAATCAAAATATCGTCATAAATCATTTTTCCCAACTATACAGGAGACAGATAAAAACCTGTACCACTACAACCCATGAAGGTTCTCGGGTTCAGTACTTAATAATAAAGTTCTCTATTTTTCTGGGACCTTAAGACCCTTAGGAATAAAAAAAAATATATATACTCAACGCCCTTCAGAGCCTTAAAATGAAATAATATTTTTAAAAATAAAATAACTAATAATAATACAATACACATATATATTGATAAAAGTAGCAGAAAATTTAAGTTCATTTTGTACAAAAACAATAAAATTTCATGAATATAAACTGTTCATATTTATACAACTCAAAAAGTGGCTATTGGCAGATTTCGTGGATCCAACTTAGGTAAGGATGTACTGTTTCCAGCCCAACGGTTGTGAATTAGGTCCGAAATCACAACTATTATCATCCTAAGAAAGCGAAATAGCGGGCTGTTGCTTAACTTTATATGAGAAAAAAAGAGGAACTTAGAGGAAAAAAAATTAAGAAATTGAGAAGGAGTATCTTCATTTTGCCAGTTTATCACATGGAAAACGGCTTAGTAGTAGCATGATGGCAAAACTGGCTGCAGCAGTGTTGCTTTTTTTTTTTTTTTTTTTTTTTTTTTTTTTTTTTTTTTTTTTTTTTTTTTTTTTTTTTTTTTTTTTTTTTTTTTTTTTTTTTTTTTCCCCTTTCAAAATTGACCTCGGAAACGAAGTCAGCGCGAAATATTATGTAAAGGATGAGGTCTGACTAATTTTGACCAAAAAGTGATCTACAGTTTGCTGAGGCGTCGATATATCCTTTATTTCCATGATAGGTCATCTTAAAATGGAATGAATTAGTCCTATGTTAAACGAGGAACATTAAATATGAAGGTTGTTCAATTAAATTTCTAATACACCGTTACAGTAAGCTTATGAATACAAGCCATAGTTCAACACATGTGATGAAACAGGTTTCACGTTTCAGGAGATCGATCTTCAAAAATTAAGAAATAACCTTTAACGGGATCAGATAGCTGGAAGAAAGAGGCAAGGAAGAAGCTGATGACTCAATTACCGGAGGCCTATCAGGAAAGAGCGGACAGAGTGGAGCAATAGTAGCCTCGGGCCCTCAAGAAGAGAATAAGTCACTGGCTGGGGCGGGCGGCTTCCTCCGATCACGTCCAGATCGTGATGGGCTGGCGGCCTTAGGACGAGCTGGTCAGAGGTCGATGGGGGAGGCCTGTGGTTTGGGGCAGCTTATCTGAGTCGATAGCCAACTGGGCTCAGCTTCTGCCTGCATAATATCATAGGAGCATCACAGTCATCGAAATCTCGAGGTTAGCATTAGTTGACTCGTAAAGATTGACAAAGATAAGGAAATAGAAAATAATCCCATTTTAAGGGCAAAACAGAGTTCGTATATAGGACTGTTCTATTCGATGAATGTTATACGACAGTTTAACTCAGTAGAGTGATGTATAGTTACTGAAGTGACGAGAACGCATGCGCTTAATGAGATGGGAGAGAGGGGGTAGTTTTCTTATTGAGAGTTTTGAATAAGTCAACGATTGTGCTTAGTGAACAAAAAGGAAGTAACTGAAAGTATGGAAGAAGACAAGACACTGGAGTGTTTTCGGGTTCTCTTTCCCACTTTGTCTCCTCATCAAAAGTACGTTGAATAAAACAGTTTCGTTGTATGATTATATAAATAATTAGACATAGATACATAGACAAATACAATGAGGTTAGCCTTTAAAGTAGTTAATATCATTAGTAATTCAGGATTGTATTAATTAACAAAATTAGTAAAGTCGTCAAAAAACGTTTAATGATTCAAACGTTAAGCATATATAATTTATTGAGATTAATAATTAAAAATGTGTTAACTTTTTATTCACATATTGGTTATATAAGAATAATTATAAATTCGCTATCCTTTTTATTTATATATTCCAAAACATCTTAAGTTTCAGGAATATTACAATAGCACCTGTACATAAGTAAAAATAATAAATATCTTGAAAAAGTTTTAATAAATTTATTTTAAGGTCTCACATAATTTGAAGGTTATACCACCGCGTACAGTTCCAATAAATAAGGTATCGATGGCCGAGTGGGTTGGGGCGAAGGTCTGAGCGTGTTCGATATTGTAAGTCGTGGTTCGAATCCCACCAGGGCGGATTAAAATTTATTTCGTGGCGGACCCACGTAATCAAACTTGACCTTCCCACCATGTCTAGAATAGTTTAGTAACCAATAGGATAACCCGTCGTTCCTGCCCTAGTTGGAGTACATGAGGACCTTAAACAAACAAGCACAATAAATAATAGCTGTTATAAAAACATTTTTCCCAATAAATGTCGTTCTTTTGATTGAAGGACCTCTGTACCTTTCGTTCATATAAAGTAATTATTGATATATTGATAAAATATATATATTGATAAAAATTGAGATACGTAAAAAGTATACATGTGTACCAGTTGAGATGCGCACGATGGAACAGGAGGGTCAAAAAGATGGTAAGTAAACGAGAGTGGGGAGGCCGAGAGTGTTATTGAAGCACTTTTGAGTCAAAATTCATTTCGAAAACCACTAAGACAATGTATCCAAATAAACAAGCAAAGATATTAGATTACTATTAACTTTGAGAGAAGCAATGAACAGGTGAGGATATCACACCTTTTTAAGACTAAAACTTGGTTTAAGACTAACATATTTTAGTGAAGTGGTATGGTGGAGGTACATATCGTGGGATCACTACAAAATAAATATTAACCGACTCAGGTGGGATTCAAACCCACGACCTTCTGTGCCGGGAGCCCAGCTTAACTAGTCCATCGTACCCCTCTCGCCACATCAGAACAAAAAGTTGAACAAACCCCTCAATTGTGCGACTAACTTTGAAACAACCAATTCTATTTGAAACAGACATTAAATGCACTTCCAGAAAAATATAATTAGTTTATCGTTGTTGATTTTTTAACTATACTAACAAAGGATCATTAGAGCTTCATGGAACCATTACGCTACAACCTCACCAGAAGAATTGGCGTATGTAAATGGTTACTGATGAATTGTTTTAGGTTTATGAATAAAAAAAAAAAAATAGAATGAAACCGAATCCTGGCGGAAGGATACAAACATCCTGCAGATAGTGCTATCGACTTATCTCGAAAGACTTGAGGTCACATTTTACAACCGTCTTTAAAAAGAATGGAAGAAAAGATAAAAAAAAGGAAACACAAATTAAAAGAACACCAAAAAGAAGTAGAGCCGATAGTGCTATTTGTCTCAAACAATTGCAAAAATAATAACAAATATAGCCTACCATTGTTAAAGTCAAAGCATGAGTCGACTTGTGTACTTATTTTAGTGCTCATAAACATAGAGAGTAGGTAATTACACTTTCTACTACGGCACCTCTGAAAGAACACTTTCCAATTTTTTTTTTTAAGTTTTTTTTTTTTTTTGTCAATGTATTCAAATATATTTTCTTTCATATATTTCAAACTTATTATTCACAGGTGACGTTAAACTAAATAAACAAACAAATAACTTTTTCCAATACACATGCAAGCCGCCTGTATTACAAACTAAATTATTTTTAATATAGTAATAATTATAAAATTAATATATTAATTAGTATAAAAATGCCATGACAAACAATTTTTAAAAGAAATCATTACAATTACTTTATGTAATTTATTAATTTTATTTTTAATCAGAATTGAAAAAAAAAATTAAAAGAATTATTTTTTTTAACTTTTATTCATTTTATTGAAGTTCTGATGGAAATACAATATTTTTCCAACGCGTGAGCAGGCCACATATAACTATCTATGAGACAACCATGGATTTTCCAAAGTCCGCAAAGCTATAGTGATTACCCCTTTGTCTTATTCATGGTCAATGCGAGGCAAGGCGCGTCGTATTGAAAATTCAATCAATATACCAATAGGCCAATAATCTTCCCCTGAATATGTGGAAAATAAATGCCGCCTCGTATAAAGGACACACACACATACATAGATATATATATATATATATATATATATATATATATATATATATATATATATATATATATATATATATATATATATATAGAGAGAGAGAGGAGAGAGAGAGAGAGAGAGAGAGAGAGAGAGAGAGAGAGAGAGAGAGAGAGAGATTTTTTGTGAATAAGATTTAAAATTATAATTATTTCGGCTAATAAACATATTAGTTTAATGATTCTATAATCATAGTTTGGAAGATTTGGGAGATTAGTGAATGTGGATAAAACGTGGTAAGAGGATTTCAGAGAAGAAAAAATATGAAAAAAATTTAAAAGCAATAAAAAAGAAACACAAACAAGCTACCAGTCTTTCACAGGATTGTTAAATCCCTAAATGGACAAATATAATCTCACGCTAATTGAGTGAATAACATTAATCTCTAGCGGATAACAATTTAAATGATAATTCAAGAAGCTAATCTCCTAGAACGGCAGATCTGCCACAAGATACCATCAGCTCTGGCGGATCTAAGATTATTATGGTTAGCATTGAAACTGTATAATAAGGGAAATCTACTAGTAGAGGGCGCGTTTAAGGAAAAGTTCGATTACGTTAAATAAAATCATTTGCAATTACAAATATGATGGTTCCACAGTGAAGAAAGAACCTAAATTTCTCTGACTGTCTCAATATGGGTTGTTGTTGATATTAATATTAATTAAGAGATCCAGGCCATCAACGCTCAGTTTTCCAATAACACAAAAAAAAAAAAAAAAAAAAAATAAAATAAATAAATAAAATGAGAGAAAAATGAAGTTAACATAGATTTTAAGAACCCTACGATCAGGACTAAACAGATCCAGGCACAAAAATCAGCGCCAGTAGCCCATTTTTATTTATATTAAATATATTTTTTGCAATAGAAGGATCAATCAGGGAATGTGGATGTGAAAACAATATTTTAAGCCTTAATCAATCAGCACAATACACCAATTCTTACAATTTATTGAATGGCATTACAAGGTTTGTTCCTGGAACATCAAGATGTTCCCGTGTTCCCATCTTTACATCTTCTGTAGAGAATACTTTCTTGTAACATACCTCTTTTAAGTTATCAACAACCGTCACCCTCTCTTTATTTACCGTTTCCTACAATTCAGGCACTGAAAACAAACAAGATCCCATCTTTTCGATTTTTATACTCCATCCTTTCTTGCCCGCTCCTATACTCTCTGCAATTCTCTCCCTCACATTTGCAATGCCTCTTCCTCAGAAACATTCAAAATACTCCTCTTCCAAACTGGAGATCTCTGATTACATGGATGCTTCATAATGAATTTCATTCTAATATATCACATATAAAATATTAGCCTGAATTATAATTTTCTTAAAATAATGATTTCATTTGTATTGAAAAACTATTAATTATATATATCTGTATTTCCAGAACTTAACAGGAGAGCAAGTTGAATTGGTTTTATTTTTAAAAGATTTCATTTCCTGAACTGTTTATTGTATTTATATGCACGATATGAATCACTGAGGCTAGTCGGCTAAGGAAGGACGGGTTACCAACCTATATCACTCAGGCTAGAATAGGTTGGTAACCTGTAGGGTAACCCGTCCTTCCTGCCCTAATTGGAGTACATAAGGATGTTATGCTCTCCCCCCCTCCTCCAAAAAAAAAAAAATAAATAAATATAAAACATTTTTATGTAACTTGCCTTACAATTAATTGGTCTAGGAAATAGAATTCTATACCTCTGTATAAAGTGAAAAAAGGTGAATACTAATATATAATAATGTATTTTTGGTCAAAAATGGACATAGTGTTCTGTACCTCCGGGGTACTGATATATATTCTTTCATTATTATTATTTATTCTGTACCCATTCAGCAAACATTATTTATTTTTATCTTTTATTTTATACTATATAAGAAATTATTCGTTCTTTTAATTTTGTATACAATATTTGTTCCTATAATTAGTACTTTTCTTTCTTAGCTTTTTTATCTACTCCATTTCCAGCTGGGTTTTTTTTCTGCCACCTTATTATTTAAATTAGTATTTACTTTTATTAATCTTATTTTGAAAATCTCTAGACCAAATATATTACTGTTACGTAATGTTATTCTTAAGCGATATTCCCCCAGAATAAAGTTTTTTTATCTACTCTATTCTGTTCTATTCAATAACCCACAAGGAAGAGTTTAAATTCTTCCGAATGTATAATTATAATTTAAATTTTTTAATAATTATAATGTTTATGTCAATTTAAAGCCTATCTGCCTTATTTTAATAATTATCCAAGAGGCCACTACTGAAGATGTGTCTACTAATAAATAATACATACTCATACTTCAATTCCTCTCTCCTTTTTCGATATTTTCTCTTTGTTAGTTAAATATATTTTAAAAATTTCTGAAATATATTTTTAATCATACATATTTTTTCTTTTACATATATGTATATTTAACAAATCAATCATAAGAGAAATGAAATATTCCCAGTACAAATATATATATATATATAGATAGAACGACACCATTGTTAAAATGCAATGAAGACTCCTTCGTGAGATGGATGGACTTGGAAGTGATGCCTATGCATCCATGATTAGCCAACAATATGAATTATTTAATGGAGGCACCACCAAGACATTATTATTGGAGCTCCTGTCACTGTTAACATGGAGAAGAGGTGCATATGGCCACCATTTTGGTACGCGGGTTCGTGATAGGATTCTCTTAGGCCTATATCCTGCACAGTGATACATCATAAGGTTGTTGATCGGAAGATTTTTTAAGAGGCTGTTATATCTGAAATAAATTAAAAGAGGTATAAAGTATTAAGATGCTAGACGAATTGAGAGGATATGATAGATACAAAAAAAAAATATATATATATCAAAGGTAAAGACATATAATTAAGTCATGAACTCGCCATACACTGAAGAGGATCATGAAATATCTTCCCCAAAAGACTACTAGCCATACAAATAGATTATTCCCGATACATAATGTAAAAATTATGAAACAGGTTAATGAAATTCGAGACATCTTCATTGCTATAGAAATCTTAAAAAGCAATAGTCTCGTCATATTATGAATAAGGAAGAGAGCATTTGGACTGGAAATCTGCTGCAAAAGCAAAGGAATAAAACGGAGAGAAAATTCGCCCAAGGAATAATTAGTCTCAGGGCGTAAATGAAAGCATGACTAACAGATGAGTGCAGGAAGGAGATGGGCGAGGTAGGGAATTGACACCAACAGCTTGTATATATATTGTAGAGATATCTTCCTCAGACTTGTAGAAATCGTATACAAAAATAATTCAACCAACAATTAAGCTAAATTAGCATAGACGGAACAGATCAAGGTGTCGCATCCTACTTACCTCCAGCTAACTGATGTCGTTTGGCTTGCTGATCTCTTATCACCTCTTGAGTAGTCGTTATCAAAATACGACATTGGCTGCCATTATATTTATATTTAAACAATTAAATTTGTCATTATGATTTGTTTTAAAAACCGAAAGACATACTTGCGTCCTGTCCAATGTATTGGGTTGGTACAAAAATAATGCAGGTTTTTATAGGAGACAAAAAAGAAAATTATTTTAATTTCGTTTGGTTTATAATGTTGAGTGGTCAACATTAGCTTGTCACGCAATGTCCTGAGAAGTTTTCTTCGACCAAAGCCCTCAGATGCTCGTGGTCAATAACAGGTTCCTCGTCTCCGAGATCAAAATTGGCAAGACGATTTTTTTGGAACCATCGCTGCACTGTACATTCTTATACTTTCTTCACTCCAAACAATATTGATGTTACTACGCGCGGTTTGGACCGCACTTCGATCAAGTTTGAACTCGTAATAGTAACTTTAAAAATCTTGTTTTGACATGGTAAATTTCAGAGGTCCTTACTCATAAAAAATGTAACACAAACTAAACCAATCTTTGAGGAAAAACAACATTAACAGCCATTGTTTACTTGGCAAGACCTTGCTTAATAAATAAAATGAATATTCAAAATCTGAATTATTTTTGCATTAATAGTTCATGATAGTATAGGTTTGCATATTTGTGGCTAATCCATGCACTTCGGATACAGAGGTCGCTATTTTATTTTATTTTTTTTTTTAACTAAGGTAATTTTGCAAGTACATATCGACACCACACTAACAACTAAAAGAACAAGAAGTCAGTAGAAGAAGAAGACGAGATAAAGGCGAAGAGAAAATGGAAGTCGGAGGTATGCAGCAAGGCGAGTCAAAACAGCGTTTACGACCCCAACAAGGCCAGGTTCATGTACAGCTCGTAAAGCTAACTGCACACGGCACCTCAGTTATCCACCCCCGAGGTAATTGGAGAGTGCGGCGATCGTTTGAAGAGGAACCATTAAGATAGTCAACTTATTAATGGAAAATTTACAATTATTACGGCAGGAATCAGATATGTCTAAAAATTTACAAACCAGCGCTGAATAATTGCATTAGAAAATTTGGATGAGCGTTTGAAGAATTTGTTAGGTGGTTTAGATATTTTTATCCACTTAATAACCAATTATACGTTGAAAGTATCTAACCCAAACAATCCTCATACCTTAAATACAAACCAAATCTAGATTATATATAAATATATATTTATGTGCGGTTAAGTAGTAAATAAACATTTGAATCATAAGTGTAAAACTAGATTAGATCGAAGTTAACTTAGACACCTTTGTAATTTACTTAAATCGGTTGCTACAAAGAGAGCTTCAGTTCATTATTTTCATAAAATGAATCAGCACTGAAAATATCTGACTTCAGTCAATGAAAGAAGTCATTTCAAGTCTTTTCTGCATGTAAAGGTAGGTTCACCTTCAGAAAAATGTGTGTTTCGTGCTGACTAATTTAATCAACCATTAAATAGACTGATTCACTTGTGCCAAAGACACTTAATTTTTTTTTTTTTTTTTTTTTTTTTTTTTTTTTGTTCGAAGAAATTCAACGTTTGGATATGACACAAATCCACAACGTCTGGGGGTTTGTTCAGTTTTATTTTGCCTCGGACGGAACGATCTCGCATAGCTTCTTTTTAGTCACCTGATTTTGGGTCTGCCAAACGTAGCTGTTTCCTTCTTCACCATATCCAAAATACGTTGTTAAGTTTAAAATCTATCATTATCCATTTCGTATAATGTCTGTTTTTTTCTCGTGTTCAGGAATCTTTCAATACCGCTTTTGCTAGAATTTTTAAATTGCGTTACTTTAAATGCATGAAGTAAAAAGTACCTAAGATCACTAATTGAACGGATCACCTAAACAACGGTGCAACATAACCCATGTATGGTAAATTTTTCCGCTGAGCCTGAAAAGTGCTGAACATTGGGGGCTATTTCTTTTTTTAACTTAAAAAAATAGAGTAGTTGTTTTCACTTAATGCACAAGCCAATAAAAAATATGAAATGAATAGGGTAGTATTGAACAAACTATTTAGGGCTATAGAATGATCAAGAAAAAGAAAATTGCCATTTGTATTATTTTTTAAAAATAATTTATACGTTTGTGATTATGATGGAAGCAGTAGTTTATAGGGGGTTAACATCGTTAGGTACTCCAACTTAAGCAGGAGGTACGGACAAGCTACCCTATTATACCTATATTAGTCAGAGTTGGAAAGTCGAGGTTCATTCCGTGGGTGAGATTTGAAAGAAATTTCAACCCGTAGGTTGGTTGAAATTTGAACCCGCATTGCAGAATTTACGAAAATGTTATAGTGCTTGACATCCCAACTCCCTCAGCCATCGCTCTAATATATAACACCATATTTTAATAATTGACTTTTTTAAGGATCTCCGTACGGTGGAATCATTGAATGATAATTGCTCCTGGATCTGATCTTTGTCTGGACAAAACGTCGAGTAATCTATTATTTCTGAATAGAAATCGAAAAATAAATATTGAGAAAAAAATATTATAATTGCAGCTTTAAGAATTGTATTTAAAAAAGTCAAATTGTTAGATTTATTAAATTATAAAAACTATCTCAGTCTACTAAAAGTTATTTTATTATGCTATAGAATTAAACATAATATAAATAAAAAAATACTTTTGTAATTATCAACAGAATTATTCTTATAAATAATAAAAAACAAAGGATACAAAAATATAATTATACATTCAAGGTTTAATTAGGTAGGTGATAACTGATCTTAGAATGAAGTTAATTAAAGAATAGTAAAGCGTATATTAATATACTTTAGCCTATCAAGGTTAATACAGCAGTTAAGGTTAAAATTTATGAACTCAGTTCCGTTGGTTCTTCGTAGGAGTGTTGGAATGTCATTGTTGTTGAGAATAAGATATACAGCTTCTTCGTAAATCTCACTGAAGTATCCTTGTTACTACACTACAACTTTTTGAGGAACTCGAAATGTTAAGAAGTCGAAATAATTTATTTCACAGATCGCTATCAACGCTGTATAGAGCATAAGTGAAGGAACAGCTCTCCAATTTAATGTATACAGAAAAAATACTAGGAACGGATTCTTTTTTAACTAAGCAAACATTCACATTTCAAACAAGTTAGATCAATGTTTCATAAATTTTTGAATGATTCACGTACCAGGGCTAAGATTGTAAATCATGGATAATTTCTAAATATTTATCATTCTCGTATTGGGGAGCTGTTTTAAGAATGCTCGTTCTAGTAACTTGGTAAAAATAGTTTTTTTTTTCATGGCTATACGAATTATGACAAGAAAGTAATAAATATTCTTAGGCTTACGTTACTCCTATAGTGCCGCAATAAAAGAGGTATACTCTTTTATAAAAAACAACAAAACATGTATGTGTTATTATGTAAGTGCATCACAGTTAATTTTATTCCTGTAACCAATCTACAATATATCATCTCCGGTTGGTTTATCATTCAAGGTCCCATCTTGGACTATAAATATTTTTATACACTATGTATAAACATAAATTATAGATTATATTTTCAAACAGTTACTAATAAAGGTCTTTTTTACGTTAGTTAACCAAATAATTTTAGATTTCACGACTATTCGTACCAAACCTAACCAGTACAACCACAACCCTTATGTTAACATGGGTGTATCTTTTGGTCAGGGTCTATTGTTTTCCTGTGTAACGTGTTCAGCCTCAAAATGTGTTGTTTCTTTCAAACCCAAAAATATAACATTTTGACACGCTCTAGCTCTCTTGTTGCTCGGATCGAAAATTTGACAATAATTTCCTAATCAGAAACTTAACGGAGAATATTTTCTGTTATATAAAATTTTTCGCTACGACCTTCCGTTTAGGAGCTATATTGGTTTGAATTTAAAAATTAACGCCCTGCCTACATTTTTTATGGCTTTTTTCGACATGCTCTAACTCTGTTGGTGTTGCTTGGATCGAAAATTTGCCGACAGTTTTCTTTTCAGAATTAGTAGATATAAAATCAGTAGATTGCAGAACGACACATGATCGTCTATTGTTGAGGGAGATGTTAAGTTGTTGTTTTTTTCAATCCCTCGGCTATAAGTTGGTGATTTATCCACAACCTCAATCCTAGGTTAGTTAGAAGTTTTTATTTTTATTTCGAGTCGGACCCTTGGAGTAAATCTCTTCTTTTTTTACACTTCTACTGGAATTGGTAGGAAACCTGTTGGATTCATCCAGCCCTAGTTACACTTTAAGAAAAAATAAAATAAAAAAATACGGTTTATAGAAATTCCAGATAAATTGCCTTTCTCAAGCGTCTATATTTATATCATCAGTAATACTAACCGGTCTTAAAACTTAAAAATGAGGATAATCACCACTTATTGTACAAAGCAACCGACTCATAAAAATAGCTATTACACAAAAATGTTATCTAAACATATTCTTTAGTAAGAAATAATATTTGTTATATCTATTTAATGGTGGATTAATTAATAACCGTAATCCCACAATAATATCAGCAACTTTCTATTTTTCTATTAATGTTACAGTAATTGTAATTTATAATAATAAACAGTTATTTGAAATTAATTACCGAGAAAAATATAGTTTATTTCAATATATTTTTTGAATTTATATATTTTAAATAGTTTATTGAACTTTTTAGAAACAAATTATAGATTATATTCAATATCTATTAATTCTATTTTTTTTTTTTTTTATTATTATTTACAACTGAATAGTAGATATAAATCTAGTAAATGTGTGGAAAAATAATTAAAATAACTTGTACAGCAACCACTCATTAGTAGCACTTTAATAAAAGTCCTACATTAGGTCTCTTGGCCATTTTCTTTTCAGAGAATTGAGTGTGAAACAAGTTGGAAGACTTGTGGATTCGTTTGGGTATGGAGTTTACCATGAAATGATAGGTGTCTGGTTTGGGATAAATCTAAAACATGTGGAACGTTAAGATCTTTATGGATAAGTTTTTTTGTGATATAATGAGGAACATTGAGGATATAAGGAAGGATTTTGGATTGTGAGGATTGGATAAGAGAAGAATTGGTGGAGCCTCAAAGATCATCTCCGTATGTCCAAATTGGTCTAATTACTGTAATGTAAATAAGCTTTTTTAACTTATTGGGAGCATTGAACTCTTGTCTAAATAAATTTAAGTCTAAATAAATGTTGGATTAGTCGGAAAATATTTTTATATAAATAAATGAACATCAATAGCCATTCGGGAGAGAAAATGTACGAAGAAAAATGAACAAGCTAAACTAATGAAAATAACATTGACCATTTTATTTCGTGTTTGACCATTTGTGACAAATTGGCCCATTGTTATTATCTCGATGAAGACTGGACAGAGATACCAATTAGGATCCGACTCGATGCGTGGGCACACAGAGCAGGATGAAGTATTGCCTTAAATAAAAGATAAAAAACTAAAAACTAAAATAGAACAGTCTCTTGTTATTAGAATGTAAATATATATTATGTAATAACTGAGAACCTAATCAAAGTAGTAGACAAGATTTCGTTAAAAAAAAAATTAAAAAAAAAGTAACTAAAACAAAATGACATTCCTTTTCCTTTTTTTGATAGTTTTAACTTAATTAGGAAACAAGATAAAATCATTATAATCCTTCCTTTAATTATTTTATTTTAAAGAAAATGTAAATTAGTAAATAAGCATAAACATTTATTTCCGGTTTAAATCGTAAAAGAATAAGCCACCTATTTTCTAAAAATTGGAAATATTTTATTCAGCAATTGTTGAAAATTCTATACATGTAATATTATTTCGTTAAAAATGTTTTGAAATAACCATTTGGTCTTCATTAAAGAAATTTTAATTAAAATTCGAAAAGGATACTGAATACACTGAAGCCACTGTGGTAAAGGTACACATATAATATACTAAAGTACATATATTTACTTTCTTTTCACATTGTTTATTGCTGAAGAAAAAAATATATACATACACATATAAATGTACATCCATATATATATATATATATATATATATATATATATATATATATATATATATATATATATATATATATATATATATATATATATATATATATATATATATATATATATATATATATATATATATATATATATATATTATTATCATTATTATTATTTATATAGTTTTGTTTTGTTTTTTATAGTTCTTAGTGTTAATTCTTCTTCCATCAAGACTTTGTTATTTGTTATTGCCCACTACTGAACCCTGGGACATTTTTTAATCGTAATATTAAATATTCCTAGTACTGTTACTACTTTGATTATTTCAAAATTAACTTTTAAATATATCATAGAAATCGTAGAAGAGTATAACTACCGGTTTCTTTTAGTCTTTCAGAAACACTGATGCATGACTAAGTGTTTCCCCCAGAGGTTCGAAATTGGTATGGCTGTAAGTTTAATAATAATTTGAAGAAGAAAAAAAATGGTTTCCAAAAAAGTTTTTTTTAACATAGCCCTTTTATTAGTCCCGTGCCTTTCCGAAATATCTTGTATATATAATATAAATATACACATCACACACCCTTTACCAAATAAGAGACTTATTTTTGATAGAAGGCTGATATGGGACCCACATTTCAAGACGAAAGACCTTCAAACCTAACCCACAGAATGAAGTATTTTAGAACCGTTTGCACTTATTTGCTAAAAACCCATGTAATGTTAAGCTTGACCAATTTATGGATTTGACAAAAATATATTAAAGAGCTATGTTGAATGACTGGATAAATACATCGTATACAGATAAACAATAGTATGTGGAGTGGGATCAGGGAGGGCAAGCCAGGCCCCAGTAAAAAAAAAAAAAAAAAAAAAAAAAAAAAAAAAAAAAAAAAAAAAAAAAAAAAAAAAAAAAAAAAAAGGCCGTAATGTGTCAGCTATGGGTAGCGGAACATTTTATATAGGCAATGCTTGATAATAACAAAAATATTTTATTTTCCAACGTTTTGGCCATATTATTGATGGCCACCATCAGGGCAGATTAAGAAAATAACAAAATTAAATTATCATAATGACATTCTGTCATGATCATGTTAATTCAAAATTTTTTATTTTTTTTATTTTATCTGTTTTAGTTCATGAATTTCTATAATTATTAATTTATTGTACATTACAATTCATACATTTAATTTTATATATTGTATATTTAAATGCTATTTATTTATTTATTTTATACTTTATATTTTTATTTTATTTTTTACTGTTCATATTGAATGAATGGATTTTTTTTGTCCGGATTAGCCACAGATATTTAGTGAGGCAGCTTGTAATATTTATTTAATAGAACAAAATCCCTTATTACATTATAATTATTCTAATACAACTAAAATAAAATTATATAGTAAATAAAACCTACATTCAAACATATTTGAAGAGAGCAGTGAAACTATTTCTAAAGATGACATAAAGAAGTATAATAATACACATAATGGGAGGTGAAAGAGCGGCGGCGGTGAAAAGGCTCTAAGCAACTCCGCTTTTAGATTAAATAACTGCCACGGCTCGACCTACTCTTTTCCTTCTGAGGAAATGGCCGTTAAACCTCACAATAAATATTATATTACTCCCAGGGAATATGGAGTGCTTCTATTTCAGAACAGAATCGCTATTCCCTGTTCGAGGGGGTCGCTGAATGAACATCTAGGAGGGTTGTTAGGGTTGTAACTTTAGATAAAGTGCACTCCTTTTGGGATTATTATAATCAAGAAAAGAAAAAAAATAAATAAATTAACCTGACTGGGAAAAACTATAAATTATAGATATGTGTTGGGGAGGGGGCTTTTCTCTTTTGAAAAACAATCACAGCCCCAAGATAGCGCTGGTGAAAAAATTAAAATATATTATCAGTCGAACTATACACAATTATAAAATAGAGCAGGAAAAAAAGAAAGAATTTTTCCAATTTACTGTATTGAAAATTGGGGAATCTGAAATAAAAAAGATTTCTGAAAGAAAAAATCTTCATAGAACAGCAATGCTTGTAAAATAATTGTTTAAAAAAATTTTTTTTAAATAATATATACAAAAAAAAAAAAAAAAAAAAATTGTGATAAGAAAAGTAATATAAACTAGAAATTAAAAAAATCTCCTCTTTTTATTAGCAGAAATTGAAATTAATCAAAAAATAATTAAATGTAATCTTATAACTATGTAAATCATTAAATGAATTAAGAAAATAATTTGAATTTAACTATGACGAAATCTGGTTCAAGTTACGTACAAAAAAAATATGGTTTAAATATTTGGTAACCGTCTTCGCTGGTGGAGGTCTCATCAGCATTTGGTGGGATCTCAAAAAAGGCAGGGTGTAAGAAGATCGCGCAGAGGTGAGTGAAGATACCGTCCTGACGGTGAGTAAAGAAGGTGGCTGTACGTAAATAGCGCTTTTAACTTTCTTCCAGGGAAGTAAGGCTCAGACTGCACTTTGCTACTGTCTCTAACGACGCTCATATGTTTTCTTTTGTTTTTTAATACAGCTGTCATAGTTTAATTGGTAACTTTACCCCGTGTATAGATTATAAATAAAACAAATCATCGTTTTATTACGCCGACGTTTCAACCATAATATTGCCGGCTACCATCAGGGCCGATTAAAAAGAAGAGAAGTCACTTTCAAGAAGGAAACTTAGACTTAATTACAATATAGTATCTTAGTGTATTATATGACCGGTGATAGATACGAACAATTATTATTGTAGTCAGGATGGTGAAACATTATTTGGGAAGTTCTACTATTCGGCTGATTGGAATATAGAACAAAAGTGAAATAGTAGGAGAAAGTTAATTTCCTCACACAGACCAAAAAGCATGGCTTCTTCTCACGCTACAATGAAGTGAGAAACGTAATAACTGATCGGTTTAAAAAATAAAATAAAACTTATCAAAATTCTATAGATAATTTCTCACGTTTAAAAATCACTTCTTAAAAAAAAAGTTGGGCTGTTTTAAGGAAAATGAAAAACATAAACAAAACCCAACCGGTATGTATGTAAGTTAAACTCAATCCGTTTAAAAAAAAAAAAAAAAAAAAAAATAAAGAAAGAAAAATTTAAATATTAGTTTTCAGGTTTCTTATTTCAACTTGAAGGAAAAAAAAAAAAAAAAAAAAAAAAAAAAAAAAAAAAAAAAAAAAAAAATTACACATAAGTTAGTGTGAATTAGGGAATTAATATTTTTTAGGAATAAATAACAAACTGTAAAGATGAAAATATAATTAATAAAAGCCGGATTTATATTTCAATCAACCTAATTTTGAGATAGAAATATAAATGAATAAAATGACTATATAACTACTAAAGTAGCCGATTAGTCGACTTTACCGACTAGTCGCTGACTAATCGGACTATGTCTAATTAAAATTTTATAAAACATTTTCTATGTTTTCAAATTACTACTAAAAAAACTTCAGGTTATTTTAAGGAAAGAGAAACCAAAATCAAAACCTGAAATTCTTCTAACCTATATCTCTACTTCGGTATAGAAAAAGATAAATTTGTTTGAAAATAACAGAATGTTTAGCTAGTTTTTTCTATTTATTTATTTTTATTTTATTAAGTTTAAAAAAAACAAATCTAAGAATCTATCAGTAGTAATTTTATTTGGATTAGTAAAGATAGATTAAAATTAGCAGTAAGAAAGAGAGTGGACCGGATTATCGTCCCCGATCTTGACTGATGGCGCACTAGAAGGCAGTAATGAGGTATTATGTCAGGGGAACCGGGCTCTGGTTGTTAGCCAAAGCTATGTACTGCTGGATCTGAATATCTCTACCTGCTAGGGCTCTTCTGGGGTCAGCATCGAGCACTGGGGTACAGTGACGTACTGTAATTAGTAAAATCAGGAAGATATTAAAATTCTGTCCAATTAGTGCAAAATCGGAAAAGCTCTTAACAGAAAAAAATACTAATACCCAAACCATCGATACAATAAAATACAAGGACACAAATAGTGAGTGGTAGAATCCCTTTAAACCGGGCAAAGGGCCTAGCGGGTTAAGCATATTAAAACTGCACCAGCTAGTCCAGTCAATAAACATATTGTAGAATGCATGAAATATGCGATAATTTTTCACATCACAACTTCCTTAAGAGTAGTTAGAGTGTGAACATACTAAATGTCCCAGCTCCTGGGTAAAGACCTTACAGTGGGGGGGGGGGGAGGAAGGTCCCATTTCGGGGTTTTTCCATTATATCTCGAAAACGGTTATCTCGAGGAAAATATGCTACAGATAAAAATTAAAGTTAATTAAATTTTCTATAAAACTGTTTAAATACACATTTGTCGAACTTACTACGGTTTTCGGTCTTTTAGGTGTATCGCTACTTTAGATTAAGAGTAACAAAAACAAGGTAAGAATCCTTCATTTGACTGCAGTTCATTCCAAAATTCAACAACTATTCCTCATTCTGGTGAAGATTTCACATGCTTAACCCGCTAGACCGGTAAGCGATAGATTAAATTTCTATATCCTAAGGAAAAAATAATTTCTAAACAATTTTTTCTATAGTCACATATAAAAATCACAAGGGCAATTTACTTAAAAGTTAAATTTATGTTTATGTCATACAAATTAATCTATCGCATGTTTCATGAAAATATTTATAAACTATATGCGTATGCATTTATCCATTTACATTGATGGAAGTGAACGTTTTAGTCCTGATGGGTTCCTATTGAGAATTTCGAGTAAAAAATTTGAAGTTTTAGTACACTCAAAATTAGTATTGCAGTTTTAACTTATAACAAAATTGAAATCAGTAAACACTATTATTTTAACAGTAGAAGAAGTAAGGGTATAGTCTCATGCAAGAGACACCCATAACAGTTATGTTTGCTAATATTTTTTGGAACAACTGGAGCTAGAGAATAAGTATATATCTAATAACAACAAATTAAAAGAGAGAAAAAAATAATATTTGTATTAAATAAAAAGGGACCAGGGTAGTTCGGTGGGATAGGCACTACGCTCTGGGGCCCGGGTTCGAGCCCGCCTGAAGGCAGAAAATTTAATTTCTGTTTATTCGGGGTCCAGAGACCCTCTGGGGTACATGCAGCCTCTATAATGTGGGTACCCTTAATTGGAGGACCTTAGTTGGTCTCGAAACAATACTTCCTTGCCAAGTACTTGAACCCAAGACCCATTATAAATTGTTAAGGTTTTTTTTTTTTAAATTTAGTATTGTTATACTTTTGTGTCCGAAAAAGCATTTTAATGATAACTAAATTTGACTGAATTTAGAAATAAAATATACAAAATACAAATACAAATAATTAAACTCACACAAATAATAATAATAATTAAACTAATAATAATAAGCTGAAGGCTATATACAGGCCGGTGGTAATATATTACAATGGACTAATTCCAAAAATTAAAATAAAATCTTATAACGTATAAAGAATATTACTCGGAAAATTAGAAGATGCACAAAAAGCAGTACTTTTTGGCACAACAGTATACTCAGGGAAATACTAAACATATAAAATTTCGGTTGGTGAAAGCCCCCGAAAGAATACAATCACCACTTTATGTGCGAATAATAAAAAAATATAATAATAATTAAACTCACATACTGAAGAAAAAGCTGTAGGTTCAAACAATACACACAAACAAATTCTTACCTGAAACATAAAAAAAAAAAAAAGTTAGGGACTATAATTTAATTTTAATTCACAATGAAAAAAACAATATATATTTCACATTTTGTAAGTAAACCTTCTGGCTATAAAATAAAAAAATATAGAAAATGTATTTTCAGGCTGACTTTTTCTAACATTCTTCTTAACAATAATTTAATTCCTATAAGTCAATATGGCAATCTGCACTTAATTAAATTTATAAAATGGAAATTTGAATTTAAGCAAACAAAACATGATTTTCATTTTAAAAGTTAATTATTTTAATATAATGATATGTATCTTAACAACCTACTTATTTCCGATAATTATTGATATCAATAATATTTAATTAGAATGAAAATTAACAGATAATTTTTTTTTCAAATTGTATTTTTTAGATCATATCCCACTTTATAATATAACTTCAAAATTCTTAAAAAAAAAAAAAAAATGATCGATCAAAAATAGCCCTAAAGTTGGTGTAGGAGTTGATATGAGGACCGACAAGGAAGAGAGCTTACCATAGCAGGTCGGGGTTTGTAATTGTAACGGCTATCTTCCAATGCCACCGTCATCGTTGATAATTTCCTGCGCTATCTGCTGCCGACCATTTTTTTTTTTTTTTTTTTTTTTTTTTTTTTTTCATTTAGAAAATTCCCGATAGATTGCGAAACTGGTATTCTGTTAATCGCATGATGTAGAGCGTTTTTACAAATTAAATAGCGCAAGGCATAGTTAACAGAAAATAAACATTATCTATCGATCTAGTAATGACAGGAAACAGACTATAGCTAATCATCGAACGACCTTGTAATGCTATAAAGGTGTAATTCAAGCAGTATATATAGAATGATATGTTATAGATCAGTACTGAAAAAAATATTAATAAATAAATAAAAATATATACATAAATTTAGACTACAAATCATCCTGTACGCTTTCTAGCTAAGATGAATTTTCACTCGTTGTTAGGATCATGTCTTTGAAGAAACGAGTATATAATTTAAGTTTGATAAAAACTTGTCCCATTAATCCCTGATGAATATATCCGCTTCCTAGGACTCCATTTGAACAAACGCCTTCCTTGTAATCCACATACGAGACTAAAACTACTAAAAAACCTGCTCTCGTTATAGACTTCTCCAACATTCACGGGACAAACTCAATAAATTACAAAAGATTCATTTATACGACAGTAATTAGACCTATTTGGACACACAGAGTTGAGCTTTGGTTCTTCACTGATCTTCTAGTATCCAACTCTTACAATCCAAAATCCTTCGTAAAATTAATGTTCCATATGATACTGATTCAGCCGAAACCAAATACCTATCCTTTTATAGTAAACTCCATAGCCACTGGGAATCCACTAGTCTCCTAACTTGCTTCATACTCGATTCCCGATATCACTGCGAGGCGTCTAAAAGAACATGACCAAGAGCCCTTCTGATGAAGAACTTTAATTGAAGTGCTACAATTGAATAGTTCTTAACATGTCATAGATGTCATATTCCACACATTGACTTGTATATGTTGTATACAGTTAAACATTAAGTATTAATAAATAATAAACAGTTAAAAATTATCTTCAAGGCTAGAAATTATAAAGAAAGTACATGTATAATATTTCAAGAATGAATCAGTGTTGGGAATCGACCTCTACTAAGTTTGGGGACAAGACTTCCTTCAGCTGCTATAAAGAGCCTAACGTGTCGTTTATTGCTGATGCGAGGACACTTTTTTGTTTCTTCGAAGATTTTATTCTTTTGCTACTGCAAAAACTCAAGGGCTTGTCCTACTTATCCGTCTCTAAACAGCTTTAAATAATAGTTAAACTGAAATACGATTTATTTTATGTTTCACTCTCTTGTATTTCTAATGTTTTAAAATCATTGTAAATTGTTTCTTTAGCGATTCCATTCCTCCCATCAGAATTTTGGCATCTATAATCCAATCTTTAGATCATAAACAACTGTATACTTTAAGTCGATTAGAAGGGTCTAGGCTTTTGGAATTGACTTCCAGCTTCAATACTCCATTCACCCTACCTTTTAAATCCCATGGATTTCATCATTTATTAAGTATCCAATCAGACATTGTTTCTGTCAGAAAATACACGACTATTTAATTTGAGAGGAACCCATAAAAAAACTTCAAATTATCGAATGTTCGTTAGAGTTGAAGAAAAATTACACAGAGAAAATATGGTATGAAGAGACCGACTATCTGTGAAAAACAATTAAGGGCAATGGAGAGGAAGCTGAGCAGTACGCGTATATCGAAGGCCATGGCTGCCTCGGTTTTCCTGTTACTTTCAACGGCTTCGATAACTCTCTTTTAAAGAGACATTGAGGACAGACTCCAATGAGGTAGCTAAACGTGGCATATTTCAGCAAGGCGCAATTTATTAGCAACTTAATTATTGATATAAAAAGATTATCTGAATGTTGTGTCACTCAAAAGACTGTTTTTCCTCGACATTTCCATATATATAATTAATAAAGTTCTTTTATTATTTTTTTTTTTTTTATCAAAAGTTTGAATTTTATATTAAGTTTATCGAGAATAAAAAAAGTGTTTCTGTGAAAGTTAACTTTTTGGATTATTAAAAAAAAAAAAAAAAATCTTGGAAAGTTATTTATCAACAGTTTGAATTATTCAAAAAGAAAGAAAAATTCTGTGTTGGTATTAAAAAATAGTGGAGTGCTGTTGATTTCAAATAAAACTCAATACAAGAAAATTGAACAGATTTCAGAAACTATAATAAAAAGAAGAATACGGTCAAATATTTAAATGGAAACTAAACAATTTTGACTTTTCAAAAACTGTAACAAAAAAGTACCTATAAAAAAAAATAATAAAAACACTGTACTTAGAATTCAAAAGTCAAAATAAACATTCAATAAAAGCTAGAAGAGGTACTGCAGTATCATAAGAGAAGAAAGGCAACATCGAAAGAATGAAGGAGTACTGGAGGAAGTACAAAGAAGCATCCACGAAAAAAATAATTGATTCAACCTCCCAATGGGGAAAAAAAAAAAAAATTGAGAGATAGTGTAAAAAATATAATTTATTTTATGAATTTATATTTAACAAAAAAAAAAAAAAAAAAATGTGTCTGGGTTTCATCAATAATTTAGATGGGATGATTCATTAATATTTTTCTGGATTTGATATAAATAGTTTATTAGAACTCAAAAATCAGCACGATGGTGTAATAAAATGAAAAATGATCGTCATACTATATCATAAGTAAAACCCCATGAGAATAAGAAAATATATAATAAATAATATCTATATAAATAGCATAATATCTGGCTGCATTTGCTTATTAGAGCTTCAGCTACACCACTTTGAATTTATAATCCTATTTCTTTATTTTATAATATACATATCTTCTAAAATTCGACATGAGGCTAGCAGCAGCAATGCTTGAAGAAAATTTTATTTTAACTATGTACCCAAAAGCGTTGATCTAATATATAAAAAATTCATCAAGTTGAATCCCTGGCTGTTCTGAAGAAGTGTAAAAGTCAAAACCTGGGCGCTTTTCAGTCAAGCATTTTTGATAATTTTCCTAAATCCTGTAATTACTGTAAAAATACCATTGGCACCAAAATATATGCTTTTAAGCCTTTTTAAGAAGCACAACATAGCACATATTTTAAAAATCCTGCTTTGAAGGTTAAAAGTAAAAAAGTTTCCAAGATAATTAGACCTATCCACATCTTCACGACAGCCACCGATATTAAGGATAAAAAAATATATATTTTTTATCATTAGAGAGAATAATCGATGTATAATTATGTATTACAAAACGTCGATCGTGGAATCACCTTTGACACAAAGGAACGAAAAAACAAATTTATTATATAATTTTAAATAAATTGTATTTTTCTGATATTAATTATATAGGATTCTACCACCAAAATAAATGTTTATTTTAATTTCATTCCTTAGAAATGACGTTTGATGAATATTTATAGAAAAGATTTTTAATGAATACTCGCGTCCTGCTGACCGTTCAACTTATTCTAATTCTTACAAGAAGTTGAGGACGTGAGGCCTGATTCTTCTATGGCGGCCCTTCTGAGGCAGCGATTTGAATTCCGAACATAGCCCCTCCGGGTTCCGTTCATTGGCATCCAAATAGCATACTCGTGTCCTTACAGAAGCCTCTAGGGAGGATTATGGCAGGGAGGGAGGTCTCCGTTCTTTGGGATGATGCTGATTAATGCACATGTATTTGTCATCTTTGTACGTCTCGGGTGTAACTTTCTAAAGGAGGCGGATAAGTAGTGATTGATTGTAGGGTCCATTTGTTGTAATAGTTCTAGCGGACGGGCCTTGAAACGATTGTGTGTATTAAATGGTTCTAATGAACTTCTTCAAGGCTATTAGAGAACAGAGAAAAATCGTAAAGATAAATATGTCAAAATATCTTTTTGAATAACTACTTGTTAACTCCAGTGATGATCCTATTTGGACCACAGGGCAGTGTTGCCAGGTAACACAACTGAACCCGGAAGCATTATTTCTTATATAATTTAAAAACAAAATTATTATTTGGATACAAAGTCTCTAAATACGTATACTATTAGTTTATTTCCACATGAAACTGCAATTTAAAAAAACTTATTTAAAATGAAATTAATTATTTTCAGTAATAATTGACTGAATTACCATAAGCGTGACTAATCTAAAATTAGGACCAGATAGCCGCAGTGGAAGACATCTTGTTCTGCATAACCCCTAATTCCACCTTGTGAATCCTGACCGTTTGCATAGTAATACTATCCTGGGGATGAATAAAATTAACAAATATTTAACTAAATTATAAAAGATGGTGGCTCAATTATGCCTATGGTATCCTTGCGAAAGTTGAGCTCGTTTAATGAAGAGATCCTCTAACTACGTTGGAGCAGCACAAAATCAGAATATATTGTAATGGTTGGATTACAGTAATGTTCTGCGAAATTCAGGCTTTAATGTTTATTTAGTTTTACGATTCTTTTAAGTAGACTGCTTATTTAACTTAATCATACAGCTACATGTCAATTAAGGATTTATTGCTTCATGGTGTCTACTAATTTAATCCAGGCACTAGCCTATTTAAAGACTATAGTTACTGAACCACTATTTCATACTTATCATTACAGTTCGTTGTTATGACCTATGTCCCAACTGCTATTGACTTTATTCCCGAGAGCAGTAAAATGTTCTGTCAAGCAATACCTGGATTCATATATATATATATATCCCATCTCCCTCCTTCGTTCCTCTGTTAATCTCTTACCGTCCGGTATTTAACTTTATCTCGGTAGCCCTCCTCTCTGAAACCTATCCTACTTCTTTTCCTCTTTTATTTGTTACAAATATCACTTGAAGTTCTTCAGTCTGATCATTTTATCATTTTTTTTTTTTTTTTTTTTTTTTTTATATCTAGGTGCCTGGATCGACGAAAGCGGTTATATCGATGGAGAGGTATAGGCAAAGGCTGGGAGCAGCAGGGAGACTGTTCAACGCGGTCCAGAAAGGTTTTCTCACCAGAAGAGAGGTGACGAAGTACCACTCTTGAAGAAAATAAACTAAGATGGTTTGGGCACCTCCTGAGGATGAGCATGGAGAGAACGGCCAGGTTAACGTATGAGACGAGAGTAAATGGAAGATGACCAAGAGGAATACCACGGATCACCTGGGAGGAAGGCGTGCGGGAGGCGTACTAAGAGGAGAGAATTGTTTCAAGCTCTATAGAGGGGATCCCCACACTGCACAGCGGTAGAGAGGGAAAGATTATGATTATGATGATGATTATTTTTTTCAGCCTATCCTGATCCATTCCATTGATTTGCCCACAGAATGTAAGTATTTTTCGCAGGTACGCATGATGGTATTAAATTGTAAGTATTTTTGTTTCCATCGAAGTTTCATGGTTTTTCATATCTTCATAAAGCTAACTGTCTTTCTTGATTCGTATTCCTTCCATATCCTTCTCGGCCCATATATTAGTAATTATATTATCTATTCTTAGCAATGGACCCAAGTTGGTGAATCCCTTAATTTCCGTTCCATTGAGTCCAGATTTTATATGAATATATATTAAATTAGAAAAATAGACCGGCTTAATAGAAATTACAACAGAATAGAAATTCCAAGGTTATGATAAAAATATAAAATTAAATAAAAAACAAAACAAAAAACTATGGGGAAATTAATGAATAGGGTCTGCAGCTTGAATTTTTAGCAAGTTTTAATTCCACAAGAAACAAAGGGTGTGTGCATAGTTGTTCCCACATCCTGAGCAAACATACAATTTTATTAATATTTTTATTTTACTATAGATAAAGTTATAGACAATTAATTTTTACTAGAAATTTCTAATAATTTTTATAATTATATTATTACTAATATTACTATCATTCGAACTCGACTTTAAACATTCAGAGAAATCAGCTTTCGACAAATATTACTATAACGTTGGGAGAGACGTAAGGAAGGTGTGAGGAAGAGACGAACGACCACAGACTGGTTGTGCAACAGGTGAACTTGACCTGAAACCGAGGGCGGCCCCAAGCCTATCTGTTTACTCACGATTCCTCTTCCTCCGTGTTTAACATAGTCGTGCCTCCGGACCATTTTTATCAATTATCTATGCAACCGGTCCCGAAGATCCGGACGAGGTTAATGTTTATCTAAGAGATGTCCATTGTTATGTCCCACATCACTGGCATTAGATCGGACCACTTCCTCGCCTTACAAGGTCCGTCATGACCGAACTTAACACACAATGCTAACAAAATACATATCACGGATATATTATTGAAGAGCGCCTCGAAACCACAGAGTTCTCAGCATCCTAATCATAATCCTCAGGGCCAAGAACATATACATCGAAGCATCACATGAAATGCCAATTTTAGGAAATAATACCATCCAAAACTATATATTATAAACACTAATGATATAATAAACAGTTCGAAATCTCCAGATTGAAAAAGTCCAGTAACTCAAAAACTGACAGCGACTTTACAACAGTTTTAAAATTATGTCAAAACCCTTCACTCCCAAAGGTCAACAAACGATTTCGATCTTATATTGAAAATACATAACCTACAACTTAATCGGAACATATACAAAGAAATCCAAAATAGTTCGTTTTTAAGATAGAATATACCTGGAAGAGATGAGGAATCCATTTATACGATTCCCAAAACCGACCCAAGGAAATTGATTCTCGTTTTTAGGTGTCTATACCTCTGTTTTAAAATAATGTGGGTCTAACCTATTTCGTTTTGTCATAAGTATTATCATCGTTAACAAACGATTATTAATTGTGATGGTGAGAGGAGATACCTCACTGTCAGTTGCCATTCCAAAAAAAATTAAAAAATTAAAACACAAACAAAAAAAAAAAAAAAAAAAAAGGCGAGAAAGGTAGTTACCAGCCTTATAACCGAAAAGAAAATAATTGGAGCTGTTAATGATCAGAAAAGGTTTAATATGTTAATATATCATAAGGTAACTTTTAGAGTAACCTGAAGATGGGATATGGATCCCGAAACATTTAGTTTGTGTGTATTAAATACATATAATAAGGAGTATATGAATATTTTGATAAAATTAGAAAAGAACCTCAAACCTCAATCCTCAGCGTATAATATTTACAACGTAGTATTATTACAACAAAGACGAAATTCCAAGACTTCATCCATAGAATTATTAATAAACAAAGCTTTTATTTTTAACTTAGCATTCTATCATAAGCAGAAGGAACTAGCATATAATAACTACATAATTATGTGAATCAAAACTACCGTAAATTGTAAACGATTCTTCAACAAAGCATCAACGAATTAAAAAGATACTAAAGAATCGTCATGGATGTTTTTTTTTATTCTTTCAATGCTAAAACATCTCTTAAGAATTAATGTTATCGAGAATTCACACATCCCTCGTAATTAAAACAATTAATTACAGGCACGCATAGAAATGGATAATCTTTAAGAATTTAAAAAAAAAAGAAGGTAAATATGTAGGAAAAAATGACATATGAAAGCTGAGGGCGACATTATGTTGACATGGGAATGTTTAACAGAATGGGGAAATACAAATGTTTTCCAAATTTCTTATCTAAGCAAGTTAGTTTTGTTTAAAAAAACAAAACAAAAAAAACAAAACAGTTTTTAGTTTAAATAGCAATATGGTTTAATTATGGTTTAAATGGCAATGGTTTAAACCATTATCTAACATCAATTTATAAAATCAAGTTCAGAATTGTAACAGTTAAATATAACCGTCTTAAGGTAACGATTAGATCACTGAGATGCATTGCGCATGTGTAATAACCATTCACTCTGGTGGCGGTGAATGCGCTTTTAAAATATTATCACTGCAATTTAAGTGTGTAATTAAAGATTTATAACTTCATAAAACTAAGCGGCATTAGCTTAACTACTAGAGGTCGTAAAGGTAATTTATATACGGCTGGAAGACATAGCAGTAATGACTGGCCGACGTGGATCTCAGCCACCAGCAGCGATGTCGGATAGGGGATGTGGGAGTGGGCTGAAGAGGCAGCCTTGCGGAACACCCAGGGACACTATTAATATTGATATAGACGGTTATTGGTCGTTACGCTAGTCCCATTGGGTTAATAGCTTGTGTGTTTCCGCTCGTTGTGTGCAAAGTATGAGGTTTCAAGTGTCAGCGGGACCAATGTTCATCGTTTAATAATTTATAAGTTAAAAGGAGGAACTTTTGTCGTCTTCATCTACGCTATACAAACCAAGAAAATATATCATATTATAATATCTCTACAGATTTATTAACTTATTTTTAATTCGCACTTTTATTTAGACTGAAGACAGGGAATTAGCACATGAAAGTAAAAGAATAGCTCCAACATAATCAACCAAATTATTGGTTTAATCAACACAATGAAGAATACTAGTTCCTAAATTAAAGCGGTAATAGATATCCAACAATCAAAGCTGAATTTGGTCCATATTCTATATGATAGAATATATCGAGGGTTTGGAGGTATAAGTACCCAAGTCCATTAAGAAAAAATTGGACTCAGGTAATTTTATATCCAAACAAAAAATTTTAATGTGAGCAATTAAGACAGTAACCTATAAAAGTTTTATCTCCTAATAAAATAATATATACATAATTATTACCATATGTAGATATTTATTACATTTTATAATTAATAATTATAAGCACTAACATTAAAGATGTTTTTATGACTGCAGAATCTTGCTTAACCACTCGATAATTTATATGAACTAATGTGAGTAAAATTTTATAACCGTTAATTAATCTAATGAATTTTTCATAAATAATGGCAATCAAGATACATTAACGCTTAAAATCAACGGTTAATGACCTCTGATATAAAGTAATTAAATAGTTAATAGATCAATTGAAAAATTACAACTATTTGCAGATAATAATAAAAATAAAACAATAAACGCTGGCAGGCAATTAGAATAGACGGATGTGTTTATTAGTAAGATGCTGAGCGGCCCAATTATAATAAAGACTTGAATACTGCATTTAAATAGAAGGCCTTTGTCAGAGGAGGCCGAAGACTGACAGCTTTCAGGGCTGTTTAATTTTAGTTATCGGATTAAATCTATTAGGCAACTCACGCCTACACGTTTAGGACAGGATATAATCCGAATTATTTATCGCCACTCATTTATAGCTGTGAACTTTCTCGTCCGGTGTAAGAATGACATCTTTATTGATGATCTAGCCAGTATTTAAAGTAGGTTTTATGGAAGAATAAAGTCGTTTCTCGAGCCGGTACTTGGAGCACTTAAATTCCAATCACATAAGATCTAAAATCTTTAAAGGAAGACGTAAAATTTATGCTCTAACTGTTCTAAGTTAAATAAAATATTCCATATCCAAGAAATATCACATTATATTCTCAATTTTTTGAAGCTCAACGCCCTTATCTACTGCATCTACAGCATAGAGCACGAGTTACCCTACAGGTTACCAACCTATTCTAGCCAGAGTAGAAAAGTTTATTAAGATTTATTTTGCGGGTCTCTTAATAGAAAAAAAATTTAACCTACCCAGGTGGTGGATTCGAACTCAATACCTCCTCTATCCATCATGCTGAAACTCTAATCCCAACTAGCTCGGCCCTCAAATTTCCTTCCTAAATGTTAATTATTTTTATTTTAATAAATATCACAATCTGCGGCAATCAAGAGCAATAGATAATAACTCTGTAATATTGAAAATATGAGAATAATAATACAAAATGTAATATTATATAATGATGATACAAAAAAAAAATTGGTATTAAATTTACTAGACAATAAAAAAAAAATAAATAAATAAAAATTAATCAGATTTCTAATTGAATCATCATCTTAAACATAGAACACCATAAAAATATTTTTTATTTTTAACATCAAGACTAAAGCGACAAGAAACTGCTCGTCGTTACAGACTACTTCAGCATTTACTAGACAAACGATCAAACCCTCAATTCATTACAAAAGACTTATTTAGATGACTGTTATTAGACCTATTTGGACGTACGGAGTTGAGCTTTAGGGCTCTACTAAACCATCCAATTCATCTCGTATCCAATCCTTAGAATCCAAAATCCTTCGAAAAATCCTAAATGCCCCTTACTTTCTCACCAATAAGCTTATCCATAAAAACCTTAATGTTCCATATGTTGCTGAGTTAGTCCAAACCAGATACCTATCCTTTCATAGTAGGCTCCATAACCACTCAAATCCATTAGTTTCTCAACTTGCTTCATGAAAATGGCCTAGAGATCTTCTAGTGTAGAATTTTATTGAAATGCTACTGATGAGTTCTTTTCAAGTTGCTACATGTCATTGTAATCGTTATCAGCTCATTTACTTGATGTATATATTTGTATTGTTGTAAATTTCAATAAATTGATATATATATATATATATATATTTTTATCTATAATATATATATATATATAAATATATTTTTAACATCAACCCAGTACTTGCGCAATTCTCAATGCTTTTGGTTCCATTGTCCACTTTCTGCCTGATGGAAGCTTAGGCGCTATTTTTGTTTAATGGGGCATATTCCCAAATGGGTTTCGTCATTCTGTTATTATAGATTATCAATTAAGTTATACATACTGATTTTTATGTATATAACATTCTATTTTCTTTAGATACGTAATAATATAGTTAGGGGTTGTTATTTATTACATCATTTCCCTAGGAGAACGATGAACTAACGTATACATTAACAGCATATTTTAATCAAAGTGAAACGATTGAGATTTATTATGAAAGCTCACCATAACGAATTCCTATTCGCACATCGTGAATGCCTTACTTACCAGAGTGGGCAACTAAGAAGACTAAGTGGAGGAATTTATCATCACAATAAAAACAAACATGACTTAAAATAAGACACTTTTTAACACGGGTGGGTGGACCGTGTCCTAAAATGATTTTATGGACAACACTATCGAGACCGAAATTATAATTTCAATGCATTTTAGAACTGTTTATAATCAGTTTATAGCTAATTATTTCCATAACCAATATAATGGTGATGGTCTACAAAAAACGTATTTGTTGACGGTGTCTGTTTAGAGTCTCCTAGATCGTTTTTGATTTATTCGATGTTTAAAAAACAAAACAAAAAACTCTATGACAGTAAAATAAAAAAAAAAACGAGTAAATTATACTTGTAAAGAAATTACCCATTAATAAAAACATTCTAGTAAAAGTTCTATATCAGTAAATCTCTAGGCCACCATCTTTTCAGAAAGTAAGATTATCGGAATTGGAAGAATGTTGGGATACAAGTCAATTTGGGTGAATTTGTTTTTCTTCTTTTAAAGGATAGGTATCTGGTTCGTGCCAAACCAGCAACATATTTTACAGCATACTTCAATAACAAACTCAAAAGACGTTCTTAGCTCTTTAGGTTAAGAAAGTAACTCAAGTGGTAAGTCAAAGAAGCAGCACTAAATCATGAAGCCCGTGGTTCAACATTACTAGAGCCGAGGCGCATAAATCAAATATATCCAAGATGGTGGAGTTGTTTCCAGAAGGTAGTTATTTCTGTGCATTAACATAACAGAATATTATGAACTGTTCAAATTAGTTTCACTCCATGTCAGAATTAATTAGTATATTGCTGTTTATGAACACGAATCCGAACTGTCCCCTAACTAATTGGATTCGATAAAAGAAATAAGATACAAAAGCGATCGGACATGAGATCCTATCACAATAACTCATTTCTCTACAACAAAACGAATAAAACTCTGGCTTGTAACTAGCCGAGGAACAAATGAATCCTAATCTTCTTTAATGGATCCAATAAATTGATCTGACACTACGGCGCTTGGAACAGATTAGAACGGACCCTTTGTAATCAATAACTCACTTAATATTATATATATGTAAATTGTAATCAGTCGTTTCTGTTGAATATTTGTATTTATTTTTAAAATTTCATATATATTACGTGTTTGGTTTGTATAAATGGCAATTAAAAACATTTATTAATTCATCTGCAATTATATACAGATGTAGTTTTTCGAGAGGGTGAACACTGGTAAATAACTCCTCATCTACTACAGTAGTTAATTTTAGCTATAATATTAACGCTGATCCTATCTCAGTGATAGTATCTGATTAAAGTAAATTATCAATTTTCCTATTAATCCCCTCTTTACCTAATATGCCGGTGTTCCCCAAGGCAGTATGGATTCTCTACACGGTGTATACAGTTGATATCCCGTCCAATTCTAGCAACGCCCTCACCAGTTGCGCTGATGTCACCTGTGTGTTATAAGTAAATAATGATACTTTCATTGCATCTCAATCACTATAATCTCATATAACAAACCTTCGTGAACGATGTCAAAATGGAGAATAAAAATAAATCGAGGTAGTGAAGGTTGTTGGGATTTATTTTTATTATAAACCAACGACATCCTGCCCGACACTATCCTTTAAAAATATTTCACAGATATCCGTTGGAACGATCCAGTATATACGACTCCATCAGGAATAAAGACTTAATAAAAAAGAATTTAATGCTTCATAAAGAAGGTGATCAGGAATTCAGTCAAACAGAAAGAAATAATACGTCGAAATAAAAACACGTATAAAGATTTCATATTTTTACACATTTTGCTCATTACACACACCCACTGTACTGGACCACATCAAAACAAAATATAGAAACATTTCACGACAAACTTAAATATCAACCCAACAGGTTCATTCAAAATACGGCTACAATAAATATTCCTGGAAATACGTAGCGAAGGCTAAAAAGGAGCTGGATGAGAGACCTCCTTCAGTAAGAAAAAAACTAAAATAATGCAAGGAAGAGATATTGATGGGTACTGGCCTCTCTTCTGTTTTACAAGTCTTATTTATTATATATGTTTCTCAGAACATTCGCAGGATGTTTTCATTCGAAGACAGGCGTGAATCAAAAAATAGAGTTAAAAAAAGAAAGCTCTAGAGCTATCTCCCGACAATGGAGTAGATCAAAATAATTCGTTTACAATATATTATATGATAATTATAATCATCTATAAGTACAGAAAGAAATTATACAAGAACTTCGAAGTCCAATCCCTTATCCAAAGGACCACCCTCGGCAAAATAAATCTTTTAACCAACTGAATTAAGTATGGTGGTAAAAAGAAAGTTAAATAGGTATTACTAACGATATTTTGAAAATGTTCAAAATCCTTGAAAAAATCGCTTCCGAAAAAATATAATCAGATATCAAGCTAAATACAAATAAAAAATAGTTTATTTGATGATGATATTCGTTTAAAATGTTAATGAATTTTAGAAATCGCATATTAAAAATAGTTTTTTTCTTTTATTTTTGGTCTATATTTTAAAATTTCTAATTTAAGTAAACAAAATTGAGCATTAGTACAGTAAACGAGGAACTGTTTCTCTGACTCACTTTCCTCTACCGTAGCTTTAAGCTAAATTTAACTTCCATTCAAAAGAGATCTATCCAACAAGCTAGAAAATAGCCACCATAACCTTTAAAATTGATAAAGAAACTTCATAAAAATAAGAACATATGCAAACAAGTACTAGATGTTTTCCCACAAAGTTCACATCTGCCATTCCAGATGTCTGTCTATTTTTCCGATCCCTTTTTCTTGATGGGAACCTATTTTTTGCATATCGCTAAACCGCCGAGTTCACTGACACAAGCTGACCGCAGTCGGCAAATAGAAAACAGGGTCGTCTAACTTTTGCTACACACGTCAGTGTTCAGAACTTGCAATACTTTTATTTTAGTTAAAGCAAGTTAAAACGTTGGGTTCTAACATGACTAGAGGGAATTTCTCGAAAGTATCAGGAAATAAAATATAAAATAAAAACAACTATACTACAGATTTCAACAGTATTATTTCAAGAAATAAATCGGATAAGTTTCGGCCTGAGCACTGTCAACACAAAACCACTAGTCTCATACACATGTAAATAAGTAACCAGTTAACGTTTCACAAACCCAGAAATCTTCTGGAATGAAGTACAGTACGATTCGATTGACCGGATTCATTGGGTTTGAGATAGGCTCGGATAATCAAATCCTCAAAATGTAAGAGAAATATATAAAAAGAAATAATGTACGGTAATTTATATTTAGAAAAATCTATTTAATAACTAAATAATAATTATTATGTATGGATTAATAATATACATAAGTTACGTTATTACTTAAATCAAAAAGGTTATGGTTTGAAGAAAAATCACTTTTCTTTTATTTAAATACCTACATTATATATACCGCCGCACGATCTCTACATTGTCTAAAAAAACTCATAAAATCTAGCTGTGTAGTATTAGTTCTTTCTTCCAGATATTAGCTGGCCATACACGGACGGATTTCGTTGAGGGATCTGATCCTACGGATCTGATTTGGCAGATCTGGTTTGAGCGATATGATCTATCGTGCCCTTTAACATTACCTCCGATCCGTCAAACCCGAACCGTCGAAAATATGCGATGGATCTCCGTGACGGATCGGATCCGACGGATCTAAACTCTTCTGCTCCTTAACAAACCGTTCTGGTTCGCCAGGTTTGAAACCGTCAAGCATCATCCGTCGATAACCTGCCCGTGTGTGGGGCAAATCCGTCGGATCTAGGACCGAAACACACCAAATTTCACGGATCCAAATTTACGAGCATGTACGTCGGATTTCTGAAATCCACCACGGATCTAGCGTGCTAGTTCCCCTAGGTAAGCGATGTGTTCGCTAGTGAATATGGGTACCTCACGTCAAATTGCTGCCCTTGTCGGTGGTATGGGTGTAGTGTATCATATCTTATGAAAAGGAGAAATCGCCAGAAGTGGGTAAAATCGTGGATAGCTATGAGGCAACAACTGAGTCATATGCCTTTGATTAAACAATTAAAGATGAATGAACCGCAAGACTTCAAAAACTACCTGCGGATGGTTGAAAGCGACTTTGAATTTCTTATAGTAAGTAACTAGCAAACGCTATTCGTAACCCTAGCTGATATTCTAACGCAACATTTGTTTTTTATTACTTAAGGGCACATGGTACTTATGTTTTACGTAATTAACTCTTAACCTTAGGTTAAAGGTTGATTCCTCAATTTTCCAATATTCATGCTTACAGGGAAAATCGAGAAATGGCTAAAAAAGACAGAAAACGGTGAAGCGGCAGAGTATCCCACCTACAGAAAGATTAATTGCTACCCTGCTTTTCTTTGGCAGCTTTTACTTTCCCCATTATTATTGACCAATAAGGAAGTTAAATTTAATAAAATCTTGACTTTAAAGAATCAATTATGATCCGACTACTATCTGGTATACACGTCGCTCCACTACTGCAAAATCCGAGCGTTAAGGGGTTCGGCGGTGCCCTCCCGACGGACCAGTGATTCACAGATTTCTTCAAGGACATCTGCCCGTTAGTGGAGGAACGCTCGGGTCCAGACCCGCCAGATCCGATCCGTCACTGATTGTGCCCTCCCTGTTCTCTACTAACGCGTGGATTTCACAACGAAAATCCCTGGAAACATCCCTTACAGTCCGCGCCCTTCAGACCGTACCCTCTTGCTTCCCCACTAACGCACGGATTTAGAGACGGATTTACTCATAGATATTGAGATCCGTCGGAGAAATCCGTCCGTGTTTGGCTAGCTAATTGAAGTGAATTCTCCAAACCAACCAACCCTTCTTCATAAGAAACAGTCAATGACGATTTGTTTCAGTAGACCGTTCTCCTAATCCTCCAATCATCCTGAAATAAAAAAATGCGCAATGTCTTGTTTGGCAAAACGTAAAAAAGAAAATAATAATACCTAATATTGAAATTAAAAAAAAATAGAATGCTCGGTTGATCGAGGCGCGGTTAATGGAGTCCCAAGTGTACATCTCACTTCAACAGCCTTGAACAATCAACCGAATACAAGTAAACCACATGCAAACTGATCACTTAAACCTTCTTAAGCTGTTTTATTGCAAACTGGACGTTCATGGAGCTTGCTTTAACTATTTGCGAGGATCACAGGGCATCTGGTTTATAAGATCGTGGGTTCAACACCAGGGTCGTATAATAATTTTTTGTTTAATGTCCAGAAAAATAAATCTTAACACTTGACATTTAACATTTCATCTTTCTGTTTATTTACTCTCCATTTATTCATTATCAACAAAGAATAAAAAAACTACCAAATAAATTTGATGATAAAAAATATTTCCTCTGGCTAATGTTAAATGGTGAATGTAAAATATTCCTATATTGATAATTCTGCAATTGTTCAGCCATTTGGCTTCCATTGAGAAAAAAACAATAAAAAATAAACTTATATTTAAAAAATATTGATAAAGATTATTATGTGCTGCTCAAAGAAGGCTGATACACTGGCCCCTAAAATAAGACATGAACCTCAGTTCTGTAAATAGAAGGTTTGAAATGATCTTATGTATTTTAAAGTAAATACAACTCAATACGGAGCCTTAAGAAAACCCCTAAGAAGGGCTATGCAAATAGTAATAAGGTGCCTGGGAGAGCTCAATATATCACCGCTACGGTTTCAATAACTAGGAATTTCTCTCCAGCTATTTTAAGAAGTCTATTGTCAGTGCTTCTTGAGGCTGGATTAAAAATATTAAACCGGTCGTTGTTTATACAATACAATTGCCTAGAACGCTTAACATTCAGTGAACCTCGATAATCCGACAAGTGAACTCCGATAATCCGAAAATTTTGTTATAAAAATAACAAAAAATTAAATTCATATGTTTGTATGTCAATCTGTAAGTAATTGAACTTTAGGGACACGATTTAACATACAATCTTCCATAAACATTTAAATTTACAAACTAAACTCATCACCACAAACATATCACGTTTGTGAAAGTATATGTATGTATATTAGGGTGGAGCTAAACGAAATTTTGAGAATATGAAAACTGTAAATCAAATAAGCGTTGCAGTGGAAATAATAATGGAACGGATTTATAAGAAATCGAATTAACACAAGAAAGCAGTTTCCACGATACGATCTTATCTGCGTCAATTTCTTAATATTGATGTTATGCTGCTTTAGGACAATGATTCTAATGAACAAATAATTAATGAATTATCTTTCAAGCCCTCTGACTGTAAAATATCGCTTTTCAAATATTAAAAGTTAGAATTTTAGCATTTTTGCTCAAACCTAAAACTTCAACCTCAAGACTGTCTTATTTCAGTTTCAAATTTTTAGACAATTTCACCCAATTTCGCCAATATTTCCGGGTCAGTTTTTACAGATTCTCAAACTTTTTTTTTTTTTTTTGGGCGTCGTTTTAGGTCCACCCAGATGAATGTACATAACATAGGGTAAACCACACCAGTTATACCTTATTATATATAATTATATCTTAAAAGTTAGAAAAAGATACAACTCAACTGAGTAAAACTACTTTCAATTCGGTCCGTGTTTTAAAAGATATTCATAGGGTTCCAATCACTGATAATGCATTAGTTATTGTCATTATATTGTAAAATACATACCAGTATTAATGTTTGGTGTAAACTTTCTTGTTTAGCTTAAATTAGTTTTATAGTTTTCTCCTTTAATTTTAATAACATTATTATATTACTAACAATAATTAAACAACAGTCAGTTATAAAGTTACATATCGACGCTTCGTCAACAACATGCTTTAAGTCACTTTTTGGCCAAAATTAGTTGGGATCCAGAACCAAAGTCAGATTTTCAAAAACCCATACGCAACACAGCTACAGCTTTTTTGTCCACATGCTGCAACTAAGCTGTTTACTATGCGATACACCGGCGATTTGTTATCGTATAAATTAAAGAAATAAATCCACCTTTTTTGCTTTATTTGGATGGTTATAATAATATGAATAAATCATTTTTGTTTCTCCTATAAAATTGGGGGGAAATCACTTATGGCGTGTAGTTTCTTAAGTGACGCTAGTTCATGGTAATGAGTAATTAATAGATGCTAAACTATTTTAAATTTAAAAGTTAACAGGCTTATTGAAATCTAAAGCTATATGAAATAAAATATATATTTTGAACACACATTGTGACATACATATATGTAACCAAGTACTTAGACTAAAGATCTTAAGTACACAGACCATACATTGTACTTGTAAAAGCCATCTGGATGGTATATTAACCAGAACATGCAGAAAAAAACCCGAGTTCTCTGAGAAGATGGCTGTACTCCTGTCACACTGACGGAAGCCACGCCACAGTAACTGAAGTTCCAAACCGCATAAGTGTCCACTACCTAAGCGATTAACTTTATAGGATATAGATGGAATATAGGATCGATATTAAAAAGTGAAAAGTTTCCTGTTCAAAAATTATACTTAAATTTAAAGTTAAATATCAGAAAATTAGTGCAGACACATTTATTTTGAGTTAACTAAATAATGACAAAAAAAAAATTGAAACGTCAAAAGAACGTGTTAATTCCGGTGATTGGTATAATTTATAAATGCATAACATACATAGACATATATAATATTTTGGTATATTAAAATGTATTATATTTAGGGAATTATATTTTTACTTATAGAATTTATAAGCATACTTTTGCCCCCGTAAATGCTAAACATTACATTTACTAATTATTATTTTAGGTTATTTTTAACGATTTAATATTAAGCATTATAAAAATCGTTAGTTATTCGTTTATATTATTTAAATTTTAGTTTAATGGATCTTTTGCAACGTAGCTGTTCGTTGATTACAATAGCCTTTACTGGTGCCTAGCTCAGTGATAACAAACTCTACTAAAACTGTGAGTCACTGTTTAAGATTTCAAACGTCCTTTGGGAAATTTTTACAATTGCACATAAATGTCACTTTTATGAAGCTATTTAAGTGATAAATTACACACAAAATGATATTAGAAAATACTTTAAAAAAAAAAATAATAACAATAATAAATTGATTTTCATGAATGCAAAATTTATAATAAATCTCTTTATTAAATATACATTATATCAGTAAGGAAATAACCAAAAATATAATCACATTTTTCGATAGTTCAGTTTTGTTTTCTTTAACTCTAAAAAATTTCCTTTAATGCTTCTTCAGCACCAAGAAATGAATAAATTTTCTTTGAGCTCGACAGTAAATCGCAACATTTCTGTAACGATTTTTAAAATTCGATACAAAGAGGTTTCACTGTATTATACGCTGTAAGATATGTATTTGTAATATATCATAAAGGTATATGATCAAATTTAAATATCATTGTGCAAATGGTAGTTTCAGTGTAAGTAAAGAATTTTAGAAAACATCAAAAAGTGTCCTACTGAAAAGTGCACTATTTTGACAAATCCTTCTTAATTTTTAGTAACAACTATTAATTTACGTCTCATTAAAAAAAAATACACAAACATATATAAATTTAAAATAGAAACTATTATAGGATATTCTTTTAGGATTTTTAAAACATTCTTAGAATAACTTTTAATTTTAAAGTAATGGAATCCATTCCACAATCTACGAAGAGGAAACAATAAAACTTTTCATTCCAGTTAAAAAGGCCTTTCAAACAAAAATCGTTTCCCCTTTCTTCTTTATGCTCTTTTTATGTGTCTTTTTATTTGCCAAGCACAACCTACTTCGTCTCGAGAACAATTTGATTTTCAATTATTAGATTTCACAGATGCTGAGATTATTACTGTGGAACAATATCACGCAAGTAAAACTACAGTTACTTAGAAGACATAACAAAAACAGTTATTAAAGGAAACTAGAACAAGGTTTATCCTGGTTTGAATCCAGCTTAGAGAGTAAGTTTTTATTTCTCATAATTTGCTCAGAGGTGTTCTCACAAAATGGTAAACAGATGGTTTTCATAAATACATTACAACTGTTCAGTAGATAAATTTATTTATCTGACTACTAATAAATTCCAGACGATATACTCATTTAGTTTGCTTTTTTTAAAAAAAAATATTAAAGACAAAATATTTTTATACTTTAGTATTATTCGCATTTTAATGGACTTACCTATTTTTTAGGACTGTCAAATATAAATGGTACAATTACATTCTTATATTAAAATTTGATACCAAAGTAAAAGTAATATCGCTGAGATTTAATTTTACTCTTTTATAATTCTAATCACTAGAGTAAATCATTGAAGTACGCATAATGGTATAGATGGATCAATACAATTAGGATTGATAAATTATTTGCCACTTCTATTGGAATTATTTTATTAGAATACTAGTTTCGAATGTTAAACATTCCTCATCAGTTGTAAAACATAAAACTTTTCAAAACTTTAGCACTTTGTGTTGGATATAATTGGATTCTATGAACTGAAGTTTTCAAAAATGTAGGACAAGAAATCAAATATATTGGTACTCGCCTGAGGAGTTTGCACGGACTAATTGGATTTTTCAATTATAATTTCTTTCCAATACGAACGAAAAAATCCACCGAGGAAAATAAAAACAAACAAAATTTTAACTTACCCTTCCACTCTTAATATATTTCAGAAGTCCGTTTGACCTCCTCAGGTAAATACCAATATATTTCTTGTCTTACATTTTTAGTATATATAATCCATGTGACAAAATGCTGATGTTTTGAAAATTTCGTATGTTTTAGAACTGATGAAGAACGTTGAACATTTGAAACTAGTTTTCAAATAGAATTATTACAATAGAAGTGGCAATTAATTCATCAATCTTAAATAGAGGAAATGCTTTTTGGTTAAATCAAAACATATTATTAATTCAAGTTGTGTTCTTAAAAAAGTTTCTTTAGGGCTACAATAAATAAAGTAAGATATGACTTACTTAAGCATAAAGTAATTAAAAAATAAATTACCCCAGTATTAAGTATTACATAAGATAAGTGTAAAACAATAATTATAAAAATCAATAAGCAACAATATAAAAAAATACTATAACTAAACAATAAATATAAGAGTTGTAATATTACGCCCATTAATTACCATAACACTTCCAGAGCAAGATTCTACTAGCATAAAATGATTTTTATTGATTCCACTCGTTTACGAGGCAATGGATTTGCAATCAAAATATTTTTTTACGTTAGATGGAAATAGGTTTCAAATGAAAAAAAAAAAAAAAAAAAAAAAAACTCAGTCAAAATTTACATGTAACTAATTCTACCGTGGGTTCGAATCCCACTTGAGCGAATTAAAATATATTTCGTGGTGGAGCCACGTAATAGATCTTGACCTTCCTACTCTACACTATAATAGGTTGGTAACCAGTAGGATAACCCATCCTTCCTGCCCTAGTTAGAGTACATAAGGACGTTAAGTCCCAAGAAACAAACATGCAAATTCACCATATATTAAACAATGGACAGTAATGAAAAATGATATATTACTCAATGAATACCTACAGGAAAAATATTAAAAGTGTAATAATTGTTTTTAATTAATTGATTTTTAAATTCGCAAAGTAAAACTGATTTCTAACATTAAAATATAAAAATAAATATTACACTGCAAGAGGCCAATTAATATTAATACTAAAGTTTCTGATTTCCTTAATTATTAACAAAACAGATTACAAATTATTTTTTATTCATTTTTAAATCGTGAAAGTACATAAATATTACCAAATAAAATTTACAACAGATACTAACCAATTTTCTGCAATTAAACTATTATTTTATCTTTAAGTTAACGCACAGTTTGGTTATTTTAAAAGTTTATTTTTAAGGAGTTAAACGTTTATGATTTCTAGCTGTGAAAAATTGTCAATTATCAAATCGAGAATACATCTAAATATTATATAAAAAGAGAATTAAGAAACATATATTATAATAAAAAGGCCATATTTTGATATTTAAAAAAAAAAGTTTAACTAATCAGCATTAAATGAATTTAACAGTAACTTTCTGTTAACGGATATTATATTGAGAACTGTGAATAATGATATGCATAACTGAAATATATAGCCAAGATATATTTCCTAATCATGAATACTTTTCTAAATTAATTAACAAATTGACTATATATACGGCCATGTTCCAGAAGGATCTGCTTTTAGCTTTAACTTATTTAATTTATGAATTAATTATACATAAATCGGTGATCAAAAAATGTTAGATTTATTCCCTTTTTTAAAAAATTATTTCCATAAAAAAATATATTGGAGATTAAAGGTTGACAGGTTAGAGATGGACCAAGCAATCACCGCGACACCGCAGGGCAATACGAGCGTGGTATCCTCGCGCCGTTTCCTGCAATTCCTAAAATATCATCTCTTTTTCTCCCTTTCTCTTATATTCCAGAAATACTTTTATAATAACGCAGTACTTAAAATATAACTTAAACTATATTATAAAACCATTTGTAACAACTGATTTAAATTAAATATATAGATTAATAACTAATATTAATATCAGTAACCCGAATTATATTTCTCATTGAAATTTAATTTTTTTAAGGCAAAAAGAAATATTTAAGTGATATGGAAAAAAAAGTCTCGTGACATTTTTACTGAAACTTTTTACACAATAAACCGTTCATATCAAAGTAACTAACTTACTTTGGGATTAGTAGACGAATGAAATGGGGCAAAATTACAGCTAAGACTGCGGGCTATCATACATCATACTAGTTGTTTCGATTCTGAATGTCGATTCCTAGAAAACGATCGATACCTTTTGGGTTACACTGTTGGCGATATATTTGTGAAACATTACTTTACCTAGCACATATACTTCGATTTTTTAACAAAATATTTTTTTATATTTATTTTATCATCAGTAGCACTTCAATAAAAATTCTACACTAGAAGATCTCTAGGCCATCTTCTTTTCAGACGCCTCGGAGGATTATCGGGAATGGAGTGGGAAGCAAGTTGAGAAACTAACGGATTTGAGTGGTTATGGAGCTTACTATGGATAGGTATCTGGTTTGACCTAACTCAGCAACATATGAAACATTAAGGTCTTTATGGATAAGTTTATTGGTAACAAAGTAAGGGGCATTTAGGATTTTTTGAAGGATTTTGAATTGTAAGGATTGGATAAGAGATGAATTGGATGGTTTAGTGGAGCCCCAAAGCTCAACTCCGTACGTCCAAATAGGTCTAATCACAATCATGTAAATAAGTCTTTTGTAATCAATAGGGAGCTTTGAACTTTTTTCTAGTAAATGTTAACGAGCAGTTTCTTGTCGCTTTAGTCTTTAACAAAATATAAAAACAAAAACGATATTTTTTCAACTTTAATTTAATAAGAGAGCAATTTTTTATGAATTATATTAGCGCACCTTGGTTGAGAATTTAAAAAAAAAAAAACATCATTCAAAGGTCAAACATTGTTAATGCCAGCCAAACATAGTATTGTTGAATATATATATTTGGTAATGGAAAATAATAAAATAATATTACTATTGTACACTAAAAATGTTAATTCAGCCAGACAATAGCACGATTTTGCTATTCATTAGGGGACGATATGCCCAAGAATAATTAAAAAATAAAAGATGTTTATGTTTGAACCATGTATTTCAGTATATTTATTAGGTTCATAACCTGGGTCTCTCCAACGGTTACCATCTTCTCTTTTTCTTATAACTTTATCTAATATTTTATATAATATGTAGGAATATATCACTGGCATTAAATATTAACAAGCGATCTCACTGTAATCATTAGGTTATTGAGAAAGTTAAACATTTGTTTTCAATTTGCTGTTAAGTGGTGGAGATCTCGGGAATAGAGCACTCACTAAAGGTTTTTATACGTCTCTTCGGGATTCTTAAAGTTATGTTTCCAGCATGTGTTCCAGGCAACTCTCTGCTCTAGTTGATATATTCCTCCAGTGTGAACCTAGACCACTAGGCTTTTTAGTCTGTATTTATTGCTTCTGTTTATGGAAAATGTGTCCCAGCCTCCATTAGGGATATAAATTTAGTTGGTGTTAATTTCTTCCAGGCTTACATGTGTTACTCAGAAGAATATGGTTGTACATTTGGTTCTGGATCCATCATTTAAAAAAAAAAAAAAATAAAAATAAATTCATATTCTTTCAACCAATCTGATCCATTTATTTCTCTAAAATGATTTCCGAATAGTCTATAAAAATAAACAGCGATGTAATATTATTATTTTCGCATATACAAATACTATTTTTTTAAGTTAATAATGTTCTTATATTTCATCGATAAACGTGTATGTATGTGTATGTGGATATGTATGCACAAGGGGAGAGGGGATCAAATTAATTCCGAAAATAAATAAAGGGTTGAAAATGAGCAAAATATAAGATTTTCTACAGTAAAATTAAATAAGTAAATTTTTTTTTTTTTTTTTTTTTGTTTACGACCCCGTTTACTTTAACCAGGAAACATGAAACGTATTAGGATTGTTAAAAATATTAATTAAACAAAAGCAAGCTATAATTAAAAAAATAAACCCAATATCTCCCTGGCTGGGAAAAACAATAAACCCTGAATATACATTTAGAATCAACAGGAAAAAAATAGTTAAATACTAAATTCAATTAAACCAACAACTGATGATTATAAACAAAATATAAAGATAATAGGGATCCCAATCGTGACTTTTTTTACCCTTACCAATATCCTAAACGGTAGGTCATAGTGACAAATGTTACTTAAAAAAATTATTCCTCAACAAATTTCTGCTAAGGAAACTGTCGTCAAATTTTCGATTCGAGAAACACCAACAGAGCTAGGGAATTTACAAATTTTACATTTTGCCTGTGAGTTTATAATTGTTAAGAGAGCTCCTGGCATCTTGGAAATTCTTCTTACCATGCTTCTAATAATACAGTCCATTCACATTTCAACTGCGAAATAATAATAATAATAACGTGATAATAATAGCTCTGAATTATTAAAAAAAATTATATTCCTACTGTAATAATTCAAACTACAGAACTGAGCTGGCAGAATTAAAAAAGGAATGATCCAATAAAGGCCCCCATTCAAACCAAAATGTATATTACTCATTATAAACAAAAATAAAATTCACACTAATTTCTGAGAATAGATGAAGAAAATTGTTTCTTTTGATAGTTATTTACGGAGCATAAATGTCAAAAGGAATAATTTATTTATAAAGGTAACGAAATTTAATGGGAAGGCATAAAGGGAACAGGAGCATATATTGGTTAACAAATGTAACTTCATAAAACCTAAAAGACAGGTTTCAATAAAAGATCAGAACAGTTGTAAATAATGCTTATAATTTATGTCGGGAATGGGCTTGGCTTCGGGAAGGTTGGCCCGTGAAAAATGACTGATTCCTTTTTTTTTATCCCAATCTTCTGAATATCTTTGTTGACATCTACAGATTATTTTAAATTTATTTTTGGAATTCTGTTTCTTTTTTTTTTTACAAATGAGTTTCCATTTTAGGCGAAAATTGAATCCTGAAGGATTTTCCTTTCCACGACCGTAAATCACACTGTCGAAGATGTATGCCTCAGTATTTATCAGCGGATTCCTAAATATATTTTGGTAAATTGGGAAATATTTCCAGGCCTCCGGAATTCGAAATGGCCATGAATCATTGTTTCTTTGTTTGGAGTGGAATAGAGTTTCGAATAAAATCTAGAAGGATATTCAACATTCTCTTAACAAATAAAAGAACAGAACTGATTATTCTTTGATTTTATCAATAAACTCAACACTACATTCTAAGCTATTCTTAACTTTTTTATCGGTTTTCTAGCATTTTGAATTTGATAAATAAACCCGAAAATGAAGATAAATATAGAAGATCTAAGCATGCTATCCAATACGTAAAGCTGTCACAAATAAAAATAAAAAAAAGGACTAAAGATAAATAAAAAAAAAAAAAAATAAGAAACCATTCACATTTTGATTAAAAATACATAAAACTTGATAATATATAAAAAAAGTTCATAAATTTCTTATAAGGCATTTATCAAAGCGCACACCTAGAATAAAAAACATAAACTCACAAAATTTCATTATTAATAGTAATTTTTAGTGATGTGACGGTATCAAAATTTTTATTTCTCTTGCCGGTACTGATACTTTAGATACAATTAGATTTTTAGAAAAATAATTACTATTTATATACGAGAGCTAAAAAAAAACAAACTAAACAATAATTATTCAAGAAATAAATTAGTAAACAACAAATAGCATTTATTATCTATTTCATTTATTATGATACAAGAGCCATCTCTAGATGAAAGTAGCCAGGGATGGAGACTGTAGGTACAAAATTATAAATAATCTGTAGAAAGAAAAAAAAAAGTTTTTTTTTTGGTTTTTGTGGTTTGTAATGAATGTTGTATATTTTATTTTATATTGTTACAACTCAGTTTATATTCTGTAAAATTATTTTGGAGCTGAACTCCATTTTACCACTTAAGGGAGTGGTTTTTGTCATAAATATGATGTCAATAAAGCTTTATTACTATTATTATTATTACATGTATTATGAAAATTAATCGTAATTATAGCAATATATAAAGCAATAACCCATTTTACAAATTCTTATTAAAGATGATAAACAAAATAAATGTTTTGTATTTTTTTATTATTTAAGGAATCGCTTATATTATTATAATATTTTATGGAACACTGTAGACTGAAGAGTACACTTATTTTTCTCTGGATGTAGTTTTAATAGTGTTTTAGGATTCGAAAAGCAGTATTAACATGCAATGAATGAAAACAACTAAGTTTATGATGGAATAACAAAAATATGCTAAAAATACCAATAATGAATAATAAAATAATGCTGTTGTATCTTCAACCAATTGACATTTGTCTTTCAAAAGAAAATTATTTTAAACTTTGTACCAAATTTGTTCCAGCATTTCACCTCTCCTCTTCAACTCCTACATTAATGATCTTACCCAGTCAATTTTACATTGTTCCCACCATCTTTATGCAGACGACTCTCAAATATATTTATCCTTCCCTCTTACCGAATTACATGAAGCTTTTCCTAGGATTCAGGAAGACCTCGATAGAATCTGTACTTAGGCCAAGTTGCATAATTTGAAGTTAAATGCAGGGAAAACTCTACTAGCTATTGAAATCGGTTCATGTTCCCTCCTCAGATCCATTACCAATCTTCCTACTCTAAACCTGAATAATCAACCTATCTGTTCCTCTTCCAAAATCATGATTGACCAAAACCTTTCCTGGAAGCCTCATATCTCCCATATAGGCCGAAAATTTATAGGAACCCTCAAATTATTCCATCGTTCCCGCCATTTCCTTCCTCAATCCACGCGAAAACTCCTAGTTTCCTCATTCTAGTTTCTTTCGTTTGATTATGGTTGTATGGGGGCCTCTCGATGTATTTTTTTTCTCTCCTTTTCTTATGTATATATTTATCAAATGTTCTATTTTCAACTGTACATACATATATTATCTTTTATACATACTATTATCTTTATTTGGAACTAAGCTAGCCAGACCATTGTACAGCTTATTATACATGTTTGTTAGTCTCAGGGGACTATATTTTCTTTTTTCATTTCATTTCAAGAATTATGAAAAAATATCAGTTTTTGGTGTTGAATAATAAGACTATCGCCAAAGTCAGTGGAAACGAACGGTTCCCATGAATCGACATTGATGCATCGATTCTCGATACCCACTATTTCCTCAAGAATCGCTGGGACCGAGAATCGGCGCATCTCTAGTATTTTTTATTAAGACCTTTGTCAAACAAACCAAATATTACACTAAAATAATTGATACATGTAGTTATATATCAACACTTTAATAAAAAAATTCCTAAAAAAAAAAAAAAAAAAAAAAAAAAAAAAAAAAAAAAAAAAAAAAAAAAAATGAAAAAAAACAAAATATATATAAACCATATAAAGGAATATTTACGTAATTAAGAAATTAATTTTGCCAAGCTTCTAATTTTTTGTATCCGAATATTTGCAAAACCATTAGTAATCGATTCTCAAAAGGTTTCCATAAATGAGCAAACTGGTTTTGATTATTTAAATAGACTTGTGAAAGAATCTACTCAAGTGAAAACCCATACATTGATATCACGGACTGGAAAATCTTCAGCGATTATCGTTTCCACAGTTTCTGTCAATTAATAGATGGTTTAAACAGAAACGCGGTTCCAATCTTGTGGACCCAATTTTCTATTAGTCACACTAATTGTATATAACAGTTTTCGAGTGGGTAGTTAATAGCGAATTGGATCATTACTTTCGGAGAATAAGTTAAAAGAATGCCGCACCATTTCAGATAAATGGATATACAAGTGCGAATAATTTTTTGAAAATCTTTCTCATATATAATCTCATCAAAACGACATTTAAAGTATTGACTGTTATTTAAAAAAGCAGAAGATATACTGAAACATAATAGTAATAAAAAATACAAATAGAGTAAAACCTAGCGCACACTAGTGCGGGTCAGAACATAGGGCATTGGGGTAGACGAAGTTTCTTCCGACAAAATTGTTTAGATAGAAAAACAGACTCCGTGGCTGTTTGCTCCAAATAGACTCCGTGTAAATTAGAGCTATATTTTACAAAAAAAAATAAAATAAAATAATAATAAATAAAAATATTAGACTCTATAAATTTTTCATTGAAATAAAATTTTCAAACTTAATGAGTGTATCCAAAACCAAATTCATAAATCATTACATTTATTTTTATTTTATTTTTTTATAAAAATAGATATATTATCATACCTACACGTTGTTTAGTGCCTCTAATTGCTATATTTTACAAAAAAAAAATTTTAAATTTTAATTATCAAATAAACTTCGAGAGAAAAAATATTCAAATTCAATAGGCAACCTTTTTATTTCGACATTCACATTTTTATTAAAATATTTCAACAAAATTCAAAACGAAACTTCGAAAATCCGATTAAGAAGTTAAAATCGAATAATATACAGTCCAGTCTCGACAATTCAACATATATGAGCCCAGAGGAGAGCCGGATTACCGAAAATGGCAGATTAATGGATGTAATGAAAAAAACAAAAACAAAAGAACAAACACGAAATTGAGAAATTATTGCATTTTTAACAAATATTTAAATTTATCCAGAAGAAAAATTTATTTATGCAGATCTAATTTATAGCAATGACGTTGGCACACGACTTGAAAGCCAGACGAAATTATGTTAATTTGATGCCGGGAGCCATATTCATTCCGAATATGAAAAAACAGTTTTGTTCGTAAGTAGGCTAGTAGTAGTTTGTCTCGTCGGCATCGCAGATTTGTCTTGAATAGAAATCTTGAATTTTAGACAAAAGTTTATCTTGAAAACGTTTAACGGCTGAATGGTCAGATGACAGTTTTTTCTTTTAAAATAGCCAAAAACCTTATGCCAATAAGACAATTCATGTAGCCATCCATCGCTAACCTTAAAATCGTCTTTTTAAATGATTTTATAGTAGAAACACAAAGAATCCAAAGCTTTTTCATTTAAATTTTCTCCGGAAATTGGAGTTTACAGCCTCTTAAATCGTTCAAACAAGCACTAGTCAACTGTGACAGATCGAGGAAGGTTCTCGCGCTAGGGCTGGATTATTGAGATTTTACTGTATAAATAAATAAATAAATAATACCTAGATAAATATTTTTAAATAAAGTTATATTATTCAACTAAACACCAGAAAATTTTATAAAATTAAGATAAAGACAAAATATTATTATTTTCTATATAAAACACTGAAAAATGATAGAATTCTACAAGGTTTTTCAAAAAGAAAACATCGGTTTTATGATTAAACCAATTAAAACATCATCGCTGTGATGTATTCCTGGAAGCATTTACCACTTTTTTTTTTTATCACATTGAGGAATACAGAATACACCTGTAATTATGGCAACTAAATAGCGTGAAATATACAATAAACTGATTCAGCTCTCCGAAATTTACACCTTGTTAGTGGAGCCGTCGCTAAGAATGCATTATGCATGAGCCGCCCGGGGCCTTCCTATCTCCCACTGCCTGGCGAATCTTGAAATAGCTATAATAGAGAGATCAGTGCCTACTTAATAGTAGCCCTCCCCAACAGTCAGCTCATCAATTATCAGCTAGTTAATCAAATCATAAGTCATTTTAGTCGGATTAGGGAACCTGTTTTTAAATCTTAATTTGTTTCCCGCATCAAAAAGATCAAGAATAAAAATACCTTATAAGCTTATCGAAACAATTTTAACAGACTTTTCCCTCTTCCTTTGAATTGAGCGATTGTTTTCCTAAGTATCGTTACTCTTAAAACATATGTAAATATGCTTGGCAAAATAATAAAAGAATTACAATGGGAATATTCTGTTTATTATTCTATATTTATTTATTTTTAGGTTATAATACAGTAAGTATATGAAAAGGCAGAGGTTTAGCTGTATTTGAAATTATGCCCTCTGCCGTCAGCAGCAATAACTTACAATAATTATGTAAATAAGAAAATATTAATATTTCTTAAAATTAATATCATATCCTACATGTAACAAATGTATTTTATCCGGAGTGGAGAGGTCGAAATTTTTAAGAAACAAAAATATATAGCCTCCAACATCACTAATTTAAAATGCGCGCGAGGTTCCTATCCTAGTTGTCTGTTGTCCTCTACCTCAAATCTGCATAATAGTACACCGGATTCAAATACCTATCAATATATATTTATAAATAAAACCAACATCATAAGTCAATATTTTCTTAATGGTTGTACTTTTTATATCAGAAATTGAATTATTCCAAAAGCCTTAGCCTGTATGACAGTTAATCCAGTCGATTTATACATAAAAAAGAGGCAAATCGGCAATTTGTTTAGTATGTATCCAAGTTCGCAACAATAAAAACCCTGTGACAAAGGGAGTAGTACTAATATTTGGCCTACAGTCTCCGTTTAGGTCTCAAATTAAAGCTAATTAAATTTCCTTCAAATTCTTTTCTGAAGATAATTTTGTAAAACTAGTACTTCCAGTCAGTTTTCCGGCCGAGAACTAACAGAAAAATTTCACAGGTGAAAAATCAAAATTTTTTGGAGAGCATCCAATTGGCATACACAGTCACGGTTGGCCTTAAATTTTCATACATTTAGTGCTCTTTAATGGAGTATACCTATAACTCTAGCATAGAGCAGAAAAATCACATAGTTTACCATATTGAAATCGAAGACAATGCTAAAATTTTGCGGTTCTTCAAGTACAACGCATTTCCGCAGGATTTTCAGGGTGCTAAACTTCTTTATCAACTATATGTACGGGTCCTTAAAACCAACTAAAAAATGGTTGATAAATACGCCTTTTTGAACATCGATATGTAATCGACTGGACTATAAATGGAAATATTTATATCCTTCTGTAATGTTTTATATTATTCCACTATGTTTATTTATTATTACTTTCTTTTATTTGGTTCATTTTAAATATTCTTCCTTTATTTATTCAAGAATGATCAAATCAACTTATAACGGTCTCACACACCTAAGAGAAAATAATAGCGGAGCGAATTTTGCGACGAAAAAAAATCTCTCAATTTACGTTGCGACAATCGGGAGTACACAGACCGAGGCGAATTTTCTCCCTTTCGTGCAAAGTTTTGCTTCCGCCAAAACCGTTGTTGTGAAAATGCATACAGCATTTTTATTCGCTCCATTTGGTACTGTTTAATAATTTATTTGTATTAATGTCACTTATGCTTCCCGCCATAAAGCCGAGTTAGGAATCAATAGCAGAAGTGATAAAAGAACCAAGACGGAAGAAAGAAAAAATTTAGATGATTTGCACTGGTTAGGAAAAGGATGAGAGCGATTTTTTTTCCACCACGATTTCCTTTCCCGCGGAGTCACCTCCGCGATAATTTTCGCTTCGGTGTGTGGGATGCTTTATTTTATATGAAATAAATATATTATTTCTTAAATTATAAATTTTTAATTTCGAACTAAAATTAAAAAGCTGAATATAGCTCTACCATAATACCCTAGCAGACTATAGCCAAACCTAGCCGAGAAGCAATCTAACCTTTATAGAGAATAAATGCTACGACCCCTGAATTCTTATAGCCCTCTAACGGCTGGTTAAGACAGAGCAATTACAAAGACTACTGGAGCATGGAGCTGGAGCTGGAGATTGGCTGGAAGGGGCCTCCCACATCGCTACTTTAGAATGCGCCCGAGGTTTTCCTCCTAGTTGTCTTTTGTCCTCTACCTCAAGTCTGCATAATAGTACACCTAATTCAACTGCCTATCAATGAGTTCTTAAAGTTCCTGGGTTCTGGAAGCTAAATTTAAAAATAATACTTCTAAGCATTTACGACATGAAAAAGACGATACTATCGATTCATTGTCCAAGACAGCTATCTCCTAGGACAAAAAAAGGAAGGGCTAAGATTCGCTTCACATAAAGTAATTACTAAATTACAAGCATATTGATATACGATGCATAGAATTTCCAAAACCAGGCAAGTCCAGAATTTTTTTTTTCCCTAATAGATTATCTAAAAGTGAAAGGTCGTCTCCCAAAAATAATTAAATCACTTTGAAGACGGGCATACTAAAAATAAAGTCTCTTCCTAATCCAGCCAGACCTTTACTTTTATAGATCAGTTGGGAAATATTTTCAAAAATGGACTTGTTTTGGAATTTTACGCTTCATACTACATATTAGTGAATCTACAGTTTCCGAACTGTTTACTATTGTATCATTAGTTGCCATTATTTCAACTTAATATCGTACTTTAAAGTTAAATAGACTTACCATATTCTGCGAATCCTAAATAATTATATTAATTAGATTCTTAATAGACAACTACTAACGATCCTAGTGTAATATTTCCCTATAAATCTACGTTTTTCCTAGTGGGTAATTTATGAAAGAAAGTTTTTTTTCTTATTTAAATAACTTCATGTAAAATTATTATTATTTAGTAATATTTGCAAGGTGATTGACAAAATAACTTGATAAATTATCATTGCTGAAATAATCTTATTATTAATGTCCTTTTATTAATTTATTAAACATTTTATAAATCAAACATACTTTAAAACATTTATCCCTATTGAAAGATAACTGTAATAATTTACTTGTAATAAGCCTCAGTAGACCTAATCATGTACACAATTTCCAAATAGCAAAATTTAATATGTTCGTTCCGTGATAACAGGAGTTTGAATATATTCTAGCAAGCAACAATGTACTTACAACTAATTTTTTTACAGGCATATAACCTTCATATACGTTAATAAGTACATTTATATCAGCCAATCTAGAATAAAAATTACAAAATTAATTATTATTAATTGATCTAAAGAAAAGATAATTTACACGAAAACAAATACAAAAATGTTTTCTATAACGCGTGTATTATAAATTCTTCGCTCTGCTCATTAAAATAAATTAGCGCATAGGCTATTAAATAAGCCTTAGAGTTCATTAAACGTCCTAAGCTTGAAGGAGCAAAAAAGCTTTGTTAGGTTTATGAGGATATAAGTACGTGTCTGCCAATAACTTTCGCGGTAAGCCTAAGCCCAAAAAAGGAAAATCAATCTCAAAAAAAACAAAAAAAAAAACTTTTTCTTGCATCGAGAGGTCCTTTCTTGCATGAACTTGAAACCTTGTTCCAGTCTCGTATAACGGACTTCTAAGATTACACTTTAAGGGAATTTCACCAAGTACAAGAAGTTCTCTGGTCAAGGCTGGCTTTCATCCGTTATCTGTTTTTATTGGAGTGGAAGTGCCGATAAATTCCTTTAAATAGTCCGATAAATGAATATTTTACGAATGATCATGGGGAAATAATCATAACTAGATTTACTGGTGAAATTTAAATAAATAAATTAAAAAAAACATAAAAATAAATATTCGCTACGTGTTATCCGAAACCCTTACTATTCTTAATAATCCTAATAATGCCACAAATAAATCCACAATGACCATTAAGTGTTCCGGATTTAACCAAAACCAGATATTTATTCTTTAACAATAAGCAACATATCCATTAAAATACAATTATATATCTCATCGTTTTCAAACCGATTATCCACAAAGGCATTAGAAAAAAAAAATGACTTCGGGGTCTTATAATATAGAGCCATCACGAGATAGCTACCATAAATGTATATTATGTACCATTATTAATCCAATGGATTTTCATAGACCATTATAAATTTCAATAAATAGATACTTAAAAAAATTAAGGAAAAAAAAATTAAATAAAAACAAATCAAAAGAAAATGAGATTATTTGAGATAATTTTTGATTTGGACCCTCACATATCTCATATCATTTTGAGGTAAGAATCCGATTAAAGGAAGAATTAGTATTTTTGAGTTGATTTTATTTTTTTATTTATATATTTTTTTTTTTTCCGAATAGGCCAACAGAGAACTACGTGCCAATTTCAATTATTTCTTCCTTGTTCTTTTCTTTTCTTCCAGTATGCCTTCATCCGTTCACCATGTTTCCTGTTTCGGTCCTCCGACCATTTTTCATCAGTCCTTTTCACTTTCTTGCCCTGGAATACCTCTATTTTCAATACTTTTCGCCGAAAGTCTTATTTATTTCTATTATTATTATTTCTCTATTATTTGTTTCCTCTATTTTTATATTGGTTTTTTCCAAATCCCTTTTTATTTCATTGACCCAACTTTTTGTCGATTACTTACCTCACAGATATCTGACAATCAGGCATTCAATATAAGTGACCAAAAAACATCAATCTTCTTTTTCTCATTACATGTGATACATACATTTTGATATATTTCATCATTATTTCGTAACCTCCAACCTTCTATTGTGTTTTGTGGGCCTAATATTTTCCTCATGATTCGCCTTTCTAGTTTTCCAATTTATCCAAATTACAGTTCAATGACAGACATTGTATTTTATTTATTTTTTTGTAGAAATGTGTAAGCAATCCCTATCCACACACCTCCTCGCAGATAAAAAGGCAGTAACCACAAGATCTATCGTAAAATTCAAGATAGAGTCCTGGCAATGGCAAACTTCTCCATTCATGCCCTTAGTGACTGTATACTAGTCTTTATAAAACTCATTGCTCTCACTCAGCCTCTAATGGGTTTCTACACCAATGACGTAGCTAAGAGAGCAGCGCTGGGATCTGGTAGGGCATGGCTTGTCCCTCCATAATTAAAGGAACAGATATAGTTCGGAGATCCTGAGGCTGGGTGTATATTATGAAAATAAAGAATGATTGTATTTTTAACTTTTGATTCAATTGTACTTGTATTTTTACTATTATTGTTTTGTTTTGTTTTTTAAATTTATTTATTTCACTTTGTATATTATATAGTTTGAGGTTCCTTATTTACTTATTTTTTGAAAGCTATTGCTTATTGAACATAATGTGCGAATGGATTCACAAAGCCATCTATTCTAAAATATACATCATAATCCTTAAATAGCTCCATAGTTTTTGAGATTCCTTTTCCCGAAGTACCCGTCATCTTCTAGTGTCCTCTCTTATTTTCCTTTGCTTTGATTGAGGTTGCTTGGTTTATGAGGGCTGTCTGTTACTTGCCGATATTCTGAGCTTGGGTGGCTTTTTCCTATATTCAAACGGCAATACTTTCTGGGTACTTTCCTTTTCCAATCTCTAAAAAACAAAACCTGCTTCCTTTATCATTCGTGCTACTTCCTTCTGGTATTCCTACCCAAACCTATTCCTAAACCTGCTTCCCTTATTTCATTTACAAATAATTGTAAACCTTTTAGAGAATCAATCTTCCATGGATATGTTAATCATTTAGAATTATATTATCTTTTCAAATACGTTTGTATTTTATTCATTTTATTTTTTTCCTTTCGACAATATATACCTTAATTACTTAAATATTAAAATCGTAAAAATACGGCCAGATAATTGTACCTGTAATCTGTGGCATTATTATTACTCTTAGGGGACAGTAACTCCTAGGATAAAGTTTATTTTTCATTTCATTTCATATAAGTTATTGTCCTCGATTGAGGCAGACTTTAGTACTTACTAAAAAAAAATAAAATTAAAAAATAAAAATATGCAGAAGGCCATTTATCATCGCCACGCTTTAGGCATGAAGGAATTAAGAAAATATGACTAAAATTATACAGTAATGCTTAAAATCTTTTCACCTCAAGTGCAAGATGCCATAATTCATGTACAGCTAATGGTATAAAATAAGTGAGGTCGTTAAGGGAAGCAGTTAAAGGCTTGAACCCAAGTTGATTATAGGCATTACTACGATGGAGAAGAGACAGATGCACCGAAAATTGCAGCTGCCCAAGGCCCTGAGGTGTAGAGAACAGACACCTCGCTGGGTGTCGTCTTTTTTGGCCAACGCTGCGACCTCCCGGCAGCGTTCCAGTTCGGTGCGACTACGATTAATGGTCTTCTTCGACGCCGTAATTGCGGGAGGTGCATTAGTTGCAGTACGATATAAGATACTTCAGAGAAAGGAATAATTTATTTGCAGTAATAGCAATAAAAGTTTTCTAATCAATCGTTCATACTCAGCAGGTATTGTTTTAACGTAAAATTAACAACAACGAACACGTGACTTCAATATAATGAAATAATCTTTATCCTGAGTTACATCAGCCTAAGAATAACACAAATGTGTATAAAGGTACAATACTCTGGAGACATAAATTCAAGACAAACATAAAAACAAATATAAAACCAGAAGCATATAAGCCTAGAATCTAGTAATTCAAATTAAAAACATATCATTGAGACAAAAAAATAATCAGAATATGCCAAAGAAAAGAAAAAAATATTAAATAAAAAAATAAGCATAACATCTCTTAATTAAATATTTAGCTTTTATCCAACAACAGTAAGGTGTTTTATGGATTCAACTTATTCGTACTGAACTTAATAAACATCTTGAGTTTATAAACATAATTGGTTAATTGTATAAATCAATTACCGAATATATTATTCATAATTATTGATATTTACCATGCCATTCTTACTGCACGTTATTTAAGCAGAACAGTATTGCTATACAGATCACATAAAAATAAATTAAAGTAATTAGTATTGTTATGAAGTAATCATCAATTGGAAGGAGTTACCCATTGGTTCTATAAAACCTAGAAGATTCTGATGCCATTTCCTTTACAGATACCTTGGAGGATTATAAATAATCGATAAGGCAAAGAAATACTTTTAGATTTCAATGGGTATGCAGCTTATTCTGGAAGGATGTGCTAAAACTGGTGGGTTTGTGTAATATTAACATTAAACCTACCGAAATTTCATGTCTACCTATTTCTAACACAATTTCTCTTAATAACAATAATATAATTGTGTATATTGAAAAAAACACTATTGATATATGTTTTACAACAAAGTAATAAATGTGGTTTCCAATCACTTATAAAATAAAGTCCGAAAAGGGTAATTTGACCCGTCATAGTAGGTATATTATTAAGAAGTACGGATGTCTGGCTTAATCCAAATCAGAAACAAACTCGATGATAAAGCCATGGATAATTTTTTTGTTAATATTGTTAAGGATTTTAATTAAGACTTTAGATTGTAAGTATCGAATAAGAGAAGAATTCAAAGTGGAATCTGGCCTGATTGCAGTCATACTTATGAGCTTTTTGATGGAAAGATGAATTTAAAATGAAAGATATGAAAAATAGTGTTTTTGTGATAAAAGTTATAAAATATCAAGAAGTTTCGCAAGTGGGAATAATAAGTTAATCATTTATCCTTGATGAGGTTCTCGAATGGTTTGAGAAGATTAATAACGATAATTTTATAGAATCCGTTCAGTGCAAAAATTTAAAATTAATTTAATACTTCTGTATATTCCACAAATAATTTGTATAAATGTAAATATAATAAACTGCGTACAATAGTCTAAAAAAAAAAAAATATTAATGATACGAAAAGTTTGATTTCCTAAATGTAACATCGAACAATTACAGTTAGTAAAACATTTGAAAGAAATATAATAGAATGATCTTCAATATATTAGTAAAATATAAATATTCATAAATCGATCAAATAAATTAATTGAAAACTAAATCTTTGATGATGATACAACGATAAAGATCATAGTCTGATATTTTAGTTGTTTTATTTGTGATAACCACTATGATAGTCGATAATAGCTGATGAATGATAACCATCAACGAATAGAAGATCTGTATCTAGAATCTAGGCAAGGTGAGCGGTAATAGTACGTTAGATCGGCCCAGGATTTATCTATAGTAAATTGATTTTTAATCAATTATAATCACCGATACCGTTTAAAAGTGTTAACAAGGTCGGACAAACATAAGCTTTGAATTTTAATATACATGACATGAACAAAGCATAGGTCAACAATGTTAAAGAGGAGGTTATTCTACACAAACAACGTCCATAACTTATTATTTTGTTTTATCATTTTGCCCGTAAACATAAGTTAATTTACCATAAACTAATATGAGTCGAATCTCATAAACCTTACAACGTAATTACTAAATCAAAAAGATAATAAAATTATCAAAGTCCTATAAAAGATTACAGGAAGCTGAATGCGACCCACTTTTCTTCTTTTTTTTTCATACTATCACTTTTCGTTTTACAAACTTTTTTTTTTTTTGAATGGTTGTTTTTTACGTGTTCAGCGCCCATTTGTCAGCAGCTGCTTAGGCCGTGTCACTTCTTGCTCCAGATCGACTTTTTCAATATCCTTCGAGCTGAAGAAACTAGACATGATTTGTTTGGGTCCTTCGCCCGATGGCCTTGGTTTTTTTTTTTGGTTTTTTTTTTTTTTTTTTGGTTTTTTTTTCCTTTTTCATTCCGAATATTCCAACGACTACTGCTAACTATGTCTATAAATCAAATTCATTAGTGATTCAGAATTTAGTTTTTATTTGTTAAAAAAAAATAATAATAATAAATAAATGATAGGCAATACCTCAGTGGGTAAGACATTGCACTAATAATTCTGCGACCTAGGTTCGAATCTGGCTGAGCCAGATAGTTATCTATTCTGTTATATTAACTGAGGATTACCACAGGGGATGGGAAACCTTCATTGGGTACACAAGTGGACTCTACAAAGTGGGTACCCTTAACCTTCCGTTCCTTGCGGTCACCTGTGAGGTGATCCAGCGAAGTAAGGAAAAACAATTCTCTGTAATTCAGAGAAAATAGGACGTGTAAGCTTCCCCTTCTAGCAATCCTCCTACCTTTCCCTCCATCGCCGCGACTAGTCTTTCTTGTACATACAGGTACCGCGAGTAACGGAAGATTAAATGGGTAAAATCCTGGCGAATTTTGGCCATATTATTAAATTGCATAACCGCTAGTCAAGAAACAGAAAAAACTTGCCTAGTACTGAACCCCCTCCCATGGTACCCACATGGTAGTGATATAGATCTTAATAAATAAACACCAGCTATCATCCCACGATTATTGTAATCTAATAATAAATTTTATTAATTGTAATTTGTCTTATTAATATAATCTAATATTTCAGTCATAGCCTGCTCCAGTTCAAATCGCCATTTATCACTTTTGCCTGCTGATACCCTCCAATTCTTAAAACAGTGTATTTTAACTTCAGTGGAATAAAAACAGTAAACTATACTAAAACTATAGACTATTCATAAATAAACTATAAAGGATAATTTTATCAGGTAATACTAGACATTTTATATACATTTTACATACTAAATGATTGTTTAAAAAAAATATAGATTTTTTTAAGCAATCATTTAGTATGATTTCATAAGTTAATTAATGAACCGATTTGGACAAACAATAAAGAAATATAAATAAAGGAGAAGAAAGGGAAATGAAGCACAAAACGTTTTTGTGATTTTTTAAAGAACTATTTTTCGTTAAACCTTACTAATCATACTAATGTTTTTGTTTGTTATTATTTTTAACATAGATTCTTAGCGTTTATGACAAAACAGAAATTCAATTTATATCATAAAAAAAAAAAATATATATTCAATTAAAAAATGTTAAAGATATGATATGACCACCATTGATCACCTACCATTCTTCATTTTGAAATGTAATAAAGATTTAAATTCTATTCAAGTTACAAAAAACTGATATTTCCAATGAGCCAAAACAATGCCATCCTAATCTTCAACTATTACAATTTGCACGACACACCAAATCTTATATTTGATATAAGGCGTGTGTGAATCTTAGGGCGAAATTTTATATTTATAAAATACACTTTTTTCTTTTTAATAGTAATGTGACATTAGGAGTATGCTAATTATTTACTTCACTCAAACCGCTCACCAAAGTAAAATTTTATAGAGATTGTTAATGAAACAAAGTACAATAAAAGTAAAGAAAAAAATTAAAACATAAAAAACTAAAAGCCGGCTATAGTCTTATTAACTTTCCAATACAGTGGGAAGAGTCATTAAAGAGACCGGTCCTGACCCAGAGACCTCTGGCCCTTGGAGGGAGGGAACTTGAAGAGAACACTCAAGGAATTTCCACAGTGACCATCTTCCAGATGTTGGCTGATAGTCCTGCTAATCGTCTTCTTCACATCATTTGTCTTCTCCTCAGATAACTGTTTGTTCTCTTTTCCGAGAACCTCCGTTTGACAAAAGACTTATGGAATCGATCGTTTTTTTTTTTTTTTTAACACGTGCAAGTTAAATGGTTAGACATGTTTGCTATCGTTGTTGCCCCAACATTTGTCAAATCTTCTTTCTTCAGAATGGAATATTTGGTCTATAGGTTAATGTCATGGAGTCTGTTCCATTGTTTCATTAGGTATTCTGAGCTTGGGTGTTTTTTCCAAATATGCGTAATACTTTTTTCCGACGCCAATACTTCGTCGGTACTTTCTTCTTACATTCACTAAAATGACCTTAATACTCTTTGTTCTTCGATCTATCTTCTGAATACAAGGTACCAACCTTCCAACAAAATCTTTCATCATACGTGCTCCTTCTGAAATTACCAACCTAATTCTATTCATAAAGCCTCTTCACTAACTTCTTTTGAATATCATTTATTGATACACGTACTTGATAACCAATCTTCCGAAAATATGTAAATAGTTAGGAATATATTTAGATGTGTTTAATCTTTTCATATATGATTGCTTCTGTCAAAATATTTGGGCCATAATTACTGATATATTGAATCATAAATAACGCTATCAGACAATCGTACCAGTAACAGTTAATTATTCATACTCTTAAGAGATAGTATGTCCCAGAATAAAGTTTATTTTTTCCTTTCATTTGATATTTAATTAAAAGCCCATGTGGGTCATTCATCTTATTCTTTCATTGTCTTCTATACTTGACATTTTTTTTTAAAAGCCTTTACATATTAAATCTTATATTCTTATATATATTATATAGTTTTTTGCTGTTTGATTATTTTTTAAGTTTATTTGCTAAACAGTTGAGATGATTTTTAAAAAATTCTGTTGTTTTTTTTAATTAATTTTATTATTTTCATTTTTAGAAATTATTTTATTTACTGATTATTATTATTATTTTTGTACATATTGTATAATTGGCATCATTGTCATCTAAATTACATAATGCCTTTCAGTAAAGTATATTGCAATACTCTTCCATAAAAATAGTTACTCCTAAAAAAAAAATAATAATTTAGTTTTCGACGAAGGTGATTCAACGCTAATTATTAACTGGTCAGAGAAATTGAGCTTTCAAGAGTGTCTGAGTTCTTAAGGACAACCCCAGATGTCTGTTTAGTTGCGGTTGCCGTCCTGTTCTGACCGTAACAGCATTGTTTCACATTTTCATTTATTCAACAATAATTTCAAAAAATAAATATTAAATGGCTTGCTTAAAGAAGAATTGCACTCACTTCTTGAAAGATTTGACTTTTTATAAATTAACATGTTTTTTGCTGCTCACTAAAGTATATATATAATTTTTTTTTCAATTAAAAAAAAATATTCATTTCTATACCATGATTTAATTTTAATATTGTTTTCTTGCTTAAAATTATCTCCTAATTTTTATATACTGCAGCAAGGCCTCCGTTATATTGTACATTGTAATTATTCCTCAGGGACAATGGCCACAGAGTAAAATTTATTTTCATTTCAAACTTCGTTCTCAGATTTTAAAACATAAATATAAAAATGTTGTAAACACATTTCACAATCTAACTACATTCTAACAATTGATCCAATCAACATTCATGAACTATCTTTGAAAAATGAAAACAAAACCTACTGATTTGAATCTCAAACTCCATAGGGCTACACCCACTCCGTATCAATACGGTAAACATTATCACAGATACATATTTTTTTTAATCCGAAAAGAGGGTTTACCCAACAAGCTGTTTACTATTACGATGAGATAATTGGATGCAGTCGGATGCAATCAAAACTCTATGAAAATGTGGGATGGTTCCTATGGGAGTGTGAAAGGTGGTGGGCTGTAACGAGGATAAAAAGTAAGCCGTAGGCAGGCAACATAGGAGCATATGGAAACAGATGTTTCTCCTCCCTCATCGCTCATTTAAATTTCATATCTTACGGTATTTTAATATGAAAGTTGTATTTTCTATTTTTATTTTTCCTAAAGTATCTATATGAGATTACAACTTAATGCTTACAGGAAATAACTAAACACTAGTTATAAAACTCAGAACCGAAACTATAATAAATGATCAATATATTTTTAAAAAACTCGATATCTTCCTAATTGGGAAAAGCAATACGTCGGCTAATATTTGATATCTCGTATGTGCACGTTCTGAAACTGGCGCTTACGAGGAATCATATAGATCATGGGTAGGTCCTATCTATAACCTGCAGCTATTATATCTACTGGTTCGGATACAGAAACAGTAGACTAATTTTGATCCGTAACGCCAACAGAGCTACACATAAAAGCCTCAAAGAGCTAGATAAACTGTAAAAGTTACGTGACTATTTTCAATTAAATTTCTGAAAAACTATAAAAGTTCGATCCGAGCATCACTAACAGGGATAGTGTTACTACTTCAAAAACACACGGGGATAAAAAAAAAAAAACGTAACATGTGAAAACTATAGACCCCCAGCCAAAGATATAAAAAAAAATCTGCTTGACTTACAATGTGATTCTAGTCAATCTGACGCCACCTATAAGTATAAACTACATATAAATATAGTGATAGACTTTTGTATCCTATAGCTACTTCTTCATACAACAAAGAGCATTCCAGTAGTTTGGATTTGATAGATCATGAAAAGATATCGTGCATTTAATGCAATCAAAATAAAACATTGTGTCTATATACTGAATATATGAGAATATTATCAGGCGAAGCAATTATCACTACTATAGGGAGGCTCAGAAGTTAAAAAGAAAAATGAATCTCACGATTAATGGGAAAATGTTTGAGTAGGTGAGAAAATTCAAATATATTGGGACTAACCTTATTCAATATGAAAAAAATAATTTGGAAACCTAAAACAAGGTTCATTCAGCCCGTAAGTTGTACAATGCCTGCTTCATAAGATAGAAATCTCAAAACAGTCAATGAGTGCTATTCGCAGTTAATATAACAGCATTTTCCCTTCCATTATATGCTCACTCAAGTAAATCCCCGAGGATTTTAATTACAAACAACAATCATTCAAATTTGTATTAACATTCATAAATATACTTCAGTGATATACAGTCCATAGATGTTATTGTTTTAGGCTTACGATTAAAATAACCGAGACTCAAACAAGAAGAGACGGCTCCTCGTTTTTTACTACTCCAACTAAGCAAACGTCAAAAGCTCCCGATTAATTTAAAAAAGACTTATTTACCGGACATACGAAGTTGAGCTTTGGGCTTTACTAAACTACCCAATTAGTCCCGTATCCAATCCTCACAACTTCGAAAAACCCTCAATGCTTCTTACTTTGTCACCAACGAACATGTCGACGAAGATCTCAATGTACCATATGTTGATGATTTAGCCCATAAACCAGACACCTATCCTTTCATAGAAAACTCCATGACCATTCAAAAGCAATAGTATCACAACTTCCTCAACATTAAATTCCAGATAATCCTCCGAGGCATCTGAAAAGATGATGGCCTCGGGACCATCTAATATAATACTTTTATTATATAAAATTTTTATAAAAGCTACCAATAGCTAGTTTACAAGTAATTGACACGTAAGTTTTAGCATTATTATCACATTTGTTGATTTTTTTTTATATTGTAAAAAGTTGTAAATTATACAAAATTATAAATGTAAATTAATAGATAAAAAATAGAGTTACATAGAATTCAGTTAAAATGAGTGCAATTTAAAAAACGTTGATCACTGTCTTTCTCTAATTACGAGTTACTCTTTTACTTTACCATCGTTAACTATCATAATTTATTTATTGATTTATATACAATCTATTTACTTTTTTTAAAACCAATGAACTGTAAGGAAGTTTAAAATTTTATAATTTTCTTTGAAGCATTTTTTATTAATATTTTTTAGAATGTTCTTAATCGTTTAGTATAATATAGTACATACTAGAGAATAATACTAAAATGAATTCAAGTTTTTCTATTATAAAAATATTTAAGACATGTCTCAATCATTCAGTCAACAAACACACTAAAAGTTAACGACCACAGAGAGTACTGAACTTTCGAGAATTCGGAGGTCTCAAATATTGTCTTTGTGAATCACGAAGTACAAACAGTAGGATGATTCCCGTTTCCGTACCAAGAGCTTGCATTGTTGATATTCGCATAATTGACAATGAACCAAGTTATACTGGATTATGTTTTGAACTAGAAAACAGAGAAGGCCCTAAATTTTATCAGAGAAGAACCTTAGCACGTCAAGGAACTGCAATCCCCAGTTGGCCGAAATGGACTACGACATTTATTTTTGCGTAACCTGAATTACCTTCAAAGTAATACTAATTAAGTGATTTTTAATTCATTATTCTGTCCTATAAAATCTCTATATTGAAGCACTTAAATAGGCTTAAAGCTTCGTCCCCAAATTAATGGTTTCTTGATTGAATCTAATCTATTTTCTTAAATTAATGTGTACGATTCATATCTGAGGATCAGTTCGTTCACCCTCCACGAAGAACAATCTATACGTCTTCTCGAAATAATCAGATCGAATGTCCTACATTATCATGAGCTAGCTTTAAGTATTTGATATTTCTGCAACCGATGAATCATAAAATTAATATTTTGTTTTCCCTTTAATTTGTACTGCTACAATCAGACAGGTCTTCGTGCATACTTCACCATCAGGTATACTTTTCAATCCAAAGAAGGGTCTGTAAACCCCGTTTATGCAAATGCATTACTGAAAAGTTTTAGAAAATATATTCAAGTCGCATAGTTCGTATACAAGGTACAGCTCATTTTTCATGATAATTAAAATAACTATAGTCAAAACATGCAAATTTCTCTTGTAAGAATTAAGAAAATAAATATATTCCTATTTTCCTTATATTTTACAAAAAAAAAAAAAAAAAAAAAAAAAAAAAACAACACTAATTTAAGGATATCAGGTACATTCCTACCCACGATGCATAAAATATGTAACAGAGACATTGCTTTCAAGTTTTCAACATCTGAGCTTTTAACAAAGGCTTTCTAACTTTCACTGACAGAAAATTTTAGGTAAGAAGCCCTCAGAACCACTTATTGTGTTTGCACATCCTGTACATCTGGGAACGCAAACACACTCTGAATACCAAGGCAAGTTTAAAATTCACTTATAAGTTTATTATTATATAAATAAACGTGATTCTATAAAAAAAGAAAAGTATTGTATATTTTGAATATGAATGATACATTATTTTTACTGAAATGACTAAAGGCTCACAAATATTGAAGTATGTTTAAGACTTACATAATTTGTGATGTAATCTAATGAATTACAAAAATAGTTATATAGTTATGCTAATTAATATCTCATTCTTTGAAATAAAATTTTAATATTACTTAATACAAAATAAATTACTGTAAAATATTATTGTAAATATATTTCAAAATTAGTCGTGACGGCCTTTCATTTTAAAACCACCAACAATATCCTTAACTTCTTATCCGATTTGGTTGAATATTTAGGCGTAAGAAGCAATTAGTTTAAAGTCGTTAAAAACCAATTCAATATAGATTTTAAAAAATCTATATTTGGAATAAATAAAAAGTATATATCAAACAATGAAACCATTTATTAAACAAGTACATTTTTATAATATTGCATATATATGCCAAAATCGTCTTAAACCTTTTAAGAGTTATGTGATGACAATGCAACTCAACTTAAGAAATAAATTGATAATGAACATGTTATGTATACTATAACATACTCCTATTTAAGTAAAAAATAATAAAACTAAACATATTTTATTAAAAGATTGCTAGTATTAGGAAACTGGAAACTTCTATTTTTGTAACTTATTATTTTTCTTGTTAATAAGAGGATTGACACCATTTACTTTAAATCTATAACTATGTACGAAGGATTGGTAACCCTGCAGAAAATAATCATCTATTAGAAAACATATATAAATAAGAAATTAGGGTTTTGACTGAAAGATTGAGGAAGAGTTTAAGTGATATGTTTATAGCACGATTAATATAATTAATGTATTTTTTAGTTTATAAAATTTTAATTTGTTAAATTAACGATATATATTGAAAATGTAAGTATATACATTCCATTATATATTTCAAACTACCACAGTAGCTAATCAGCTACTAACACTCATCGTAATCCTCTTAAGCACCTAGAGCTAGGCAGATTAAACACCTGCTTAAAACCTAATAACACCCCTAGGGATTAATTAGTTCTTGATGAATCAGAAATCAGTTGTCAGTTCAGCTATCAACTTCCTAATATAAATATAAATAAATAAATAAATAAATATATATATATATATATGTTTAGTAAGGTTCTTGAGGTTCAGTCAATAAATAAAAAACAACTATTTTGGCGACGATTCGAGACTATATTGTTCTCATAATCATAATAACGTTACTACGAAGATGATTGGGTAGATACCAATAGCATATCCACCAATAACACTGGCATGGTTATGGTTATGATATATACTCATATATTGAACTATCATATAAGATTTTTTTTTTTGGAAACCACACTTATACTCATAAAAGCTATTGTAACTCACATATTTTTCAACTTTTTACATTTTCCGATCCAGCATTAAATTTTCTATAAGATTAAGAAAGTATAAGTTCACTTATTTAGGAAAGTTTCAACTTATTTTCTTTAAAAAAACATCCACAAAACTGCAAATACCACAGAAAGTAAATGATGATCTAAAATTATTAATGATCTGGTGACAATTTCAAAGAGAAATTCACCTTAAAACCGGAAAAGCAAGGGGTTTTTATTTGGCGTGCAAATTAGGTATTTGGGTAAATAAAACATTACGATAATCACTTAATGGAAATTTTTAACGAAATAAACTCTTCATTGGAATAAAAAGCATAGAAAAAAATGGTTTACAAGAAAATAAAAAAAACTACTGATTATCAATTAAGGGGTCCGTTATTTTATTAGATTTTAAAAATGTCTCATCCGTTGTTTCGAATACAACTTCTTCCTCTCTTTACCACACTACTAACACCAGACGTTGTTGTAATTTGGCTCCGGCCGCAAGAGGTGAGGTTTTAAAAACAAGAGTTTTTGAGCGCAAGTGGAGACACTATAGTTTTTAGGGGAAATAAACGTGGTTTCCTAAAAAAAAATCTTTGAATTGCCATATATCTACAACGGGTTGGAATAAAAAGGTGCAATCAGGACCATTTTTATTAATTTATTGGTTCAGATTTACTCATTTATTTTAAACTAAGAGGGAATCACTTTGTATATATATATGTAAGAGTTTGGATGAAGGACATACTCAAGTCAGAAGCCACTAGCACCCATTCTCTTCTGTAACCAACAAACTCAGTGGTTACTAATACCATTTGACAGGTGAGACTAGAGAAGCTTAAAAGGAAAGTATTTCTATGATGAAAGACAACTACAAAGTTCAAATAGGCAATACTTCGAACGCACCCTTCAAAAGGATTCTAAAAAAGTCAAACTAGGCTGCTATCCCTCAAAGGACGATCAGCACACATGTCTTAGATAAAATATCTTCAAGAGATCTAAAATTAGGCACCTCTTAGAAAGAGCGACATAAATTCTTCTGATCTCCATCAAGCCAATGTTCGACATCAAACATCAACTTGAAAGCCTAGACTAAAAGGTGGCTCGACATTCTTATGAAATAGACAAATCCTATGTTAAATGGGTGGAATATTTTACAGAAACCAGAAATCGAAGCCTTAATTATTTATTACTCGCAAAACTATAGCTTATACGATTCTTCGATATCAACGTGTTAGACAACACCAGAATAAGTATAGATCAATCTCGAAGATATCTAACATCATTTAAAATTATATCAGCGAAATTCTAGAACATCCTAATACAATACTACTAAAGGTCTCAAGTAATCGTAAACTCCATTCAGTTCATACGAAATCTAAACATGTGTGGCTAATGCCGTCAATGAAATTTCAGCATACACAAATAAAGAGGCTAATTAAAAATATCCTAACAATTTTAATTAACTATTTCTAAACTTTTTAAAGTCTGTCCCCTTCTACCTTGAGAAAATATTTTTTTTTTTAATCTTTTATTAATTGAAATTTACGACTGTATTAGAAAACACATCCAAGACTTGTAGAGGAACTACCCATTGGTAGTACTCCAATGAAATGCACAAAAGAAGATCCCGAGACCATCTTCTTTTCAGGCGCCTCGGAGAATTGCCAGGAATGGAATGGGAAGCAAGTTGAGCAGCAAGTGGATTTGGATGAGGGGTGAGTTAGAAATAAATTTAACTTGAGAAGAATCCTTTATGCTTCTTATTTTGTCACAAAAAAGCTTATCCATAAAGACCATAATGCTCCATACCTTGCGGATTTAACCCAAAGCAGATACCTATTCTGTCATAGCAAACTCCATAACCATTCCAATCCCTTAGTTTTCAACTTCCCATTCAATTCCCGAAAAGAAGATGGCCTCGGGACCTTACTCATAAAGAACTTATATGAAAGTACTACCAGTTGCTTCGCAAGGAATAGTCATCTAATGACCACTATTATCACATTTACTGGACGTATTTATTTTTTTATATACAGTCGTAAACTTTAATAAATAAATAGAAAAAAAAACTGACAAGATAATTTACTGACGACATATTCTAAAATAACCACTCCATCTTTGGGAATTAACAACTTGCACACAAGGCGAAGGCTCATAAGTAAAGTTATATATTGTAATATAGATGATACTAAAGGACTTTATTACAATCTTCAATAGGAAGTTAATTAATTATTATTTAATTTAATTAATTATCTTTTAACTTAAGAGGACTCGATGGCCGAGCGGGTTGGGGCGAGAGTCTCAGCACGCTGAGTATAGAAGGTCGCGGGTTCTAATCCAATCTTAGAGGGTTAAAATTTATTTCGTGGAGGACCCATGGAATCTTGACCCTCCAACCCTGGCTAGAATAGGTTGGTAACCTGTATTATAACCCGTCCTTCCTGCTCTGGTTAAAGTACGTTAACCCTTAACAAACCTCCGTTTGCTGGGGCTCTAAAAAATGACCCTTCCTTGGACGTGTGCCTCTCATATAAGTTTGTAATTTACATGACAATGAAGGTTCTATTAGAACTTTAACATGTAATGCCTAGTTATTTTTGAAATATTAAATGATTTTTAAACAAAGATGATTTCATTCAAAGCTTGTTGATAGATAGCTCACTAATGTACTAATGTACAATAAATAATAATAATAATGAATTACAAGGGTCGATGAAGAAACGATAGAGAATAAAATTCATTCTTTACAAATCGCGAAAAACAGTTTAAGCCAACTATTAAGAGGTCCTGCGATAATTTATTGCCCTAATCCTTTCCCTGTTAGAGGAAATGACAAAGGTTTTTCATAGATTTTACAACAATAAGAAGAAACATTTGTTGAATGACTGTAGCCTTCTCATCGACTAGTTTTGTAAAAAACATAACTAAGAGATTTACCAGAAGCAGTCACCATCAAGTGCAATGATAAATATATTCATGACGATATGCAAAGTATTATGTTTACGTACAAATCAAAAAAAGTACGGAAAAACTTGAGGATAGGCAGCCGTTTTGAATCAATAAAAAAAAAACATTGCAGAGGCCGTTTAGAGAAGAGCTTTTTGCAGTATCATACACTTAAGCTTTCTCAAAACCTCAGATGTTCGAATCCGGCCTGGGTAGGTTAAAATTGATTGATTGGTTCCATTTGTACTCGAAACCTTCATACAAGGCTGAAACGACATGATACAGCTTGTCGTTTTCGACAACACTTTTCAGACAAACGCTCTAAGCTGCTAATAAATGACATAAGATACATTTACATGACTATAATTAGACCAATATACTTTAGAGCAAATAATATAGAGTTGAGCTTTGAGGCTCCACCAATGCATATCTTATCGAATCTTTGAAATCGCAAGTCCTCAACGCCCATTATTATGTCACTATTAACCTCATTGGTAATCTCAAAGTTCCATAACTAGCTAATTTGGCCCAAATAAAACAGCTATCTATTCGAACCCTAAAACTAGTGAGTGCCTCTCAACTTACTTAAACCTAAGGAACATCTAATTGTAGATACTTAAATAGTTCAAGAAGATATAGCTATGTCATTAGATTTATGATCCCTCACATTTACGAGATATCTTTTGTTTTGTATAATGGTAAATTTCAAATTATAGATTAAAAATAGATATTATTTAACAAAACAAATACAAAATATGATCTGTGTAAGATGATTAACTATAATATAAACACTAGACACAGTTAATAGTATACCTGTAGGAAGGGGAGAGAAGAAGGATTGGGTGTCAAAGCCCTTGCCTAAGACTAATAGAGGGAAGGTGCACCTACCTGAGTGGGATCTCCGTGACAGAAAATACCGGCGCGTCAATTACACTTCACAATACCGCATCAACAAAGCGGAATTCATCTCTCTTTTATGTTTTATGGCTGATTTATTTTTATTATGCAAGAAACTATAACTATTATTAAGACAGAGTATATAAATTTGAAATTGAATTCCATAAGAAGAAAACAAATATTAATGAGTGGAAAATAATTTAGTTTTAGTATGAATTAATGGGATTTGTAATGACAATTAAACTGAAGATAATTAAGCACACCTAATATTTCAGTTTGTTGTAATGGGATTTCTGATCAGCAAAATTTAAATAATAATTATTCAAGGACATAAAAGTAGTATCTCAATAACTTCAGCATAATGAAATAATAAAAATGTATAATTAACAGTTGAAAAAAATTCCAATAAGTAATAATACAAAATTAAATAAACCGATAATAGTTCAATATTTTTACAGTTAATTATTAATTATTAAAAATAAGATATGTAATTTGTAATGATATTTGCTTATTAAATTTAATTTTTGTTTTATATATACATTTATTATACATTAATATTTACAACTGTACAAAATATATACATCAAGTAAATGTATTGACAACGATTACAATAACATGTTAAAACATGAAAAGAACTACTCATCTGTAACACTTTATTAAAAATTCTACACTAGGTCTCTAGGTTTCACACACCTCGTAGGATTATCATAATAGAGTGGGAAGCAAGTTGAGGAACTAACGGATTTGAGTAGTTATGTTGCTTACTATGAAAGAGTAGGTATGTGGTGTGGGCTAAATCAGCAATATATGGAACATTAAGAACTTTGGAGATAAGTTTATTGGTGACAGAGTAAGGAGCATTGAGGATTTTTGGAAGGTTTTTGGATTGCAAGGATTGAATACGGTATGAATTGGATGGTTCAGTGGAGCCCCAAAGCTCAACTCCGTTCGTCCAAATAGGTCAAATCACAGTCATGTATATGAGTCTTTTGTAATTAATTGGGAGCTTTGAACGTTTGTCTAGTAAATGTTGGAGTAGTCTGCAACGAATTTCATTTAAATTCCCTTCCATTGTATATTATGATTCCTATATAGATATATTTAAAGTTGTCCAATCGTATATCATTGTTGCGAATTGTAGCAATTAAATAAGGAATAAACATTTTAAAAAAATGTTTAATTGTGTTTCTAGTAATAAACTAAGAGTCCATAACAGCTCAATCTCTACAAAGGGGGAGATTACTTATTAAAATAAATGCAAAAATCAAGCTGTAGTTGACACGCCTTAGTTCAACAAATCTAACACCGCGAACTCGACTAGAGATTTTCATCTATATTTATTATATAAGAAGTACTTTCGTTGTCAAAGATCTACAAACAACAGTCTTAGCCAAACAATTATACGTTATCAATAATAAAATATTTTGAACTGAACAACGTTTTTCACCTATTTTTTTCCAATTTTTAAAACAAACTTTAAGATATTAATAATGAAAATGTTCCTTCGCTACAGTTTTTTTTTCTTTTAGAAAGAGGGAGAGAGTGAGAGAGATAGAGAGAGGGAGAGATCAAATTCCACCACGACATAATGTTATCCTAACCAACTCGGATTCGAACCGTAGCGGTCAGAAGTGCTTAACGCTTTAAAACGCTCGGCCTCCACTTCCTCTCATTTGTTGTTAGTTCCTCATTTTATCACTTCCCTATTGATGATTTACAGCACTTAAAGGATAATTATATTACGATTTTACGACATAATTATTCAGGTAATAAAACAATGATAGCACTTTATACAAACGATATTCTGATATAAAAATAATTAAATATATTTCAGCATCAGTAATTTGTCAATGAAATATTGCGTACTCGAAGTCGCATCAAATAATAATAAAAAAATATGCGCAACGCAAACTCGATCAGGAATTTGATGCCAGAAAACCCACAAGACACGGGAAAGCTTCATGTCACGCCTAGACGCAGTAGCGTTTTTTCTTTCTGCAAATGCACAAAACGCTATTACGTTAAGGCCTGAAGCCACTACACTTTGATATCTTCGTATTACAGATATGTAAACTACTACCATTTTTTGACATTTGTAAATATCGTCCTTTACTGTATTAATTTAAAAAAAGAAAGGACTAAAATATAGGGGAAAAAATGTGAATCGAACAAATAACTAATTATTATATATATATATTAAATTTATTAAAAAATAAAAAAAAAGAAGAAAAAAGAAATATATCACAAAAAAATGTAAAGATAATAAAATAATTTGTAGAGCATGTTAATAATTAAAAACATTTAAAACAACGTTTGATTCTTATTTTGAACTGGATGAAGGAATTTCGATGCTAAGCTTCTAAATTAAATAAGGTATACTTCAAACTTCACACCACAAAAAACTCCTATATGTTCAAATATTTTCTATACCAATGTACGTATTTTGTTTTTAAAGTTCGTAAATTCCTCAAACCTACCAGACATTGTACAATTCCTCAAAATATCTCAAAAAGTAATATTTTATAATAAAATTCATTAGATCTAATTTATATAACTGTTTACCGCTTAAATATTACAAAAATATATTCTTCATTAAAATAAATAAAGAGCCTAAAAACTTAGATTAAAATTTAACAATAATAAAGAAATTAATGAAATATAAAATCCTTATAAATTATAGAAGAAAAAAAAATGAAACTTGTGACCCCAAAAACGTCAGGTATATACTTCGCTCCAAACATTTCTCAACTTATAAAATCTAGATACATTTTAAATTAATTTAAGGATTCGAAAATTTGGATAAGTTCAAGTTACGATGTGAAAGAAATATACTGACAGGCAAAAAAATTTCACTGATTTCTTTTTTACGTTTGCTGGGCTAAAAATTTTTACTTTTCGTAAGGTATTAACGTTCATATTCAGGATTATTAAAACATTTAACAGTATTTTTTTACAAAATTAAAATAACGAAATTTTAAATTGATATAATTTATTATGTTAAACTGACCCTTTTTGAACTTTTTAAGTTCATGGAAACAATTACTTTACTTTTAGACTTAACTACTTCTATTAAAAAATATGACAAAAGTGTTTTTTCAATATCCACTCCCCTTTTATTATTGTTTTTACCGAGACATGGAGGTAAAAATATTTATAGGTTTAATATTAAAATGTATAATTTAGTGTTAAAATCACATTAGACCTATACCCCCAACGAATGTAAGACATAATGAAGCAAGGGGTGGACATAAGCCTTATTAAGAAAAAAATTCGTGAATTTAAAACTGCTTGGTAATTTTTTCAAATGCCCTGGTTAAACTATTTGGAGACGTAACTACCAAAAGTGAACGAAAGTTTTAAACGATAAAATAAAAAAAATCAATTGGGTATAATTTTTGGCCGGTCAGTGTAAATAAATTTAGATAAACAGTTTAGCCAACTTCTGTAGTGAAGAAAGCATTGGTATCCTTTCGATTCTTTCTAAAGAAACATCGTTACATTAGTCTTACAAATAAAAATTTTAAAAAATTAATCAATGATAAGTAAAGCCTAAATTATATGGGACAAGAATAATAAAACTTATGAAAATCATCTAGCAAAAAGTTCTCTTCTTGTTTTACCAGCGTACCGGCTTTTACGAGATCTACAGGCTCCTGGGAACCGCGCGTCAGTGGCTGGATAAAGCCATATTTTATCTGCAAATTATGAGGCTTTATCTAAACCACTTATGGATTAAGAACATTCATTAATTTTTATTTATTGATTTTTTATTTTAAGATAGTAAAAATTAATAAAACTGCTTAAGACACTAGAGAAAAGCGAACCTGAAGAAATATCCTCATGATTTATGGATACATACTATTATAAATATATATAAGATATACGCTATAGACAGTACCTGATTATCCGGCGTTGAGCCATGCCGCCACAGACCCGGAGACACACATAAGACTGAGCTCGCTCCTGCAAGCTCGGCCTCCCTCCACGCAGCGGGTAGTGGGGGTGCTCTCATCCTGTGTCCTAGCCCTTCGAACAGGGAGGTATCGGCCCATCCCGAAGAGCAGGGTATCCAGGGTTCCTCAAAGCCTCTCTTCCGTACTCAAGAGCTTTCCATAGCCGACGCTTACGTGGCGCTTAATAAAAAATCTAGAAATTCAAGAAACGATTCAACATTCTAAATAATTGCTGAGAACACAATGTATTCTGGCCATTGCTCCGTTTTTTTGATGAAACATTACAACAGAATATATATTAATTTGGAAAACTCAAGCACCAGGAAAATCTTTTTTAAAAACCTATAAAGAAAGCCATTTGCAAAAGATAAGAAAAACTCGGTGTTACCTACCGACATCCCTAACAATATTTTTAATCAAGCATTTTATAAAATACAGAACTATCTTGGTAATCCGACACAGATGGGACCTGAGAGGTACCGGAATATCAAAAAAGCCAGATCAAAAAAACACAAAAAAATAAAGCTGTTGCATTTTTATTCCTTCATAGCTCAATCAAAAATAATGGCTTGCAAAATTTAGATATTTGAGCAGCTGAAAAATAATACACCTTTACAATCAAATTATGAAGTATTTAAAAGAAACTAATGTTTAGAAAAATTTTTAGTTTTTGACCTATGAATGGTGTCTCCAACCGAACGAAATAGCACCATAAAATATGTAAATAAATAGAATCAATCTTAAATATTTTGTGTCCGATTCCAGGTAGAAATATCTTTCAAACGATATTAAATTTGGTGCCATCTAACATGGTATAGCATGTTTCGATATGTATTTTGTTGTAATAATTTTTACGTTTATTCCGAAAAAAAAAAAAAAAAAAAAAAAAAAAAAAAAAAAAAAAAAAAAAAAAAAAAAAAAAAAAAAAAAAAAAAAAAAAAAAAATCGTAAATTCGACGAAGAATTAGACGATATTCAAGTTAATACCTACAGCCTCAATAGTGGAACACGGGGAAGTAGCCACATTGCTTGATAAAGTTATCGTGGGGTTAGAAGATAATTGTGATGTTAGTGATATAATTATGTTAATAACATACAATGAGAAAGATATAGAGCTCATTAAAAGTTAAAAAGCAAACTAAAATTGATGGATTTTTCAAAACAATGTAATTAAGTTCCTATTGTATGAATAATTTCGCGTACGATTTTCTATGATAATGAGTTTAGTTCATAGATAGATAGATATTTCACATAGATAGACATATCCATTAATTATTGTTTTTCTTAGCCGGTTGTATTGTTTTTACAGAAGAAAAAAATGGTATACATCGTAAAAATAAAAGAAACGTGAAAAAATTCAAATAAATGTATGTACTAATTAAACGTTAGGAACACGATTAAACATAATATTTTTCATAAATATATAAATTTTTGAACTGAATTTATTATCATAGAAACTCGTGTGCGAAATGTACATACATACAATAGGAACTTAATTATTTTTTGAAAAATCCATCAATTTTAGTTTGCTTTTTAACTTTTAATAAGAGCTCTATAGCTTTCTCATATTATGTTCTTAACATAATTATATCACTTACATCACAATTATCTTCTGCCCCCACGATAACTTTATCCAGCAAAGTGGCTACTTCTCCGTGTTTCATCATCGAACATGGAATTACTTGAATATCGTCTTATTCTTCATCGAATGTACGATTGTTTTGCGGAAAAACGTAAAAAATATTTAAACAAAATACATATAGATTCGAAACATACTATACCATGTTAGATGATACCAATTTTAATATAGTTTGAAAGATATTTCTACCTGGAATCAGACATTAAATATTTAAGATAGACTTTAAGATGGTGCCGTGTACCACTGAATTCTGTTAGAGACACCATTCACAAGTCACAAACTAATTTTTGTTTCTAAACATTAGTTTCTTTTGAATATTTCATTATTTGAATGTAATGGTAAACTATTTTTAAGCTGCTGAAATATCTGGATGTTTCAGCCCATTATTTTGTCTTTGGTAATTGTATTTTTGTCAATTCACAAGGATGTGTTTTATAGTCGTATATACTAAATATTCGTTGCATTTTTGGGTGGTTTAGTTTCTAGTAACAGGTGCTTTGAGCGGCCAAGAAGCCTTGTCACTTCCGTTATGATTTACAAAACGTTATTTATGATTAATTGTTGAAAGTTTTTTTTTTTTCATAAATTTTTCTTTCATGATAAATTATGATTAGATAACATATATTTAAGTTGATCATTAGTATAGTATTTTAAGTTGTGTCAAATTTATTTTCTTGGTACAGCAAGTAATTTTGTGAATTGTAAAAACAAATTATATAAGAAATAAAGAAAAAAAAAAAATTATGATTAAAGTAAAATCCATCATATATGATTATAGAAATTTTAAGTATTTAAAATTTTAAAGGGTTAAAGCAATTGTTATGAGAGAAAAAAAATTTAAAAAAAAGTATTTCATTCGACACTGTCCTTGTACAAGCCATGCCAATCTAAAAGAAACTAGAGAATGAATGAAATTTTAAATCAAGAAACATTAAACTATTCTACCACTAGACGGCGATATCGGTACACAGTATAAAAACAACATACACTGCTAGGCAGAAAATTCGAAAAAATAAAATAATATAAACTTTGATTTTATTTTTATCTCGACTAGGTGAAAGTATTATTCTGTTTTAGGCGTTTATATTTCCATTTAATTTAAATAGAGTATAAGATACGTACAAGGATTATTTAAAAAACAACAAAATAAAAGCAAGCATAATTATTTTCAAAAATTACTAACAAGGGGACGTTTGGAGTTGTAACTCACAGATTTGAATGCCGATTTTTGTGTAGATGTAGGGACCTATAATAGTGCAAAACTTGAGTTATAGCCGCCAATGGGCATTGGGAGCCAAGATTTTTTTTTTTTTTTTTTTTTAATGTAAACACTTAAAGAAAAATTAATCTTTTAGCAAAAAAATGAAAAGGAAAAAAGAAAAGCAGAATTTTTCTACTGCCGGTATATTTTATTATAATTGGCACAAATTAACTAAGTTAATCTATTTATATGAAAGTAAGAATATATAAGTGAAGTAGTTGAGATAGATAATGAAATCGTAGTACGATCTCTGCCCAAAGCCTGGAATATATTTTTCAAAATTTTAAACCATTGCAATGCTTAGGATTACAAGATACACTATAAATAGGAGAAAAGGGGAATAATAAAATAACTTTAAATGATAAATTGACATGTGAGCTCTTGAAAGCTGTTAATAGACAAACAAAACTAAAAACCACGCTGGACATTTGGGGTGAACTCCATACATGGTCTTACAACTGAAGCAGGAAATCACTTGCTAGACTCTATTAATCTAGGGGAAGATTATAGATAAGTACTTATCAAGGAAGTGATAAAAAAGCTGCGAAAGGATTTCCTACATCTACGACAGGAAGGCACATACTTGCCTGCTTAACTAAAACTCTAAAGAATAGTTAAATATTTAGTCCAGTCGATTTACACACCTACAGTGAGCAGCAAAAGTTTTCGTACACCAACTGCATTCACTAAAATACGATTACTTCTACTCTCGTTGTAGAAAAAAATTTTTTTTTTGATGATTTCATATTCTTCCTCATTTACGCGTGAAATACACCCAATCATTGAAAATTTTATAATATGGATAATATTTATGTAAATAGAAAAAAGTAGAAACTGACTGCAGCAAAGGTTTTCGTACAGCATTAAATTATCTCATTTAAAGTGTACTTAAGGTCTGATGTAGAGAAGCTATCTAGTTGTTAATCCTGCCTCTTTCTAGCTATGCCTCTCATCTTTTTCTACTCAAAGAGTGTTTTATTAACAGACACGGCCGGATATTCAGAATACTTCTATTCAACAGCGGCTACATGTACTTTTCTTAAGATAGCAGCGATATTCGTACGTCCAGATTAGTTCAATAACTATTATACCTCGTTCAACGGTCCAATACATAATCAAACATATTAAAAAACGAAAAGCTAGACGATAAGGGCCGATCGGGATGGCCGAAAATTTTCTTGCGCAGAGATGTGAGGAGTTGGAGATGAGATAAGTTAATGATGACCACAAAATACCGGCCAGAAAGATAGCGATGAAGGTAGATTTCGGATTTCGCACCATCTTGCAGGACCTAAAACTATTAGAAGAAACCTAGGAATAAATGGATTTTGTATTTTGAAGTTGTATTTTCGAATTCGATTGGACTACAGAGCTGCGGATGGGCATGAATTGTCAAGAATTTATTTCTCTTTAACAGTGTAAATTTCCTATCACCATATAGCTTACAGATGTAAGCGAAATACTAAATTCTATAAATAAACTTATAGAGAATAGTGCTATAATTTCGCGTTTTTTCATGTTCTACGCAAATCGAACTAGGTTTTTAGTGTTGCAAACTTAGATTTCAACTACACTTATAAATCATAAAAACATATTTAAAAAACGCTAAAAAAATGCTCGTTTGCGAACTTAGATGTTTGAATCTACAGGGCTTACTGGAACGCGACTAGGGTTACCAGATCAAAAAATGAAAATTCCGGACATTTTTTTAATATAATGTAAAGAAGAGAAATAATTTCTTGAACGACATTCAAAAATTATATAAACTTTGTCGAGAATATTTACACAAATGGCGACAGCTATTGATGAACTAGGAAATATTCGAAAGGATGTTGATAAAAAAAGACACCATTATTGAGTGTGACAATATCATTGCATCGATAAAGTTTCTTCTAATGACAAAATGAGTAAACTTGGATGACAACAAATTATTTGACAAATAATTAATAAAGCTTTGAATAATATGATCAAGGCACAAAGTTCAAATTTTTTTTAGATGAATGCCAATAACCAATTGACCTTTATTCTGAAGACAGCTAGACCAGGAAGATTCTCAGAATTAAACAAGATATGCTCTTTGCATATATGCAATCCAGGCACAAAATTATTTTATTTTTTCCTTTACCTGAATTGTAGAAATTCCGGACGGCTTAGAATTCCCCCAGCATTCCGGACTTACACCGAAATTTCCGAAAATGTCCGGAAAATTCCGGACGAATGGCAACCCTAAACACGAAATATACAATTTAAATGATCTTAAACATTTAATTACTATAAGACAGAAACAACTAAAGAAAAGTGAAATATAGAGAAGTATCTGACTCTGAGATCGAAAGATCAAGAATCCACCCTATAAATCTAAGAAGCTCAAAAGAGAGGATGAGATCAAAAGCTGCATCAGTTTGGAGATGTTGGATATCCTCAGCAATGTGCCAGCTGATTTCCGCCACATCCGGTGCTCTGGCTTACAAAAACATTTTTTTTTCAAAATGAATTTCCTAATGTCCTAGGCTCGGCTATACATAGCACATTATTCATTCCCTAATGTTACAAGCAGTATAGTCAGAACTTTTTTATTGTTTTTGATTCAATACTAATGTACAATAAGAACTAAAAAATATTGATTGACCTTATTTAATATATTGCCAAGGAGTCGAAGTTACTAGTTATTTTATCATTGTGTTTAGAAAATGAGTTGGTAACGTTAAGTAAAGAAATGTATGAAGTAAATATACTGGCGAATAAATAACGTAATAACAACCGATTTGTTACGAAATATCCTACCACAACTTCATCACGATATTCCACCTGAAGTTCGACAAAGTATGATTTTCCAACAACATGGTACTCCTCCACACTATCCGAAAGCAATACAAATATAAACCAACGATATACATGGAACAGTAGAAATGCTTTCCCATGTAAAAACAGACTCATCTGCCCATAAAATTCACCTCAAAAAGTAGTATTCATCAACACAATCAATTCAGAAGCTAACGGCTAAATTGAGGTCTATGTTCATTATCATTGGATTTTAAACATTACATTGAAAATCTAATAACATAAATCCTAAATAATAATAATAAATAGATAAATGTAATAACATAAGATCCTCTGATCTGGTGTCGCTTTATTGACAGTTTTCTTTTATTTTCTATTAACAATAAATTTTTTCTTTGCTTTTTATTCCAATGAAGAGTTTATTAAGTTTAAAATGCACATCTTCATTACGGGATTGTCATAATGTTCTATTTACACAAGTCACTTATTTGTATGCCAAATGAGAATACCATGTTTTTTCGGTTTCAAAAGTGAATTTCTCCATGAAATTGAAACAAAATCATTACGTTAAACCTATCATTCGAAAGCTTATTAAATTTTCAAGTTTTTGTAAGATTTGACGTTTTGTGGGTAGTTTTTTTCGAAAAACGGTGAGCGTTGAAGTAATATAAGACATTGTGACTTCCCCAAATAACGTGAAGATCAAGCTGTTCTTTAGATACCAAGTTTGTAAAATTCAAGGTTACAGGTACTCAGTTGTTATAGAAAATTAAATGCTTCATCCGAAAATGTGGTCAAAATTTAAAAAATATTTAAACAAAATGGAGATATTACAGCTTTTATGAAAAAAAAAAAAAAACGTGGTTTCCTCAAAAAAGTCTTTGATTTATCGTGTATCTGCAACGGATTGGAATATAAAGGTGAGATCTGCGGCATTTTGCTACATTTTTGATCTAGTTTCACCCAATTTTATTACACTAAGAGATACTCACCCTGTATAACTAATATAATTTGGGGTCACCTGTGGTGTAGTGATTAGCATAGCAACCTACAAAACCCAAGATCGCGGGTTCGCAGCCCGGCAGATGACCTTAGGATTTTTTAAAGGGAGTAAAAAATCCTTAGCCAAGCCGTCCTTCGGAAGGGACGTAAAATGGGGGTCCCGAGCCTGTGCGATGTCAGGTACTCGTTAAAGATCCCTATCCTAATTATACCTGGATAGGCAAAATTTAGGACTCCCTATTAGCCATAGAAGCATAAAGTGACGTTAAACGAAACAAACAAACAAACTAATATAATTTGTACCACAATGCGTAACCTAATTCCAAACATGGTTATCAGTTTTGAGAAGTCGGGTAAACTTTCATAAGATACCTACGTAAATGGTTTATAATAGTTAAATTGGTTAAACCGTTGGTTAAGCAACAGAATTTATTATAGACATATACATGAAGGGATTCCTGGAATCAGGAATTATGCTAGGGATTTCATGACGTTGGGGACGGCATGGGTTGAAGGGAGGTGTGTGTTAAGAGGCTGGTAGTGTCGGCAACGAACCTTTGGGATCGCGAAACCTTTTTAATTATTTATATTACTAATAACTACCATTTTTTAATATTACGTGTTTATTACTTGTTTATTTAGACATTTCGAGATTATTTTATTTATTTAATTTCGTCAGATAACATTGTGTGAATCTATCGTAGTTGTATACCTTTCAGCGATGTATTATTTGTTTATTAAATGTTTTCTAGCTTGATAAATAAGTATTGTTATGAGACCAATGGAGGTGATGTGGTCAGCATTGAAGCTCAACCACCAGATATTCCCCCAATCAAGGGTGCCCACTCTACAGAGGTTGGGTGTACCACAGGACGGTACATTCCTAACTTTTAAGCCTTATTCACCACTAATTAACAGAAAATAAATTTTCTGCCAGCTGCCAGACTGGAACTGGGTAGCTAGCAGTAAACACCCAAGGGACCAGTACAATATTCCTTTACCCACTAATCTACCCAACACTTTTTTACCGTAAAAAAATAAAATGGAAAAATATTCGAATGGCACAATCTAGAACCTCATCACTCTAAAAAAAAAAGTTAGCAATTAGATATTTCCCATAAAATAAAAAGTAGATCGCCTAACGGAACGTGACGTAATATATAAGATATAAATGAAGATATGGAATAAAATGATAGTTAATTGAACGACTTCCTGGAGTGAGATATTGAGCCTATCTTCATTACTTCTTGGAAACCTCTGATGTCACCTCTAAAGAAGAATACTCCACATCCCGCAATTTTCCAAACGGGAAGCATTTCATTTGGTGCAGATATTAGAAGCTGTTCGGAATCCTCACCATTCGTCCATATGGTGACCGTATCTTGGCCGGAATGCAGGAAATTCAGCAACCAAATAGCTTCCGAGGGGGGATGATATTTGTTGACAGTTCCAGATATTTCATCTAGGCGAATCCGATGATATCGCCAATTGCTAAACGCATCACCTAAATATATCCAACGCAGTATGCCGTCGATTTCGGAACGGAGAGGAATAGAAGAGAAAACGAAGCATTTTATATAGGAGCTAATACAATTAAGCTGAGAATTCCAATAAGCTATATAATAACGATAGGAATTCACTTGATGTTTTACGCCTCGATTTCAGCATGAGATTACTGAATCTAAAAACAGTTTTAAGAGATTACAACGCAGAGTCTTCCATGTTAGTTTCTCGAATTATGAAACAATTATATTTTGGTTAATTAAACATTACATAAAGCGGTAATATGTTAATAATAAGCAATAATGTAGACAGAATTGTACTTTCTTTTTTTTTTGTATAAGTATTATAACTGCCTTAAATGCAAGCAATAAGTAATATCGAAGGTTTTCGATTCATTCGATCCATTCACACACAATACTCAATACGAAATAAATGAAAAAGAAGAAAGAAAAAGAACTACACAATATATAAATATATAACATACAATATATAAGGTTAAATAATTGAATTTTTAAAAAATGTATACTAATAGCAAAAATTAAATTAAATTCAATGATCCAAATTCATCTACAGTATGGCCACATCTCTCATGCCGGAGAATACCAGGAGGAGACTGAAAAGAAACTGGATGAGAGACCTACTTATATAGAAGTAAACCAAAGACAAGGAAGGTGTGCCACTGGGCACTATCTCTCTTCATGCCTAACATGCCAATTTTGTTAATGTTATCATTTCAGCACATCCGCTGATTGTCAATTTTCTTTTTTTGACGGGTGAGGATTCAAAAATAAAAGTGAAAAAAAAATTCAATGATAAAAATAAATCATACTTTATTTTAAATATGCTCATATCCTAGGTATTCCCCAACCAGACATATCCCTCCACTACGATCATTATTTCTTAACTTATCCTTGGCTTTTAAAAGATTTTCTTTTAATATGGTACATGTTCCATGTCATTGTTTCTTGAGCCGAGAGCCTCAAGGGGGCCATTTTTTTTTTTATTATTTTTTTTTTTTCCTGTTTCACTTTACATGAGTAACGTTTAAAATTTAACAGCTTAATTTTACAACTCGTGGTTATTGAAATTGGGGAATATCCAAAATAATTGTTCCTATTGGCGAATAAAAAATATTAGATAAATAAGTTCAAAAAATTAATCTAGGATAAAATATTACAAAACGTGAACATAGATAGAAAATTTTTTTTTTTTAAATTTCCATAGTCACATTTCGTGCTAAAGAAACAGATTACTTATAACAAAATGGCGTTCCTGCGACTACTTGAAATGTAGCTGACAAAGAGATCTCCTAAGGTAAAACATTAATAAATTTAATATAGAAGAAGGTAGCGATGAGAACTGAATTCCTTTACATGAAATGCGTTGTTTTATTTTTTATCACATCTGCTAATTATCGTAAAAAAAAAAAAGATAAGACGTTTGTTAACTACTATTTAAAAAATAAAAACGTACATTAGAAATGGAGAATGAAACTTGGGAGATTGTTCAATTGCATCTGCGCGTATTTTGATGGAAAGAAAACCATAGGGAGATGGTTTACAGAAATGGAAAGAAACTTACAGGAATTGGGTATCCCACACTAGGACATCATAGAACGTGATCCTTTGAAGAGGAAACTAGAAAAAGCACAGTTTTCAATCGTAACTCAAAATGAAAACAGGCAGCAAAGGGGCTGAAGAACGGAGGGAAGCGCACAGTAAGAGAGCGCGGGAATACTGGGCGAATGTAAAACACTGAAATGTAACAGTTGAAATAGCTTGGTGCACAGAAGACCGAAACGAATTTAAAAAAACAATAGCATTAGAATTTTGTCTTATGGCTAAATATTCACTAGTACATATATACAATGCGTTCGTTAAGTGAGAGTACCAAAAGCAGTGTCATACGTTGTTGTCTTCTGTAGGCCGAGGGGCTTTACGCACTTCACTGTTGGTTGAGAGGTTGAATAATCAACATTGCTAGGGGGAAACCCCTTGAATAGAGCAAGAATTGGTAGCGCTAGACAAAAGGCGCTTCCACCAGATCGGTCTGACCAGCGATGCACTGACCAGTTCGATCCATACGCTTCACTTCGAGTTTACATTTATCGACAGCTTATTCCTATAACCTCACATATAAACATCTACTTCTACAGTTTCAACTTGGGTTGTTTGGTGTGATACATTTCTATTTAGTCTTCTTAAATGTAAAAACAACATGAGTTTCATAATGTCTTATACATCGATCTTTTCTTATATCCTCTCCCCTAATGTGTGAGGGTGTAATATTAGTTAACAAGATTAATTTCTACATTCATTTGGTGTTTTATATATTTATATTTCTTATATCAACTTATGAGACAAATTGACTGTTTACATATTTTGTGAAAGGATTCTTTGTCGTCGGCATTACTCGTTGCCATAAAGTGAGACAGATCGTATTACTAATTTAATAAACCACATCGATATAAAAATAAATGTGAGAAAGTATATCAGAAGTTTCATGTTTTCTTATTTCCACTTCCCTTGAGAAATTATATCAGAAATTAACAAAACTTTCAAAATGGATTTTTTTTTATGTATTATAATTGAGTGGTTTAGATGCAAAGGGGTACAAGTGGCAAATGGAGTAAGTGCATATTGTGAAACTTCAATTCTAAATAAATTACAAATAATTCTGTGCCAAAGAGATACAACTGAATATTCCGTTAGGTGATGCCATCTAACTACGAATCTAACTACTTACTGAAAATCCTGAAAGTGTTTGTGGCAAATAGATACTTTGATTGGCTTTAACTCTACAATGATGTTTTGTTGCTTGTACCCCTTTGCATCTAAACCACTCAATTATAATTTGTTATTTCCACTTTATTAATATTGATTTAGTATAATATTAATTGAACATTAATAATATTATGCAACGTTATTTTCTAGATTATTATTTTACGATCGGAAAGTATAACAGAAGTTGGAACAAGTTCGAATATGGATTTAGAGTTTGTTCGTAAATGAAGGAGTATAACCTTTCCCCTCGAAAAGTAGTAGTTAAAACATCGACAGAAACAAGGTTGGAATCAATTTAAGGTATTCTGGGCGCGTGAAGGGCTGGAGCGCCTTATGTGTAGCGTTACCCAAGAATTTCTTGTGTAAATAATACAACTAATTTACACAACATCTGAAGAACATATCTGCTCTATTTAAAACTTACAACATGGATAGAGATATTTATATTTAAAAAAGTGCAGTCACCAGAGCCAAGAAGGCGCAACACAGTTGTAATTACTTTGTTTAGATAAACAAATGTTACGTTCACTCCTATCTATTCCCCGTCCTCTCACCACCAAGGCCAGGAAGTAAAAATTAACTTCGACTAGATGTAAGTACTACGTGAGTTAAATAAATAAAAATGTTCTACGACTACTAAGTTACATTTATAATTAAAAATTAAGACATTATTATACCATACAAATTATATGGTGCATCATAGTTCTATTAATTCTAAAATCAATTGTTATCAGAAAAACGCAATGGATACATTGCACACCATTCAAAGAAATGCTTAATCGAAAAAAAATTCCAAGAGTCTTAGAATTCCAAGAATAGTGTGATCATGGAGAAATGGGAATTCCCGAGAAATTTAAAATTAGAAGGCTTGATAAATAACAAGTAGGCTAAAATTGTAACTTGATTAATATTGACAGAAAAATCGAACTGTAAATGTACTCCATTACTTAGTATAATTGTTCTATTATCTTTTAAAAAATAATATAAATATATCTCATAACCATTCAATGAATTATTTTTTTTTATAAATTATTATTATTGAATAAAACCTTTTTATACAGAAAAAAAGGAACAATTTGTAAAAATTACGGGGAATAATTAATAAATAAGTAGTATAAAGCAGTCATTCATGCTTCATAAGACTGAAAATATTAAAGAAATTAAGTGTTACAAAGCCTAACCACGAAGCTTACTTACTGACAAGCACAAGAATAAAAAAAAGAATTTTGTTTGTTCAGATTAATGAGTTCAAATCAGACTTTGCCCCACCAAGGTCTGCCAAAGAAAGTTTTAATTCCTGTAAAGAACTGATACAATAGCGAACCCTTTATCTATTGCAATATCAAAATGTTTTAAGTACTTCAACGGATGATTAAACCTAATCTCCAGAAAACAAAAACTATATTTAATATTTACAAAAAGTTTACTTACATTAGTTAGTAATACATATGTCATTAACTTAATGGTCCATCTATATTCACAAACCACATTAACCAACAAATAAATTCAATACAATACACGAATAAAAAACATTTCCTATCATACCCAAATACATTCAGCTGTATGCTATGTTGACTCATATCGCCACCTAACGAATGTAACCAACGAATGTAAAAAAAAAGCATTTTTTTTTATTTTTTATTTCATTGTTTATCATTTATTCTACAAGGCCTACCTTGTGGTAAAATGCTAGATATTTGCAAAACTGATATAAATTTTGGTTTTTAACTGCCGAGATTTGAAATTTTTACAAAAGACCTAGTAGAATACATAGGTGTACCAACAAGATAAAAAAAAAACAAAAAAAATAAAAAACATTTTTCATATTCTTTACATAAGATCATTTATCCACAATACACTGCTTCCAGAAAGTGTTAGTTCAAAAGTATATATTGAAAAAGCGATATGGTGCAGTTGTACGAAATTCTGATAATTTAAGACATTATTGGAAAAAAAATGTTCATCTTCCGAAACGGCTAATGAAATCAACCAGCCTGAAAGAAAAACTTTATGAGCGAACCATGCGGCGTTGGGTTCAAAAAATTTCTAGTAGATATACGTCCTTGGAAAAGGATGAAAGGTGTTTTTTGGAACTGCGAAGGAGTAATCCATTATAAATTTGTTCTTGATAGACGTACGATAGCTTAAGTTAGATACAAATTATTTCAAACTGTCGCAAGAGAGCAGATAGTTTTGACACCCTAAGAGTGAGACGTCTGAAAATGTATAAATACTCGAAAAATCAATTCTGAAAGTGGTTCAAACAGTACTCTACCTCAGTTTCTGAGACATTAAATGCGAATAAAATAGAATAACAACAAGTAATTAATTATAAATTTTTAAAACAAGATGTTTAGAAACGTTCTTTTCCCAGTTTTTGGAGCGAATGTCATACAAAAAACACGAGATTGTCTTTCGCAAGAGAGATAAACCTTATTCGAACTTAAAAAAAAAAATCATTTTATTTTCGAAATTATCTAACAACCCGTCAATCAATTAGATTGAGTCTAATGTATATGATATGTAAACATCGCTTTCAAACTTTGTAATTCCCAATTTAAATTTTAACTATCTAAAGCGATATAAAATGTATAACAAATATTAAAACGTAAATGTAGTCTGTTATAAGAAGTTTCATAATAAAATAATTCTCCCTGGAGAAGTTGACTTTTGATCTGGTTCAACTGTAAAGATGAAAGGAGATTTTGACAAAAGAGGAGCTAACTTCTTGCCTGGAGCTGTGGTTCCATTTTAAGCCATCAACTGAAAGAGGTGACTCCTCAGACGCAGTAAGAATGCCTTCCATTCAAAGCGCCAGTTTCCTCTAAATATAACTGACGTTATTCCTAGGAAAATCCAAGTAGAATTACATTTATATATATATATTTTTTTTTATTTTAATGTTTCAGGTTCTCCCAATGTTACAAAGTTAAAATAACCTTCTTCTGAGAGATGGAAGCTTTTTTTAATATTACCGTCTACCATACTATATGGATATGTTAATATACATGACAAAGAATCCATTCACACAATATGTAAAAAAAACTTCTAATTATATTAAAAAAACTAGAAAAATAGCAAACCTAACTAAAAAGTTAAGTATCGTAAACAATTTGAAGCAGTCAGACCCTAAAGTTCCCTTCGTGATTTATTTGCATGTTTATCTAAAATCAACCAACAGTTTTTGAACAGTTTTTTTTTTGTATTTTTTTGACATACTTAAGTGTAGGAAAAGGCAAATGTTTACTTTAAAAATCCTACTTGCACAAAATATAATGATCTACAACTTTTAGTATATAACATTTTTGATTGAATATGCCATTTCTGAGTTGTAAACTCTTGAAGATGATCAAAACTAACGAGTTGACAAAATTTTTCGATGTTTGACAATCAATTGTGGCTAAATGCCTTAATCAAATTTATCTTAAGGGATGTCTTTATATGCACAATCTAATAAACTTTAATTTTGTACTTAAAACATTTTTCGATTGAAAGCATTTTTTTCCAAAATCTAAATAAAGTTCAGAAAGTTTGGGTTTTTTTGCCCCCCAAACATTTTACCCTTATGAAATTTAATTTCATTTTCTTTTTTAATTTTATTATCAAGACCCATCTGGACCATATAAAACGTTAAACCCACTACTTCACCTTTTGGAAGGCATTGCCATTTTGGGGTAATTTAACTAGACTAAATGAGAACACGAGAACAAAGTTGTGCAATTATCGCATTTTCATTGGTCCTTGAAACGTGTGCAAATTTTTAAGTTAATCAGATTGCTGGAAATTGGTGAAAATTACGATGAAAGATTTCGCTACATACAGTTGAAGTTAATAAAAGCGTATTAACAAAATAAAAATAAACTGTGATAAATAATAATAAAAATAAATTAATAATAAAGCGAAAAAAAAAAAATTAACATCTAAATACAATCACACAAAATACGAGGGTAAGTCAATAATTATCCGCAATATAGTTATAAAATTTTATTGAAATGAAATAGGAAACTTACAAGTACATCATTTTTCGACATAGTCCCCTTGCTTTTCAACGCACTTGGTCCAACGTTGTTCAAGTTTCCTGATGCCCTCATGGAAGAAGGTTTTGGGTTGAGATGCGAACCAGTAATGCACCGCTTCTTTCAATGCTTCGTCCGAGGCAAATCGACGGCCCCTAATTGCCTGTTTGAGTGGACCAAACAAGTGAAAATCAGATGGAGCGAGATCGGGACTATATGGAGGATGATTCAATACTTCAAAATTGAGTTTCTGAAGCGAGCGTTTCTACATTGTGGGCAGCTGTATGCGGACGGGCATTGTCGTGCAACAACACAACGCCTTTTGACAGCAGTCCTCGGCGTTTGCTTCGAATTGCAGGCTTCAGCTTAGCAGTAAGCATCTCACAGTAACGTTCACTGTTTATTGTTCACTGTGTTTTGAATTTTTCAATCCATTCATAGACACTCCGTTGTGGCAAAGAATTGTTCCCGTACTTTACCAAAAGTCTTCGATGAATTTCGGCCCCTGATACACCTTCCGACCACAAAAAAACGGATCACTGAACGTTGCTCTTCTTTGGTGCAAATAGAAAGTGGAGCGGCCATTATTAACAGCACGACAGCGATAACAAAACTAACCTACCAGCTTGATACGCACATAAACATAACAACGAATAAACAAAGCATGCGCCATCAACACAAAAGAACAGTACTGCCAACATAAACAAAAATATAGCTATATTGCGGATAATTATTGACTTACCCTCGTATATAAGTATACCAGGGAACCCTGAACTATAGGAGGGCAAGCCCTACCAAAGAGATCCTTCCGCTGCTTCCTCAGTGACTAATCAAGAGGAGCAGAAGAGGAACGCTATAGAATCGCCCATGAACCGTCTTCTAATATTTATTAGAACAATGCCAGTAGAATCATTAAATTAAAACTTTCCTGTTCCGTATGATTTATTTTTAAATTCAAGATAATTAGAGATCAAATTTTTTCGAGACATGATTTACTGATATTTAAAACTGTAAACAATAATTACATCTAGTAAATGTGTGATAATATGGATTAACTTGTAAATAACTACCCATCAAAGGGACTCAGGGACTCGACGGCCAAACGAGTTGGGGCAAGGGTCTCAGCGCGCTCGGTACTGTAAATCAGTGAGTTCGAATCCCACCTGGGCGGGTTAATATTTATTTCGTGGCAAACCCACGAAATGAATCTTGACCCTCTTACCATGGCTAGAATAGGTTAGTAACCTGTAGGATAACCCTTCCTTCCTGCCTTAGTTGGAGTACATAAGGACGTTAAGCCCTAATAAACAAACAAACAACTACCCGTCAGTAGGAATTCAATATACCTTGTACATGAGAAGATCGCCAACATTTCCTTTTCAGACATTTTGGAGGGTTATCGGGAAGCAAGTTGAGAGACTAGCGGATTCCAATGGGTATAGTATAGATATAATAGTGGAAGAACAAGTTTCTTTGTGACATGATAGAAATTATCAAAGACATAACGAAGTATTTTGGATTATAAGGATTGGATATGAGAAGGTTTTGTGGAGGAAGATTTCCCGTCTTTTCTACCCTCATCTTTTGACCCAACCCTACTAGCATAGTCTTGACGGAGGATTCCAACACTTATGGTTTTGTATCTCAGGAACATCCGCGTAAGTTTTTAAATAATTTCTCTCAAATTATTGTTTGTGACATTTGTAATTCATTGATAATTTAAAATAAGATATAAATTGAAGTTACAGTTGATTCCAACTAACAATAAAATTAAAAGGACTTGTATGTGTCAGATGCGAGCAACCTCTAATGATTTTATCATTATATCTATTATCTCTTATACATATTTATATTTGTATATATATTTATTTTATTTTTTTTTTTTTATAAACTCATGAGCTATACCTATCAAACTATATCAATCAGCATATGCCTTTTAAAACACGTATACAATACACAATATACAATACACGTATGCAAACACGTATACAATACCAGATATGGCGATTAAAAAGGCAGATATATTACAGTGGTGTCTGTGAGGTACTATTTGCAGTATTAAATGGTCCTTATTGGTCTATGGTCTATCAGAAGGTAAACTTTTTTTCGTATCAGGTTATTATCATTAAAAAAATCATTTTGTTTTCCTTTTAGATGCAACTGAGGTTTATGAAAATATTTTTCAAAACTGATTTTCCTCATAGCGAAGCCTATTCGGGATCCAGGTATTTTAATAAACAAACTAACTGAAAAAAAAAAATTAAAAACTTAACATGTTTTCACTACCCAACAAGAAAGCTAATTAAAATCATTACTTTGCAGCGCCTATATCTTGGTAATTATTGGAAATAAAAATAAATTTCTATTGAACAAAAAATATATGAATGCATTTCTCCGGATAACTTGAAGAAAAAATAGTTATATAGCAAAATCGAAGAATAGTCGAAAATTTAGTTGCTTTCCCCTATCCTCAGATTCGTACCATAAACCGATTCATGTATCACAAACTATCGACACTAATATATAGAGGTTGTTCGTGGTCAAGACCCGCAAGACGATGCATATTTGCATCGATTTAAATGTTTCTTGAATATAATCAATGGTAAGAAAGGTCATGAGCAATGTGGGTGTTCTGGACCTACGAGATTTTATAAACCTTTAGTCATGGCTAAATATAGAGCGACTTAAGAGTGAAATTATTGGCCAATGAATGGAGGTTTATGTTCAACGATTACAAAAAAACAAAACATAAGTATGAACATCAGGCAAGCGATAAATTTCTAACCTAAACTCGAATGGATAGTATGTGGTTAATGAATCAGCGCAGATTTAACATTAACAGCGTTGATAGTGTGTGTATATCGTTTCCTTCAAAGATCAAAAATATAAATTTCTGGTTTATAATGTTTTTTTTTTTTAAATTACTCAAATTAATAACATTAAAGTTATTTCACTATTTGAAAAGTATTTTCGAATTTATCTGCAACAGTCAATAAAGTCTATTATCCACAGATTTAATCTTCTTCCGTAGTTAACAAGCAAGCTAGTGATAGTTTTTCTTCTATCTCTTAGTAAGAGTCCGGCAAAATCATTAGAAACCTAGAAACCAAAAAATCCATAGTTGACGACGGGATTCTCACAAAACCAAGCAGAAAAGCCATTCTCCACATCACAAACAATTTAATTCAATACTAAAGTACCTTTACTTCCCTAGCGCATGAAAAACCTCAAAAACAATGGTGATCCAAAACCAAACATAGATCCTAAAGATGTCTCAAATTACGGGTCTATAAGTTTGTTAAATTAAACGATTGCTCTTAAACTGCATCCACAAACACATTAAACAGCATAAACTGATTTTAGAAGATCAAACAGCTCAACTGTTATTTATACACATAGTCATCATTTATGTATGCTAGCTATTATATATTGATTATTTACATTTATTATTATTATTTTTGTATTTCATTATTATTATTATTATTATTTTTATGCGAGTGTTTTCCTTACGTTTACAGAAAAACAATAAAGTGTAAAACTATTATCTATAGCATAAAACTATGTTATTCATGTAGAGGACTTTAGACCGGCACACGTATACTAAAAAATTATGTGTAATAGTAAATATGTCAATAAAGCCTTATAATTGTTATTAAAAAAGTAAGCTCGTAGTCTCTTCCTTCTCATTACCTCAGTATGACTATGGCTGTCATTATTGGTGTTAATGCTCGAGGAAAAACTAAATCGATTCATGACCTGCTTTTCGGCAGGACGAAACTTAATCATAGCTAAATATTTGACAAATTATTTCCTGGAATTAATCATCTAATTTAATCATGATTGAATTAAGAAGGCATTGCCCTTCTTTCCGAAAACGATATTTTCTTAATAAATACATAATTGTTATTACAAATTCCTCTCAATTCTTCTGTAACTACAATATCCTTCAGTTTAGTTCTTCACTCCATTCAAAGCATATATGGCCCCGTCTTTCCGACATGTACATCCTATTCTACAAAACTTCTGTATAGCGCCGCTCATTTCTTTTCTGTTCGAGCAACCTATAAAAATTTCTTCTTCCTAACATCAGACAAGCTAATTCCCATCTTATATTCAAATACCAATGCCTATACCTATATAACTTTTTAGTAACTCAACGTCAGTTAATAATAAACCTACTGGATTGAAATAAGTTCCCACATTTTTATAGTTCTAACAATAACTATTTTTAAAAATCTAGATTCAATAATTTAATCATGATTAAATTAGGTGATTCCATTAAATTAGTTATGATTAATATCTAACTACGATTAAACTTTGCCCAATTCTGCTTCTTGTAACTTTTTCTCAAATATGTTTTAATACAGTAAGGACAGTACTTGAGGAATTTGTTTATATATATATATATATATATATATATATATATATATATATATGTTATTTTCCTCTGTTCTCTATTTGTATATAGTTCGTTTTGATGCTTATAGTTTCGTCATTTTATTTATTTTACTTAGTTCTCTGATCAGATGTGATTGTATTTATTGTTGTACATAGATGTGATTCTTCGTCCCATGATAAAATAGTTTTTCTATTCTATTCAATTTCGACAAACTATGCGATTATCTATATTCACAAATTAGATTAAACTGATCAGTTTAAAAAAAAGAACCATATTTGACCCTATACTGCTGTTACGAGTTAAATATGAAGTATAAAATAAAACATCAGAAGAATAAAATCAATGTTAAATTAAAAAGTTTAAATTTATCCAGAGGCAGTAAAGTTGAAAATTTTAGACAAAAGATAGTCAATCGTGAAGTGGATTAAAAAAGAAATTTACGAATATTGATCATAGTCCGGCAAAAAGAAGATTGAAGACCTTACCACTAGATAAATTATCCATTTTTTAAATTATTCACAAATCAAATAAGGTTGGTTATTCAGGGTAAAAAAACATTTTAATAAAATTTATTTATTGTTTTAATGACTAGTGTGAGATGCTGCTGAATCAGATTATGACAGAACAAACAATAGGGAATCTTACGAACGATCTCTCTCACAAGAGGGCGAAAGATAAAACTGTTAAATGTTTTGATACGGTGACATATATTCTAAAGGAAGGAAGCTCTGCTCCGAATTTCACTAAAAGATATAATATAGTATAATAATATCTCAGTTTGAATATAATTATTATTTTGTTTATAATAACTAACTTATTACTATTTAATAAATAAAATATTTTATTTCAATTATTTTTTTTTTTATTTGCAAACATTTTTATTCTCCAAGTTCCTATCAATAAGATCCCAATATTTCTTCCTTCGCCCTCCAAAATAACCTTTATATCTCATGGAAATGGGTTAAGTGCTGGACAAGATCATGTTCTTAGATTGTAATGTAATCATGTAATGTCCAACATTATTTTACAAAAGGAAAGACTAAACCAAAACTTAGATATCTTGGACTACACTTAGTCTGCAGACCAAACCGGTATAGTCCAGTAAAACAAGAGCCCAAAAGGGCGCTTTCAAGAAAAAAATGCCGAACTTTTATTCTCAACGGTTCTTTATGTTTTCTGGGGTGCTGAATCCGAATCTGGTTTGCTACCACGGCAGCCGTCGGCTTTATACCCAAAAACGCCCAAAAAAAGGTTATTTTTCGGATTTTTACCTATATTCACGAATCGTTTATCGAAGAAAGTTTTCAAGTATTAATTGTAGCGGGAATTAGTCCCTACGAAATGAAAAAAACTACTCTGAAAATGGACCATTTTTCGCGAAGTTATAGCCTTGGGAAAAATTGTAGAAATTGATCAACTTGCGGACATTCCCACTTCTCCACAAAAACACTTTTGCCAGATTTTTTGGCTATAACTCCAAAAAAACTATAAGTCCGATCCAAAAAAAAAAATTATCTTCTAAAAGCTGGTGAAATTTGCTATTAGAATCTATTGATGAAGTTATAATCAAGTCCCTTAAAATACACATGTCAATAAGCTAAAAACCCCGTACTGTTGTGAAATCCAAATTTTTCGGCACATTTTTCACTGTTAACTCTGAAAATAAATGCCCGATTAAAACATTTATTTCTTCATCTCAAAGCTATTCAAATTTACTATATATGTAATTTATATTAAATTCCGTGAAACACCTACGCTAGCACACTAAATGTGTAAGTTTTGGGAAAATATGACATGTTCAGTGGGCTGGCGTGGGTGTTACACGGGATTTAATGCAAACTTTGGAATGGAAATTATGGATCGGAGTTAGAGCAAAATATGTACCAAAAAAAGTTGGATTCCAAAAATGTAAGGGTTTTTGAGCGTGCTGGCATGTGAATTTTAAGGTACTTGATTTTAACTTCATATATGAAGTTTAATACCTCATAAATTTAACCATCTTTTACATTACAAATTTTTTTTTGGATCGAATTAATTGTATCGGATTTATAACCAAATGAGTACGAAAACGTGTTTTCGCAGAGAAGTGGGACTGACCGCAAGTTGGACAATTTCTACACTTTCCCAAGACCATAACTTAGCGAACAATGGTCCGATTTAGGAGTTTTCAGTTATATTGTAAGCACTGGTTCCAGCTACAATTAATATTTTAAGACTTTCTTCGACAATTTCGTTCGACCGTATTTTATTGGACTATGGAAGGACTTGTGTTATGGTTAGTGATGGGTAATCTTTAGACAAAATCGATATTCTGTATCGAGAATTTTTTGAGCCCTAAATATTGTTACACGATATTTACCACAAATTGTCTAACCACAAATATTTATACATCAATATATATTTTTACGATTTTTTTTTTAAGAATTGTCATTTTATTTTTCCTATTATGCTATAATTATATTCTTGTTTATCGTTTAAGTTAATTTATTTCACAAATTAGATATAAATAAAATTGCTTTGAATGGTTAAAATTTAAAAATTGTTTAATATGAATTAAACAGTAAGCAATAGGTAAATATAACTAGGATGTGCAGATGTAACCAGCACCAGGTTTCCTGTCCCCTGGTCACGTTATTAAAAACTTTCCCGTATTTAAACCCAATGTCATAAGGATTTGTTTTGTTTTTTAATATATATAGTTGAATATTGTATTTTAAAAATACCGTAAAACGATATATCGTATTGCTTAACGATTAGATAAATCTTTGAACGAAAGAATATCGGACTGAGAAAGAAAAACGTGGATATTTTTGAAAAATCTATAACATTAGCGATACACGCTTTTCTAACTATGGTCCTTTTTAAATTACACAATAAGCAACTAAATAGCACTTGTACTTCGGCAAGTAAACATGTAATACAATAATTTTTCCTGTACTTAAATATTTCTTCGTCTCTATTACATGGTAAACCTATGTGTCAGCTTAAATGGATCTCATTTCAAATTATCTTTAATTTATTTAATCTACCAACCCCAAATGGGTTGCTTGGTCTAGATTGTATAGTAGTATCCAATTCTTCTTCTTCCAGTTCCTCAACGGCCTATTTCTGCTCCCAGGCATCCTCTAATAAATTACGCCAGTGTGTTCCTCGTAAGGCAGCCCTCGTAGTACCCAATACTCTTTATTTAAGACTCTTACTATTAAAAGATAGTTAAAAATTACTATCTCTTCTATACCTTCAAGAAATTCTTTATATATATATTTTAACAGTATTCCAAACTAATTGTAATTGTGAACATCTTGAAAAAGATATTCAACTGAGTGGGCACTGTTACCAGTACAGTTGTGCTATGAAAGAGTAGGTGGTTAGAGACCTTGCAGTAAATAGCTATGAGTGAATTGACAGTAAAATGAACGGAGTTTTACTTTTTCCACCCTCAACATTCTGTTGTATGCTTTTTAACTTTATGCACACAATTTTATTTTTCAAAGTACCATATTTTTTTTTTTTAATGTTTAAGGCTCTCTAAATGTTACAACGTTGAAATAACCTTCTGAGAGATAGAAGTTTTTTTTTTTTTTTTTTTTTATTGAATTAATAATACAATCTGCCCCACTTTAGGGCTAAGTAATATGGATGAAAATGAATCTAATCACACAGCTTATAAATTAATTTGTTTCATTAAAAGTATAAATAAATTATAAATATAATACATAGTAAAAGAAAAACTAATTACTCTAACAAGATTTCACTGAACCTAATTTGAACAACTATAGTTGTGAATTAAAAAAAATAAATAAATAAAAAATTAATAATAAACTGTACTACTAAAATTTAATAGTATACTGTAAATTCGTTATTTGCAAAAAATGTAAGAATAAAACTTCAAGGATATTATTTTCAAAATTAACAAAGAAAAAATTATATGTACTTGCTATTTTCAAAATAATGATTACATGTGATTCATTATTCATAAGTCCAAATAAATTTTTTCCAGACATACACACATATAAGAGATAATAACAATATTTTGAAAACATTTTCAAAAATTTATTAATAATTTTAATAGGATAGCTGTTGTTTTATTTTTCTTTAAATATTTTACTATGAAATCAGTTAAATTTTTTTTTATTTTATGCAGATTAAGTCGACTTCGCTATGCTGAATTTATGGCCCAACACTGACAAGAGCGATTAAAGGAAATATCTGCTGCCAGCGTCCTTCGCCATGGAGTTGCTAATGAACAAGTCAATGCTATGAGAGAAGATACCTTTGAACAAGGTCCTAACTAACTAAATTCAAACAATAAATGAAAAAAAGATAAAATTAACAGCTTTTAATAAATTTGTATATGTCTTTCTTAATATTTTGAGGAGTTCAAAATTTAAGTTTAATTTTAGTTTTACTTACAATTAGTTTAAATTTAATATCAGTTCAAAATAAAGATATAGTCTTTTACCGAAACACTATATTTTACTAATGGTTAAACATTGAGCTGGAATATTTCTTGAATGATATGCTGAAACATGTTAAAATACTCATTCGATTGAGTATACCTATGCCTTTCAAAAGATATATAATCACTAAACTTTTAAGTATAGTTATTTTTAGTTATTTCTTAATTCTAGGTTTTGCGGTAGTTCATCACCACAAAACTTAAATTCAACATAATTTTGACACATTCATAACTAAAAAATTCAAAAATAATTTGTTAGCTGGTTTTCAAGACAATAAAATAAAATGTTTTAAACATTTTTTAAAGAACTGCCTTAATGTATCCCTAGACAAAGTTTAGGGTCAAGAAATCAACATATTTCAAAATCAACCAAAACTTTTGGGATACTGTTTTTGGAGAGTAGCTTTACTGGAATATGGCCTTTTTTTTTTCTTTTAAATTAAACAAATCTTTGTAGTTTTTTCATTCTATAAAAAAGAGCAATTTTGTTTTTTTTTTTAATTTCCTAAGTTCATTTTTTTTTTTAGTCCATTTTTATACCATTCTTCAACTAAACACATTTATTAAAAATACATAAGCCATCTTAATATACTTAAGGTACTCCCAGTACATATTATGAGACCAAACTCTTCATTTTAATTTAGTTACCAGAGAGTGAAAGTAGGAGAATTTTTCATAGCAAGATTTTTTCAAAGTATAGTTATTACATCTGTTATACCAGTGGATAAGTTTGGCCAAAATTAGTTAAGTGACTAAAAAGAATCGTTGAAGTTTACCTTCATGGTGAAAAATTGTTTAATTGGCAAGTTCATTATAAAACATAGTTATTTAAAATGAACATCTTACTTAACTTATTCACGATAAAGAAAATCCTCCGCTAATCTTTTTAGTCCTTAAATTATTTTTGTCAATATTCCACTTAACCACTTATTCACCGAGATGACAGATATTATAGTTTTTGTTTCGTTCTAAGCACAGACATTTTTAAATATCTGTTTCTTTTTTGTTCAGATTTTTCGCTAAACTCTAAGCTGAAATAGTTACTTAAAGTGAAATAGAGTGGTAAAACCTTAAAATTGTAAAATATATATATATAGAAATCGCTATAAAGGGTGAGTATCTCTTAGTGTATAAAAAAAAATTGGGTGAAACTACATCAAACATATAGCGAAATGCCGCAGATCTTACCTTTCTATTCCAATCCATTGCAGATTTACGAGGTGTGATCAAAAAGTTCCAGGACTTTTTATATACTATGGGAATGCAATGTCTCACAGCGATGCGGTTGGCAGCATTGTATTGCCTGACTCAACAGGAACACAGCTATGTTTGCAGATCAATCATAACATCACTAAAAGTAACATTAGCACAGTTTGTTTGAGGTTAGTTTTATAGAGTTTGGCTATTTTATGAAAATGAATGTGAAAGAATAGCAACGTGTTTGTGTGAAGTTTTGTGTGAAACTGAACAAAACGTTTTCTGAAACATGTCATTACGGGAGACGAGACATGGGTTTTTGGTTAGGATGTGGAAACAAAAGCCCAATCATCACAATGGACATCAAAAGGTTCTCCAAGACCCAAGAAAGCACGCCAAGTCAAATCAAATGTGAAGGTCATGCTTACGGTTTTCTTTGACTGTAAAGGTGTTGTCTACTATGAGTTCCTTCCTCAAGGTCAAACAATTAATCGTTTTGTTTATCTTGTAACCCTCAGAAAATTGCGCAATGCTGTGAGAAGAAAGAGACCTGAGCTGTGGCAAAGTGGTGATTGGGTCCTTCACCATGACAAATGCTCCTCCAGCCGACTTTTTCTTTTCCCGAAGCTCAAGAGACACCTGAAAGGACGAAGATTTCAAACAGTTGACGAAATTAAAGAAAAAAACAACGGAGCTGCTAAACACCTGTTCACTCTGCATTAGTTATCCGTAACTTTTGTGTAAAAAACGCAATGACTGTCATTCCTCAGCCCCCCTACTCACCTGACCTGGCTCCAGCACACTTTTTTCTTTTCCCGAAGCTCAAGAGACACCTGAAAGGACGAAGATTTGTTGACGGAAGATTTGTGAACGAACAGTTGGCGAAATTAAAGAAAAAACAACGGAGCTGCTAAACACCTTTACAAAAGAAGAGTTTTCTGGGGCCTTTGATCAGCGGAAACACCGGTGGGAAACGCTCACCGTTTTTTGAAAAAACTATCCACAAAACGTCAAATCTTACAAAAACAAGCAAATTTAATAAGCTTTCGAATGATATGTTAAATGTAATGATTTTGTTTCGATTTCATGGAAAAATTTACTTTTGAAACCGAAAAAAACATGGTGTTTTCATTGGGCATACAAATCAGTTACTTGTGTAAATAAAACATTATGACAATCCCTTAATGAAAATGTGAATTTTAAACATAATAAACTCTTCATTGGATTAAAGAGAAAAGAATAAAATTATTGTTTAATAGAAAATACAGAAAAACTATCAATAAAGCGACACCAGATCAGAGGATCTTATGTTATTACATTTATTTATTATTATTATTATTTAGGATTTTATTTTATTAAATTATCAATGTAAGGTTTAAAACTCAATTATAATGAACATAGACCTCAATTTTGCGGTTAGCTTCTGATTGCATACTGTGTTGAAGAATACAACTTTTAGAGGTGAATTTTGTGGGCAGATGAGACTGTTTTTACAGGGGAAGGCATTTCTACCTATCCATGTATATCGTTGGTTTATATTTGTATAGCTTTCGAATAATGTGGAGGAGCACCATGGTGTTGGAAAACCATATTTTGCCGAACTTATGTGGAATATCGTGATGAAGTTATGGCAGGATATTTTGTAACAAATCTTAGTAATATCATCATTCAATCAGTTGAGCAAACTATGATTTTCGACTACAATACAAACACTATTCGACAGTAATACAAAGATGAATAAACGTGGTTTCCTCAAAAAAGTCTTTGTTTTATCATATATCTGCAACGGATTGGAATAGAAAGGTAAGATCTGTGGCATTTTGCTAGATGTTTGATGTAGTTTCACTAAATTTGTTTTTATACACTAAGAAATACTCACCCTGTATTTAAAAATCAATTTAATTATTTCAATCAACTCAATCAATGGATGAATTTATTTCATAATCGTATAATGGTAACACAGTAATATTAACATATTGTTCTCTTCTCCCTTCCGACATAATGAAGCAATATTCACAACTAGTTTCAAAATTTTAAATACACTGATAAAATACACTTAAAAAAAGGAATAATAATCTCGAAAAAATAAGCTCGTTACTTAGGTATAATAACAGAAGGACTTCAGTGAATGTGAGGACTTAAAATAGACAACCATCATTAGAGTTATTTAAAATGTAAATTACAATAATTGTAAATTCAAATCTGGTCAAAGTGTAGTGGAAGGAGATGATCTCGGGTTTCTGAAGTCAGTTCATCTGGAATCTATCATACCAAGATTGACTGCCGATGACCTCGCACTCCAGAGTATTCTATTCTAGATGAGTTCATCAACTTAAAATATAACCATAGCAATAGTGTTGCAATATGGAGCATCATTCAAATGTCAAGAACAATAACAAGTCTTTTGTCTTCCAAATATATCCATTTGTCTTCCTCACGTTTTGAATACCATTTACTCCTAACCATTGGTCAACTCAAAGTTAGTATTCTTTTTATACTTTCAACACTATAAACAAAAAAAATTATAAAATAATTTATTTGTATCGCGATTTTCCCATCAAATAAACAGGGCAGATTACATCAATAATTAGTTATGATAAGCTATAATGAAATCACTAAAACCATAACACTAAAGAGATCTTCGACTACTACAATAGGTATTTGATCAAATGCCTGATTTAAGAAAACATTTATTTCTGCAAACTAAAATAGGTTCATTAGTTATTCAAAAACTTGCCTCACATGGATTATTAATGTTGCTGGTCAGATAATTCACACTAGGCGTCAGTACGGATACGAGAGTGTTGGAAAAGGAAAATAAACAAATTATCAGCTCTTTAAGAAGACACAAAATACTCCAACAATGTTAAAAATAAGTTCACTCAACCCGCAATAATAAGCGTCATAAAAGAGATAAATCTAAAAAGGCATAAAGATTTATAGAGATAATAATCCTCTATTACAATTTTATCGTTCGTCCTTATCGTACTTTTATATTTATTATGCAAACAATTTTTTTATTTATTTTCTTCTATTGACATTTACAATAATAAATAAGATACGATATTAAACCCATTATTGTATAATTACGACAGATTATTTTAATATTATTTTTTTCTGAGTGATGACCTCATGTCACCGTAAGTGATGAAAAATTCATTTCTATTTTACAACTTTTTTATTTTTAACATTTACGTTAATGATGTATTCAAATTAATCAATAGGCACCGGACTACCTATCCATAACACAAGAGCATCAATTTTATGCAACCGGAGTATTTCTTGATTTTGATCAAGCGTTTCATAGAACCTGGCACCATGTACTTCTCTTTAAACTCATGACGATACAACCACTTCCTATCTTATTCTTCAATCCTTCCTTTCCTATAGATATTTCTCCGTCATGATATTCCGTTCAGCCCTGATGCCCTAACAGCGACGTAGGCAGACGACACAGCTATTTCAACAAGAACCTGAAATCCAACTCACGCCTCACACATTCTAAAACATTATTTGTATGAATTGCATGATTGGCATAATCTCAGGAAAACCAGCATATATTGTGACAAATCACAACACATAACGTTTACTCTTCAACATGAAACGTGTCCTCCAGTTTACCTTGACAACACGCTGATTCCACAGACAGATACTGTACACTACTTTGGTCTGACATTTGATACGAGAATGACATGGAGTCTACATATAAAAAACCTTCAAAGATACAACTTGGATACAAAATGAACTCTTATAATTACTTACTGAAACCTATTCCGACTTACGCATCAATACGCATGAAAAATATAAACCAACACTTTCAGGCAAAAACCGTCAGGACTATCACGAAAGCACCTTCCTACGTAATCAACATAACTCTACATACTCACATTTGTATGGCAACTGTTAATGAACAAATCCGGATTCGCGTGAAAAAAACTATCTCATGAAAAATTGCATGGAAATCCCAGCACACTCATGAACGACATGGCCATATATCATATTCCAGGCAACACTCAGAGAAGACTGAAGAGGAGCTGGATGAGGGATCTCTAGAGCTAAGACAGAAAACAATCAAATTAGAAGAAGGTACCACAGGTTTCTTCTCCCTCATGCCTCTCACGCAAGGTAATTCAGTATTTCATCTGGTTGTTAATCACTTTGAATGACAGGTGTGACTAGAGGTTTTCATTCAATTGGAATGTAACTTTTATATAATTAATTCCAGAGGAAAATAATAAAAAAATATACATACACGATGATTTTAAATAAGCTTTGTTTTATACCAATTTACTTTATTTAATGTTTATATGTGCATATTTAGGTAAAAAAAGTCTCCCTAAAAATCTGAAAATAAGTGTTTACTAAACCATTCTTTAACCAATCCGATTGTATGGGAGTGAAACCTGGACGCTCACTGCGAAGAATGAAGGCATTATAAATAGATGGGAGAGGAAAATGTTGAGGAGAATATATGGCCCTGCTGGAGATGGAGATGTATGGAGAATTAAAAGCAACAAGGAACTAAGAGGACCTCTACAAAGCTCAAGATTTGGATGCTACTATAAAGCAAAGAAGATTAAGATGGCTGGGCCATGTTCACAGAATGCCAAAAATCATTATGAATGGACATCCCGAAGGAGGAAAGAGAGAAAGACCCTTGGCGTGGTGGGGAATCGTGGAAGAGGACAAGGCTCTGCATGGACCGTAGCGCCATTGTTGTTGTTGTTATGTGCATATTTATATAGTATGTAGTAATGTAAAGAGGGGGGGGAAGAAAAAAAAAATGAGAAAATATGAGACAAGGAGAGATTATTAAAGAAATAAAATAAAAAGGAAAACAATTAAATTAATAGGAAAAAATAATTAGAGTATGGTTATCTTTAATTACACAGACCAGTATGCTGTGTGTACAGCAACCAAACACAGTTGGGCAGCAATATGTTTTTTATATTATTATAGCATATTTCTCTCTTATTTTTCTTTTGAAATAGACTACATAAAATTTACATTCCCTCTGATTGAAATCCAATGGGAGGGAGGTTGTGTTATACTGAGCATGAGCCACACGTAGCTACCGCCACAATCTCCAGAGCTGCTCTATATAAAGAAGTCATTAGCAGAGGATCTTAAAATACCCCAAAGATTCCATAACTGGCTCGAGGAGCACTGGGCTCCAAGGCAAAGGTAACCCTGAATAGACCCTTGATTTACAGCGAGTCATGTCCCCCGCTCAATTAGAGTTTTGCCTCCCCTTTATTGGAATGGAGCATCATAAAGAGGCAACTTTATGGAGCGCTATTGTGCGCTGATCCTCCAGCCATACATTGGATGTCCATGGAAATTTCAATCTCCAAACAGGTATAGATACGAAGATTAATACTCCAAGCAAGTAACTCAGTTGATGGTTTCTATAGCAAAGTCATTACCGGCGAGTGGCGTTTAACATCGATCTTTAATCGACAACAAGGCTTATTGTTCAGTTTCACAACCTTTGTAAATAACCAGATTGTGATTTTAATAACGCAAAAATGACAGATAAAAATTTATGACCGTATGAACTTGCATAAAATGTATATAGAGATTCACATATGACTTTTACAAACTTCTAAAAAATGCATACAGAACATTACAAATTAAAAAAAATATTCCTCCTCAAAAATAAAAAATATAGATCAAAAAAAATATTCCTCCTCAGAATAACTAGAATCTAAGCATACAGAACATTACAAATTAAAAAAAATATTCCTCCTCAGAATAACTAGAATCTAAGCTAATACTAACATTTGAATTTAAAATTAAGAATGTTAAAGCATTTTCGTCAATCGTTTGATTTTCGGAGCCCAGCTTTCTTAAAGTTTATAAACATGGATCTAATGAAAGAAGGAGCATTTTCATTTGATCCATATTTGCACCAATACGAGAGGTTTTCCTTGAATTGTGTACTCTGAGGTACCTAGTGATCTTTTGTAGGCCCACCAATCCTTCTTGTCCCAATTGGAATTATAAAAAAAGAAATAATTTCGGGACCATATAAAAACAAATGATGGAAAGATACGGGCATAATTTACTCAGTTGATTTCGGTATATTAATTGAAACTACTTTCAAAATGGTGTCCAAATTACTTATTCATGTTTTACTGAAACCCTGTGGCAGCGAACCAGTTTTTTTTTTTTATTATCCAGGTAAAACAATCGTGCGAATTATCTTATATTCTCCTTAACTTCTTCCAAACATTCAGAGAAATTATATTCTTGCACGATTCTATTAATGAAAGCAATGTATCTGGTGCTTGGTTCATTACTGCGCCAGGCGTCGTTCTGTTGAGAATTGGTTTTGAAATCTAAAACCACCAAAATCACCGTAAAAGGCAGCTAAAGGCAAATAAACTATGTATCAAAATCACTGTGAAGAAATCGACTATTTAAGGTTAAAGCATAAAAAAAGAAAAACTTTTTTTTTATAAATCAATAACAAAGTTGAAAACATTTTTGAAAATTTCTTACATAATGTTAAACAATAGAACTAAACCATTTTGCACTGTTGGTCAAGTATGGAGACTGACACTTTAATAGGTGAAAACAGGAATGAAAAGCTAGTAATAAGATGTTAATCGCCAAAGTAAATATATAATAACCAAAACTTGTTTTATTCCTTGTATTTTTATCAACAATTCAAGATAATCCTTAGCTTTAAGACTCTTTTTTCTAAGGTTCTAATTTCTATGCTAAGAAACTTCTTCAAGATGGCAGCTATCAGCAGTAATTGTCTTTTTGTAAAAGGGCTGTTAACATGTGCCTATTTTCAACTTGAAATTTGAAACTTCTTCTTGAACTTGAAACTTCTTCAAGATGGCAGCTATCAGTAGTAATTGTCTTTTCGTAAAAGGGCTGTTAAAATGTGCTTATTATGTTAAAATGTAATCACCATGGACGCTTTAACTTAGGTAATTATCAGTAAGTCATGTTCATAGTTTCTCATTACATAAAGTTTGATTTTTATATCAACAATATGTTTGTTATTTTATTAGGAGATTATTTAATCGAGATAATTGACTTTGAATAACGAAATTTCATACCATGGCAGGGAAAGTAAAATTACCATACGTTTTTAAAAGTACACGGGAATTTGGTGTTCCCATATTAATTACTGATTTCGAGCCTAAAAATCAGTTTTTATTTTCGCAAAATACCTAAGTTCAATCACCAAAGTGACCATTAGGAATTTTCTCATTAATTTTGGAATCAAATTATTTTAGGAAATTCTCCACCTGAAAGTTTTCCTTAGCTTGCAAATAACCATGATAATATGTTTATATTTCTCTCCCTTTTGAATTCAGATGTTAAGAGACTAGCATATCTTTACTAAATTTTTCTTTTTAAAATAAATTTCTGAAAATAAACATCTACACAAAACAAAAACATTACAAGTAAATAATATATATTATTAAATTAACGACATAACAATGACTCGTAAACTACCCATAGCACTCCAATAAATGCTATACATTAAAGCTTCCTGGAGCATTTCTTTTCAGAAGTTGCGGAGGTTTTTCTGGAATCGAATTAGATGTACAATGAAAAAAGAGTGGTTTTGAGTGGAAGAGTTTGTATCGTAGTTCGGATTAATTACTCAATAAATAGGTCATTAGGGCCATAATAGATGTTTAATTGTGACACAATAAAGAAAATTGAAGGGTTGATAATAAAGATTGAATAAGATAGGGATGTAATGGTTGAGTCGAGCAACAGAGATCAACTGCTTATGTCCAAATAGGTTCAATACATTGAAGTGTCGTGGGAATGAACGATCTAAGCCTCATTGCTCTAAACAATAATTAATTGATTGAGAGGCACTATAGTTGTTTTATCTATATCCTTCTTATTATTTCGTCGTGGACCCATGAAATCAATCTTGACCTCCTACTATGGCGAGAATAGGTTGACAACCTGTAGGATAACCCTTATTTCCTGTCTTAGTTGTGGTACACAAGGACGTTAAGCCCAATAAAAAAAAAATTTTAAAAGTACACATTTAATAGAACATGTAATCATATAGATTTTGGACCAGTATGAGTTAATATAAATTTATACTTATCAATGCCTATCCAGACTTATCAGGTTAGTCCAGAATACATAAAATTATTATTGAGATTTAAGTAAAATCTCATTATTTCTTGTAACTAATCCCTCACGTTTTTTACGCAGAAGACCTTAAAATATGTAAACTAATCATTTTGTTTTTTCATATCAATTTATTGAAATTTACAACTGTACAAAATATATACACCAAGTAAATGTGTTGATAACTATTACAATAACATGTCAAAACTTGGAAAGAACTGCTCATCAGTAGCACTTCAATAACAATTCTACACTAGAAGGTCTCTAGGCCATCTTCTTTTCAGACGCCTCGGAAGATTATCGGGAATAGTGTGGGAAGCAAGTTGAGAAATTAGAGGATTTGTGTGGTTATGGAGCTTACTCAGAAAGGATGGGTATCTGGTTTAGGTTAAATCAGCAACATATGGAACATCAAGATCTTTATGTATAAGTTTATTGGTGACAAAGTATGAAGCATTGAGAATTTTTCGAAGGATTTTGGATTGTAAAGATTGGATACGAGATGGATTGGATGGTTTAGTGAAGCCCCAAAGGTCAACTCCGTACGTCCAAATAGGTTTAATCACAGTCGTGTAAATAAGTCTTTTGTAATTAATTGGGAGCTTTAAACGTTTGTCTAGTATATGTTGGAGTAATCTGAAATTAATCATTTAAAAAAATTGTAGTAAGATATTATTTAATTAATATAAGACCCACAGAGACACAATCCAGAAGTTAAGAGATATAATCATTGTTGTCGAGCGGTTCACAATTTTAATTATCTTGATCAATTCAAAATCCTACAGACAAAATTACAGGACGCACCACTACCCACAACCCTCGACGAAGGCTTAAAAGGACCTAGATGAGGGACTATAATAATATATTATTATTATATATTTTTTCGTTATTATTCTTCATCACTACAAAATTTCAGGTCAAGAGGAATGAATCTCCACTAGGGTGACACCCCTCTCTCACGCATATCAATCCATATTTTGTATACATTATGTATGTCAACACATCTCCTGGTGGTGTCCGTTGGCACGGGTGTAGATTAAAAAAATAAAGAGAAAAAAAATTACCTTGAAAATAAGTAAACTGTCAACCACCAAAGGAAGACTTTTAATACCTGCATAATGAAAAATTGATTAAGTTGCGCGCCTTAATAAGGCCTTAAAGTAACTATTTTATTGCAAATGAAGTTTTAGAGTAATTATAAGGTTTAAAGAAACTATCAATAATGAATGCCCTATTGAAAAGTGCACAATTTTGACTATCAGTTTTTCACGACATACAGGCAAATAATATTTACGTTAATGCATTCTGGGTTATACTTCTTATAAAATGGAAAGTACCTACAACTAATAATAGAACTAACATTAGTAAGACGTATTTTCAAGGTGAGTACAGGATAATTACAAAGATACGTTAATCACTATAAAACACCTGAGGTCTTAAAAGAACTAGAAGGAGTTGTCGAGTCTATTTATATGACTTACGTCGTTAATGATTAACCATTGTAGTTAAATCATGTAATTAAATTAGGTTTTAATTTTATGGCATAAATTGCACCGAAGTGGAATCACATCGCAGGAACACCTGGCCTGCAGCTAAAAATGGTATTGTTGGTATGGCGAATGGTTTCAATCCAGCCAGTAAATGGGTCTCCTCCTATTTAAAGGATTCTTCAGTGGTGAGTTTACTAACCAGTCCTGACGTAACTACTCCTTGTAAATTGATAGTTTTCCTCAATAGTAGAATTTACTAAATTTACCATACGGTAAAGAGATTCACCATCCATTTCAAAATCATTAGTCAGTTGGAATATGATGCAAAATATAATCGCTAAGAGGGAATTTATTATAAAATCTTTGACATGAATATGACGGCCATTGGAGTATCATATTTTTATCTTTATATTTGTTACTTCAATCCATTGAAAAAAAACAAAAAAACAAAAAACAAACTCGATCTGGTAAAAATAACAAACAGGGTGAGTATCTCTTAGTGTATAAAAAAAATGGGTGAAACTACATCAAACATGTAGCAAAATGCCGCAGATCTCACCTTTCTATTCCAATCCGTTGCAGATATATGATAAAACACAGACTTTTTTGAGGAAACCACATTTTTTCTATAAAAGCTGTAATATATCCATTTTGCTTAAATATTCTTCAAAAGCAATACAAATATAAACCAACGATATACATGATAGGTAGAAATGCCTTCCCCCGTAAAAACAGTCTCATCTGCCCACAAAATTCACCTCAAAAAGTAGTATTCTTCAACACAACCTGCAATCAGAAGCTAACCGCAAAATTGAGGTTTATGTTCATTATCATTGAGTTTTAAACCTTACATTGGAAATTTAATAATAATAATAAATAAATAAATGTAATAACATAAGATCCTCTGATCTGGTCAATAAAGCGACAGTTTTCCTTTATTTTCTATTAAACAATAATTTTTTTCTTTGCTAAGTAACTGATTTATATGCCAAATGAGAACACCATGTTTTTCCGGTTTCAAAAGTAAATTTATCCATGAAATAGAAAAAAAATCATTACGTTTAACATATCATTCGAAAGCTTATTAAATTTGCAAGTTTTTGTGAGATTTAACGTTTTGTGGATAGTTTTTTCAAAAAACGGTGAGCGTTGAAGTAATATAAGACATTGTGACTTTCCCAAATAAGGTGAAGATCAAGCTGTTCTTTAGATACCAAGTTTGTAAAATTCAAGGTTACAGGTACTCAACTATTATAGAAAATTTAATGCTAAATCCGAAAATGTGGTCAAAATGGAGATATTACAGCTTTTATAGAAAAAAACGTGGTTTCCTCAGAAAAGTCTTTGTTTTATCATATATCTGCAACGGATTGGAATAGAAAGGTGAGATCTGCGGCATTTTGCTACATGTTTGATGTAGTTTCACCTAATTTTTTTTTAATACAATAAGAGATACTCACCCTGTATAATTGGATATGCCAAAATGTTAATTGTATAGGAGGAAGAAAACATAACAAATTGACTTTTTTTATTCAAACCAATACAAACAGTAGTCCACATATTCAATACAAACAGTAGTCCACAATACACAGAACACATACACATACACATGTACATACACATACACATACACATGTACACATACAGTAGTCCACATATTCAATACAAACAGTAGTCCACATATTCAATACAAACAGTAGTCCACCAATACAAACAGTAGTCCACATATCACAGCTTAAATTTTAAACATAAAAAAAACATAAACTCTATGAGACCTTTATAAGAGGCAGAACGGTAATGAACCTCACAAGGTAGGTGGAGAGAGAATAGACAACCCTGCACCACTCTCATTGGCCCTGACCAGCCACACCTCCCTACCTTCACAGTATCAGCCAGCGCTCAGACTATAATGACTACTTGAAAAAACAATAGATCAATTCACAATCAAAACCAAGTATATAATTACGACCAATCTCTTGATATCAAAAGTAAATCTTTGTCGGCGCGGTTTCATCAATAGTCAGTCAGCCCGGTGACTCTACAAGAATCAAGCTCTCAAATCAAGATAAAGGGTTATCGACTGGATGGAGTGAAGAGCGTGAGGTCGGTAAGATAGGAAGGGATCAGCTATTACTGTGCTAGTACTGAAGGTATTGAAGGTATTGAAGAAGGAGAGGACTTCGAGAACAAAGGAGAAGGCCCAGGTCGCAGGTGCAATAAGCCCCCAGCCTCGCCGCTCCGCCCTTTATTGGCTCCCTTAACGAGAGTCCCGTCGTAATTAGGTTCCGATGGTTCCACTTCATTTATTTTTTATTTTTTTTATTATTTCAAACTTTATAGTTGTTGTACCCTGTCGGAGGTGTTATCGTTGTTCTGTCATGACCATAATTTATTGAAACCTACGTAAAGACGTTTTGCAACAACGATAAATCCTCTGTGTTAATGATACGGCTTACAGAAATAAATAGCTTCAGTACGGTTAACCATTCAAGAGGAGGCGAACAATTCTAAATCCTCTATGGTGATAATTCACAGTCGTTTCTGTGGAGCGATGACATCGTTTTCAATTCGGGTTTAGCAGATCGTAAGGTAATTACAGATAATTTTGTCGTTTTTACGATGTATTATAATTTCCCTGTTACTTACAGATCTAAGCAGTTGCCATAGTTCCATGTTTTAAATGATCTCCAAATTGAAAGAAGGACGACTTATAATTTCATTGTTAGTATTTCTTGTTGTTTGTCGGGGCTGAACTTAACTATAAACTAGGGCAGTAGGGTCACGTTATTCTACAGGTTACCAGCCTATTCCAGCCAGATTGGGAAGACATGATTCGATCATAGGTCCGCCACAAAATAACACAACCAACCCAGGCCGGATTTGAATTTATTAATTGGATCTTGACGTTGAGACAATATTTACATAAATATTGGGTTAAAATAATTTTAATATCCATTTATCTAGCACCAAGTATATGATAGGAAGAATCAAATAAGATTCAAAATATGTAGAACGTTATGTTCTAATATATGTTTATCGAGACAGGAGATAATATTGGTTTCTGGTCCCCCTCATACCTTTCAGGGGTTTGAAATCAATAATTATTTTTTCCAAAAAAATCATATAATAATTATTATATTTGATTTTTAATGTAAAAATCATTCCTGATTAATAAATAAAAATTTCAATTGATCTTTGATGTTTATTGACTTGATTAAAAATTATGATCACTCACTGAGTGATATGGCATTGCATAAATAATAATGATTAAATTGCGTTAACCACCATACGCAGTTTATTCTTACCTGGAACGTCCTGTTGGTCAAAAATGATTTTATGATGCTGAAAAGGTAGAGCGGAGGCCAAGTTTTCTTCAGCTTGTGCAGTAAACCACGGTGCCACACCGTGTCGAACGCTGCTGTCACATCTAGGAATACTCCTGTGTTATATTTTTTTGCCTCAAAGCCACGGTAAATTTCTTCGACGACTCGTTGGACTTGGTGTGTTGCCGAGTGGTGGGGCTTGAAGCCAAACTGATGTTGTGGGATTACATCGTTGTCTTCTAAATGTGAGCGGAGACGCTTCTCAATAATCTTCTCCAGTAATTCCCCAGTGTGCTGAGGAGACTTATTGGGCGATAACTGTCTGGTTCGTGCTTGGGCTTCCCCTTTTGTGAAAAAGGAGTACTATAGCGTTCTTCCAGGCGTGAGGATAGTAACCAAACCGGAGACAGGCGTTGTATATGCTGGTGAGTAGCGCAATCGTTTTCCTAGGCAGCCTTTTGAGAACTAAGTTAGGTATCAGATCATCTCCTGGAGCTTTTTTCCTTGGCAGCCTTCGTATGAAAAATGTCAGCTCAATTGGAGAGACGAAGGGGATAAGGGGTTCTACTGTTGTGGTAGGTGTCGTGAGGTATGTGTCTACTTCGTTGTCAGTTAGTTCATCTTGTCTGTCAAAGTCTCTGAACTTATGAGAAAGATGTTCAGCGAAGGTTGCACACTTTTCGTCATCAGTCGTTGCAGTGTCTGTTCCAAGTGTTAGAGGGGGGATCTGTGTGGTTTGTCCAGTCAACCGTTTGGTTTCTCTCCAAAGCCGTTGGTCTCCTGGCACGAAACTCTCCAGGTAGCTGTTGTATTCTTGGAACCGCTCTTTGTCTAGTTCTAGTCTAATTTGCCTAGAGAGTCGGTTCATCTCACGTTTGTGATCCGGTAGTCTGTAGCGTTGCCATTGACGTCGAATGTGGTTTTTGTGGTGTATAAGTTCGAGTATGTGTTGTGGGGTCTTATATTGTTTGTGTGAGTGAGAGTAGGTACGTGAAGTCGCTGTGTTTATGGAGTTGTATATGTGTTGTGTGAATAGGAATATGGTTGCGTCTATGTCGTCAGTCGTGTAGTAGTGTGTGGGGATGGGAAGGGAACACATTTCATCGGCGAAGATCCCCCAGTCCACCTTTCCCGTGATGAGCCGAGGAAGAGAGGGTGGTGGTTGGGCTCGGGCGCCAAGATAACAGATCACAGGGAGGTGGTCCGAGTCCAAGTCTGTTACGGGAGTTTGATGAATAGGGGTGGCAAAGTTACTGACGAGACCTATGTCTAATATGTCTGGGCGGTAGCCGTACTGGGTTGGATAAAACGTGGGCTCTTCTGGAGAACTTATTTGGAGACCAAGTTTATCAGCGATTTTTAGAAGTTTGGTCCCATTTGAGTTTCGGGTCCGGCAACCAAAGTCTGTATGTTTACTGTTGAGGTCTCCGAGTAATAATGTTGGCTGTCCAGTAAATATCAGTTCAAAATCGATCAAAAAATTATGTGATCTGATCACAGAAAATAAAAAGTCACCTTTTACACACAAATTGATTACTATGTGTTTGTATACAAAATACTCAAACAGTACATCTTGGCAGCTGGAGATAATTCAAAAAAAATTTAACTTTCTGATAATTCATTTAATTTATAAATTTCTTCGGAATTACTCAAATATTATTAGTAAAAAAAAAAAAAAAAACATGTTATTAGTTTGTCTAGTATTAGGTAATATTAAGTAGTATATTATATAATTATAACTAAACTTATAAATTACAGTGTTGTCTTTAATTGGATAGATGTGAGTCGAAACTGAGTATGCTGTGTTTTAATATTAAGTAGTATATTATATAATTATAACTAAATTATAAATTACAGTGTTGTCTTTAATAGCAACCCAATAAAGTTGGGCAGCACTATGTTTATTGTTAATTGTCTCAATAAAGCATATATCTCTCTAGTAAAAATTTTGTTCAAAAATAATGATCAGAATTTGATTTTTATCACTTATGGTCAAAAATAAAAATCGATCTTAATAAAAATCTTCAAATGATTTTAAAAATTCCAGATAAAATCTTGATCGGATTTTATTTTGATTTTTTTTAACTATCGATTTCAAACCCTGCCTTTCACACTATTGTACATTCACTTTATCAGATTCACAAATGGTCAGAATTAGCAGGTGTTAATGAAGATATATAATTTTAAAAAAGAGTAAATTTTGACTATAATACCTTTTGAGATGAGTTACAGCCTCTCTCCGCAACTTCGGACATACCCCTTTGGAGACTAAATGGTTTATTTTTAATTTATTGAACAAACAAAAGTATATCAATTATTTTTTTATTTTATTTTATTTTTTACTTTTATTTCGATTTAATAACCGGACGTTCACTTTTTTTCCTATCAAATTTATTTAAATGCCTAAGCGCATATATTCAGCGGCTTCCAAAAATCCCTCTCAGTTACAGAACCAAAGCTGCAATAGGAAACTAAAATAAATTTTGAAACACCCGAAGTAAATAAACAAGAGGTTTTGCTCCCCCTATGTTTAGTCTGAGCTCTAGATCCGTCGATCATGGTTTCCGGTATGCACAACCTGTATTACATCAATGCACAAGGTAAACGACATCCTAGGTTGTAACTACTTACATGTGTAATGAGAATCGCAGAGTGAGCTAGCATGCATATTTAGAATCGAACAAGCATTGAGTTGAATTTCATATGCTAAAAAACATATTCCAAGCTTTGGTAAATTGACATGAATATGTTGATTATCGTCTAGTTAAAAGCACATAGATTTTTTAATCATCAAAAATAAGGAGAGAAGATTCTTCTTAAACCTTCAGAATATCCATGTTACCTATTTCAGTTCAACTGTCCACATAAGTTAGTTGATGTTGGATTAGCATAAATATAATGAAAAAAAAAAATTGTTGTTGATTAAATACAAAAAAAACGTATAATTTACATATCAGTTGTATTTATTTTCATAATTATTAATGTACACTCGGGACTCGATTAACAGAGCTTTTTATTTTCTTCACAAAACATTCGATTGCCGAAATAAATTAGGCAATCTAAGTATGAGATTTCTACGGAAAGACTGGAGGATGAGAAAGATGGTCTACCAGAAAAGGAATCGATATCCTTAGATAATCAAACTAAGGATTTCGGAAACAGGGTAATTAAAACAAATATATTCAACAAAGGAATTAGCCCATCAAGATTTTCAAAACTGGATGACCTAAAACAAAAGACAATAGTGATATTATGATTTTAAAAATATTAAATGAGAAAGCTACATATATAATTAAGTTCGTATTGTATGTAGGTAGAGATGGCTAGAGATGGCCGGCTATACTTTTGGCCGATTAGTCACTGCCGACTGCCGATCATTGCTTCCGTTGGAATTCGGGTGACATCGGTGATGTTCGAGGAGTTTCGTTTATAGCTTTCTAGTAATCACAACTTGTAGCTGCAGGTTTTTGTTTATCTAATATTTTTTCTTCTGGTTTCCGCAAAGGAGCCGGTATGTAGAAGTGTATTTTTTATTAAAAACATAAAGCAAAAATCAGTAATTTACTTTACTTAACTTAGACAGTTAATTGTGAAATTTGGAATTCAATAATGCCGACAAATATAACGTTATTAACTTAATAGTAGTTTCCTTTTCGTATTACAACCTTTATATTACAATATTTTTTAATTATATCAAATAACCTTCTACAATAAGTTCTTTATTGAGTATTGTGGAAGTTACCGAATTATTGTTTTAAATATCATAATCTTTTTTTAAGTTCGATGAATCTAAAATAATAATTATAATCAATAATGGTCAATATTAATAGAATATAATGGCCGAATAGTCGGCCTATCTCTAGTACATATATCATTGATGTTCGGTCAAAAGGACTTTTTATGAAAATGAATTTATAAAAACAAAAATTAATAAACAAATAAAATTTCGTTCATGTTTGTATTTTACTGTAATAAATAGTCCCTCCTGATATAATAGAGAGATTCATGAATAAATTAATACTTAGGCAGGATTAAAAATGAGTTTTCAAATCTTTGGAAAATCGTCTTGTAAATTGCACATTCCAAGACTTAAGCCCTTTTGACAGAACAAATGATATTTCTGCGTGTTTATGTGATAGTGAGTTAAGTATATAAATTTAACTGTTTAGGAACGATTTTATGTTAAATCGTGTTCCTAAAGTTTAATTAGGGTATACCTACATATGTGTTTTATGGTGTACATATTATTTTTCCGAGTTTTATTATCTACGTTGTACTGTACTTGAAACTCGGTACATTACTCGAGTTAAGAAGGCCAAGGTTGGTGCTACTAGAGGATTGAGTTAGCCCACGCCGGGACCCAAAACTGAGACCAGTCCTTCCTACTTTATTATACACCGTTTCTTTTTTTCATTTTTTTTCTCTTTTTCTTTGAGCCTCCTCCCGCTTTATCTCAGTTCTTTCTCCCCTTTATCTGTCTACCTCCGCCTGAAATATGTCGGCGAGGATGACCAAGAAGGTCTCGAGATTCCGACTAAATTAGACCACTCTCATCCACTATGATCTAGAGTAACCTTCTCAGAATATTTGACAATTAGTGCCTAGAGAGAACATTGATTTAAAGCTCATTGTAGTATTTTCAACTATAGTTTTTACTCGGGAAATATATATTTTTTAAAAGCTATTAAACAGATTATTCGAAATAAATAAACCAATTCTGGAAATAGGCAAATCTAACACACAAAGGTGTTTCTAGCCTGTTCTGGTTATTATATAACCAATTTTATAAGAACCAGCAACTGAGGAATTATTAGCATTAACATTGATAAAATAAAACCATTCAACATATTGCCTCAGATACAACCGGACTAGTTCTGTAGGTTGAAAAAAAGCTAAATGACAGCTCTCCTAGAGGAAAATGATATTACCAACAGAAAAATAAGTGCACTAGAAAACTTTCTTCATTATTTCTCTCCTGCTGTAAAATAATAAAATTTCAACCACATTGTATTTCCTGGTATTTATTATATTCGGAATGTCACAAACATACAAAGTTAAATGAAAGGCGATATACGGTTCATCAATAAACTTTCTGCAAGTTTTAGCGTCAATATTATTGTCTTTGAAGGTCTTTCCTCTTAATGTTACCGTCCACAGTTTCGCGTTGAAACCTGTAATTACTTTTCTAATGTGATTTATGGCAGTATATCAATATCAATTACATTGTTTAAAATAAAGCTTCTATTATATGTTTTTTTTTTATTTCCTACTTTTCCATTTTATTGTTTGTCTGTGTAAATATTTTAAATGCCCCTTACCATACATATAAGTATTTACTTAAATGTTAAGGCCTACCGCCCTGGCACAGTATCGTAATCGTCGACGAAGTGAAATCAACCTTGAACTCGAAGAGCCATCGAGATAAAACACACCAAATGTAGTTTTTGACAAACTAATGATGAGCTACACACCAGCCTCAATTATACTTACTTTTACCCCAATCATCGAACAATTGGAGACATCCCACTTAATAGGGTAGACATTCATGAAAGTCTTCCGTTCCAAGGAACAACTCATGAATGATAAGAGATAATATAAAATTATTTCATTAATATAACTCGAACGAGGTATAAAAAATAAAAAAAAATGTTAACCATTATCTCTTGAAATGATGCGTGGTATTACAAAACCAGCCAATCCCGAATTACAGATTTTTTTTTTTAATAGTTTTTTTGTAATATAATCTTTATGTGAAAGCATTTTCCTATAAAAGTAATTATTAAATCACAATAAAAACGGCCTTGCAAAATAAGGCATAATCCAGCCATTCTATGAACTTTATCGACCAGCTGTAAAAAAGTTTCAAAAATAGACTTGGCTGGATTTGGAATTCTACGCTGCAGATATAATCATTTTCTTTATTATTACTGCCGAATAGCAAAATAAGCTATTTTGTATGTGTAGGATGCATCAAAAATATACAAAATAGATTAATCAAATGTGGCTTGATAGCATTTCACTTTATGATTGTAAATAATCATAAATTTATAGTGCTGATTCTCGATTTCATCGAATTCAAGAATCGGTATCGGGAATCAATGTTCCCAAATCTACTTATTCATAAATTATTATACACCGTTAATGACACATAAAACGATTTTTATTTTTTTCTTTTAATCCTTATTATCGATTTTTCAACTTAGATTCATAATCGAGCCGTAAGACTCCAATAACAATGCCAAGAGAAATATCAGCGCATCCTCTATTCAATAGTGTTCGGTAATAGGTGATAGTAGCATTACATTAAACAAGCATTAGTAAAATGGTTTTTTTTTAGTATATACTTTATAACTTATATAATATATGTAATATATAATAAATGATATTTGCTGTTTACAAAATTATTCTTATTATTATATAAAATTAAAGTTTTTTTGTTTTATTTTATTAATTAAATTTTGGTTTAATTTTTTTAGCTTTTATGAGGATTTTTTTTTTTTTTGTAATAGAAATTTGTTAATCTAAGTATCGGGGTATCGAGAATTGAAAAATGTTGACACCGACACATCATTATTAATTTCCTAATACAATGAAAGGGCAGCAACGAATCTGTTTATTATTTATTAAAACTTCAAGTTATGTGAAAAACATAAATCGTATTTCCTTCACCAACAATCAAATTACAGACAATAACTTCAGCTCAAAGCTAGCAGTACAATGTATTTGGGGGCCGAAAAAGAGAACTTTTCAGTCCTTCATTACAAATTCAAAATTCTAAAAGGCGGGGGGCGGGGCAGAGGCCATAATCCAGTGAGATATTGTAGTTTCGATTATACTCCTACAGGATGGAATTAAAGTAATAATCGTTTCGAAAACATACATACAAGGAGGCCTGGCCATAAAACACAGCCTCTTATAGCAGAACATCTTAACATTATTACCAGGTATGCAAGTTTAAAATGTCGTTTTAATTCCAATAGAATGCGCTCTTAGCCTATTGAAGGATTTGCTTATCTCTAAACGCTATTTTGTTTGTTAGTCATTTGTTTACAAAAGTCAGTTGTTTTTAAGTCGTTTACGTGGACGTATCATACCTTTCTTTGGTGTTAAAAATGTCTAATTTTAAGCCAAATAAAGAGCATTTGCGGCATGTCATGATTTTCTTATTTAATCAAAAGAAAAAGGCATCTGAATGTCATCGAATTCTTGTTGAGACTTATGGCGATGTTGCTCCAACCGTCAGGACATGTGAACGTTGGTTTCAAAGTTTCAAATGTGGTGATTTTGATGTTACTGATCAAAAACGAGAAAATCGACCAAAAAAGTTTGAGGACTTCGAATTGCAATCTTTATTAGACGAAGACAATACCCAAACCCAACAAATGATGGCAGAACAGTTGAATGTCACTAGGCAAGCCATTCGATCGCCTGAGAGCTATGGGAAAGATTCAAAAGGTTGGAAAATGGGTTCCACATGAATTGGACGAACGACAGATGGAAAAAAACGAAAAACTGTGTGCGAAATGCTGTTTTTACGCCACGAAAGAAAGGGTTTTTTGCATCGAGTTGTAACTGGCGATGAAAAATGGATTTATTTTCAGAATCCCAAACGAAAAAAATCATGGGTAACGCCAGGACAACCATCCACATCGAGTGCAAGACCGGATCGTTTTGGGAAGAAGACAATGCTGTGTGTGTGGTGGGATCAGAAGGGAGTAGTCTACTACGAGCTTCTCAAACCCGGCGAAACAGTCAATACCGAGCGCTACCGACAACAAATGATCAATTTGAGTCACGCATTGAACGAAAAACGCCCAGAATGGGCTCACAGGCACGCCAAAGTCATTCTTCAGCATGATAACGCTCCTGCACATTCAGCCAGATTGACTAAGGAAACGATTTCTTCGCTTGGTTGGGAACTCCTACCCCACCCCCGTATTCACCTGACCTGGCGCCTTCTGATTATCACCTCTTCTCATCGATGGGACACTCATTGGCGGAGCAACACTTCAACAATTTCGAAAACGTACGAAAATGGCTCGATGAATGGATTTCAAATAAAGATGAAGCATTCTTTTGGAATGGTATCCATATATTGCCCGAGAGATGGACAAAATGTGTAGAAAGCGAGGGTCAGTACTTTGAATAAAATATATTATACTTTTTTTTAAATTACTGTGTATATATTTTAAGAAATAAACGACATTTTAAACTTGCATACCTGGTAAATAAAAAAATATTTAATAATGTTAAATATTGGAATTGACAGGAAAATAATGCAGCTTTCTTGTTTTCAATTAATAAACAAGCCTTCTCTGTAATAAACTGTTAATATTTAATAGATACTTTTTTAATGCACATCAATATTCATTATTCCTATCATAAACAAAAATGATTTTTACCTCTTGAGGATTTCACTGGAAATAATTCATAATTAATAATTTCGTTTTACCAGTTCAAACTCGGTTGGATCAGGACTCATTGATAAATTACAGAGAGAAAATAGAGTAAGCACCGTTCAACGATGGTTTAAAAAAATGTCGAGATGGAGGATTCAGCCTTGAAGACAAGGAAGTTCTTCTCAATATGACAATATTCTGTAAGCTTTGGTGGATGAAAATCCCAGAATTATTCCACAACTTACAGAGAAAATAACAGCAAATAGCGACGCTGACCTTTCCAAGATGAGGAAGACAAAAAAAAAAAAAAAAATTAGATCCTGTAAAACACCCATGCTAGGACGCTGAGGAACCCGTACTGTTGTGATCTCGTTTTTCGGCACATTTCTCGCTGTAACTACCAAAGCATTTTTTACAGACCCTGATTAAAATTTCATATATTGAGTCTAATGGTAAATTTAGCCAGCTTTTAGATGAAAAAAAAAAGAAATTTTAAATCGGAAGAATAGTTTCGGAGTTATATCCAAAACAGTACAGAAAAACATGTATCATGGAGAAGTGTGACTTACAGCAAGAATTCTATTACCCCCCTCCATATCTCCCTATGCATTGATCCCAGCAAAAAAGTATATAGAACCTTTTTTGTAGGAAATTGTATGTAGATTAATTTAGCATATAGATATTTTTTCACTAGAGGTAGTAATTTTGGAGTTATTAACTAAAACCTGAAAAAAAAAAAAAAAAAATACCTTAGAGACCCCACCTCTCAGTACTTTTAGTATGTTGTTAAGAACACCTTCCCCTAAAACTGTGCCAAAATTGGCTTCCTTGAATTGTTTCCGCTAATTGGTCATTTTTGGCGTTGCCTGGACTATTAACCTCTCTCCTCTCTAGACCTCTAGGTAATTTTTTCCAAAGAGTTGGATCAGTTATTAAAAGATAAAAAATGGATTGATCAAGAGACAATAGAAATCGGGAATCATCAAAATAATTCAAAAGTTGAAAAATCTATTGTGAAGAATGAAGCACATTTTGATATAGTGAAATAGAATTTTTGATAATACTTTTATCAATAAGTATTATAATTATAATAAAACGTATTATAATTAAACGAAAATCTGTAATCTGGAAGATGAGTAAGTTGATAACGTGAAATAGATCAAAAATTATTTTTTATTACAAACAAATAACCCAAAATCTCCAAATGGATTTAAGGTTCCATTTATTGGTGAGCTGGATTTTGACCACAGAATACAGAATTTGATACAGAATATTCTGTATTCTGTGATGTTGACAAACATGAAACTATGAAAGGTATTGGGTGAGATAAAATTATTAAATTTTTCGCTTACGAAATTTCATTTTCAATTCAAATAAAACGTTAAAACTAATGATTAAGGTCATATCGAAAATTGTTAATGCTAATGCAAAATTGTAGAAAGTAGATAAAAAAACACTAGAAAAAAACTAGAAAACTTGGCAAGACAACACAAAACCACTGAATTTGGAATGATAAGGTATCGAAAAAATCATTCTTTGATTCAAACTAATTTTGAATATTAATCTTTAATCATTACAATCCTTTGTAAATAACATTAAATTAAATTGATAATTTGTCTATAACTTCAATAATGGTAATGTGAGACAAAGAATAATGGAAGGAAAGATAAATTACTTACACCTTGAAGGTTAAAAAAGAACACCAAGAATAGATAATATAAGTATTACTATAATTACTAAGGCGATTGAAAATTCCTGTTATACTGATTATCTTGGCGTCAATAGAAAAACAATTTGAAATCAATATGAAGCAAAACCTGCTGCTGAAATGAGTAATGTTAACTTCATTTCCTTCTTGTGTACAACAGGGTAAACTAGCTAACTCAACGACAATTGACAATAAACAATTTCTAGTTGACAGTAAAATTTTACCCTAGAAAGTAAAAAAATGTGCAGGTTAATAAACTAAATTGTTTTGCAGATGACGCCATGTAAAACTGCAAGCAAATGTCGTTTAACAACCAATTTTAGAAATGCTAAAATGCTCCCGTATTGATAGCTAAAACACTTAAACGATAAAGTAATGTATTGATTAAGTACATTGTAGACCATATCAACACATTCATGAGGACATGAAAACAAAACTACATACGTTTATATAACTTACTTGTGTCATTCTCTACTCCATTTTCTTTTACAATATGATATCATAACATTGAAGTGATGCAAAATATAAGGTCAAAACTAGCCACACACCACTTAACACAAACTAGCGACATTCTAATAGCCCAGCTCAAGAAACAAAACTAAAAACACTTGATGAAACCTACTCAAAACAAATCGACTTCGCAAGCTAGCGGGCTCGAGCGCCTACTGAAAAATTCAATGCCTGTTTGATTTACTAATTCAAGTTTCTTAAGCTATGGCTATAACTATTTCCTTTAAAGTATTATTGTATATATTATTGTTATAATTTGTTAATCTTGTATTTGTTTTACATTTATTTTTTAATTAAAAGTGTTGTAAAAAAAAATGCCTATAAATATAAAATTCGAGTTCGTGATGTCCAACTGATTTCAATGACTTAAAATTAAACTGTTGATAACATTTATTAAAAAATTATATTTTTCATTAAAAATGTCTAATCCAATATAATTGCAGGATTAGGATACCAAGAATGAATCGATTATTTTAAAACATGTTACTAGGTGAGAAATTTCATTTCCTATTTTTTTCCAACTTTAATTTTTAGGGCACCCACAGACTGCAGACTTTTTATCGGCCGATAGTTTGGTCGGTCTCTTAATCAGTATGGCGATATATATGCATATGCGCACATTACACCGATTCAGTATCGGCCTATATAAAAGTTCGATTGGCTTCCCGATTGCCATCAAACTAATCCGTCATCCAACTATCGGCTGACTGTTTAATCAGTATTGGTTAACTACGACTTACGCACACACGACGATAGTTTATCGGCCGATAGGTCAGTTCGTTCGCAGTTTGGCGTCGGACACTCTTTCCGTGCGAATATTTTTATAATAGCATCGCCCAATAAATAATATCCTTAAGGACAACAATGGCGGAATATCCTTCCTTCGTTAAATATTCTAATATTTCAAAATGGTTGAAAACTAATTCTAAGTGGAGAAGGAAAGTGGCCAAGCATGTCCTCCGGCCGCTAAAAACGATCAGATCCTGGCAGATCTGCCGAAGGACATTCTTGGCCACTCTTCTTCCCCACTTAGAAATAGGATACTATTATTATTATTACTATTATATAGTATCCTTAAGCATACTATGTTTTGTTGTTTCTTTTTGCCAATTTTTAACGATGTTATTAGTTTTGTAATTGAGGATACTATTTTAAGATAGCGGAAGAACTTCTTTGGGCCACATATAGATTAGTTTTCGCCCTTAAGGATAATACATTGAAATATTCCAGGATTTAAAATTTTTGAAGTTATCCAAAGGATATTCCACCATTTTTCTCATTTCAATTTTCTTCCATAAGGATACTGTTTTGAAATACTTCAGGATTTAACGATTTTAAGATAGTTCATTGGTGCTCATCCCATAAAAGGTGAAATACTTTTTCGGATAATCAAGTAATTTTGAATGCACTGTGTAGAATTTTCCACTAAATAATCTGTCACGGAGAATGGGATGCACCCAATACTCTCGGAATCTCTTCTTGATTTTCCTTCTCCGTTGTAGGAGAGCAATAATAACATTTCTGGACAATGTTTTAATTGTGCGACCGCTTACTTCAACAGTCAAACAGAAACTAAGTTCTAAATCATTCGAGAATAGTCGGCCAACCTGTTGGCTAGTCTGCGCCCCCTTCACCAATCCGAATGTTAAGTTGGCTGGGTGTGCGCACTAGTAGCCCAACCCGACTAAACTATCTGCCGTTAAAAAGTTTGCAGTCTGCGGGGGCCCTTACTGGAAAAAATATAAACAACGCTTTGAAATATAAGCACCAATTGCAGGGTTACTGCAATGTTAAAAAAAAAAAAAAAGAAAGAAAGTAAATGCAACTTCCCTTAATTTATTTCTGAAGTTAATAACAAGGTTGAACCTACTTTGATAAATATTTTTTACCATACATATTTATTTTATTTTTATCTACACTTAACTTTAAAATATAATTTCATGAAATGTAACCATATAAATAATATATATTAACGGACTCGTGGAGAGAATGGACTCGGCTAGTTAATGCGGTAGGTCCTCTTTACTGCCAGTTATTGCATTACCTTCCCTGCCAGCGTTTTATGACCTTGCTGCATTCTTCATCCTCTTCTAATGAACCAGGTGATTGGAAATGGTAACTAGGCATTAACGACTTCCAGGCAGTCACTCCTTTCGTCAATAACTATCTTGTATTATTGCTGTGAGGTATAGTTAACAGTGGTGTGAAGGCATTTAGGGAGCATATTGAAAAGAACATAGCAGGTACTTTACATCATATGTTGGTCAAGTTTGTAACCACCCTTCAGCGAAATCCCCGACGCGCCTTTCTAAAATCGTTCTTAGTTTGAATACTTTATATCAATGAACTTAATAGATTTCTTTTTTGAAAAACATTAAAAACGAACAGGAAATCTGAGATATCTTAACGTTTTATTTTTTTTTATTTTGGGTTCCTCGGAACTTGTAAAATAAACAGAAAAGGCTGGATGAGAGAGCTATAGTAGAAATTATTTTAAACCTAGAAATCATTTCTTCTTTTATCCTACAATAAGCAAATTAGACAGTACAATAAACATAACGTATATTACCCATTTTATTTTATTTATTGATTCCTTGTAGTTATTATATTCACTAATATTCCATCCAATTGGGTTGAATCCTTCTATTATTTTTTTCATTTTTTTTATCTCCTATAACCCTTTCCAAGTCATGCATTCATACTTAAGAACATTCAAATTCAATGTTGTTGGTTTTTTTTTTTTTTTTTTTTTTTTTTTTCATTTTTATTGGTCTAGGTAATACTGAATAAATCTCTATAAAGTAATAATTTATTTTCATTTATTACATTTATTTATTTTTAACTTCATTCAATGTTTTTGAATGATGGGCGCCCTTCAGTCATTCTACCGAATTATAGTGTGCTGTAGTACACTGTGCCCTGAAAAGGGATACCATAGATATCGTCTTTATTTTTATTCTTGTTTAAATACACCCAATTTCGGGTCATATCTTTTATCTACCAAACTACTTCATTACGAATATAATATTCAGACGCCCTAATACAGGATTGAACCCACCCATACGAATATATCCTGCTTTATCAGCATCGCATATAGAACGGATGAAGAACATTGTCTGAGAAATCACACCCACCTTCCATTATGTTCTTTGTGCGGGAGTCACCCCTGTTTACACTCCCTTTCATCTGTCTTCCTACTCTCCTTTATTTTTATCCTCCCTCATCAACTGGACCTCACCTGATGTTTACGAAAAGCGGCTGACGGATTAGCCTGAGTCGTGACCAGTCGAAGATGCTACCATAAGTCATCTTCCAGTGGGTTCAAGGGTGGCCTCAGAAGCTCTCAGGGGACAAAATGGACTGACTACACCTAGATTAAAGTTACATTTATAAATTATTTGATTATTAATACTTCAAACAAGTTTGAGGTGAATTTTGTTTTTCAGTAGTAATTTTCTTCAACACTAAACAAAAGTCGGTAACAGTATGGAAGAAAATATGTATGATAAGAACTACACTTTTTGAGTTGAATTCATTCGAAATTTTAAAAATTATAATATACATGTCAGAAAATCAAAAATAAGAACAAATTAAATTAATCAACACTGTACTAATCAAGTGATGGAACTAATTGCGCTTATGCTACTGTGTCGGTTGTTAATTATATAAAATGGCTACATTAGTACATTAAACGACTTGCAGCTTTAATGTCGATGGAGTTTCCCTTCGACTTCCCACATTTTTTTTTTTTTTTTTTTTTTTTTTTTTTTTTTTTTTTGCCAGTTCATAATATATACTGAAACCTTATTATCACAGGAGGAAGGAAATTATTGAAAACAAATGTCGGCAAAGATGAGTTCTCATTAACTATTAAAACACACATTAACTAATACACTCATTAACTATTACCTCTTATCAATCTAAGTTAGAAGTAAAAAAATTTAATGGTAAATGAACACAAAACAATTCTTTAAATCTCATATAAACTAGACCATTTCGTCAAGATAAATTGTATTAAAAATGTTCAGTAAATAAAAATTTATGTCCAAATTTTATTCCAAACTAGTATTTTCCTATAAGATAGAACCGTACTGTTTAATCATAGATTACTTAATCAACTGATAATTAGAATCGTTACAAATGCCGAAAAGAAAAAAAAAAACTATAGTCATTTCAAGAATATGTGACGAACAAATCAAAACCTTTAATCTTCTTCTGCAATTTTTATTAATTCATAAATTTTCTTTTGATTGGAGAGATGTGTTTGATGACTGGATGGGTATGAAAAATAGGTTGTCGATAGGGTTCAGTCTTTCAGTTTGTAAACGATTTGAAAATATAATATAACGAAAATAAGAAAACTGTGTTTCCTGCATTACTTACATTTAGTTTATTATTGATTTTTTTCATTTATTTTTTCTTTAATCATTGTATTTTTTATTTTGTCTATATTTTGTTTTCTGATTCTGTACTTGACGATTTCTCGTTTTAGCCCTGATGATAACCTTAAAAGATATGGTCGAAACGTTGGAAAATTAAAAATATGTTTAGTTGTTTTCAGCAATATTTATTTTTTCGCCATTGACTGATCCCTATCAACAACGTACATTACTTAAATGTTCTTGTTATTATTTAATAGTTTCTCTTGGAAATCTTTTAGAGACTATGATTATTTTATGTTTCTGTTTTAGTTGTTGCATTAGTAAGTGGAGAGCTCTCGGAGCCTGGAGAAGTACATACCTAACTTCCCACATGCTGAGTTACTAAACACCATCATGGTATTTAATCACGCCTAATGACGACACATAATAGGGAATGCATCAGATAGGGAGCAATCAATGAGCCCTATTTTCAATCCACTTGCATCATCATCGTTTAGTTCCTTTTCAGTCAATGCACCCCTTCCTCTTCTTTCTTCTTAAGAAGTGATCCATCAGAAGATGAACCGACGGAAACAAAAGTTTTCTCGACTAGGAAAAGGCTGAGACCACGGTGTTGCATGAGGAGGTGGGGGAAAGAAAATGCTGAGAGGGAGGGCCAGGGGGTGGTCCCCTGCCTACTTCCTCATCGTGCACCGTGGCTCCACAGGTGGCTACCACGTGTCCGCTGGCTGAGCATTCTCGATCCGATGAATCATTGTTGTCTGTGTCGGTCTCAAGTGTTGTCTCTAAGGGCGTGGTAACAACGGACCATTCATGAGAGTACGGTACCCAAGAGCAGGTCCCGGTAGTCTTTGTCATTGGTTCCTTTGAACCTAACTATCACTGCTTTTAAAACATATAGTACATTTCCAGCAGAAAAGAAATATATTTTCAACAGCAAATGATCATAATATGCTAAATATGTAATAATAACATAGTAACATAAATACTGATAATTTATAAGTCTGGGTAGTTTAGTGTTGGTGTCGGTTTCTCATTTCGTCGACTAAAACGTGAGAAGGTGATACAGAATTAACCATATCAGTTCAACAAGGATGTAGTGCTTTGTATATTGATTTTGTCTCATCACTTCTCAAATGTAAAAAAGTGTGACATAAGTTAATGTCAGTTTCAACATGGATTTAGCGTTTTAAATATTGTTATCTTATTTCCTTTTCTCTTATGTGAAAAAGTATATCACAAGGTGACAAACACTACTTTCCACTTAGATTTTGGGTGTTATATTTTTATATTTTGTTATTTCAAAATCCCTAATTCGAGAAATGTTATTGTACATACTGTCTGATTGATTTTTTGTCAAACATATTATTTTCTTGTTGCTCAAAGGTGAGGCAGATTGTAATATTAATTCAATAAAACACTTCTATCTAAAAAAAAAAAAAAAAAAAGGGGTGAGAAAGTTTATCAGAAGTTTGATAATTTCATATATCTACTTCCTTAATGTGAGAAAGTTTACCAAAACTTAACAAAACTTTCAACATGGATTTTGTGTTTTAATATTTATATTTTCTTATTTCCACTTCCCAAACGTGAGAAAGTTTAATAACAAAAATTTGTATCAACATTTAGTGATTTCTAATTTGAAAATTTCTTATTTCCACATAATTCACTTATTTCTCATTTTAATATGAGAAGGTGTAACAAAAGTTAACATTAGGTAGACCATGGATTTAGTTATTTTTTTAGCCTTAACGTCCTTTAGTATTCCTTCTAGGGCATGAAGGACGGGTTGTCGTACAGGTTATCAACCTATTCTAACCAGTATGGGAAGGGAAATATTAATTTCGAGGGTGCACCACGAAATAAATTTTAATCCGCCCAGGTGGGATTCGAACCCATGACCTTCAGTACTGAGCGCGCTGAGACCCTCGTTCTACCTCACTCGGCTATCCAGTCCCAAACAAGGATTTAGTGATTCTGGGGGGAAAGAAGGAGAATAACCTTCGAAAAGTAGCGACGAAAACGTCGAAGAAAGCAGCGATCGATAAAATGTTATTTTGAGCGGGAGCAGTGGTTCGATACCGTTCGTTTAATAAAATAATATTTGAACACACATTTTTAATATGGAAAATATAGTAAATCGTTGAACAAGGTTAAATGGAAGGTAGCATACGGATCATGAACAAGATATACTGAAAATTATATCCTCAATAATAAACCTTGCTTCGAAGATGAAGAAGGTAACAATCGACAGAAAGATATTTAGGGTGGGAGCAGTGGCTCGATGATACCGTTACCAATTTAAATTACAAAACAATATAAATAACCTCCAGAAAGATAATGAAGTAGGTCCATTATCCAAAAGGTTTAATCTGTTTCTTGAACTGAACAACTGACTGATATTGTCAATGCAGTTATAACTATAAAAAATTACACAAAAGAACCATTTCGAAGGATATCCGATAATTAAAGTGAATACCATTAAATAAAATATATAAATAAACAAAATTAAGTAGACATTACTTAAAATAATAAACCTTCCTTACAGTCAAATCTGGCTTCCGAAACTCTACTCACCATAGCAAGAGGGAAACCGAAGGTACTTTGGAATCAGCTTACTTTGGGTAAAGAACTGAAATAGAAGTGAGGTCAACGTATTGTTGGAACAATGACATCATGGTCCAGGCTGCTAGAGTAGTTTTCTTGTCCAATAATAGTTTGTAAGGCGAGAACAGGGGAAAAGAGGTTTTAGTTCAGGAGAACTACAAACCACAAATTCACATGGACGTGGACTGATAACTTACATTGCAAATCTCACTTCGACAGCCTAATGCCGATCAAAAATGTAGAATTAACTCGTCAACAGTTAAAAATATATACCTAATCAATCGGCGAAACATAATTTTTTTTAAATTATTTATATAATTTTCTTTTATAATATTGTACCTTTTATTTATACTATTTTGCAATTAGAATATTACGACGCCTATTAATAGGGTATTTCCGGATTACCGCAATTATTACCATGCAGTATTATGAATATAAATGTAGTTTAGTTAACTGCAGATATTATTATTATTATTATCATAGCCCAGTCGATTTATACATCGAAGTTCGCAAAAGCGCATGTATCTACTATTTTTTGATATGACGTTAGGACTCTAAGGGTAGTTAATATCCAAGTTTGTAACTCTCAAAACCCTGGGCGATTTGTCTAGAAACTCGAAAAAACACGAAATTTCAGCACTATTTTCAGTTTTCCGCTTATATTTCGTAAACTCCGTGATTTTCGTTGATAGAGCGTATTTACACTATTAAAGATCACTAAATATGTGAAAATTTAAGCCAAATCGCAGCTCCGTAGTCAATCGGATGCGGAGATACAGCTATTTTAAAAAAGGTGATATCAAATAATTTACGAAATATAAGCTAAAGAACTGAAAACAGCAAAAATTTTGCGCTTTTTCGAGTACACACAAAGAGTAAACTGGATGAAATGTCTATGTCTGATAATGTCAATCCTTTACATATCACAATTCCTATACTTTATTTTAACCCCATTACATTTCATTTTACTTTATCATTGCGTAATTTATCAATATCAGATCATAATTTATTTATTTATATTGTTGAATTTGTTTTATTTTTTAATAATTTCAAAAATGTTTATTAAACTTATTACTTTATTTTTTTTTCATTTCTGTACTTGACTTATTTTTTGTTTTAAGCCCTGATGATGGCCAAAGTTTGCCTAAACGTTGATAATAAATATGTTAGTATTTATCAAACATTGCCTTTTTTTTTTTTTTTTTTACTGATCCCCAAAAACATTTATGAGATAATAAATATTACAACAAAAAATGAATTGGTGTACTTAATAAACAGAAACAGATAGTTAAAGTATAATAAATAGCTAGTAAAAAGGAATACTTTATTTACCTATTTTTGTCCACTAACTATATCCATTCATCTTTTGATGTAATGATTTCTTTTCAACTTGTTTTTTTTTTTTATAGTTTTTTTTTTTTTGGCATACCTTTTTATTTTAGCCTTTATTAACGTTAGTATTGTAAGCCGAAACGTCGGCAAAATAAACTAATACAATGCATTGTGATTTCTTGAATGAACATCCCGCATATCTACTTCCTCATATATAGAGGTTCATGGACGTCCACTTGCCATTATGAAAATAAAAGGGTAACTGTCCAAACTAGAAAAATTAAAACTTTATCTTATCAGAGAATACGCGAGGCCAAGTAGCTTTTTATTTACACTAACTGCCAACACAGTCATCAATTCAGTAAGCATTGTCTCTTTTGATAGTCTCGAGACACGGAAAGTTATTTTTGAATATGAAGGCCGACCAAATAATACATTAATTTCGGCGACGCAATAAACATTATTGGCACTACTTGACAAGGGGGTGGAATAGTCATTAAAGTAGGTCCCCTCGAGCTATTTGTAGAGCAGCGATATCTGGAAACAGGAAGTCCTGCCCACGTTTCCGGTTCCTCCGTTCGCACTCAGCGCTATCTGCGATAAAGGGATCCTTACCCCGTGTACATGAGGCTGTGGAAATCATTCAATGAATGCTCGGCATTTATTATTGTAAGGTTAGAAAAGAAATAATAATATGTAACCGATAATCTTATAATTTTAAAATTTCAAAACGGACTTTTACTTTGGTAAACACTATTATCTTCATTAATTTTATCTCTTGGTAATATGATTCCTTGTTTCCAAAGCCTCTTACGAATAATAGTTTCATATCTGGCAGAATCAAACTATTTTTATTTTCGTCCTTTTGAAAATTGATTAAATCTTTTCGTTTATTAAAAGGCCGCTCTCTTCCCGTTTAATCCTTCACACAGGACATTGAAGGATACTACTAGTTCAGAATCTGCAAGCAGGCCCAGAAGAGCGGGCAGGGGCTCTTGTCCCGGGCGGTAGATTTCAGGGGGCGACAAAATTTGAAAAGTTCATAAAAAAAAAAAAAAAATAGTAAGTTATAAAAAACGTTTTCAAAATAATTAAATCACAATCAATATTGTTTAATTTTTTCAGGTAGGGAAGAGAGAGTGGGAATGGGGACGACAAACTTATCTTTGTCACCACCCATGACAAATCTCCTAGTTCCAGTACTGTCTGCAAGGATGAAACGATTTTTAATGGCCAAGGATATTCCGCCATTATTGTTTTTTTGAAAATTGATAACTTTTTTTCTTTTTTAAAAATGATAGTCTTTCTTCTGGTGTAATCCAATAGGTTTTGTCTGTTTTGGTCAACGTATTTGTTGGGAGGTAAGAGGTAGTCTCTCCAAACTATCCACCCCTGCTCGATTTGGTAATATCATAGATCAGATTCCCAGCAATCCATCCTAACCACTATCACCTCTAAAGTGTAATCACTGACAATATCAGGAACTTCTATCATGATAGAAACTTAACCCAATTTCCTAATCTTTCACAATTGTCATGAGCTATAAGCATGTGTCTCTCACTGAATGCTTAACTGAAGAGACTGATAAATACTAACACATTTAGAAATGTCCATGGAATTCCCCATTCTCCCCACTATAGCATCATAGTTAAAACGGACATTCCCCTCTTTATTACTTGACTCCTTCCCTCTCAATTCTCAATAAGATAATTTTATAAGATAAGGCACTCAAAATGGCTCAAACATTTTCCGAAATCTTACACAATAGTAAACTTCAGGATATCTCTGACAGATATCCAAAAAGTTACATAATTTAACCACTCAGTTTTTAAAGTAGCAACTAAAAATCTAAATATTCGCCAAAAAGAAGTAAAAATTTGATATAAATACTAGCCTTTCATTAATCCTGGAAAACTGATTTTAGTGTAATCATAAATATAATAATATAAGAAATCAGTAAGAGGCTCGAAGCAGAAATCCAAAATAATTATTTACATACGATTTATATATTACATTTGATATCTTTATCAAAATTGTATTTATAATTTAATGTTGTGACATAAGATTGTGAATCAAAATCCTGGGAAGCAAGAACCTCAACTTTCCAATCATTAGGTGAAGTATACAATTCTACAAACCAGACAAGTTCATTTTTGAAATTTGTTTACAGTGATAAAAGTAAAGGTCTGGATTAGGATGAGGCCTTTGTATTTTTTGTATGGCCGTTTTCAATGTTATTGACTACTATTGGAAGAACACCTTTCACCTAAAGATAATCTAGTAGAACTATTAAAAAAAAAATCTGGAAATTGGAATTTGCTGGTTTTGGAGTTCTACCCCTTATGTTTAAAATATCTTAAAATAAGATATAATGAAAGGGGCAAGAAAAAAAAAATAAATAAATAAAAAATAAGGGGTCTGACAGATTAGATCTAACATTCAAAGGAATGGAAAGCTAAGCAATCGATATATTTAATTTTAAATCAATATTCAATTAATTGATTGAACTTTTTTATTTATGAAAAAAAAATAGTTGATCCAGAGTTTGTCTTTAGTTGTGGTATTCTTCAATACAGCACTAAATCTACCGACACTTCATGTATGCCTATATTTCTACCAAAATTTCTTCGTAAAAAACAATAATGAAAAAAATAATAGAGTGGATACTGAAAAAAATACTTATAAAAATATTTTGTAATAAAAATAGTAAAGTCAAAAAGCAAAGTAATGAATATTGTTTCCATGAATTTCCGCTAAAAAGTCCGAAAAGGGTTATTTCATATGTCATGGTAGGTTTAATGTTAAACATGGACATAGCTCCACATTTTTCAAGATTTTGGAAAATTTAAAAACATAAAATTTAATTTTTAAATTTAAGTACTAAGCAGTATTCCTCATTAAAAGTGCAGGTAAATGTATATTTTTCGTACTATAATAGAGCCTTTTTCACATCAATAAAAAAATATTTTTTTGTAATAAAAAAGGTCCATGAAAATGAAATCTACTAAAAGATAAGCTGAGCCATTTGAACATTAATTATCAAAAACACAACTTGAAATGTTACAATTAAAAAAGCTAATGGCAAGGGATCACTTATAATAATGATAATACATAATCAATAAATATTTAATCTTTATTATAAATGTACGTACATTTGTTACAGTTCAAACATATTAGCACATATTTTTATATTTTCTTTTATAAAATAAACATTATAACATGTTTATTATAGTTTCCTAGTACATTATCGGATAATAGAAAAATGTTTCGATAATAATAATCAACTTTCCATACAGAAAATATTAATTAATCTATATGAGTAATGGAACATATTGTGAACTAGAATTTGCTAAAACGCAAAATTTAGTTGTAAAGCTCAAATATAAAATTATACAAAAAAGAAGTCAAAAAAATTAAAATTATCACATTAAGACTTAAAAAGAAGGAATGGGACTAATTAACGCGTTGGTATCAATTATCATAATTTTTTCTCTAAGTAAAAGTTTAAAAAATAATTTACTATTTGCCTTTCTTCAATAATTAAATAAAAATATTTGAGGTAGCTTGAAAATGTGGCTTCACACATTTTGACCTCTTAAATATCATAATTGTGTTTCATAATACAACAGTATTAAAAAATAATCACTTAAGATTAATTACTATAAGCCAATGATAATAAAAAAACAAAATAATAATTACAAAATAAGTTAAAAGGAAAAAGAGATCAAATATTCTCTATCCTCAATAAACAATAAATAAAATCAAGACAATAACTTGAAGAATGTAAACAATCTTGAGAACTAAAATAAATCTTTCCTAATAACCTAAGACGGAATTACTTTATTAATATAATAAAATCTTATTATGTTATAGTTAGTATACAACAAGTAAAAGATATTATTTAAATAATACTTTTAACATTAAAGTGCATAAACTCACAACAGTAAATTTATAACAGTGTACCTGTGAAATAAACGGACCAATCTACAAAACTAGTATTTGAGACCTTTAAGCCCTTTTATTAAGTCTCAGGTGCAAATAAATACAAATTATAAAAGAAAGCAAACTAAAAAGGTAACCAAATGAACTATAGAGTGATAATACAAAAAAAAAAAAGTTTAATAAATAAACCAATAAGATTACACAAAAATACCTCTCTGCAACCTGCATTCTAAAATAAATACATTCATATGTCTATCACATTTTTTTTTTTAATATTTACATTTTATACATACACATTAATACATATAACTATTTAAAACAGTCATAACAGCAAACACTAAGTCCGATTCAGTCAGGCAATTTACGAGTTAACATTAATAAGACTAAAGTAGTAGAAGACATGTAACTCCAAATAAAAATAATTTTCAGCTGAATTTCAGAACCCATCCGTTTGATCTGATATGGTTTTGAATAAGTTTTTCTGCAGCAGACTCACTTTTGGCTTGTGGATTCTAAAAAAAGCAAAAAGACTTAAGATATTCAAATAAAGAAAATAAAAAAAAAACTACTAAAGATGGTCTTATATTCCTTTAGCAAATAAAATAATGATTGGCAACAGTTGATTCAATTCTACATAGCAGCAAAATCCAAATCCAAAGCTTTCAATAGTTCAGTCATAACTGGATGGGACTGGAGAGCGTACTACATAGAACAGGGGTAACGGAAATGGCGGAGTTTGCTTTGGGCGGCCTGGAACCCAAAACTATATTCCCTTTCTAGAATAGTGCAATTAAGTGGTCCCAGTTATTATTATTATTATTATTATTATCTAATCATTCCTAATAATCATCATATAACCCTTACACTTTACCACAAATATTTTTTCCATCCATATATACGATCTGCCAAAATGTTTCATTGACTTTAATTATCATCTAAACATTAAAGCCACCTATAAACTACTTCCCTTAAATCCTAACAAATCTAAAGAAATCCGTATTGGATCAAGCCCTCTTTTGAAATCCATTCCATACTTTCCCAACTTTTTTCTAAACAACTTGTTAATTAAAAACCTTCCAGCCATATTTAATCAAACCCTATCCAAGAAAGATCACAAATCTCATCGCCCCAATCTGCATCTCAGATCGAATCAAAAGATCATAGATATTTCTATCTATAATGGTGGCTTCCGTGTTACAGTTCTTCAAAAATGTTATTTAATGACCTCTATAAGTTTAGTGGCATGCCCGCTAATAGGTTCGTCTGCTGGGCTTTTGAACCCATCACCTCTCGGTAACACATCCAAATCAACTGATGATTGCATTTCAAAATTGTTCCCATCTTTTGATCAATATACCTTTTAGAATTAAAAGGACCAACTTACTTAAATTAAATTAACAATTAATCATTGTTCAAAATAAACAAAGTTGAGAGAAAAAATGGGTTTCAAATGAGGTTTTATTCATTCAAACCAATATAGCTCCTAAACAAGAATATAGCTTCTATATATAGGTCCTAGTGAAAATTTTATAAAACTAAAAATATTCTCCATTAAAATTCTGATCAGGAAACTATCGGCAAATTTTCGATCCAAGCAACACCAAGAGAGCTTGAGCGTGAAAAAAAGTTCATGTTTTAGGGTAAAAAAAAACAACTATAGACCTAAGCCAAAAGACATCCATGTCAAAAATAAACTTATGAGAACCAAAATTGGTCCATGATTTTGCATAAAATGCCAGTGGTTTAACTAATTTGGTAACCTAATGTCAGTACCAAAGTAGACAAAGAAACAAATCTTTGATCAGTGTTTACTCAAAACTAAGTTTTTTGACATAGTATGTTTCACTTATAACTGTTAAGTCCAGGCATAGAACAACCATCTATTCAGGCCAATGGCTCATTTCTTTTTTTGTAAAACATTTACCAACTTGAATGAGATTGACAATGAGGTTTGCGAGTCTTTTTATTCAATACTTAGAGAGTTCCATCAAGGAAATCTACAGTCTCATAAAAATAAATCTTGATTTTTAACTATAATAAAATAATTTCTCCCCCCCTCCTTATCACTATAAATGCAGTAGTTAAAAAAAAAAAAAAAAAAATATATTATTAAAATTATTATATTATATTTAAAAACTTTTCTTTCTTTATTATTTTTATTTATTAAATAATTTTGTCTACCCACTTTCTAGTTTTTTTCCTGTTATCTAGTCTGATTTTAGAAATTCTCTAGGCCCGTAGTGAAATACCATGGCTCCAGTAGTAATGTAAATAAAGGGTAATACAATAATTACAACCAAATATTGATCAATAACTGGAATATTAACACTACCATAACTCCACTCCTGTTGACATATCTTAATAAACTAACACTAAAAATAAGTTGTACTAGCATGTCTGGTGGTCGTGATGATCAAAAGAAGAAATAGGTTTGAATCCTATCTGGCTAACTTGATATTTATTTCATAGCAGTTTATGAAATTTCTTTACTACATTAATGCTAGTTAAGTTAGGGTATATTTGTAATAAGTAAATGGTTCTGGGAGATAGGAAATGGAAGATAAGATAGGATTTAAATGTGGAAAGAGAAGGAAAATTGGTGAGAAGAAATGAAATAGACTTCTAAATGAATGAAGCAGGGATAATATGATTCGATCAAAGGTGGTAGCTACACATCTTTTATAATTGTAGAGGTGGATTTGTCGACTGATGTCAAATATGGCTATGTAGATATTTGAAGGAACTGTCAAATAAAAAACCTTATTTCTCCCCGACTGGGAAAAATAATAGATCAAGGATATGTATATTTATAATCTACTGCTTCTCAAGAGGAAACTGTCATCAAATTTTTGATCCGAGCAACAACAAAAGAGCTAGTGTGTCATAAATGATCCAAAACTTAAAAAAAATAAGGCAAAACATTACTTTTTTTTTTTATCTCAACTAATATAGTTCCTAAACATTAGGTACTAGAGACAAACATTATATAACAAAAAATATTTTCTATTAAATTTCTGATATGGAAACTGTCGTTGAGCTACACCAAAAGAACTCGAGGCATATCAAAAAAGCCACAACACTAAAACATGTAGGCAAAACTTGACTTTTTCAATCAAACCAATATAGATCCTAAACGGTAGGTCATAGTGACAAATGTTATATGACAAATAGCGTTTTCCATTAAATTTCTGAAAAGGGAACTATCGTAAAATTTCCAATTCCACTAACAGAGCTAGGGCGTGTGAAAATGTGACTTTTTCGAATGTGAAAAAATGTTGCAGCAAAAAAGTATTGACTCCCAGCCAAAAGACATATCCATGACAAAAAAAATAAGCAAAGGTAAATTAACAAAATGAAAATTTGTTAATTTAATCTCTCTTAACATGTTGAGTGCAGGCACAATAATTGAAAACCCTATCCCAGTGACATTTAAAAAAATAAAAATAAAACAACTTCATTTCACCCATATTTACCATGAAAAATATTAGTTGAATTTTAATTTTAATTTTTTTAATTTAACCTTTCTTGTTAGTAGGTGCCACAGGATTCTTCTCTCCCTTCTTCCTTTCTCACCAGGTATATAGTTTATAAAATTCACTGATTGTTAATCAATTTGAATGACAGGTGTAAATATAGATTCAAAGTTAAAAAAAATAAAAATAAATAAAAATTAAAATAACCTTTTATTTTTTTAATCTGAGTGATCCTTATTTTTTAAATTACTGATTCCTCAAACATCTAAAGTCATATTTATAATTGTGACATCATCAATAGAGAAAAATGTTTTTATAAGAACAGTGCCACCAACTTGATTAAAAAAAAATTAACACAACAAAGAATTTTTAGAAGAAAAAAAAAAAGGAAAAAAAAAGAAAGGAGCTAGTTAAACATTTATAGTCAAAATCGAGTAACAAGATGGAAAGTTACTTACAAGAATGAAGTAAGTCTTCATAGAAATAAATTGAGAAGGTGTAAGCTCTAAAGATGTGCACAGCTATAAACAAATAGAAGAAATAACTACATTAAAAAAAAAAAAAAATCTAAAAAAAATTATTCATACAAGAGAATAATAATCAGAATACAATTTTAATCAACAGATAATAAAATCGATCAATTAAACAAAAATTAAAATTAATAAACACACTCATCTTCTTAATTCACTTATACTAGTGTAATACAATACTTAAACAAATATATAATTTATCGATAAAAATAGTAAAACATATAAATGTAAATATTCAATACCAGGCAGGAATCTGATCTATGCTGAAAATAAAATTTTTGTATGACTGAGATGATAGAATTGAGATAAAAACCCTAAACAATAATATTTCATGTATCAATACCTTGAAAGTATTCAGAGAGAATAATTTAGAAAAATTAAATATTAAAAAAAAAAAAAATAAATAAAATAAGGAAATCTTATTCCTTATAAAAATGAATTTTTCATTACATCGAAACAGAAGATCACATTAAGATAGCAATAACTATCACTATTATCTAGGTAAAATGTGGAAGGACTTGATAGTAACGTAGAACCAACAGTTTATAATATACAAATTAATTCCAGGATACTTTCATTTGTTTACATTCAATAATTATACGAAACCTAATGAATTCCAAGTTTTATTGGGTTATTCGAAAAACCTAATAATTAGAGGTCAATCGCATACAGCTGTGAGACAGCTGATAAATATACATTTTACAAATGTATATAACCTTGGACCAATACATCCTATCCTAGTATCCTACCCTAAGCTGCCTCGAAAACAATAAATTAATTTGCTGAGTTTAAAATATAAAATGTTTCTTTTAGTACACGGCACTTTCTCTTACTGAAAACTATTTTGACTATGTTAGAAAGATAAATATTCAAGGGCAGCATCGAACTCTTAAAGTGTGTTTTTTTTTTTTGTTCTTCTACTTTATTTTTAAATGAATTACCATAAGTTTCGTCTTATTTTTCTAGTAATATTTATAATATGTACCTAAGTAATATTAATTTCAATTTAAAAAAAAAAAAAAAAATCTGAACCACTAACCCATGAAGGGTCTTGGGTTCAGTACTTAATTAACCCTTTAACTAGGCATTAGGCAGGCCGGCATAAATTCAAATTTATTTTTGAATAAATTTCTTCTTTTTTTTTTCCTTTGAATGGTTATAGTCACGCTAAACCCCACACATGTATCATGAAATTTAAGATTGAATAAAGGATATTAGACGATAATGAGTAGGATAATGCGTTGGATATTATGTCATTTATTGAGCAAAAGGCATTAAATATGTATATCCTCCAGAATACATTGCCTGTTAAAGGTTAAGGATGTCCTGTTACAAGGCCAACGGTTGTGAAAGGAGGAGATTTGGCCTAAATCACACTCAACCGCCAGGTTTTTCTCCATTTAAGAGTACCCACTTTGTAGAGGGTGGGTGTGCCCCAGGAGGGTTTCTCGACCTTGAAGTCGAGCCACAACTGAAATAACAGAAAATAAATTTTCTGCCTTCAGTCAGACTCGAACTTGGGCCCGGGAGCATGGTAGTCAAGTGCCATATTAATTTCAATTACCATAATTCAATTCAATTATTGTTACATATCATTCTTATGCTCATTATATTTATCATTTATACACAGCAGCTAGGCCACCATTATATTTTCATTATAATTATTCTTAAGAGGCAAAGGCCTCAGGATAAAATTGATTTCTTTTTCATTTCATTGTTGATTTTAATTTTTGATTCATGATCACTACAAATCCAAAAGATAATTTTATATTTAACTTTACAAACAGCTAGCACACCTGGGTCTCGGTAGAAGATAAGAGATGGGCTGGTTCAGGGATCACTGTGAGCGGCAGCTGCTGCTCTGGCTCGCGCTCGATTCCTGGCGATGAGGTATGGTTGCCTGTGAGGGAGGTGTAGCTTTTTGTGGTGGAACAGGGCTGCCTTCCCTCTCTTTCTTCTTCTCTATTAACAACAAACACGAACCTTTATTACTATATTATTTATAATACAAATATTAAAGAAATTCATTTTTTTAAATCAAAAATATTTAATATCAGGTATTTAATAAATGAATATGAATTTTATACAAGAGTTACGAGTTGTTCCAAAGTAGAGCTCAAACAGCAACTAACATCAATCTCTCAACTATGTTCCCAATCAATAATTGATCTAACAAATGTAAAAAGGCTCCATTCAAGTTAGCATTTCTAATGAAAATTGGGTCTTCGAGTGGAGTAAAGATAGTGACTAAAAACCTTACATGGATTCAAGTCCAGGGCCTTTCCTATTTTTTCCTTTAAGTCTTGAACAGGGTCCGCTTTGCCTTGCTAAGGGAAATGATTTCCTCCTTGAATAGAAACAGTCAAGTTTTAGAAAATAAAATGAATATTGTGAATAACAAATGACTGACCACCAAACCCCTCTCAAAAACATGCAACAAAATGAAGCTAACCAATGCAGAAGATGATTTCAAAGAGGACGTTGAACCAAAGATGGAATACCAATACAGATGCCATTGCATAACAAGTCCTACAATTAGAAGTAATCAATGCTATAGAGTCAAATTATTGTTAATGGGGACTAATTAGGTGGAATTAATTTATAGATAGAGACACACCTTAATCATTATTTACTAATCACTTATTTCAAAACATCAATGGAAATTTATGTATAAACTGAATTCTTTGGTTAAAATAATTATTTTATATATTTAATAATGCGGGAATTATTTACTTCATTAATTAGATCAACTGTTAAAGAGAGAAGTGCTAGTGAATATATAAAATGACAGATACTATCCTTTAGCTATATATTCCGTAATATGTACTAATATCGAACTCTATAATCTATTTTCCATTTCTACTTCTATAATGAGTGACAATTAATAATGATAACTCATTTATTGTTACATTATTAAAAAGATAAAGAAATGAATTTATTATATTCATAAAGAATTGAAAATATTTTTTTCTATTTGAACATGGGTATTTAAACTGAAATTATAGCATTAAAAATTTATTTTAACTTTGAAAGAAAATAGCTGATTAGTACAGTAGGACCCCCACTATCCGGGGCTTCATTAACCAATTAATTGGTAATGAAATATTAATTCCATTTATTTTTACTATTTAGGGATCATGGAACAAAAATGGTTGATGAAGTGTTCCCATATATAAAACAATCCTAAATCATATCTGAGTAATTTTATCACAATAAAAAATGCCCAAATCACAATAATTTTATTAAATAAAGTATAGATAGGGAGAATTACTTGATAAACAATAACAAAATTATGATAATCCATGCACATTAAAGGTTTTATGGAAAAGATGTTAAAGAAAATACAAAACATGTATTAAAGAAACTTAAAAACTCAAGAGCTAATCCGATTTCATAAATAAGATACAGTTTAAAAATTGTCATTTTCCAGCAGAAAACTTAAAAAATATAAAACATAATGAGAGAACATAGAGAAATGAAGTACATAAAAACAACAAAACTAGGGGCTAAAGAGGAATTTTTTTAATCATATTCATTTCATAATAAAACAAAAATCTACTAATAATAGATATTCTTCCAAAAATCACTAAGTTCAAACTCTAATAACTAACAGGTTTTCAACACATGCAGACGAACAATAATCAAGGATAAGATAAAAACTAAAATTGTCGAATCAGAAAAAGACTTCCACAACCAACTAAAATAGTTTAATGTAACATAATGTAAATATGTAATGTTTATCCATGCAAGCAAATTGTTTAGCATATAGTCATTATATTATAGTTAATACCTCATTAATAATAATAACAATTGAAACTTACTCTTTTCTTTTCTGATCCTTCTGAGGGAATTGTTTCCAGGAACTGTCCTACACAAAAAGAAACTGATACTATCCTTTACATAAATATTATTAAATATATAATATATTGAACTAATTAACAATTGCAGGTCAAGCATCATTCAATTGAATCGGTCACCTCAAAAACCGCATAAACCACAACTTTTCAGAACAAGAGATTTTGATAATGTAACCCTCAAGATGCATCTAGAGAATATTTTTTCCCTTTTCTGAGGTTAGTAGCCTTGATTCTGGCCATGGAAGGCGAGTGGCTAACAATATTTCTCAGCATCAAGGTAGTAACCCTCATTAAAGTGGTACAAAGACTTCTTTTTATCCAAAAGAACTCACCATTCCACTCTACTGTTTGCAGGGGAATGGGTAACAAAGATGTAACTTGTGCAGGTTACTACGTTGCCAGAATTTATACATCATTTTCATCTCTTTCTTTGACATGGGCATTGAATATGGCTGAGAGGTTTTTCATAGTTGCTTATGTATGTGCATGCAACACGACTACACTATTTTCAAGTTAAAAAATTGCTCCAAATATTCAGTACATTTTAGGCTCTGCTGAGAATGTTCGTATATGTGGATTACGCCATTGTTGAGGTGGGCCATTTAATTATCTCCATCAGTTGTTTATGAAGGTCCCTAAGACTTATCTGAAGGAGTCAAAATCTTATTTTTAAGTTTTCTTAACAAGAATGTAATTGACTAATCTAATACAGATTGAACAAGTACGATTCTATTTTTTTTTTGAGAAATGAGGTCTTAGGATTGAGAAAAGTGAGGAGGATAGTACTGAAGGAGATAGGAGCGGGCTGGAACGAGGACAGATCATGGACAGAGATTCTAGAGACAGCCAGTTAAAACTTAACACATTACAGATAAAAGCATATATATTAGATAAAAGTATAGCATTAGTATTTATGTATGTGTGTGTGTGTGTGTGTGAGTATATACAGGGTGTTCAATATTCGACGGCCACCCCTTTTATTTTCCCACATTTTTTGAAATTTTGAAACGAAACTCTCAGGGTCTTAACTGTGTCAAAATAGTTTCTTTTCAGGTTATAGTCTGCTCTCCAACCTTCTCCAGCGACCCTAACTCTGGGGTTCAAAATCAAATTTTGATTCGATGTTATACTGGTAATTTTATTATCAGTGGCACCGTTTCGCCACAAATCACGAAAAATCATTTTAAGAAAATAAGCAGTCTAAAACTGGGATTGCAAAAATAAAATAACCTTTGAACAAAAATATGAAATTAAGGCCTTCCCGCGACTGGTACATCAAGTGGCAAGAACAGGTTGACTTGGAAGGTTTCCCCTGAGAGGCTGAAATCGTCGACAAGCCCGTGATGAAACTAATATCATTTATGTACTGGCTACGGTGGAAGCATATCCTCATCGGAGCATTCGAGACATAGCCAGGGATACCCACTGTTTACGCTTAGTTTAAAAAATATATCATTTTAATTGTTTCAAAGAGTCAACTTTAATTTTTTTTTCTTCACCTTTCCAATTATGAAAATCAAACAATTAGTTGTAATTTAGAATATTATTTTTTTTGTTAATGTTAGCACCTTAGCTTCATTGTATTCATAATTTAAATAAATAAAAGAAAAAAGGAAGAGGAAGTGGATCACACGTCGGGTCGCCTGTTTATTGTGTTGGAACTCTTATCGCTGGAGGTTGGACTTCATGCGGCAGTGGCTAGCTCAGGCAGTTGGAAATTAGATCGCAACCAGGACGCATGGAAGTAACCGCTTACATATATATAATATATATATCTTTTTTTTCTCAGGATCCTGAAATTAGCAGGGTGCGCACCGCCGTCGCCACAGTTAGAGCTAACACAATAAATCTCGATTGGAAACCATCACCATCGGACATCTTTTTTTCTCATCGATTTAATGAAGATCATTTTGGGGAACTACACAGTCTTCACGTCGTGAGTTTGTCTGGACTTAATTTTAATTTATTTTTTTGTATAATATAAAGTTTAATTTAATTTTCATTCAGATGTTTTTTTTTTGTGTGTGTGTTTAATTTTTTGTTACTTTTGTTTAATGTGTAAATATATACTCAATTTGTTACATAATTGGAAAGAATTATTTTTTTTTTTTTTATGTTTCCTATTTTTTATTTTTTTAATTGATATTTGTAGAACCAGCTGGAAAGGGGATAGTGGTAGGCAGCCAATCACGGTAAGCCCCTCTTCCCAACACCCACTTAAGCATTGAAACGGTGTGGGCCATGTTTGTTTAAACAACGTCACTTTATGCTGCTATGGCTATTTCACTTCATCAGGTGGGAGTCCAAATTTTGCCTATCCAGGTATAATTAGGATAGGGATCTAAGAGACTGAGGCTAAGGCTCGGTTTTACGTCCCTTCCGAAGGACGGCATAGCTAAGGATTTTTTACAGTCCTAAGTCATCTGTCGGGCTGCGATCCCTTTGGGTTTAGTAGGTTGCTATGTTGACCCCTTTTTTTTGTGGGCCATGTTAAAACAACACTGTATCGCATTTCACTTCATCAGGCTCTAACTCCCCAACCCAAGATGCTAAGAGACTGAGGCTAAGGTTCTGTCATTCAGTGGGTATCATCCCTTGCTATGTTTCGTATACTCCATAGTGCCCTGGATAAAAAAAATCACCAGTATAAAATTTTTAAATTTTTATATCGCAATCCGTCATAAAAAATACCACATCCCATTGGGAATTCCAGAGTTAGGGTCGCTGGAGAAGGTTGGAGAGCAGACTATAGCCTGAAAAGAAACTTTATCTGTAACAGTTAAGACCCTGAGAGTTTAGCTTCAAAATTTCAAAAACTGTGGAAAAAAAAGGGGTGGCCATCGAATATTGAACACCCTGTATACCAGGTATGCAAGTTTAAAATGTCGTTTTAATTCCAATAGAATGCGCTCTTAGCCTATTGAAGGATTTGCTTATCTCTAAACGCTATTTTGTTTGTTAGTCATTTGTTTACAAAAGTCAGTTGTTTTTTTTAAAGTCGTTTACGTGGACGTATCATACCTTTCTTTGGTGTTAAAAATGTCTAATTTTAAGCCAAATAAAGAGCATTTGCGGCATGTCATGATTTTCTTATTTAATCAAAAGAAAAAGGCATCTGAATGTCATCGAATTCTTGTTGAGACTTATGGCGATGTTGCTCCAACCGTCAGGACATGTGAACGTTGGTTTCAAAGTTTCAAACGTGGTGATTTTGATGTTACTGATCAAAAACGAGAAAATCGACCAAAAAAGTTTGAGGACTTCGAATTGCAATCTTTATTAGACGAAGACAATACCCAAACCCAACAAATGATGGCAGAACAGTTGAATGTCACTAGGCAAGCCATTTCCGATCGCCTGAGAGCTATGGGAAAGATTCAAAAGGTTGGAAAATGGGTTCCACATGAATTGGACGAACGACAGATGGAAAAACGAAAAACTGTGTGCGAAATGCTGCTTTTACGCCACGAAAGAAAGGTTTTTTTGCATCGAGTTGTAACTGGCGATGAAAAATGGATTTATTTTCAGAATCCCAAACGAAAAAAAAATCATGGGTAACGCCAGGACAACCATCCACATCAAGTGCAAGACCGGATCGTTTTGGGAAGAAGACAATGCTGTGTGTGTGGTGGGATCAGAAGGGAGTAGTCTACTACGAGCTTCTCAAACCCGGCGAAACAGTCAATACCGAGCGCTACCGACAACAAATGATCAATTTGAGTCACGCATTGATCGAAAAAACGCCCAGAATGGGCTCACAGGCACGCCAAAGTCATTCTTCAGCATGATAACGCTCCTGCACATTCAGCCAGATTGACTAAGGAAACGATTTCTTCGCTTGGTTGGGAACTCCTACCCCACCCGCCGTATTCACCTGACCTGGCGCCTTCTGATTATCACCTCTTCTCATCGATGGGACACTCATTGGCGGAGCAACACTTCAAAAATTTCGAAAACGTACGAAAATGGCTCGATGAATGGATTTCAAATAAAGATGAAGCATTCTTTTGGAATGGTATCCATATATTGCCCGAGAGATGGACAAAATGTGTAGAAAGCGAGGGTCAGTACTTTGAATAAAATATATTATACTTTTTTTTAAATTACTGTGTATATATTTTAAGAAATAAACGACATTTTAAACTTGCATACCTGGTATAGATAAACGTAGAAAGTATACCATTATCTTTCAGGTGCCAGAAAATGAAAGCTGAATATAATATTCAGGAAATTTTGTAAAACATATTATTAGTTCTCAAAATAAAATTGAATCAAACATATGAAAATAAATAAAAATAATATTTTAATTTGTAGGACAAGAGGATCAATCATAAAATTAATTGGTAGTTAGCCAATCCAACCAATAGTAATTAAGTGACTAAAAATTTAATAAAAAATTTGTGAACATAAATGCAGCAAAAAGAATTTATCATCTGATTTTTCTTATATGTTACTTATAACATATAACATATAAATGGCCTCAGAAATTATGTTATTTTTTTTCAAAATGAAGGTTCAAAATCCTATTTCTTACTAACATCCAGGTTGAAAACACAACCAGTACTCAAGAGTAAAAATTACTAAGCAAAATTTTAATTTATTAAGAGTAAAAACATATTCATTGAGGACTGGTTGTATTAATGAAAATGTAAAACTATATTTACACCTCAGTTTTTGTAATCTAAACAAACTCAGAAGTGATGGCACACAGTTTATTCATGTCCCTCTGTCGATTCATGAGAAAAGAAACTCTATTAGGACTCATGCGTTGGAACGAGAGGGCCCGGAGCATTGTTAGGGAGAAATTATCAAATGAAACTTCCTCAAATGCACTTCGCTTTCATCATCGGCCAAAATATCAAATATATCAGATTTCAAAAAGAAATAATTGACATAAAGGATCTGAAATAGGAGGCATTTTTAAGAAATTAAGATGATTGATAAATTGAAAAAAAAACAAAAAACTTTTCTAATTGATTAAGAAAATAGCCAAAAATTGAGAAGAATTAAATCCATTATATCACAAACCGAAAATATTTATACTGCAAATGAAACAATGAAGCCGTTGGTGTAAGAGGGTGTTAACTCACTTTTATTAAAATTTTCAGAAGCATTTACGCATTATAAGTTTGGGACTTTTCTTCTATTTATCATCCATTGGTTATTTTGGTCATATGGGTAACTTTAATCTAATGTTTTAAAATAAATCTGCTAATAACTCGATGCAAAAGAAAAAAAAAAATCATTCTCTTAGTTGACCCATCTTTTAATGCACAATTTAAGCGAACTCACCCTGTGTAATGATATTTTTGTGTACTAAAACAATAACTGCGAGTCAGAAAAGGTGAATAAAAAAAAATTAAGTAAAAAAAAGAAGAAGTTAACACCTTCTTCCACCAATAACTTTAACAAAACTTTTCATTAATTCCAACGTTTTGGGCATCCATCATCAGGGTATTAATATTATATTTATAATGCCTTGATGATAAAATATTTTAAATGATTGGCATAATTTCAGTAAAACAATGTTAAGTAACAATTGATGGATAGAGCCAAACTTTGTACTAGTTTGACCTACCTTTTACGTTCAATCATGCAATCTTCAATCACATTAACTTCCTTTAAAAGCAATAAAAGTAATTAATCATTAATTAATTTCAGATGCACCAGGACCAGCAGAGGAACCGATCTTTAAATGCCGAGAAGGCAAAATAAGATTCCTACCTTCACGATTATTATTTTGTTTTTGCTTTTTTCTTAATTAATAAAGTCGGAGGATCAGAAAAATAAATAAAGAAATAAAAGAAATTGATGCAATACTGGGTTTACTGATCTTTCTCAAAATTTATGCTTTTTCCTTTTCATAGTAAATTAATAAGTGAAATATTATTTCCTTTCTTGGCTTTTAATTATCAACTATTAACCCTTTTCCTGGCAGAGAGAATTTGAGTCTATATATAATCTTGAATGATAATCAAAGAAATTGAAAAGGGAACCTCAGTTCCCAATGCTAGGTTACCAGTACAACTACTCTAGAAGCTGAGTTCCTCATGCCAGGTTTGTTTGTTTATTTCGTTTAACGTCACTTTATGCTGCTATGGCTAACCAGACGATGCTACGGTGGGAGTCCTAAATTTTGCCTATCCAGGTATAATTAGGATAGGGATCTTTAACAAGTACCTGACATCGCACAGGCACGGGACCCCTATTTCGGAACCCCACGTCCCTTTCGAAGGACATCTGCCGGGCTGCGAACCCGCGATCTTGGGTTTAGTAGGTTGCTATGCTAACCACTACACCACAGGTGACCCCCTCATGCCAGGTTACTTCTTCTTTGTAAGCATTTGCTTTGCCATTCAAAGTTTCCCTCAGCCAAACTCTTCACTCAATTGGTTCCTCCACTCCTCCCTGTCAATCGCTTTCTCTTCCTTTAATCCTTGGCCAACCAAAATTCAGTCACTTCTTTTCACCTGATGCAAGGCCTACCTCTCCTAATACCTTCTGCTTCCCATTCAAATGCTATTTTTGAGATTCTTTTATTAATATGCCCAAACCATCTCAATTACCTCCCCTCCATTTCCTCCAGGATGTACCTTCCTACTTCCATTCTTTCTCTAATAATCTCATATCTGACTTGCTGAGTCCTTGAGATTTTGGACGACCTACTCCAAAAATCCATCTTCACAGCCAGGAATTATCCTTTGTCTTTCTATTTTATGCCAGGTAACCAGAATTCAAATATTATATTGTAAACCAAAAAAGGTGACTGAGTATACATTTTGGATGAATAAAAATTTCTGTAATAAAAATTATCAATCGCCAGGTGAAAAGAAGAGAGCATTAAAAACTAGCAATGATTTGTGTGAACTTTCTCAAAATAATTCAGAGCTGTCATCGCTAAACAGCTCATCCATACAGCAGTCGTGCTGGGTACAGGAATAAAGCCACGCTGCTCTTGGTTCGCAGGCCCAATCAAATAACTTCTGGAGTGCCTGTCACAATTTCGATGAGAAATTAGGAGGTAGAGTAACCGTTTCCTGACGTTTACAGGGAAAGGTAAATGTTGTCCATGTCACATGAAGTGACAAAAAACTATATTAGGTATGCATTTCAACCTTTCTAAAATTTTAGTAAGCAACTGATGTTTATTTTCAATTTAATGAATATTTTTTAGATACATTAATTAAGTTTTAAATTTTTTTTAAGTTTTAATTAAGTTTGTTTTCCTAGACAGCAACATGGCAAAAAGAACCACAGTTCCCTTTTATGATAAATGACCATAAAAATAATATACATCAGTTGTGACCGGATTGGATAATCATTTCAGTATTTGTAAAGGCTAAACTAAGGTTTTTTCAAAAGATTTCCTAAAAAATCTCATTTTTTTATTTTGGCCAGGAAAAGGTTTAAAAGTTATAAGCTCTTTCAAAGTGGCAGATAAAATTATGTTAAACTATCATTATAAATGAAAAATAAATTCTTTGCATGAAATAATAAACAGAACAAGACTGATTATTAAACAATAATAATAGATACAGAATTAAGTTAAATCATACTCTTAAAATACAAATATAAATTAATTAATTATTTAATGAATTAATCAAACAAAATTAATTATAAAATAATAATGAATATCAAGGTCCACCATCATAATCAGATTTAACTTATAACAATATTAAAAAAAAAAAAAAAATGAAGAAGTAATTAGTAACTAAAGAAGAAAACTAAATCTTACAGATCCTTTGCTCCTGGCAACTTCTTGTTCATAATGAGCCAATTCTTCTATACGAGTTAACCCTGCCCTTCTATACCTCAATAGTTCCCCGAGGCGTTGTTCCAGTTCTTTCTGTCGTTGAATTGCACGAACTAAAGAGTCGTGTTCATCAGCTGTTTGGAACATGCACACACAACGTAACTTCTCTTCAATGTCCCTATAACAAAATCAAGCAATTGATCTCTCTTTTTTTAAAAAAAAATTATAATACCATATCAATGAAAAACTAATCAATACAACCAATAAATGAAATGGTCTTGATAAGGTACCAATATGATTAGAAGATAAGTTTATAGTTTAATATATTTTAAGATAATTGTCTAAGAATGAAACTTTCAAAATCTAACTTTTATTCAATCAATATTTATCAACTGGGCAGATATAGATGATTATTAATTAATTATGGGAAGATAGGAGAGATATCAATGCATTTTGTATTTCTCCTTGACTTGGAAAAACAATAGATCATAGACATGTCTATCTAAAATCTACCATTTTCCTAATGTACATTTTAGTAGCATTGAAGGATCAAATTACTTAAATTAAATTAAAAATCAATGATTATTCAAAATAAAATTGAGAGAAAATAGGGGTTTTAAACATGACTTTTTTCACTCAAACCAATATAGCTCCTGAACAGTAGGCTTTTTCAGCAATTAAGCACCCATATATATATATATATGGGCTTATTTGAGGAATGTGAAAAATTAATTAATAAAATAAAATTCTTTAAGCATAACAAAAAAAAATTTATTTTTTACATGTCAGGAAATCTGCAAGTAAACAATTCATTTTCAATGAACAAAGAATTGTAGTAATTTATGTGGGATTGCTCTGCTTTTTTATACTATGATTTATTTCAATGAAGTACATAAAAAAAAATAATTTAAAAAAAAAAGTAGAATTTTCTTACTGTTCCATGCTATTTTTTCGCTTGTAATGCCTATCTTTTCTATCGGCAAAAAATTTAGAAACTAGCTGGTAATCTCGACAAACTTCTTTCATTCTCGCTCGTTCACGTAATTTTTCCATGTACATATCTACATGAACCAATTTCAAGGCTGAAACAGAGAAATAAAGAATTTCAATTACATTAAAATAAAGAGCTGAAATCTATCTTCTCTTAGTTTATAATTGATGTATTCAATGAAATGGTGAACCTTGGATATGAATAATTAAAAAGATGAAAAAAAAAAATTGGATTGAGATCAATAGCATCAATTGATGGCGACCCTTTGCTCCACTGGAAACAAAAGTGTTAATGTTATTATAACCATCAACGATAAGTATTGTAGCAAGTATAATAGATAATAACAAGTAGTTTACTATTTTTTAAACTTTTGCATATTTAGAAAAATTAAATATAATAGCCATTTGATTAAAAAGCAAGTAAACAAAACTTAATGGAAAAAATTATGAGCTGTCCTGGAAATGGTGCAAGCTTCCTGGTTTTTTTAAATTACCTAATTTTTTTTAAATTTATACCTGATTTAAGTATTTGCATTTGATGAATTATTCTTTGGAATGATGTCAACACTTATTAATCCTCATTCTATAAACAAATTTGTTTAATTTTTTTTCAAATTTCACTAAATGGCATTCTTAACTAAGAGTTCAATGCATGATCTCCAAATAATTTTGTTTAACAAGTTTAAACTAGGTTGGAATAACGTTATAGAAAAATTAATAGAGTCTGGAGTGATGATAAAATAAATGAGGAAATGTTCAACAATGATTTAACAAACTTCGAGAGAGAGACTCGGCAGGTTTTCTTCCCTTGATGATATAATGCAAGCTTCAGTTAATGAAAATTCCAGAACAACTACTTGAGAACTTGCAGAGAAACTCTCAGACAGAAAACTGATGACTGTCGGTGACCATTTCTATTAAAAAATACCAAAAACATCATCGCTGCAATATTGTTAAGAGTCTGTTGGTAGTTGGCTTGGTGAAACTCTTCCCCACCCACCCTATTCTCCAGATGTCTCATAGACTACAGTTATTTTTGGAGATCTGAATCTCTTTTCAAAAATAAAAAATGTAAAAGCGAACATCGATAGGAAATGCAATTCCAAAATTTGTTTATTAAAAAAAAAAAAAATTCAAAGGGAATGGAAAAGATACCATAGTATAGAACGTAAGAAGCAATGTATTGAGAGTAATGAAACAATTTTGGTTGATAAAGATGTTTTCAAACCATTCATTAGTTTCATTTTATTAAAACTGAATTTATTTCACGACAACTAAAAATATACTTGGATAACATAAATAAATTGATTTTCTATTTGTGAATCTTACTTCATGTTCATATTATTAAATGCCATATAAATTTAATAATAAACATTAAACAATGACTATGACATTATTTTAACTGCAGATCAGAATTGTTTATGAGCCAACTTATAACAAATTTACACAACTCTAATTAATTTAAACTCCAAGGAAATCTTACATCTTGTATATATCAAGTAATAATTACTTAAAGTAATTTAATTCAATATTAAACTTCCATTAACTCACAAAACACAATGAACGACAGTTGATGACTAAGTGTTTAATACTATCAGCCTACATTGATGACAAATACTTCATTGCTACATAAGCTGATAATACGCTCATTATGAGTTATCATTACTGGCATCGAATTACATTTAACTCAAATGAAAAAATAAATTGAATTAAAAATATTTAATATTTTAGCTGTTAATTACTTTACTAAATATAAATATTCAAATTTCAAAGCCGTTATCAAATAATATAATTAGTAATTGAAAAAAATATATATAAATAAATTAAATATACCAATGTCTAAGTCATCTTCATTTGTACTGCTAACGTTTAATTGCGACACAAGTGACTCTGCTTCATTCTGGTACTCCTGTAAAGAAAGGTTGTCATTATAATGACCATGGATATCGAATGGAAGAAGAAAGTTTAAACTATCTTTAGTTCAATAATCATTATTGCTTTGACATTCAAATACAATTAATCAGTACATAAAATATAAATATTTCAAAATATTGACAGTATTTATACAGTAAAGTAGTTAATTATAAAAATAAAATAACAGTATCTTGGAAGATCTCCATTCAATTAAGCTCAGAAGGATTAATGGATTCCTTGCTGGCTTTTATGGTTCCTCTTGAGAACATAATGGGGTGAATCAGAAAAAATTACCATTTTATAGGGAAAAATCAAAATTTATTTTTCTTCTACTTATAAGGTTTTTAATAATCAAAATATAAACCATTGTGATCTATGGTTAGACGCCATCTGAAAGCCAGCTGTAGAATTCTTTGATGGTACCACTCTTTGGGTTTTGAATCGAAGAACTCAAGAACCCCATTTTCAACTTTATTTTAGTTGCTGAATGTTTTTCTACAAAGAAAATGAGCCATTGATCTGAACAGGTGGTAGTCTGATGGTGCTAGGTCTGCTGGCCGAGGGAGAAGCTCGATTCCATCCAAATTAGCTAGTTTTTCTTTTGTAAGGCAAGAGGTGTGGGGTCTGGCATTATCTTGTTGGAACAAAACTTGCTTCCTGTAGACTACACCTGGATACCACTGAACCAAAACATTGTACATTCTCTACAGTTGTTCTGAATAGAGCTCTGAATTTATAGATTGACCTTCAGGTATGAACTCATAGTGTATGACTCCTTCGTAGTTCTAAAATACTGAGAGCATCGTCTTTTTTTTAATTGCCGTTGTTTGGCAATGGGTTGAGCACATGACCATGGTCAAGCCATTGACCTGTTGTTTTAAGATTACACCAATAAACCCACTTTTCATCACATGTGACTATTCTTTTGATGAAACAATTAGTAGTTGGATTTTGCAGAAGCAACTCGCAAATTTCCACACGACGTTGGGCTTGCTGGGGTGTAAGCATATGGGGAACCTCTTGGCACTTTTCCTTACTCTCGCAGGTGTCGAGTCACAGCATCCTGGTTGACTACTAAAACACGCCCTGATCCTGATTTTCTTTCAAGGCTCAAATCACCTTCATAAAATTTTTGGAACCACCTTCTCACCATCCTTTCATTCTAAGAGTCTTCATCCTCAAATTCAACCACTAAACGAGTGGCTTCAGCTGCTAAAAACTTCCTTTTCCAACAATGAAGCAAAATGACGAGAATTTCGTACTTTACTGTCATTGTGAACAAAGGAAAGCTAAAGAAGTACTGAGCCCGGACAGAGGGCATCCTATTTACCAAATAATTTAAACGGGATCCAACAAGAACTTTTTATCACAATTCTTAGCTCCTGAATGTATATAAGAGAGAAATTACGATGCAAAGTTCAAACACAAAGAAAACGATAATTTTTTCTGAGTCATCCCATTAAAAGTTATAACAAACATAAAAACAGCTAAAGCAAGACCAGAGCCTGAAGAACCATTGAAAACATAAATCGAAACAATATAAATTACAAGGGATCTGTCGATTCCAAATGTTTATTCTCGATTCCATTGATCCTTAAAGAATCAATGACTTAAAGTCGATTCCCAGGAAACGATTGATGCTGTTAGTAATATTAATGTAATAAATAATTACGTAGGATTCTTTTCCTTAAAACCAGAAAAGAAAAAGTAAGATAATTATTATATCTTTTACGCCTTATAATAAACCAAGCAATTATTCATAAACTAGGCCAACACTGCTCAGTAAAGAAGTATCACATTATTATATGAAATTAAGCATTGTTACTGCAAGCCAAATGTAAAATAGCTGAAGATATGTGTTCGCTATTGGAATATAAAGAAATAGTATTGCAATTTCCAACTGGCAAAGCTAAAGCACAAAAAAAAATTAATGCGGCCAGATAATAGCACCTTTTTATTATACTTTCTGGTTAATCTTAGAGGATTTTTGTGTTCTCAGAAAAAAGGTTCAATTGTATATGAACTGCAATTAACTTATAATATGTTGTGAATAATAAATGCTATTTGCTGCTTACTAATTTATTTCTTGATTTATTGTTGTATTTTTATAAGATTTGGTTTGCTTTTAAGCTCTCAAATCGATTATTTTATGTAACAGTAAGTTATTTATAAATTTATATCGATACCGGTACCGAGGATCCATTTTTTGCTACTAGTACTGGTATCAAGAATCAAAACATTTTGGTATCGACACATCACTGTTACTAATGGCTATTAGTTCTTAAAACTATCAGCTTTGAATACAGAATTAGGAAAGCAAAAGAAATGAAAACTAACCCTTTCAAAGTCTCCTCTCTGTGGCATATAGCCCAACTGGGCAGCTTCTTTTGATGATACATCTAAAGGAGGAAGGTATGAGTTAGGGGTTTCTGGTGGCTGGCCGATTCCCAAGTCTTTTAGTTTAGCTCGCCTTTCATAAGCAGGCTGCCAGGTACAACGTCCAATACTACCATCTACATAATGAGCCATAAATTCATCCCTCACCTCTGAAAAAAAGAAAAAAATTCATTTGCTTATGCATCTAATTAAATGTCCAACTATGATAGGCAATGGAGAGGAAGATAGTATATAGTCAAAGAATGCTTAAAGCTTTTTTAAATATGGTTCAAAAATGTGGGAGCTGTGATACTAAAACGATACTATAATTTAGTTTGAGGATCAACGGATTAACAAATTTTAGAAATATCAATAAACTGATTGAAGAAATAGGACAAAAATCAAGTTAAGTAGAAAAGTTTGGAAAAAGTATTTATGGTAATAGTGGTCTTCTCTCATAAAACTACCAAACTCTAAGGTAATTTTCAGACAGTAAATAGTTTGATCTGCTGAGAAAAAAAACTTGACTACTGTCCCTATAATCCAGGAGGCAAAGTAGCTTGGTGGATAAGGCACTGGATTGCAAAGCTCCTAGGACTGAGTTTGCATCCGGCTGAAGGCAAAATATTTGAATTCTGTAATTTCAGCCAAAGATTGACCTCGGGGTCGTGAGGACCTACTGAGGCGCATCTCGCTTTTTAAAAATAGGTTCTCTTAATAGTAAAACACAACAAAAAAACAAGCAAAAATTGAACACTTAATAGTGTAACAGATAATAGAGGTACAGAGTATCTTGTAAGAGGACACAAATCAACAAAAAAAGATTTTGAATACAATTAGGAATTAATAAACATTGTATTTACATATTTTTCTTTTACAATACCATCATAGTTTCATATTTACGGCATTTTATACTTCTTATGTACGTTAAACTATAAAATTAATACCTTTATTAACCTTACTGCGGGGAAAAAAAAAAAAAAAAAAAAAAAAAAAAAAAAAAAAAAAAAAAAAAAAAAAAAAAAAAAAAAAAAAAAAAAAAAATAATATAAATTTTCTTATTCTGGGAAGAATAAGGATAATCAAGTTTACTGTACTTTGATCGATGTATTTTTGATAGCTATAAAGAATGAATACACTTCAAGAATGTTTTTACCAGTGTATGTTTGATGATTATTACATTTTACATCTAGGTTACCATCTTATTCTAACCAGATTAATAAGATCGAGATTTATTCCATAAGACACCTATAAAATTAGTCAACCAGCCCAGGTGGACAAGTGAAAGAGTTCATATACTTGGGGTCACTAGTAACTGAAGACAATGATACCTCAAAGGAGATCGAAAGGAGAAAATTCATATTCAACCAATATTACTCAGGAATGGGTAGTTACTTAAGAAGTAAATTTCAGTCAAAGACTATTAAGTCACGAATATATAAGATGTATAACCAACAGTTTGGTGTCATGGGCAGTCTCTTCATTGGACGAATGAAGCCTAGAGGCTTATGAAAGAAGAATTCGGACCCAGGTGAGTCAAGCATACCTCAGAAGGATTAATCAAAAAGTTTGTAACCTCCTAGGTAAACCAGACATAGTGAGACACACAAGACTGGAAAGATTGAGGAGGGCTGGCCATGTTGCTCGTATATCTGAGAATTAAATCCCCAAATAAGAATAATCAAGGATATACACAGGACCAGAAGCTGAGGAAGACCTTATCTTAGATGGGTTTTCGATTTTGGGGTAAAAAACTGGTACAGATGGGGCCAATCATCCAGGCCCACTACCTATTTCGGGCTTAAGGGATTACTTCCAAAAGGCACAGGAGGTGACTCCTGTCTAGATGTCACAATGAGGTGGTGCCAAGAATTCCTTTGGGAGTTGCCTGGTGTAGACATAATGGTCATTATTTTTTGGAACCATACAATGCAAATCTGTAAAAGATCCAAGCTAGATAGTAGTTGTCCCTTTCCTCTTTTTATGGTGAGAATTAGGTTAGGAGGTGGTTGGTTAAGACCTTTGGGCTGTGAACACTCACCTGCGATACATTTTTCCAATTACCCTACTGAGTGTCCTAGATGGATGGATGGCATAGCAAAGGATGTTAGGAGGATCCTGGAAGTTGAGGATTGGAGGAGAGCTGCCCAACAATAATCAGACTGGCAGAAGTCATTGAAGGGACCAGTAATGGTCTGTTGAGCAACTGGAAGAATAGAAGCCCAAGATGGGTTCGAAAAATATTTTCGTTCACCTTATACAAATGTTCATAATTACCAACACAGATAATAACCTATAGTGAATGCTAAAAAGGCAGTTACAGAGTGCAGCGAGTTAAATCTTCTAATGCTGTTCTTTAAATGGATAGACAAAATGATTCACTACTCCAAAACATTGAAGAAATAATAGCTGAGATGATAACAGCATTAGAATGAATATGGATAACAATTCAAATAATACAAGAGGAATATGTTTTACCGTCTGCAGTCCGTGTTTCGATTCGTTCGCTGGCAATCTGATCCCAATTTCCAAACCCATATTGCTCGATACCATTCAATAGCTGCAATTCTTCCCTGGCAGTCCATTTGTTTTTACCTCTAAATATTTCTATAGCTCCAGGATCCTGAATACACATTAATGTTTGATGAATGATATTTCTACAACATTAGAATACATATTTAATAAATTAAATTTTAAAAGCTTACCCCAAACTGGTATGAATGATCATTCTTATGAGGACCTATTTCAGCACCTACAGAAAAACACTGAAAAAAAAAGTAAGAAAACCGCTATTATTTAATAGGATTCAATTGAAAAGTACCTGTGAGGTTATATTGGTATATTAAACAAATGGAATCAACCGGTAAAAACGATGTAAATAATAAATACATTCCCATAAAATGAAGAATAAACTGATTTAACAATCAACAAATATTTAAATAATATTTACAATTATTAATATAAATAGTATCAACGAATAAAAACAAAATAAACAACAATTTCAAGTGTTATCAAATTTCTAGAAGTGATAACATAGTATGTTTGTATATATTGTTAGGGTTACAAACTCGAAATTTAACGGTATTATTATCAAAACCATGATTCAGATCTAAAATAAAATACAAAACCGATAAATTTAAATCATTATACAAACAACTAACAACCAGTAAACAAAATTTAAAAACCGTGACTAGTTGAATTCGTCATGTGACATATTTGAAAATCCCACTTATCAGAGGGGGTTACCCTCGCACAAGCGCGTCATACCTGCAGACATAAATCGAAATCTTGGCACTCAACACATTTCACTCTAACTCCGGTAATATCATCGAGACAATACGTGCAGCTGTATTTGGCGAATAGATCTGAAACCAAAGAGGGTTTGAGTCACATATACAACGAAATTAAGAAAAATTCATACAGCAAATAAACACAATGAGTTCTCACCGGCCGCCATCTTTGTTTTGGCCTAGCTTCAATAAGCCAACTTCAGTTGATCCGTTGCTGTTATGATAATTCTAAATAAATTACATTTGTTTGAAGTTGCTAATCATTATGAACACTTTTAGAATTAAACTTCATTTTTTTTTTTAACAAAAACTTGCAGTAAACTTATTATAATGACGCATATAAATTAAAAAACCGAAATTGCTTCGTCACTGAAAAAAAAAAAAAAAAAAAAAAAAAAAAAAAAAATGCCAACAGTGAAAAAAGGTTGAGTTTTAAACCTTTTATATTAATAATATTCCATTTAAATATAGAATTTCTCTCAGACAATGTATAATGTAAGGTTTAAACTACTTCTAAAACTAGGTTGATGATGTGGAAATCACAATTAGCATGTTTGCAATGCAATCACTAAACATTTATTAAATAATTAAAAATTTACAACATATATCCATGTACATGAGAGTACAAAAACTATTGATAGTACTGAAAAAGGAGGAAGCAGGATTCATAGAAATAAATTAAAGATTCTCAATACTGCCTAACACTTGTTTCCTGTAAATCTTTTACCTTAATGTTTTGATAAGACTTAATTATTTATATAAAAAAGACAACTCCTATGTGTAAAAAAAAAATGTAATATCAATAATAATTTTTATTAATTACTTAAAACACACTAAACAATTTCAGAATTTCATGGTTATTATAATAGCAATATAAAAAGAAAATAAGAGTAAGTATTATTGCTAAAAACATATAAATTATACAAATAGTCCCTACATAATTTTATTTAAATTAAAATTATGGTAATGGTAGCTGGGCTTCTCTACTGTTACCAAAATTATTATTCAATTATGGGCTGTCAGCAAAGAATTTATAATAATCTTTATGTTAAGTATCATCAGTTTTATAGAAAAATACTAGATCAATTTGAGTATAAAAGTAATTTTTAAATCTTAGGATGAGAGAGGAATAATATGTGAAAATGGGTATAGATAGAGATTTGTGAATTTAAAGCAATTAGAAAACATTATACTAATTAGGTATCAACTATAATTTACACGAATCTAATAAACTTTCATTTCTTCATCAATATCGATCGGTCATAAAAGTTATTAATTTATTTTAAATTTTTGTTAGTACTGAAATAGATATTTTAAATTGTATTAAATTAGCATATCTGGTGTATTAATTGTATTTAGTTTTATAAAATTAATTTTTATTATTTCTAGATGATACATTTTTTTAATTCGGGGATGTTAAAACATAAATTAAGCTTTTATTAGAAAAAATAGGAGTACTAATATTTCACAAATGTAAATATGTTTCTTTAAGCTTTGTATGGTAAAAAATGCAATACTGATATTTTTTTTTTCTTATATGAGATCAGATGATACTAAAAAATAATAATAATAAATATAAATTAATAAATGGCTGTATCAATGTAATATCAGAAGAAAACATATTATGAAAAAAAAAAAAAAAAAAAAATAAAATATATCAATTGATACCAACTATCCCTAAATAACATTAGTACATCAAACATCTAAAACATTGCAGAAAAAAATAGAAATTATTAAACATGGAAGACCCACAGGTCACCAAATTTTACGTAATGAATTGACAAGGTTGGTAACCAATAATTTAAATACCTAATTGATTGAGATCAGTTGGCAGTGAATAATAATTTATTATGTAATGATAAGGCATCTTGAAAACTATATTTTCTACTAATATAGATTTTAAGAATAAATATAATAGCAATAATTAAGTGAATATGAAGAATCCTTGTAATGTTTTCGTGCATGTACACAAATTGAACTATATCTTTACTTTAAAACCTTAATTGTTTTTTTCAATACGAGATGTTTGCAAAACTTTATGGTTACAAAAAATATAATAATAAGGTTCAGAAAACTCAGAAAAATCATTGAGAATAAAACTAGCTCTTGAGATTTTAAATTAGGGACTGCTCTTGCTATTTTAATTGAGAAAATATAGTACATTTCATTAAAAAAAAAAAATAATAATAATAATTGTATTTCTTATTGATGACTATGTCCAACTAAATTCCTTTTTTAAGAATGGAAGTAAACAGATAATTAATTTTAGAAGTTATGAGTAATTTTTAATACTAATATTAAGTTGGAGTAGGGAATTACATTATTCAACTAATATTTCTAAGTGAAATACAAAGTTTGTCTGTTAAAGCAGATACTTGTCATCAACAACTAGATAGCAGTTTTATTTGAAACACATAAGCCTTGTTAAATACTGTTCCTAAACAAAGAATAATAGAAACAACCATATGTATAATTGTACAGGTTAATAACATTAAAATAATGAAATTCATAAGATCAAAGATGGTCATGGATGATTCCTTTGTTTGATTTTTAGATGTAAACAATATATTTAGAAACAATAAGGTTAAGATACATAGATAAAAAAATAATCTTTATATTGACCAAATAAATCATTACATTCCAATGCATAGTTATTAAAAGAAAAACGTATAAATATATTGAAGTACAAACCTAAGGCATGTTGTTGCTCTGAAACAATCTTGACATCAAATGGACTACTAAAGGATAGGGCAGGTAATGCTAGTACTGAGACCATTTTTGTAGAAATCCGTTGGATTTCATGAAGTCAGGTACTGTTGTAAATTATTTCAATACTTTCCGGTATGGATTTCTGCTTAACGATAGCTTTTAAAGGTTTACTTTTAATTTCTATGTATTCAAATTTTTAAGATTTCAACTAGACTCCATATACGCAAACGGGACCGTTAAAAACAAGAATAGGAAGTAACAAACATAATATTATAGATAAGCATTGCTTGCGTATCTTGGAAGGGCTTACTAAAGTTTTAACTAAGCTGCTTCGTTAGTACTTAGTTTCGAATTTTGAAGAGGGGCAGCTGAACTCTTTTGTGTTTCTGCAGTTTGTGTGATTGAGTTACTCCCTGTTGATGAAGGAAGATTTTGAAGAGTTGCTATTTCCCCTCTTGCGCCCAAAACATGCGCCGATCAATTGTACCATCGATGTTTTTATGATACTTTTGTGTGTCATAAAGAGGAGAGTTATTTGTAGGTCTATTCTCCAATGTGGTTAGTTACAAGAAAGAAACTGTTGTAAAGTCAAAAACATCGCTAATAACTATTCCGATAGCATCATTACGACTCTATGCGAGTTTCACTATTTTAAGGTGGAATCATTAATGTATTTCATCACTTTTAAACATAAATTAAAAAAAACTATTATCACAATATTTATTATATTAATTTGTATTCATCTTACTGCTGCTTTAAAGACTGGTATTCTAAGCACCCATCCATAAATTGCTGTCAGTATTAACAGATACCTCTTTATCAAAGTAATTGATGAAACACCAGTTCATACCTTTTATTCAATCTAATCATTGGTATTTTAGAAGAATTTCTCTCTGTTACTGTTATAGAAAGATTATAAAATAATCAATTTATTGTTCAGAGGCGTTTCAATACAAAAATGATTTTTTAATTGATAGCTAGCACTTGATTTGTTTTTTATTCTCAAATTACTTTGAGCATACTTTACTATGTAACAATATTATGACATAACCATACCTTAGTTGCTCCAAACTGATTAAATGAGTTCAATAAATTATTCAAAAAACCTTTGAAGTATAGTGTATAACGTTAATATTCCTACAATATAGAAAATAAAAAACATTCTTGAGTGCTATTCTTACAATGTAAATCCAATAGCCATAAAATTAATGATAAAAAGTAATTTTTTTAAAGAGACAATATCAAAAGTAAGATGTGAACTTTATAATATTAATTACTAACACTGATTGAAAGATGAATCTACCTGTTCCTTGATCCAAAACTAACAAAGGAGCTAGGTTTCATATTATTGTTAGGTGCCCATATTAAAATTAAAGAACTATAGATGTAAATACATAAGTAAGAGTGAAATAAATAAAAAAGAGAAGATAGACTTTTTGAGGGGACTGTGCTAACTCATAAGTGTTACTGTATGTAACTGATTCGATGGTGATTTATGGTAGTAGGAAATTAAACAAACATTGTAGTTTATTAAAAGTTTAGTTTAGTAAAAAAATAATTTGTATTTTTTGGATAATGTTAGGAAGGGATTTGATTTGCTAGCAATTATAACTCATATAATTATTTTTTTAATTATTCAATATTTCTAGAGTTTCTCTTGTTTTCAAACATCTAACAGATTGACAGAAAAAAACAAAATTAAAAATAATATGTTAAATAACTTAGTATTTATGTTGAATTTACGTATGTTCTCTCTGATATAACATAAATTTATCCTTTTCCCTTCCTAATCATAAGATGCATTGGCTAAGATTCAGAAAGGCCTCAATAGAATGTCTGGGCCAACTTGAATAATTTAAAGTTAATAGTTTCCATTCATTTTCCTAGATTCATTACTAACATTCCTACCTCAAAAAATATATCCATCACTAACTTCGGAGTGATTATTTACCAAAACTTCTCCTGGGAGTGCCACATCACCCTAATTAACTGAAAACTAATAGGAATCCTCAAACTATTTGAATGTTCCAGGCATTTTCTTCCTAAACCTACAAGTTGACTCTAATTTTCTCTTTCATATTTCTTCTCTTTGATCAAGGCTGTGTGGTATGGTAAACAGGAGTATCTCAAAGAGAACACCTATAGTTCATAATGAACAGCTTCATAATATTGTTTTGGGGGCCACAACCATTTCCATGTTTCACTGCTTTAGAATTATAGGTAATATTTCTTCAGTATAGGTAACATTTCTTAAGCAAGTTCATTGATCATTGCTAACCATGTATCTATGATCTCCTGAAATTCAATGCCTTTGTCCATTTCCAATGCATAAGATCTAGTTTTGCATGTTAAACATTCATCATCAGTTCTGTATGCTCTAGAAGTTCGTTTTTTTCTCCTCAGAACATTCGAAACTAGTTTTTAAATAAAATAATTCCAACAGAAGTGGCAATTAATTCATTAATCCTAATTGTATTGATTCTTCTATACTATCATGCATACCTCAAGTGATGCATAAGATCTTGTACTTCTGACCCTTATATTTCTCACGTTATTTATGTATTTATTCCTTTCTTGCCAGCTCTACGACCCATAAAACCACTCTTTCCCGTTTCCTCTCCAACATCTGATAACAATTCAGTCAGGCTTCTACCAGCACAAATGTTTTTTGAAAGTAATTTTGTTTAAATTCAGTTTAACTAATCCCTATTAATTAGTTCAATAACGTTCTATGTATAATTTACTTACTTAATTCACTGTTTTATAGAACTGCACGTTTAGAAAATTTCTTTTATTATCATTTTCTATGAAAGTTGATGAAATTATTGATATTTTTCATTTTTTCCTTCTCCAATTTGTTTATATTTCTTTTATTTTCTTCTTTTCTCATGTTTTTACTTAGTAGGACCTTAATAACCAATCATTGGTGCCCCTAGTTAGAATAAATAAAGAACCCTAAGCCCCAATAAACAAACTGACAGTTGTAAATGTTGTACTACTATATGTATTTCTAAGAAAACAAAACAATGAAACATGTTGGGAAAGGCAGAAAGAAAAAAAGGAAAGAATTTGGTAGGGGTGAGCCAAGGAGATGAGATTGTCTAGACTAACTCATCATAGGGATAGTAATGTATTATGCGGATTATAAAGGTGTTACTGTATATTCAAAGATCTGTTTTTAATAATAATTCTTACTTAAATAATTTAATATGAACATTTAAAAGTCTCCAATTCTATAATTTACAGATTTTTTTTTCTTAAATTTATGCAGCCAGACAATAGCACCTTTCATTATACTTTTGTTGTCTTCTTAGGAGACTATGTGTTTCAGAATAAAGACTAATTTTTATTTTAGTTCATATTTTAGTTATTTTTATTAATTAATATTTTACATTATTTAATTATTGTTTATAAATGGTATGATACTCTTGCTACAATCAATAACCTTGCTAAAATCAACACAAATAATTACTTTTTTCTTTTTGTAAATAGGGATGTAATAAGTATATCTGAAAAACTGTAAGTATAAAATATAAAATTGACCTTGAAATTGTTGGACTTTTTTCTTGGTTTACAATTTGGTATTATATTCCAACATACTATAAAACAATTCAGTGATTTTTGTTTGTGTAGTTACAATCATTGCACCACTTAATCTATTAATTAAATGTGTTTATAGTAAAAATAATATTGTTGACTGAAGGATATATTTTATGAAGAAGTCTGGGATGCAGTCAAGATAAAGAAAAAACCCGTCCAAGTTAAATACTATTTATGGACTGCTGACATTGCAACTTGCCTTGCAGGGCTTCTTCAGTGCTACACATTCATTTTTGTTACTTTTATGTTATGCCTGGAGAAGGCAAAGCAGTTCAAAACATCAGCACTCCATCAAACTTTTTTGAATTGGAAGTGTTATTTCTTTTTCCTGATTGCATCCCAGACTATTTTCTTCATTAAATTGATTTATGATCAGTTGTGTTTATCAACTAATTTTTTTTTCTTTAACAGTTTAATAACTATAACCTTTTCTGGTAATAAACAACCATGTGCTCATGTGGAGAAGTTATGTATATATATATATGTACTAACAAACTAATACATTTTTAGTTTTATATTAAATTGATGCCTTAATTCATTCTAAACTTGTTCAGCAGGAATCATCAGGGCTTAGTAGGTGTGTTCTAACTAATCGGCCATCATATATTAACCATTCTTGAATTCATTAGATGTCAGAAAGCTGACATACTCTTTCTTTTTATATTAGATATTTGTCATTGTAGTTACAACTATATTTGTTTGCTATTTCTTGATTTTTTATTACTGATAATATCCATTCTTCTAATATTATAATCTTTTTATTTCATTTAACTTCTCTGCCCCTAGTTTATGGTCTATATCAAACCTTTTTTATCTTTAATATTTCACAAAGCCATTTACTTATGGAATTGTTCTCATTAAATTACAAAACCTCTTCCTATCAAGTGGTGGATTGGTTCCATTCCTCATCATTCTGTAACCAGATAGTTATTTTCTAAACACTTCCTTCATCACCACTTATTATCATTTAAGATGTTCTTAAGGAATCTTCTTTTTTACTTATCCTTTTTTTTAAATGTTATGTTTAATGTTAAAAACAAAAAAAAAAATTGCTGTCTGTGATTTGCGTTTATCATGGAACATGTATTGCCTTATGGCTTCTGGGGGACAACCCCAGGCCCCTGGATTATCGCAGTTTAGATCAAGGATCAAAGTGAGGATACATGGTATATGTTTTTTGAACGAGTATATATTTACATTAGTATGTATTGGGTTGGCAAATAAGTCCTTTATGTTTTTCTGTTTATTTTTACATCATTACGGTCAATTTCTTATCTGATGAATTAATCCCTAAGGTAGATTGTTTACTATATTTGTAACATGTCAACAAACATTACTGCCAATTCTTGTTTACATTAGCTTCGTATTGTGATTGATATTGCACTGTGAACATGGAAAAAAATATCATTCATTATCAACATATTTTGCTTTATTATTTTAAAAAAGGTAACCGTGCTGCAGAACCCCATACAAAAATTTGCAGTGTTTATGAGGATGATTCCTTAACCGAACGCACCTGTCTAAACTGATTAGCCGAATTCTGTTCTGGAAATTTTGACATCAATGGCGCTCCATGGTCTGGTCGCCCACAAGAAATTGGAACAAGGTATTGCCATCAGGTCAAACAATTGATTCAACTCTATACTGTTTGCAAGTTCGTCCAATCAATTAAAAAAAAGCACCCAGAATGACAAATCGGAAGGGTGTTATTTTCTACCGAGACTGCTAAGACCGCACACCTTGTTGATCATTCGTAATAAATTATTAAGCTTTGGATGGGAACTTTTACCCCATCCTCCATATTCACTAGAACTAGCTCCAAGTGACTACCCCATATTGGGGTCTCTGTAGAACTCCATAAATGGAAAACAATTCCAAATCAAAAGGACATCAAAAACCACTTGGATCAGTTTTTTGACAATAAACCCCAGGTGTTCTATGAACATGGCATTATGCAATTTGAAAGATGGTAACAAGTTATACTAAATAATGGTGAATATATCGAAGATTAAAATAAATTTTATGTTTATTATACACAAAGTTTTATTTCACCCTCAAAAACCGAACGGGCTTATTTGCAAACCCAATACAATCATTTAATAACATTTTTTTTTTTTCTAATCCTCCATTTAATTTTATTTATAAACATAAAATTAGTTAATAACATATAGCTATTAATATTAATTCACATTAGACTGTAGTGTGACTTTGAAGTGGGAATGTAAAATTAGAAATATTAATATTAATTAATAATATTACTTTTTTTTTTTTTAATTAATGATAAACAATATAGGAGAGTAAATGGACGGACAGTTACACTCTTGAAATAGAGTTAGTCCCCATAAAAACATGTACCATGTTAAAATTTTATCATTACTCCCAATACCATTTACATGATGATGATCTACATATTTACCTACCTTTCCACTATTCTGAGAAATTTTAGGTACCTCATAAGCTTCAAGATGGTATTGAGGGGGTTAATCAATGACTATTGAGTCATAAGTTGAGATTGAGCTCAGGAAATAAAAAGTAGGTAATCTGATTTGGTTCAACTTATTCCCTTAATGTTCTTTCCTCCCATCCATTGCTTTACCTCCACTGTTATATTTTATGAATATTTAGTTCCAGCTCTGTTAAAAAGAAAAATATATACAATTTGTATTTAATTAAAACCATATAAAATGTCTTTTTATTACCTTGTATTGTACTGTACATATCAAAACATATTCAGCTATTCAAATTTCATGTTTTTATTAAACCTTTTTTTTAAATAATTGGACTGTATAAACGAGAAACAATGCTCCCAGTGATAGCTTTTTAATTCACAAATAAAACGTGTATTACTCTGAAACCACCTGAATTAATTTCAGGATGTAGAGATGACAAAACCCCTTTTACTATAAAAAAAATTTAATTATTCCATTTGAAAAAGACAATCAGTAATTAACAGACAATATCAGTCAGTTAATATTTGAACACTCATTTAAAGCCAAATATAACTATATAATTAATAAAAATTTATTCTGAATGACTTGGATTGAAATTAAGATTTAGTGGATTATGTCCGTAGTTTCTTATTTCTATATACTCCATATGTCCACCTTAACAGTCTATTTTAACTGGTGAAAGTCTTTTAGCATAATTCTCCATAATTATACTGAGAAAACTAACTTCTTTTTTAATTATTTATAAGAAATGTTAGTTTTCCCCTCCATGCTGAAGGATACAAGAATAAAGGGTACAACGAAGAAGGGATTGGTATCTAACCAATGTTCAATAACATTGTGTATTTGTACAGTAACAATATTTGAAAAATAAAGTTTTTTTTTAAACATTACTTATTGATATTTTTAACTGTAGACATTATATACAACAAGTAAATGACTACAATGACAAGTAAAGAGCTACTCACTATTAGCAATTCAATAAACGTTCTACCTTAGAAGATCTCTGGGCCATCTTATTTTCAAACGTCTCGGAGGATTTTCAGGAATTGGATGTGAAGCCAGTTGGGAAATTAGCGGATTCAAGTGGGTATGGAGTTCACTATGAATGGATAGGTATCTGGTTTGGGCCAAATCCAATTTTTCTTGAATTGGAACGTTTAGTGGGGCCTCAGAGCTCTATTCCGTATGTCCAAATTGGTCTAATTACTGTCACTTAAATAAGTCTTTTGTAATTTGTTGGGAGCTTTGAACGCTTGTCTAGTAAATGTTGGTGTAGTCGGAAACGACAAGCAGTTTCTTGTCTTTCAAGTCTGGCATGTAAATTCTAAGATTGCAGATCGTGGTTTTCTTTGGGGGATCAACTTCTAGGTTATTACGCACTTTGTGGATTACAAGTTAGTCGTTTGCCCAGATGTAGTCCTAGGTAGCGGATCTGTTATGACGGGAATTAACGGAATATCATTAAAGGATACTTTAGGAAATGAAGTCGTAGGTTTGTGAAGAAAGGTAAAGGTTATTTAGCGAGATTTATTTGGATTCTCCATTTTTTACAGCATTCATGAAGGTATGTGATATGAGATCATTGTGATTAAGATGCAATGAAAGGATAATTATTTGCTGATAACACAAAAGTGTTATCAACGTAGGTGTTTAGGACTGTGGATGAGTCGTGATGTCAGCTGTATACACCGTGTAGCGAATGGGACCTAGGATACTACCTTGAGGAACACGGGCAGAAGAGGGGATAATAGGGAATTTGATGGTTTACTTTGAAGGTTCTATCACTGAGATAGGATGGAAAAATAAAACTAATTTAAGAACTTCTAAGAGCGTATATCACAATAATTAGGTAAATCATTTAGAAGCTTTTAGTCTCACTGAATTTAATTCCAATTAAAGTCCACTTCTTCATTTTAGCGTTATATTTCATGACTGTTAATGTTAGATGTCACTATTTTATTTAAGTATCATCAATATCTTAGAGGATAATGTTTAATTAATTGAGCATATTAATTTCATATACAAATGGACCAATTTTCCAAGGCAGGTTTTGTTATTCTGTACAATAACAAAAAAAGGAACTGTCTTTACAAAAATTATTCAGACATTTTTATTCAACTATAGCAAAGAGCCAAAGGGAAAACACGGAAAGGCTTTTAACTCTATGACAGCCATTCCTCATTAAATTAAATTCATAAAGTCCGTTGGCGAGTCAATTTTCACCTCGTGCATCGAGTCAAACAGCAATTTTCCCTCAGAGGTGGTTTCTTTATTCGAAATTATATAATTTTTTTTTTCTTTATTTTTTATTCCTTGGTTTTATCAATTTATAAAATCTTTTGAAAAAAATATTTATTAATTTTTGTGTAGATTCAATAATATACCTATTAGATTAAATTTGACTCATGGTCTTTGAAAATTGGAAACCAAGCTAAGTTTTTTCGTTATCTAGTTTTTGAAAGGTGTAATTGTACAATTAGCATAACCTTTTAGAATTAAAAAGTTTGTCTTGGAGATTTTGGTCTCGAAGACAAGGAAGAACGCGGTATTTGGTTGTTTTTTACGGCCATCTGAGGGCTTTGGTTGAAGAAAACCCTCGCAAAACTACTCGGAATATTGCGAGAGAAGTTATAAACCACACAAAATTATATATATATATATATATATATATATATATATATATATATATATATATATTTTTTTTTTTTTTTTTTTTTTTTTTTTTTATTTTTTATCATATAAAAGCCTGCATTATTTTTGCACCAACCCAATATATTATAACATGTTATGCACTTTGGTGGTGGATTGTCTTTCGTTATAAGATAACGACGAGTATATCGTGCATGGTCTATCTTAATCTAGTTATAACGACTTCTCTTCTGTTGTTGCGGTTAAAAATTTCCATATTTTTCTTTTTCTTTAACAGCTCTCAGTTAGATTCGTTCCTCTGTGTTTCCTCAAAGCTGGAACCAAGTCATTACTACTGGAGATATTGTTGATTAGTGATTTCAGGAAAATAATATATAAATAAAAATATAGTTAATATGATCAAATGAAACCAAAAGTCGTTTAACAGTTAAACGCTCATCAGTATAATTAATTAAAGAACGATATCAGTATCTATTATCTTTACCTAATTTAAAAAAGAATTTTTTCGATCATTAAAAAATTACAGTTACTGTCCATTGGTAGTATCTCTTTATTAGAAAAGAACTTTTCAGCATGATTTGTCATTATATGGTTGCTCTTTTCAATAAAATGTAACTATCAATATGTCAATCGAATAATAAATAAATGTTTTAATATTTATATTAAACCGATTAACATGTTAATGGACTCAATGTCACTGCTTGGACAGTTTGGTAATAGAGTAAGTGACACGACGTCAAATTGAAATTAAAAATAAATGACTAAATTATTGGTGCAATTAGAGGGATTAGCAAAACATTAAAATATTTAAGAATAATCAAATTGAAATGAGCTATTATAAATGCCATTAGCATAGCAGATTTCCATTGCAAGACCAATGGTAATGTATGGATGTGAAACATGGCCCTTAACAAAAAACTCAGAAAAAATGCTCAACATCTGGGAAAGGAATATGTAGAGGAGAATATGGAACGGAGTTTTCGAAAAGGGAATTTGGAGGAGGAGAATGACCGAAGAAATTATCAACCTGTTTGCGGAACCCGATATTGTGGTGGTAATAAAGAGAGCACGAATAAAGTAGATAGGTCATGTCGAAAGAATGACCGACCAAAGAATTCCAAAAAAGATGCTCTACGGGCAACCGGATGGCAGGAGAAGGAGAGGACGTCATCAGATGGCTGGGTGATGTGGAAGAAGATCTGAGGCGGTTGGAGGTGTAAAGATGGAGGGAGAGAGCAGAAGATCATGGAGATTGGTTCGCTGTTGTGGAGGAGGCCCAGGTTCATGCAGGACCGTAATGCCGATACAATGATAATAATGTTAACATAGCCCGACTCTAATACTCGGTTCATTGGATTGAAAGTACACTAAACATTTTTAAAATGTTTTGTGATAAGGATTTGTATTTTGGCTAGGAGTCTATACCTTTTTGGTGTATCGGTTTTTTCTCCTACATTTTGACGTTTCCTAATCAGAAATTTAATGCAGAATATTTTTTGTTATACAACATTGGACCAACCGTTTTGGAGTTATATTGGTTTGAATCATAAAAGTAACGTTTTACCTGTTTATCTGTTTGTGTTGTTCGGATCGAAAATTTGCCGACTGTTTCCTTATCATAGGCAGAAGTTTATAGATAGACATATCCATGATCAATTGTTTTTCCCAGTCAGGAAGAAATAGAGTTTTTTAAATTTATTTATTTATTAATTTTTTGAATATTAATTTATTTTAAGATCATTTTGCCGGACAAGATAGACGTTGCCACCTACGTATCCTCAACGTATGCTGCCCGTGGAATAAATCCTGGCAAATGAGCATGACGGTGGGTGATTTAGGGTAAGGCCTTGTTTACCAACCGTAAAATTCAGCCACTAGAGGACAGGGCTTTAAGTACGCTGCGACCGCCCTAACTGGGGACAATATTCCCACAATTTATTTGACAAGAAAATACAGGGAGGGGGCAATTTCCTCTGGCACAGGTTGTCCCTGCCTTCACTAATCATCCTCATGAGTTATGTTCCTGTCTTATCTAGCGCTTGCCAAGTCATCAGGCCAACCCCTTTATGTGTTTAAACATAATTATAAATTGAAAACTTAAATGAATCTATTCAAATAAAAACGAATACACAGTTCAAAAAAATCGTGGTTGATTTCTCGTTATTATATTTCATACATACATAAAAAGGAAAGTTTTTAAGAAACGTGAATTTAAAAAATAAATGATTCGTAGGTGCTTCTTACAATAGCATGTGTTTATTACTATTATTACAAACCTAACACAATACTTTAATTGAATAAAAAGTAAAAATGTTTTATCGAGCTAAATAATGTATAGCTCAATTAGTACATTCGTATGAAACATTTTTACAATATAACCAGAACGTTAGTACTAGTAGGAACTAGAACTTTTATGCACAATCTTTTTCGAATTATATGTTGATTCAACATTTATATTTGAACTATTTTGTAAAAAAAAAATTTCTCCCTGACTGGGAAAAACAATAGAATGTAGATATGTCTCTATATATCTACTGCTTTTCCCGATTTACATTTTAGAATTAAAAGATTCGAATTACTTAAATTAAATTATCAATCAATGAGTATTCGAAATATATAAAATTGAGCGGTTTTAACCGTTACTTTTTTCATTCTAACCAATACAGCTACTAAACGGTAGGTCTTAGTGACAAATGTTATATAACAAAAAGTGTTCAGGTGTTTAATTCTACAGAGCTGCAGCATGGCAAAATGAATGTGAAAAAATAATACACAAAAAAAGTATAGACCCTCAGCCAAAAGACATCCCTGTAAAAAAAAAAAAAATTTTAGTATTAAATATATTTAATACTGATACCACATTGCAAGGTTCTTTGTTAGTGTTTCACTTAAATAGTTTCATGATGAATAAATAAACACTAATAAATAAATAAATTACACCATCATTCCTGACCATTTAGGTACCTCCTCCCTCTCCATTCTATCGAAACAAAAATCCACAAGATTAACCATGATGGAATCATCCGATCTACATCTCAGGCTATGCCACGGATGCTAACCTACCGGTTTTACTCAGATTATCATATGAGGGGAAATAAAATGGAAAAATAAATCTCTTTATTGCCACAATGCCACAGCCCATGGAAGGTCTTGGGTTTAATTCATTGGTATTGCGTATGGTTTCAATACCAGCAGATATAATAGAAGGGAATGCGTTTAATATTTAGAATTCAGTATTGTGCGCGAGCCTGTGAGTCACTCGTGAATGACAAATTGTAATTTTAATTTTTTTATAATTTTGAAAATAATATCCGAACAGTTTTATTATGTGTAAACTCTAATATATATTTTATATTTTTCATTTTTTAACTAAGCATTTTACTAAATATTTAAAATGTAATGTTTTAACAACGAATTTGTTTTTTTGGGCTATTTATTAAAATTTATAGTATTATAGTATAAAAATATCTAGTAAATGTAAAAATTAATGTCAATCGCAAAAGCAACTACCTATCTGTAGCATTGCAATAAACGTTCTATATTAGGTGGTCCCGAGGCCATTTTCTTTTTAGACGCCTCGGAAAGTTGTCTGGAAGAGAGAGAGAAGTGAGATGAGATACAAGTGGATTTGAATGGTTGAAGAGTTTACTATGAACGGATAGCAATCTGGTTTGGGCTTATGTTTGCGAAAAAGTAAAGAGCATTGAGACTGTTTTGGAATATAAGGATTGGATACGAGACTAATTGGATGGTTAATGGGGCCCCAAAGCTAAAAGCCTTATGCCAAAATAGGTCTAATTACTGTCATGTTAATGAGCATCTTCAAATTAGTCGGAGGATCTGAACGTTTGTCAAGTAAATGATGAAGAGGTGAAAAAAACCTGACAGTTTCTTGTTTTAGTCTGGCGTCTGTAACAATAAATATTTGTTTTATTTTATTGTACTGGGTTCAGCTATAGGCATTCCTGTCGGTCTGGATCAATTCACTGAGCGAACACTTTTACTGCTTATAAATAAACGATAATGGTACAGTATCCCACAATACGAGCTTAGTTTTAATCACATTTAGCTTTTTAATGGAAATAATTTAAACAAACACTTTAATGGAATGTCTATGTATTGAGTTCATAAATTTTTACCTTTCTTAATGGCATTGAAATTTGACCTAATTTGTCCCCTTATTCATATTATTTATACTCCTACCCTGCCCTGTTTTATTAACTGAATCTAACAATGCTCTCAACCTTCATTTCCCTTAATTTAATAATTAAATTTTCCCATATGATTATAAATATTTTTGATAAATAAAATTAGCCTGGGAGATATCGTTGCTCGTTTTCCTAGTAAATATTCAAGTTTCTTTTTTATTTCTGAGAATTTGCATTTTGAATGGTTTTAATTTAGTCATTTTTTAAATGGATATGTCCTTTGGCTAGGGGTGTATACGTTGTGGTGCAAGGTTTTTTTCATATTCAACAATGTAACATTTTGAAAAGATTTGTTGGTGTTGCTCGTATCGAAAACTTGCTGAAAGTTCGCTTCGACAAACAATAGTCGAATAAAAAAATGAAAAAGAAAAAAAGAAAAAATATATAAATAAATAAATATAAAATAAAAATAATATGGTTAATAATTTAAAATGATCTGAAAATAGTTAGGTAAATTATACAATGATTAAGAAAATAAAAATAAAAATAATATACATTATAAAGAGGTTAAAAATAAAATAATCTCAATCAATCTGTGTGTTACGTGATTTTACATAAATTTTAGCTCTATTTTGACAAATACTCTTAAGTATTTATTAATTAAAATTTCTTTAAATAAATTTGTGATTCTGATCAATTATAATGACTTAAAATTGAAATACTTTTATTTATTTTAACATAATTTATTATTTTTATAGTCCTATTTTTGTAAAGTTACTGTAGAAATGATTGTGATTTAAGTTGTGATCAGTGGGTTATAATAACTACCTTAAGCGAAACGTCTTAAATAAAATTTTGTATGCTGAGACCATTGGCTTTATGAAGGTGATCCTTCCCATCTTATGTTAATTTTAAGAATTGGTCTACACCCCATCTTGAAGACGGTTGATCTTCAAGCTGATAATAAAAACTAATCTCTTTATTATGTCAATTCTTTACATACAATAATGCATATTGTTTATTATAGCCGTAACGTTGACAAATAAAATAAAATACATTTGTTATTAATCAAAGATTGCTCTATATATATTTTTTCTTACTGATCCCACTCAACATCTTATTCAATATATTTATCCAGTCATTCAACATAGCTCTTCAATAATTTTTAATTTTCTATTTTTTTTTCATTATTATGTTTGCTGATCCCTCTCTAAAATATAATAATAATAATAATATTTATTGCTATATTGACTATTTTCCTTTTTTTATTTCTGCTTCTAGTTTTTCCCGTTATAATGGAAATCTGTATTCACTCTTATTTATCTAGTTTTATTTTAAAATCTGAAGGCCAGGTTGTGATTTTACATTCTGTTATGTAATGTTATTCTTAAAGTACAGTGTTACAGAATAAAGTCATCTTTCTGTTCTGTCCTGAAAGTAATAAAAAATGACAAAAGATCGTTTTAACTGTTACTACTGAAAGGAATATAAACATCAAATTGGTACTATAGCATTGATTGCATAGCCTCAAGATAGACTGCAAGCAGTGTAGCCTGCGATTACAAAGTTAAATATTAACTTAGCATTTCTCTCAGCTCTAGTTTCCTTGATATAAAGTACTCGGAGCTGCTGCTAAACTCAGGGGTAACAACCTAACTTTAGCGCTGATCAGTAATGTTTAGAACTAGCATTATTAGCTAATATTATAAAATATATGAAAGTAGCCCTAAATCAGGTAAATTCCGTATTGTATCTATACTATTAAATAAAAGGACAGGCCAATTTTCGTTTGTGGTCATTAATCGTGAAAACTACTGAACCCATCTGTACCAAATTTTTACCGCATTGTCTTTATAGCTCCAGGAAGGTTTAGCAATGATACAATCTAATGATTTTCAATTAATTTGTTATTAAAGAAACGATAATTTGTGGATAACAGTGAAGTTTGAAAATTGTACGATAAGCGGCGAACATCAGTCATGAGCAGTTACCAAGGCAAGGGTGTTATATGGAGTTTGAAATTGGTACTAAAATTTACTTATATTCAACTAATTTATTTTAAAAGATTTAAATATGTGGTGCGACCCGTGGATCTTCGTCAATTCCGCAATTACGTTTACAATGGTAAAAATACTGAATAAATCTATATCAAATAACAGGGCGTATAAAAAAAACAAAACCGTTTTATCAAATTCCAGAGTTCAAAAGTCTGTAAATATCTTAATGGCATTTATTATTTACCAATACTTAATAATCCCTTTAGAGCATTCTCTAAGCTTGTTTACTAACACTGAACTTCTTTAAAAAAAGCCTCAGTTCAGTTATTTATTTCAAAGAAGAAACATGACAGTGTCCTTCGAAATTCTCGTAATTTTAAAACATTACTGGAAAAAAAATTGCACAGCCGCTGAAGCAACTCGTGAAATTATTAAATATGAAGGGGAAGGCCACCTTGAAGAGCGCACTGCGCGGCGTTGGTTTGAAAAAAATTTGAAGTGGAGAGACGTTGGAAAGGAAGAAGGACTCCGGAAGGCCATTAATGGATATTGAGGAGGTTCTGAAGGAAGTTGTTGAGTTAATTCCGTCCACAAGTACTCTCGAACTTGCCAGGGAGTGTGGTGTGTGGAAAGATACTGTTAGTTGCCATCTTCTCTCCATGGGGAAGGTGAAAAAGACCTGTAGACCGGTCCATCACGAACTTACTCCTCAACAATCAGCAGAAAAGTTTACAGAACTTCATGGGTTTGAACTCCTGCCTCCTCCACCATATAGTCCAGATCTCGCACCTTCGGATTAGTACTTGTTTCGATCCATGGCCCATTTTCTTCAAGGGAAAAAATTTTGCGATAGTTGAAAATGCTGTCCAAGAGTTCTTACAGCCATCCCAAGGAATGGTATCAGCGTGGCATCGAGTAATTGGCTAGCAGATAAGTAATGACGGTAGATAACAATGGACTATACTTTGAGTATTAATTGTATTTTATATCAAAGAAATGATAATAGAAATATTTGCTTAAGAAACGGTAATTTTTTTTTATACACCCCATTATTAACTATAGCGTCTTCATAGTTCTAGGAAGGTTTTCCAATCACAAAAATTGAAATGATCAATATTGAATGACAGAACGAGGTTTGCCACACTGTCATATATTTATTTGTTCAGAAATTAAACTCCAAACAGTACAATTTTAACCAGGTCAAAAATTACTGCTATGCGTGGAAACATAATTTAAAAAATAATGCTCAATTGCTACTTCAATACAAGATTTTTATCGATAAACAAATAAAACATCAATTGTTAGTTAAAATTATCTTTTACTTATATGTCTCATAAGTTCTTTAGTTATGAGAGCAGGCGAAGCTGCGACGAGAGATGCTAGTGCATATAGAATATTTCTGTGTCACCAGTGAAAAGTATGTTAAGTGCAAAAATCTTATTTTAAGAAAAATGCAATTGAAAGTCTGGATTTATTCCCGAAATTGACGAGTGATAAAATCTCAGTTTTAAGAATTGTAACTTTTGATAAATCACTTCTCTTCACGACCATCATGTTTTCTTACAATTGTTATTAATGTTTACTTTTTTTTTATAAACGATTATTTTAAAATGTATGCACTAAACACAAATTACATTAAATTTTTTTGTGCAAAACGTGTTAAGTGGTAACTTACTAAACACATACTGGACTCGATGGCCGAGCTAGTTGGAGCTAGGGTCCAACACGCTCGGTACAGAAGGTCGTGGGTTCGAACCCCGCGAAATTAATCTTGACCTTCCCACCATGGCTACAATAGGTTGGTAACCTGTAGGATAGATAACCCGTCCTTCCTGCCCTAGTTGGAGTACTTAAGGACGTTAAGCCCCAATAAACAAACAATAATACACATAATTAGCTATATTTCCATCCATATATCCATAAAATATGAAGCCATATTTTTGTTTAAGTTTAAGGGACTGGCGAGTAAATGATAAATAGTATATTTTAATATTTGTTTATTAAAACATCATACCAATTGAAACATTAAACATAATAATAATAAAAATAAAGTGTTTTATTTAGAATATACAACACTTAAAAAATGTAGATTAAACGTAACTTTTTTCGTTCAAACCAATATAGTTCCTAAGAGTAGCAAAAAATGCTACAAAACAGAAAATATTTTTCATTCAATTTTTGATAAAAATGCTGTGGTCAAATTTTCGATCCGACCAACACCAATAGAATGGGTTGCGTTTTACTTTTTCGAAAGTGAAAAAATTATAGACCCCAGTTAAAAGAAATATCCATGTCAATAAAATAAAATAAAATTCTACGCTATTGTATAAATTGTATAAAACTATACTAAGTAAAAAAAAAAAAAAAAAAAAAAAAAAAAGAGAGAGAGATAGCTCACAGTTCATTAATTTGTAAAGCTGAAAGTTTGTGTATCATGTGCACTTGACTAATTTTTCACACGTGAAAGTCCAGTTTTCGAGTTATAACCGAATATTCATTTTCGTAATAGCCTCATAACTCAGTTCATTAGGTTCAAATAAAGAGACAAAAATTAGCTTTCTGGAGATACCCAAAACCTAAAATCCACAAAATGCTACTTAGCATTCTATTCACGAGTGCTTCAGATTGTGAGTTCCGACTCTAAATATTTGTTTTAAATACGTTAAGATAGGAAAGTATTCTATAAGGGTTGAATTTTCGACATGTTTCGGGGACGTACCCTCGCAGCATCCCAAGGAGCCACAGTGTCGCTGGATCGATACCGCTAGGTCTGAAAAAATGACGATTCAGCGTATACTTCCTTCATACACAGGGCCGACACATATACCCTCATCTTCCAATTTAATTCAATTTTCAAAAGTGAGACTATTTTTTACTCGAATTTATTTAAATTTAATTGCTGTTCCTATCCTATGAGATACATGACATTTTATGTTTTTAGAATAAGCTATACAACGAAAAATTTGCTATTTAACAAACTTCGGAAACCGATTTCTCGCTTATATCAAATAATATTTGTTATTTATATGTTTTTAAAAATTATTATTGGAAAAGAATACATACTGCCAAACAGCCCAATAATCACATAACTACATCCATCTCACATGACATATTATAATAACTAGAATAATAATCTTTCAACAAATCCAAATTAGAAAAAAGGCCTCCTCAGTTTAATAAAATATAATAATAACAATAAAAATAAATGATGCTGAAATTATAATACAAGCCAGATAATAAGAAGAGTAATATAAACTTTTTATAATAATATAATCAAAAATGAAAATAACAATATTTCGAATCGTTATAAAATAAAAGAAGAAACTTTAACAGTTATATAACCGATTTTATTCCTGTGATACTAATAATATGGTTACAATAATAGAAGATTTATTCCATCAATATTTATATTTTATTGAAAACATTTTAATAATCATTGTATTACTTTAAAAGATCTTAAAAAATATTCTAAAAAAATAAAAACGAAATTGATGTTTCCCATCATCTAACATAAGATAATCCCAGTTAAATCAAACAAATTAGGGATCTTTATCAACAGGTTTAAGTCAGTTAAGGAAAATCAGTTTTTTTTTGACTTATTAAAACAATTTGAATGATTCCTCTAGGAATTTGATTCTTAGTTTTTATTTATTTTTTTTTTTTTTTACTTCCAATGGGAATGTAAAACATATTTTTCTTCATGAAGAAGCAGCCTCGGGACCGACTTGTATTAAACTTATATTGAAGTGCTACCGTTGTGGTAATTTCTTTGCAAGCAATTGACATGTTATTTTGGACGCTAAAATCACAATCACTAAATACATTTTTTTTTTTTTATACAGTTGTAAATTTTCATTATTGGTAAATGAAAAATAATAAAATACTTTTATTTTTATAAAATATTTTTTTTTTACTCAAGAAAAAAAAATACACTTAGACCCGCAACAAAATTTTAATTTTAGGGTTTTCTGAGGTGCTAAAAAGAAATTAAAAAAGTAGTTTATTTATTTTTTTTATCGTCTATCAATTGAAATTTACAAGTATATAAAAAAACAAAACAAAAATGACCATATCATAAAAATGATCATCAAAAAATTCCAATTTTTTATTAAAGATTGTATCACTCAGAAATTCGCTTCAAATGTATTAACTATTTAATAAAAACACATTAAATTTAAATTATACATATATTTTAACTATAAATTATCAAAATTAAGATTCCCATCTCATTTATAGATGGTTATGTAGATCTGGAATAATATTTCAAATTAAATAATAAATACATTTTTTCACGGTTTTGAGTAGAATTATTTTATTGAGAGAGAATGAATTAACGTTTCGATTTGAAGTTCTGTGTCCTGTCTTCAATTTATTCGGTTTATTGAAAATTGATATAATGGAATAATAAATATTTTAGGGATCCAGTCATTGAAACGAAATAATTAAATTTTAGAGCACTTTGAATGATCTAATGAATTTTATATGTTAGGAAAATCAGTATAATTCATTGTGTGAAATATATCAATCAATTTCAGATAATGAAAAACAAATTCTTCTTATCATCTTAATCTTCACAGGAAATCTACATTTAAGAAGTTTTTCACTCTACAAAAAAGAGGAAGGGTTATATTTTCGCAGAAGGGGATAGGATTTGAAATGGCTAGCTGGATGGGAGCCAGTGATAAGGCTGTATAATCTTAGAGAACCTATTGAGTCCTTTTATATGAAATGACCGTTTCCTTAGGAAAGTTTATTTTGTAAAACAACTTTTTGAAATCAAAAAATTTTTATTCAAAATATTTACCAGTATTTGCAATATATTTTTTTTCCACTTTGTCAACTTTTAATCCCAAAACTGTAAAAAAAATCAGGGTTTTGTTAAGAAATAAAGCTAGAAAATGAGTTTATGACCTCAGAATCATTTTCAAAAATTTTACCTTTCAGGAAGTTCCAAATTTCTGAACAGATGGAAATAAGTTGCAGATTAATCTGGTGAATAAGATGCGTGAGGAAGTACTTCGTAACACACCTTGTTTAGTTTCTTTCTACCGTGAAACTGCAGTCTGCGGTATGGCGTTGATGTTTAAGAGTATGGGTCCTTTCCGATTAACCAATGCAGATTGTTTTTTGGTACGTTTTTGATGTATTATTTCAATATCACTGCTGTACAATGCGGATGTGATGCACCTCTGAGTATAATGGAGAAATGAATTATTCCTGCCATACAGACCAATTACTCCACCGCATAGAAACTAATATTGTTTTTGGATGCTAATTTGGTTTTGGCAATTACCTTGTGGCTTGTAGTTACAATACGCTTCCGCCAACGCAGTGGTAATGTTTCTTGAAGCTTAGGATGCCGAATATTCCAGTTTAAATTAAAAAAAAAAATCTATAATCGCGTGTTTGCATGATAATATTTGGTAGTATACTAAACATGTGTGACCAATTGGAGTGATGGTAAATATATCCAAAAAAAATAAGAGGATTTATAAAGTCTTATAAAAAGTTCTTATTTATTTTTTTCTTTAGTTCAAGTAGCATGTCTATTCTTAAAACAGAACGTAAGACTACCATTACCTTCCTTTCTTTTCGAATTATATTTATTATATCTTTGAAAGAGATTTGATCATGTGTAAAACACCTGCTAAAGTATCTATGTAGATTATAAGTATAGATCTATATCTATACTATTATATAAAAAGAAAGCCATTTGTGGCTAAGCCAAGTTTGTGATCGCTTACCTAACTACTGAAACAATCTAGACCAAATTTATTTATTTATTTGAGATTTTTCGAACGTAAAACATAAGAGACGTCAAAGCTCGTTCGATTTTAATAGAAAGTTAATTTAATTTATCTATAGTTCATAATGTAGTTTTTCTCTGTAAAGGAGGGCTATCATTTTATCATCGTTGCCTTTGAGATGTCTCGAAGTATTCCTGATTCAGTCCTTTTGGTGTAGTAAGGGCACTCGTTAAACAAATGGGATAGTAAAAACCATTGGCACACGTTTCACATTTGGGAGAAGCCTCTCTGGTTATAAGGTGACGGTGTAGAGTTCTTGTATGGCCAATTCTTAATCATTACTTCTTCTCAGCACTTTGTACGGCAGGAACTGCCCCATAGTGTTACGCCCTTCTTAATTATCTCGAGTTTACTTGGATGCTGTTATCCCACAATGCCTGCAACTCTTGGGATATCATCTCTCTAAGTGGGCGTGCAACTTCTGATTAGAAAGTTTTTTCCAGGTCCTGGGAGGGCTAGAGCTTCTTTTGCTGCTTTATCAACTATTTCGTTACCTCTTATTCCGATATGACTTGGCGATCAAATGGAGTACACCGGTTTTCCTCCTTCATAAAGCTTCTTGACCAGATCTAGAATGCAATGTATTCCTTAGTTATCTGAATACATGTTCTTCCAGGAACTCTATACCAAATATTAAACACATCATCTTTATAGTTCCAGGAAGATTCAGTAATAATAAAATCAAATTAATTTGTATTAATTTATTATTTTAAAAAACGATAACATGGGGATAACTGACAAAATTGAAAATTGTCCGACAGGTGGCGAGCGCCATTCTAGACGAGAGGTTACAATGATACAGTGTTATATAGAGCTTGATATTGATATTAAACATTCCTTATATTCAATTAAATTATTGTAAAAGATTTAAATATGTGGTGCAACAAGTGCGTTATTTCAAACTTCACTGGGATCGAGTTTGAAAAAAACCGATATTTGGTTAGCGCAATTCCACAATAGAGTTATGGTAAAGCTACAGAATTCATATGTACCAAATTTTAACTAAATCATTTTAATAGTTCTAGGAAGATTTAATAGTAATTGAATTTAAAATAATAAACATTTAAATGTGTAATGTTGAGTGGTAGCAACGAGGTTTGACACACTGTCACAAAGTTTTATGGTTAGGAAATAAAATCCAACCGGATGAAATCAATAAAACTATTTCTTCTGAATTAACATTACCAAATAGAAATTTCGATCCTCTGCTTTTTGATATTGTGTGTAAACATATGATTCATGTGCTTTTTGTTCTAAGCAGTCATAACGCAGTCCATTATCCGCTAGGGTTTATATTAGTCTCTGTCCTGTTTTACCAACTCATACATTAACATTGAAAATTGGATGCATAATTCTGTACCATTTTGAAAAATTAGATAAGTGCATTTTTTTCCTCAACAAGATAAATACTTTAGGCAACCCATATTGATGTCCTACACATCTTGTAAAAGTAGGCAAGTTGTAATGTAAATTGTATAAAAGGATACCATTGCCATTACAACTTGCCTACTTATACTTACTACTTGTTCCCGACACCTACTTCCTCCATCCACACGTAAACTCCTAGTATCCTCCCTCATATTACCCCAATTTGACTATGGATTAATTACATATTAAGTGATTTATGGTGGACTCTCGATGGTTCTTGAAGATAGACTAAAGCGTATCATGAACTGTTTCATAAGATTTGTTTTTGGAACCTCGAGACGCTCTCATGTGTCCCATCTTTACACCGAGTTAATTTGGCTTTCGCCTTCCTTCGTAGAGATTACTTCCTTGGTTCATTCCTCTTCCAAGTTATTAACACACAGTACCCTCCGTCTATTCACAGTATCCTACATTTCAAGTCCTCAATCCAATCATTGCATTGAGTCCCGTCTCTCCGATCTCTATACCCCATCCTACAGAACTACTGCTTTCCAACGTTCCTTTCTTGCCCGCTCCGCTATTCTTTGGAATTCTCTTCCTCCTTCTATTCGTAATGTATTCTCCCTTGGAACATTTGAAACACTCCTCTTCCACCACCTTTCCTCCCTCAAGTCGGTTGCTATCTAATTATATAGATGCTTTAATAAATTTCACCCAAGGATATCAGATATAAAAGTTTAGCCTGTTTAAACAATCTTCATATATAATGTTTTGTCTATCATTGAAACAATTTCATTTTTATTCTTTTTTCATCATTTTATTTTCTTCATCCGTTATTAGGTTCAACATCAGAAATATATTGATTAATCAATTTCTTATATAATATTTTTTCTTTTACTGATTGTAAATATAGTTTATGTATGTATGTAGCGTGTATGTGTTTATATATGCGTCTAGATTTTTATTTCATTTTATTACTTATTTTATTGTAAAATTTTATTTACTTTAATTATTTTATTTTATTATCTAATTTATAATCTCTAGGCCAGATATAACTTAAGTTCTGCGATGTAATTATTATTCTTAAGGGACTTTGTCCCAGAATAAAATTTGTTTTTCTATTCTATTCTATTCTATAAATGATGAGTAGGACTCCAATATGGGTTGTTCAAAATATTTATCTCATTGTGGACAAAAATGAACTCATCTAGTTTTTCCCAAATGGTACCGAATTATGTTATTACGTAATATTCTAACACCTAATCACTGCAATTTTAACCAGTTTAAAAATTACTGCTATGCGTGAAAATATCATTGAAGAAATAATGATCGATTGCATACTTCAATACAATATTTTTATCGATAAAAAAAAAGAAAACTTCAATTATTAGTTAAAATTATTAAGTTCTTTACTTATGAGAGGTATACCACTAAGAGGTATGCCACTAAGAGGTATGCCACTAAGAGTATTGAATAAAACTATACTACTGTGTAACTTATTTTTTAAGGCAAAATGTGAACGGGCAGTAGGAATGACCGATTACCGAGATACGAATATAGTCAGAGATGTGTATAAATTAATTAAGTTTTCGATCAATTATGATACCTCATTATAATATCCCACCTTATCAGTAATGAAATGATAAGATAAGTATTTAAATAATTAATTATTCTTTTTTATATCAAAGTCCATCCGCTTTATACCACCAATACTATAGATAACAATATTATTTATTCATTTTGCGCTATATTTAAATTTCTTATTGATTTATCTTTTAATAGCCTAGTTAATAAAAAAACTGCTTATCCAGCTGCATGGCTTCGTTTTCTTTTTAATGGGTTTTATATAAGACAGGGTTTTATAATATTAATTACAATTTAAAAGCTTATTTTTGCTTTGATCTTTATCAGCAATATTAGAAAACTTTAAAATTTGAGAAGTTTCATTGCTGTCCTTCCAGTCCGACATTTTCCCTTGTTAAAAGAGGTCGTCATCGAAAGGCTGTCTTTATAAAGATGATATATTTACTAATAATTACAGTCCTAAGAGACCTTTAGATGAAACTGTCTCCTCTTATTTGAGAGACCGGAAGAGCAAAGGGAAGGAACCTGACGAGCCAGCGCCATACTTCAGGCTGGGGCCATCTTGATCAATGAAATCACACTCGTTTCATGGCCTTTTATATTCTTATCTAACCGAGACTGGATTCTGAGCGATGTATAACGTAGATTTATATTTTAAACATTTGCTATTATGAAACACGTAAAATTATTACGATGTGGCCTTATCTGAAACGTTATTCATTGTTAATAAATTATAGTTTAAAAAAAAAATAAATAAAAACACGCTTTTATAGCAAACCTAACTAAAAAGCTAAATGTGGTGAACAGTTTGTAGCAGTCAGACCTTTTTTTTTTTCAAGGTCCAAAGCTAATTTCCCTATACTTTTTCTGATTTGTTTGCAATTTTAACAAATTTTTTTCAAACAACAATTTTTGTTTTTTTGACATATTTCATAGTAGGAATGGGCAAATTTTTATTTTAAAAATCCTATCTTGTACAAAATGTAATGATCTACAACTTTTAGTATATAACATTTTTGATTGAATTAACCATTTCTGTGTTATGAACTCGTATACGTGACTAGAACTGACTTTTTTTGAAAGTGTGCAAAATTCTCCGATGTTTGACAATTGAATGGATCCGCCGAAAAACGTTCTAAGCGACGAACAAAATTTTGAGTAATCAGTGATAGAAAATTTAAAGTTAGTTTTGTAAGTTAGATTTTTTTTTCACCTTGTAATTTGTTATACTTACATGTATAATAACATAATGGATTGCTATATCATACTATGATGTACTATTTATAATACATTTAAAAAACTTTAAAATTGTCACTTCAAAATTTTGTCGCTTAGAACGTTTTTCGGCGGACCCATTCAATTGATTGTAGCTAATCACCTAAATCAAATGCAGCTTAAGGGATGTCTTTAGACGCAAAATTTAATAAACTTTAATTTTGTTAATATAACATTTTTCGATTAAAAGCATTAATATATATATATATATATATATATATATATATATATATATATATATATTTATTATATATATTTTTTTTTTTTTTTTTTTTTTTTTTTTTTTTTCTTCAAAAATCTGGAAAAAGTTCAAAACGTTTGGGTTTTTTTTGCTCCCCAAAACTTTTTTCGTTATCAAATTTAGTTTCATTTTTGATAATTTAGTCTCAGGACCCATCTGGTCCATATAAAAACATAAAACCTACTAATATACATTTTGGGGGGTAATTTAACCAAACTAAGTGAGAACATTAGAACAATGTTGTGAAATTATTGTATTGTCATTGGTGTATTGAAACTCGTGCAAATTTTCAAGTTAAACAGATTTATGGAAATAAAAAATACGATGAAAGATTACGTTACATATAGGTGAAGTTAATAAAAGCGTATTAAAAACAATTTGAATTATTTCGTTTTTCGCATATAAACCTATACAGAAATAAAATAAATAAATTAACAACTATCCAATAATTGACGGGTTTCTAGATATTTCCGAGAACTAAAGTTTTGGATGAAATAAATGGATAGTTGGTTTATTGAGTTAAATCATAATGAAATTAAAAATTAAAAAATATAGTTTTTTTATTTATCTTATATTAGATTGGAGATAACATAGCAAACTTTCATTATCTAATTTGAATATTAAAAAAAAAATATCTAATTTTCAATAGTATAATATATATTTATTAATTAAATTAAATAATTTTAAGATGGATATCAATAAAAATCTTTTGTAAAAAAAAAAATAATAAAAAATAAATAAAACAAAATAAAATTATGCAGAATTTATAACTCCTGTTGGAACAGAACAGACCGTGTCGAAACTTTGATCGAGCTATATTTCGTTTCAGGATAAACCGCCACATATAAATATTCATCTGAATATTTACATTTCAACCTGGTGTGTATAATTAAATTCTTTATAATTCATAGGCAGAGGCAGGTCAGCGTACCAGATTTAATTCCTGAATATGGCTTTCAAACATTTCCATGTAGTTGTCCATGAAAACTAACAGGATAAGAGGAATATTTGAAATTGGCAAGAGAACTGTTCTGTTTCAACGGATAATGTAACATAAAACATTGTTAATAATTTTAGGAATTTCGACTAAAACAAATTTTATATTACTATTGTGTATTAAAGTAAACAGTAAAATTAAAAATTAGAAGTAGATCAATCTTCGAAAGTAGCCATATTTCCTAGTTAGCTTTTACTTAGCACTGTAATTTTTACAGCTGTAATTAATATTGCATCCTAATTATTTCTAATATGAAAGATAAATAAAAATTTTCCAATTTTCAAATGTGAGATAGTTTAAGAACACAGAGTAAGGGCAAAATGAATAATAGCAATAAAATAAACAAAAATGATAGTTTCATTAAAATATCTTCAGTTTTAAGAAGGTTTACATAATATTATTCATTTTTATTGAAAAAAAACAAACAAACTTTTATAGACATATTCTCCAACTGGTAATAGGTAACGTTAAATAAAATTAAATAGTTAATTAAAAGATAATATACTAATCTGAATGATTCGAATAATTTGAACTATACATGTAGGAAATCCAAAATTCAACCTAAAAACTATTATGAAGTTATATTAATACAAAAATATTAATTATTTCACTAAACTTTACAGTAATCCTACAACTTCCTGCCCTACGGCTTCCTATAATAATATTCAACTTATCCCCGGTGAACAAATCCGCTAACTGGGAATCCATTTATACAAATGACTTAGGTGGAATCCACATATGAGCCTTAAAAGACAAGAAACTCTTCGTCGTTTTCGACTACTCCAACATTTACTAGACAAGCGTTCAAAGCTCCCAGTTATTTACAAAAGACTTATTTACATGAAAGTAATTACACCCATTTGAACATAGGGAGTTGAGCTTTGGTGTTCCACTAAACCTTTCAATTCTTCTCGTGCCCAATCCAAAATCCTTCGTGAAATCTTCAATTCTCCTAATTATGCCACAAATAGACTTATCCATAATGACTAAATGTCCCATATGTTGCAGATTTGACCCAAACGAAATAACTATCCTTCCATGATAAGCTAAATACCCAATCGAATCCAATTCTCTTCCAACTTGCTTCTCGCTCTAACCCAGATATCTTTCCGAGGCGTCTGAAAAGAAGATGGCCTAGGGCATTTCTAATGTAGAACAGTTATTGAAGTGCCATATTGAGTAGTTCTTCACAAGTTATTGACATATTGTAGTCATTTTACAACACATGTACTTATTGTATATATTGTAGACAGTTGAAGAGTTCACGGGAGAAAGGATGAATGTAATTGGAATGCATTTCGAGAAAATTAAGTTTTAAGGTTTGGAACTTTGTAGGTCATTTTTTAAATTTATTTTGTTAACTAAAATATGAAATTTGGCTGAAACGGATTGTTAATATTCTAAGAAATAAGGTTTTAGTAAAAAAAAAACCTAATTTCAAAACGGAAGGAAGGATGAGATTCCTGAATGTCCCCTATTCCTTCCGTTTTGAATGATGAAATGACCTAGGTTCATTGAATATTTGAATAGTGTTGATAGTACAAGATTTCGTTCTAATGCTCTTCTTATCTAGTTTTCTCCGTGTGGACGACCCTCTATTCTTCCGTGTGTGGATATCTTTCAACCTCTTGTAACTAACTTACAAGCCTGAATGATACGTTTCACCCTCTTATTCTATTCAACAACATATTTTGATTTATATAACTCCATTTCTGAAAAAAATTGACTCTCCCACTTTCTCCCGTGGTCTCTTCAGTTGTAAATTTAATTATATTATAATTTTTTTTCTTTTTATATTTGGTTACTGATTTACCAAATGAATATTGTACTCAAGTAAGTATTATTTAAGATAATACTGATCGTTTTTTAATATATACATGGAAAACATGTGCCTACCTTCCCATATCGCGTTACTAATACAGAGCACATGTTTTGTTTGACCTCAGTAAAGTTTACATACTAGAGCTAGGTTTGGAATGCCTAGCTGTAGAGCACATAGCACACATTCCCTGTCTACTAGGCTCAATAGCCCAGTATTCTCTCTCTGACTCTGTCTGTCTCTCTCTCTCTCTCTCTCTCTCTCTCTCTCTCTCTCTCTCTCTCTCCTCTCTCTCTCTCTCTCTCTCTCTCTCTCTCTCTCTCTCTCTCTCTCTCTCTCTCTCTCTCTCTCTCTCTCTCTCTCTCTCTCTCTCTCTCTCTCTCTCTCTCTCTCTCTCTCTCTCTCTCTCTCTCTCTCTCTCTCTCTCTCTCTCTCTCTCTCTCTCTCTCTCTCTCTCTCTCTCTCTCTCTCTCTCTCTCTCTCTCTCTCTCTCTCTCTCTCTCTATCTCTCTCCTCTCACTCTCTCTCTCTCTCTCTCCCCTCACTCTCTCTCTCTCTCGCTTTATCTCCTTTTTCTTTTCTTTTAGAGGGACTTTTTATTCAACGCAAAAAAAGGAAAGTCGCTCCATTTTATTCCTATGACTTAATGGAGATAATAAAAAATACAGGTTCACAGCCTAATCAACTATGGTACATCACTTTGTTTGTATTTTAAAGATATGTAATTTTTTGGTAAAGTTATGGATTGCTTGTTTACTACTGTATGTGTTTATTTATAACCTTTCAACAAAACAGAGGTAACCAGTGAATAACCTGTTTGGAAATTAAAAAAAATTAATTAGGTAGAGGTATGAAGGAGAAGAAATCTGTACTTCCTTTCAATGGAGTGAGCGTTGCACGATACTTATTAAGATGTTATTACACACGGCTTGGGAGTTTATTTAATCTTTCACTTATATTAATATATATCTTGTCCCTAGAGACACAATAGCCCCATCTATTGATGCTTGGAGCTGTATGATCTATTTGATTCTATATGTCGTATCGACTATTTCTATTTATCAGTGGCGAATAGGCGAGGAAAGTTATATTCAAAACACACCTAAGTTATATTCATAACACACTCTAAGTTATAATTAGATGATAGGGTTCATATTTCTTTGGGTAGGGCTAATATTTAATATTATGATTTCATATATTTCATTTATTTATTTTATTACATTTTTAGATGCCGCGGACATCTCAAGTTAGAGGTATTGTGAACTTAAAATTAAATACAAAATGCAAATTTAATTAACAAAAGCCATGTGTATTAATTATTGCTCACATTTGTGGCATATTGTAATAATTACTCAATAAAAATTTTAGTTAACAAAAAAAAAAAAATTAACAAAGTTATCAATTACAATTTTACCATTATGAAATGCAATAAAGAATTATGAATAACTACAATGTACGAAATTCAATATTAAGTAGCAAAGATATAAATTAAAGGTAATAATACACCAGAATTATGCGTAAGATAGTAGATACTTTTCTTATCGTTTAAATATACTTCAAACCAATGTAACTTTTCGGGACATTGTCTTTCCAATACATTTCAATTATTTTCTGTAAGAAGCTAGTTAAGCCTTATTTCTGTTAAGAAGACTTCGGTATTTGGTAAATTTTACATTCGTTTGCTTATATATTTAAAAGGCGATTTTTAGGATATATATAATTCACACACACACACACACACACACACACACACACACACACACACACAACACACACACACACACACACACACACATACATATATATATATATATATATATATATATATATATATATATTTTTTTTTTTTTTAAAGTTACTTTGATATAAAAAGTAATTTGCTAAAAATATTTAGTACAGATAGGATTATTTTTATAATACGATAGAATTTAATAACTTTTAATCATGAAATCTATTATTTTTGTTTTGTTCAAACGTCTGAATAAATTTCGGTCCAGATCTAATTTGCCAGAGGTCAGAGAGATCGATGGGAGGATTATCAATGCAAACTCCCCCCCCCCCCAACTAGGATTCTCTTGTTAATTGATTCGGGATTCCTTTAGTGAATTCGTTTGTCCTTTTTTGTTTGTTCCGTTATTCGTTTATTTTAGTCCGAGTAGTGACCTCGAAATAATATTCTAACTAAACTGTTTTAAATTGTTGCAGTATATCCTAACTCCTGAAAAATTAAGTTAGAGCAAATTTATAATGTTATATTTATATGCAGTTATCTCGGGGCCACTGCCGTTTCAACCAACTACAGGAGGGTTGAAAATGGATAAGCCAGAGGATTAGGTTGATTGGAGAGATTTAGATGATAGTTAGTGAATAAATATAGCGATTTTAGACTACTCTCAGATATTGAAAAAAAGACATACCTTTCACTCTGTTATTGTAACTATCAAGCAATTACAATATTTTTAATAAAAGAGGTTCACCCACATATAAACAGAAGAAACTAAAAAAAAACCTTATTTAAAAGTTCATTATATCTTCAAGAGTCAATGTTAATGTAAATTGCTAATAATAAAGATTAATTGTTCACAACTCACAGCTACCCGTGGATACTTCTAGTAGGCATTGTGGGTAATCAGGTCACATAATGCATTACTTATGTGTAACTAAAGAATATGTTACTATATGTATAATATAGTAAATTATATATACTACTATATATTTATAATTTATTATATTTGTACTGCATTGGATGCTGCCTAATTTATAAAATTTCATCTACAATTTTATTAATTTTCCAAAATACTAATATATCCTCTTTGAATGGTTTTTTTATTAATTTATTTTTGTAAGGCAACTAATTTCACATTAGTTGGTAGGTTTTGTTTTTTCTTTTTTTCAATATGGCCTTCCTCCAGCGGTCCAGGAACTATTCTTGCATCACCAATAATAATCCTGTCCAAGTATTTTGTTACTATAGAGTATTTGCAACCAATATGCATGAGGTAGCAGCTCTCGTTCGGACTGTTCATTATAACTAGCCTTCTCTTCAAACTATTCCTCCATTGACTATCAACTGCAGGTATCACTGCGAATTATTTTCGAGAGTAGCAAATTATATGATTGTGATATTTAAAGTAGTTTAATTATTACAAATTACAATTGAAATAAAGTATCCAAAGGGAAAACTGTTTAATTTATTAGTCATTACTGAAATAAATTCGTGTAGGTAATTATTATTTATTTTGTAATCAACCTTTGATATTATATAAAAAACAAAATATACAATAAAGGTATCTGGGTTTAGTTTTTGATATTCAAAATATTGGTAAACAGTTATAATAGCAAATGATCGAGTCAGTATTTATAATTAACAGAGATGGGCCAACTATGACTTTGGCCGACTAATAACTGGTCAAATAATCAGCTGGCAAAAAGGCCGATTAGTCGGCAAAGCCGAACATTGCTTTCGTTCGACTTCGGGTGACTTCGGGTGACTTCGTTGTTCGAGGCGCTTCGTTTATAGCTTTATTATAGCCTTCTGTACATGCAGCTAAAATTTTTTTTTTCTTCGGTTGTCCAAACTGGTCGGTTTGTAATGGAGTGGTTTTTAAGAAAAATAAATAAAAAATTAGCACTTAGCAATTTACTTTACCTATCTTAGATAGTTAATTGTGATATTTTAACCAGGTCCAAAAAGATATCGTGTTTATAGACTTACATATTCAGCATAAAAATATCTTACATGTAATTGTAAAAAAGAAAGTATGTAAATTGCTAAAATAGCAGTTTATTTTCTGGGCTCTAATCTTCATATTACATTAAAATTAAGAATTCATCTTTTTTTAATTATGACATAAATCCAATATAATATTAGGTTACGTATGTTTTTTTATTCAGTATTGTAGAAGTTATCAAATTAATTTTTGGTAATAATATTATGACTTTCGATAATTAATAACAAAAAAAAAGAGATCCTACTCTTGGAATAAATTACAAACTGAGACGATAAAAATTATACTTAAAGAAGACCATGATTTAATTTAAATCGAACATTTTTAAGCGTAGAAATATAAATTAATAAAATCGCCGACAACAAAAGATGCCGAATAGTCGGCCCATCTCTAATAATAGTTAACCTTTTTCTCTCTTCCTCCTTACTTGCCGTTCGTAAATAAGGATTTTTCCTGGCCGAGTGGGAGGAGATGTTGAACGAATTGACTGAGCAACTAATCCCCGTCACGAGCCGGATTCGAACTCTCAGTCTTCTGTTTATTCGGCTGTCAGGATAAATTACTTTTTTTACAAAGTGCTATACCACTATGGTAGGGCTAGTCCAATAACTATACTTAATCTCCTCATTTTTCCCAGAATCTAAGGAATTACTAGATTCCTTATTTATAGAGACTGGGCGTGTCATCGTAAGGACTTTTGGCTCCCCAGAAAATAAAAAAATTTATACTGTAGTTTGACTCGAACCCGAGTCATTAGTCAGAGATCCCGTTTTATCACGCCATTACAGTTCAGAAATTACAATAAGGAAATTTGAATATTTCTACATAAAAATAAATGTTTATTTTTTGTGTTGTTAATTACAAACATAATACAATGCAAACAATACAAAAATAAAATAGAAGAGTGATATGGAGTGTATTCAAGTAAATATTTCAAAGTAAATAAAGCAAATAACACAAATAGAATTATTTGTATATTTTCATATTCAAATATTAAATATATTTCTCATTTTTTTTTTTTTAAATTTTGTTCAAGCTAAATTTTTCAATTAGATTCATTTGATAATACCATAATTGCTTTTCTAGTAATGAAAAACAAAAGAGCATTTGTTTCAATGATAAATATTTATTATTAAATTAATTTGAGATTATTCCTAGTTTCATTTATTTTCTCATTTTACACATTAAAAAAAAAAATTATAATTTTGTTTTAGAATTACTATTTAGTTTAATTTTAATTATAATCGTCATTTATTAAAACAATACTCCCAAAACATAAGTTACTGATGTAATACATCAGCCAGGATCCAGAATTCAATTAAAGTGCATCTTGGTACTTAATTGTAGAAATAATTAGTGGACACTGGAAAACATTACATCGCTTATTTGGAGTATTGATTTCGAGTTGAAGAACCCGCTCGTTTGTTATTTGATCAGCCAGTTGGAGTATTTTACTAGAAAATTGGATAATCCAAGGAAAATCTTTCCAAAGAAAAAAAAAAAAAAAAATCATCAGATTGGACTTCTCATCATATCATATATTCAAGGTAGCATCGTTCAAATTACTAACACCCTCGGACCATAATTGAACAAATTACAGTATAATAAATGTTGCAACAAATGAATTGGCTTTAACTAATATTAAAATTGATATAAATCAATGTAAAACACATTTACAAATTTTATCAAATTTATTAGTAAATAGTATACCATATTAATTTGTTCATTAATTTTTTTTAAATTTAAAAGTAGATTTTTTATATCACTGTTAATTGTTCATTATTTTGTTTAACTTAATATTTTGAACGTTATACTCCAACATTTACTTGACAAACGTTCAAAGCTAACAATACTTAATGACTTATTTATATCACAGTAGTTAGACCAATTTGGACATATGGAGTTGAGCTTTGGAGCTCAATTAAACCTTACAATCCAAAACCCTTCGTAAACTAAAATCTTCAATGCTCCTTACTTTGTCACAAAAAAAACTTATCCATAAAGATCTTAACGTTCCATATGTTGCTGACTAGTTCCTAACCAGATACCTATTCTTTGATTGTAAAGTTCACACACTTGAATCCACTAGTTTCCCAACTTGCTTCACACTCAATTCCTGATAATCCTACGAGACTTCTGAAAAGAAGACTGCCAAAAGACTTTCTAATGAAAAACTTTTATTGAATTGCCACCAGTGAGAAGTTCTTATCATGTTATTGACATGTCATTGTAATAATTTTTCTCAATTTTACTTGTTGTATATTATGTATTATGTTGTAAATATCAATAAATAGTTTTTAAAAAATAGCATTATTTCGTTTAATTTTTACAGGTAATTAAATTTTTTAAATGTTTCATGATCTGAAAAAAGTGTTTTCTTAAATATTTTTATCGGCTATAGTTCATCACAATTTCCTTTTTAACAATCTTAAGCATAAGCACAATATACATCTTTCGTTATTTTAGGAAAAAAAAGCCTATAAAAATATAAATTTTTCTTATAACCCAACAAATAATGTACTTAGTACCCTTTTTAGCAGAATAATACGGCTACTGTCATACAGTGCTTCAAGCTCAAACCAAGACTAATACCCCTCCATAGGCCGCTAGGTACAATTCCCACCCTCTCAAGTACCCATTACGACCATTTCGTATCCAATGGAGGGTGAACGGAAGTGCCTCCCCGAATACAGATCAGGATATCATCAGCAATGATGTAACCTCCGTAACCATCTCCGGAATTGGTATGGTCGGGAGCGGGGGGAGGGAGTAAGGAGGTTCTCTATTCTATATTTTAGATTATTACAGTTGGCAGTGCTATTGACGATTATAGTAATTGCTATGATTAAATTAATGTATTCATTAACAAATCGTCAATACAATTTTAATTGTAACATGGTGGACAAAAACATTCTGGTTGACAATCCATAAAATAACTAATCATTATACGACATAATATTTTTTTGTCATGTTACCTTAATATGTATAGTAATGCTAGTACAAATTATTTAAAAAGAATACTAAATGATATAAAAAATAATGATTATTTTGCGTTACATTGTCCCCTAAACACATATACGCAGTTTAATGGTTCTATTATCTAGCTGCGTTAATTTTAAACTAATCTTATTTATTAACTTAATATTGATATTGCACATTTAATCTTATCTTATAAATTTCATTAATACGATTATTATATATCTATACTCATATATTAAAAAAAAAGTACAGTGAATTGAAACTTAGGGATTTCGAACCTTTCTTCGCCAAGTCATAGACGCTTACGCAGAGCCGATCGGGTAATATGGCGCGCTTACCTGCAATGCAATCTTATCGTACCCCACGCATTTAAATATTAAGAAATAAAATTAGAACTTTATGATTTAAAACTGAGCCGGGACTGCACGGACGGGCGTTTGGCATTATTTTAGTGGCTGCCCGCACTATGACGGTTGGCACGGACGGAATTTTTCATAAAACATTACTACTGATTTCCTGAATGGTGCGCGCACTGGACCGTCACGTTTTCGCTTTACGTCATATTACTCGCACCTTGTAATATGACGTAAAGAAGTACCCTCAGAAAATGTATTTTTTAGAAAACTATTAGTTTTACATGCATTATTCTCAGATATGACCTACAAGTCAATATTTCAAGCAACATTGGTGAGTTTTGGAATATGTAATCGAAAACGTTTCGATGCTATGACCATCTTCCCTTAGGTGCCTCATCTATATATATACTGGGTGTGAATGCGACTCCCTTTCTTGTGAAAATAATACATTTTGTTTCATAAAGCGATAATAAATTATTCAAAGTTCCATATCGTCGCTTAAGCCGTGAAACAAGAAACTCGAAAATGAAATAACATATAACGAAAATATCGTTTTAAAACTTCAGATTTTCTGGAATATAGGTAAATATTAACAACCTTAAACAATAGTAATTTATTCAAAAAATGAGTTCCACAAGAAACTGAAGTTTTGACTTTTTTTTCGATTCTTGTAATGTTGCCATTTTCAAGTTACTTGTTTTTACGGCTTAAGCGACAATATGCAACTACAACGATCATCTTACGGATTCCTAGAGTGAAACTGTGTTATTATTTTGAGACAATCTGATTTTCAAGCCAAATTTTGGAGATTTCATCAGAAGAAAATTTCTCCCTCGTAAGATCTGGATAAGTGGACCAGGATAAGTGGTAATCGGGAGGAGAGATGTATGACGAATATGGCGGGTGATGTTTCACTTCCCAGTTCTGACAATTTCAAATATGTTTAAACGACATTTGCAGTATGTGGTCTGGCGTTGTAATGCTTCCAATCTGGAAGCTACTCTCTAGAACCCTTCAAACGCATTAGTAGTCATCGGTAAAAATCGCAAGTAATAGTTTTAATCGGTTTCAACAACTTACAGTCAATTTTTTTTTTTTTTGTGGTTTTCAATGTTTCAATTTCAAGACGTTGAAACCATTCTTTGCAAGTTAGTATTTGATGGAGCATGCTCACAGTAAACAGCCAAAAGCAAAGGATAAGTCGGAGTCATATTCAAACACCCAATATTTGTATATATAGGTATATATATCTTTCACCTTTAGAAAAATCAAAAAGTAAAAAATCAGTCTCAGCAGAACAAGAAGATAATCAACGAAAAAAACAAACAAAAAAAAAACCAGTCAAGCTGAGAAAAACAAACCAACCATAAGCTTGATAATGTGCCAAAATTGTTCAATTCTCGATTCCAGTACCGGTACAAAAGAAGCAGCAAATAATGACATTTCAATAAAAAAATCTTCTGAACAACACAGTTAAGTTAATTAAATTAATTTTTAATCTCGACTGTATCGGGTTCCTTATATTCTCAAATGACTGAGAATGTGCATTTGAGAAATTGAATTAACATTGAATATAGACTTATTTACGATGAAGTACCCAAGTACCCTCCGATAGGAATGTGATTGGAGAATTCACTTTGATTTTCTGGGAATAGAAACGGAATCAAAATCAATATATCTTCTAAGTGCTCATTTTATTCAAGTATTCAAATAGATTAATTTTTATAACCAATCTTTCAAATCAATTTTAGACATTTTAAGAACATAGGATTTTTGCATTCTTCCTAGATAAGTATAAAAGATAAAAAATAATGAATGATTAGAATTAATCAAATACACCGGCCTTGGTCCTCAACTGGATAACAACCGCAGTAGGTTGTATTAGTTTGTGGTAGTTTTATGTAATTGGGTTAACGGTACATATTGTAAGACAGTCTAAGGTGGAAATTTTTTAAATTGAGGAAGATCTGCAAGGCTGGACGAAACGTCGGTATTCTATTAAAACTTTTTTTAAACCTGGACTTGTTTTTTATTTCTCCCCACTGCATCTTAGACCTTCTCCTTTTTACTCTAAGCCGACCATGACGGGTCGAATAATCTTTTTCGGACTTTTTGATAGAAGTTCTTGGGAAACAACAATTATTACATTGTTTTTTAACTTTACTAATTTTATTAAAGAATATATCATTAGTATTTTATTGATATCCACTCCTTTCTTATAATTGTTTTTTACCGAGACATTGTGGTACAAATAATTATACATGAAATGTTGGTAGGTTTAGTGTTAATGGATTTAATGAACATTAAGTGAAGACAGACATAGGCCATCTAGAGGTCTGTAACTATGCGTCTGCCATGTTTGCTATAGTGCTGTGATAAGGAATTTAGCTTTGCTGTGAAAAAGAAATAGCTTTAATATTGAAAACTAATTTCTTATTAACAAGCAGTATTCGAGTTTATTAAATTATAATTTTGGTGGATTTTTTTTAGCTTTTATTATTTTTTTTTAAAATTACAATCAGCAGATATGCTGAATATACATATATAAAATAAATGGCATGTTAGGCATGAGTAGAAATACCTCTTTATTTTCCTCCTCACGCCCCTGCCTTGTCTCTTATTTAATTTTCTGTAAGTAGGTGTCTCATCCAGTTTCTTTTCAGTCTCCTTGTCATTTAATATAATTATAATACACTATTAACTCTGAAAATATATGTTTCATAGTGATTTCCAGTTAATCCGAACTTTTGGCCATCCTGGCCTACCGCTTGGTCCGGATTAGTGAGGTTCTACAGTATAATTTTAACAACATATATATATTTTTTAAATGTCTTCGCACTTTTCCTGGCTGTTTTACAAACTATTCGCCAGTAGGAATCTCGCTGTTGAGAATATCCCATCGATACGGGAATATTATCCAAGCTGCCAGCAGTTGGCGGGGAGCAATGAGATGCCTAGATAGTTGGGACAGGAAGCTTTGTCCAGCGGAAGTAGAGCTGCAACTGGAATTAATTAACAATGTCTTAGCCAACGGCTGGAGTCAAACTTATTCCCTCCAGGCCTTTGGGAACCATTCTCCTTCTGGTTCTGGTCCTTATCTCGCGCTATCGCTGTTTGGAATAATAACGATCCCATCTATATCTGAGTCAGAATAAGGAAAAGGGTATTTTGTAAGAAGTAAATAATATTAATAAACCATCATTATATTATATTATTATAGATCCGTCGTTTAATGATACGTTTCACGTACGCCAGGATGTATGGTTGTTTAAAAAAATAAATGAAAAACTACTCGGGGTTTGGAAGTAAAAAAGCAACTGAAAGGGAAGAAAAAATGGAGAGCTGATGATATTATTTGGAGAAACAGATATGGTCGACCAAATAAAGAAGGCTAGTTTAAGTTGTTTGGGACACATGGAGAGGATGTCTGCGGGAAGAGTGCCTCAAACATTACTGAACAAAAAATCAGGTGGTCAGAATTCGAGGGGAGGGGGGGGGGGGGGGGCACGGTTAAGATGGCTGGATGACGTGGAACAAGACCTCCGTCAGGCAGGAGTTGAGAGAATGGCGCCAAAAGGCCATCGACCAAGATACATCGAGAAAACTAATTGAATAGGTCCAGTTCCTTCATTAAGGACTGTTTTAAAGAACAAATAAATAAATAAACCATAAACATTGTAGAAGTAAAAAATAATAATAAAAAAAAAAATAATTCTCTTCATTTTCTACCAACCACAATGGTTGACGTAGCATGTTACTCATCTCAATATACATAATATTCAACGTAACTAATTTAGAAAACAAAAATAGTCCATTGAAAAAAAAATTAAGTAAAAAATTTAAAGTTTAAAAAGTAAAGTTTTTTTTTAAACAGAAGTGTTAGTTTTAGAGAGAAAAAATTGTATGGAAGAGAAGAAAACTATTTTTTATTAAATAAATAAGATGAGAATAAATCTGCCTCATCCAATGGGAATACAGTAATGGGGATGGTGATGAATCCATTCATACTACGCGTACAATAAAAGTAAATCTTAAACTATTCAAGATATAAAATGCATTAAAAAAATATATTTATAAAAAACTAAAATTCAACCATAATGCATATACCATTTATAAGAAGCCCTAACCAAGTCTATCCTCCCTCTCTCAAGTTAGCCTGGACTCATACACCAGATGCCAATCTGGATTCAAAAAGATCAGTGCTCCTCTCTTTTTTTTTAATTGAAATTTACAACTGTATATAAAATATAAATATATTATACATCAAGTAAATACGATGATAATGATAAAAGTGACACTGGTGTTATTTTTATCATCAAGCAACTACCCATTAGTAGCAGCAATTATAAAGGTTCTATATAATGAGGTACTATATTAGAAAGTCTCGAGGCCATCTTCTTTTCAGAACCCTCAGAGGGTTATCTGGAATGGAATGAGAAGCAAGTTGTGATACTAATGGGTTTGAATGGTTGTGGAGTTAGCTCCTCTCTTAGTTGTATCACTTGTGAACCACAAAGGGGGCTGAGTGAGAATGCTATCGTTAACATAAAACGAACTTTAAATTAAACCGTGAGGGAAACAACTGAGATTATAAACTATTTGATATAGTATCGCTTTATGCGGTGTTGACTAGCTAGACTGGATTGAATTAAATTTCAATAACATTTTCAATAGCAATCGCTATCGAATACTACTACTAGGAAGTGACATTTCTGATTTTAATGGACTGACACCTCTACTATGATTCGAAACGTAATAAAAATAAAGTTAAATAATAAAAAACAAATTTTAAACAAAACTATTCCTAACAAATTAAAAATAATTAAAACAAATATTAGTAACAAGTAAAACAAATATATATTCCTTGTTATCTACCGTTAGCAGGAACGTTTAAAAAATAAATCTAGGGAGTGGGGTTTATTTAAAATTGAGTGACACTTATAAAAAATGGTCCAATTGGTGACACATTTATTTTTATTTTTATTTAAGTGGATAAAGAACCTGGACATAGAGACCTCTGCTCCCAAAATAATTTGCAATGAATAGATTACTGACTATTTCCATACTTTTCAGTTTTCTAACCACAAGAGATTGAAGAATCAACATTTCTCGATTTTTATCTTGAACTTATTATCAACAGGGAGGAGCAGTAGCTCAGTAGGTAAGGTATTTGACTACCAAGTTTCCGTGGGTTCGAGTCCGACTGAAGGCAGAAAATTTATTTTCTGTTATTTCGGCTGTGGCTCAACTTCGAGGTCTGGAGACCCTCCAGGGGCACACCCAGCCTCAACAAACTGGGTACTCTTAATAGGGGAAAACCCTGGCGGTTGAGCGTGATTTAGGCCAAATCTCCTTTCACAACCGTTGGCTCAGTAACAGTACATGCTTACCTAAGTACTGAGCCCAAGACCCTTCATGGCTTGTTAGTGGCTAGGGGTGGTTACGGTAGGTTTAGTACAGGTTTATTTTATTTTATTTTGACTTATTATCGACATATTTACGAATTGTCAATTAAGTATACTTACTAAAGGAGAGATCAAAAGATAAATAATGTGACTGTTTTCAGTTGTGATTTGATTCTATTTTTGTTCTCTGATATGATTTAGAATTGATCCAAACAGCTGAAGAAAAAGAATGATACTTTTACAGCTCAAATAAAGTTGAGCATATTTTATGTTTCGCTGCTTAATGTTTTCCAGAATTTTATTCAATAAAAAAGGATATCGTAGATATCTAAAGTTAAAGCAGCCTTTGATCTCTTAGAAAACACTGTGATGCTCCAGACGCTGAAATCAACTAATACTCTCTTAGCATCTGGAAAGGTCAGCAAGAATCTAAAATGAAATAACATTTCTACGAGATGCTCAGTGTCTACTATGGCTGTACCATCCGAATAGTTATTCTACGAACTATGGGAATAATAAAATTTCCAATAAATGATATGAGGCGAAAGAAGATGTCTGTTTATTGAAATGGTAAATATAACTTTTTTTATAAATTTGTTCTTGTTCACGGGTAAAGCCCCACACAAAATGAATTTTATTGAAATTGCAATGAACAGATAAATGAATAAATGCGATATATAAACACGAACATGGAGTAAATTAATATAAATAAACTAATAAATCTACAAAACACGTAAAATCGATAAAATCACATTAAAGTATCTGTTGAGTTATGATGGTGTTTAAGATTCAACATAGTTAGGAATTGATAAATTATATGCTACTTCTATTGGTATGTTGTTTATTTGAAGACTATTTTCGACATTGTTTTATGTATATATATATATATATATATATATATATATATATATATATATATATATATATATATATATAATATGTTAATAGCAGTGGTTCTAACAATGATTTATTAACAAAGAAAACAAAAAGCACATACAGCAGAATATTAACTAACAATAACTTCACAACTCCAATTTTCAAAACCTACTTAACTATATGAAATCAAACAGGCTAATCGACCATTTAAGAAGCTTTAGCTTGTCACTAAGTGACCAGCACCACTTAGTGACGAGCTAAAGCTTTTGTGTCACCTAACAATAAGGTCAGTTCTAATTTCTTTACAATATTATTATTATTATATATTATGTATAGCAAGAAAGAAATTTTTTAAATAGTTTTAGAACTGATGATGAAGGTTTTTGAAGTTCCTAAGTCCTTTTGGCCCTTTGGTCACGTTTGGGATGGGGTAAAATAAGCACACGTCGTGTACCGTACCGTACCGTATACCCGTAGATTTAGATTTAGATCTGTTTACTATCTCTCCGATGAGCTAGAGACTTGAAACTTGGAACATATTTATGTAGTAGATTATAATCCAATAATAACGGAAGTGGGGACCACGCGGCGCAGTCCGCATTCCTTAGCTCACTCTTGGGTTACGACTTTAACGTCTTAGAGCGTTATTTTCATTGTAAATCTTTGACGAAACGAGCTACAATTATCATAACAGGAAGAATCCTGCTACATTTCGTTTTAACATATTGTAGATCCAGCACTTTTACTTTTTCATATATTTTAATCCATTGTTGGTACAAGACGAACTGGTCGGCCACGGAGACGATGGCTGCAGGACGTGCAAGACACCAGTGATTCAGCCGCTCGAGTTCTGCTGTATTTGTTGTAATGTTTAATTTATTTATTTATTTGATTGATTGCCTCTACCCTTCAGGGTCATTGGCAGTCCATCTTCGATTATTTATCTCCTATATTCGTCCATAAAACCTGATAACCTTTAAAAAATCCAATAGAGACTTCACTGATTTGTTATCATCTTGTAAGATTTCCTGAAGTGTGTTTGAAAATTTTAAATCTCTCCCTTATAGATGAAAGCTGTGGACAGTCTACTAAAATGTGTTGTACTGTCCTGGGTTCCTGACAGTTGACGCTGGTAGGGGGCTCCAAACCGCGCAAAAGGTAGCCATGTGAGAATTCACAGTGGCCGATTCTCAGGCGGCACAAAATTATTTCTTCCTTTCTAGACGTCCTACAACTTGTTTGCCACTTAGCGGAGCAGTTCGTCTTTACTTGTAACAATTTAGACCTATTTGTTTTCCAGTTTTCTTCCCACTTGGCTTGGATCGAGCATCTTACATGCCTTACCCAGTCTTCTTTAGGTGTAAGGTTGATGTTTTTAACAATATCACCGTCAATAATTCTTGCTAACTGGGCTGCAGAATCAGCTCTTTCATTTCCAGAAATGCCACAGTGGGAAGGAACCCAAATAAAAATAATCGTATTGTTTTTCTCTTGAATTTTCCAAATAAGCTCAATAATTTCTAAAATTGTTACATGTTGAGACTGATCATTTTTTATTGCTAGTAATACACTCATTGAATCCGTGACAATTACTGATTTTTCATGTTCGGCTTCCAGGCAGTGTAGGAGTGCTTCCTTAATAGCAGTTGCTTCTCCAGTGAAAACGGAGCAGACTTGAGGTAACTTAAAGAGACTTACTTCGTTTTCTGTCACCACTGCACAACCCACTACAGAATTTTCACATTTTGAAGCGTCAGTATATAAGATTTTATGGTCCTGAAACTTTTCTAAAATAAGTAAAAAACTTTTGTTTGATTCAATAGGGATTGAATTACTTTTTATGATTTTCTTCAGTGAAATATCAATGCATGGTTTATAATGGCACCAACGTGGTTTAATTTAATTTGTTTGTAATGAATAAAATGTAATGGTCAATTACAATTTATGTTATGGTAAAAATAAATAAATAAATAAATGTAACGGTTATTTACCAATTTCATTCTTTCTTTTCACATCCCAACCCAGTATTTCTTCCTCTCCGTACATTTCCGAAATAACTGTTCGCCATGCATTGTCTCTCTTATTTTTATCACAATATTCAACGGAACTGTTGTCCCACAATGCCGTTTGATTCTGGATTAAACTTATGAATTTATCTTTATCAAAAAATTATTCATTTAAAAAAATTAAATTACGAGTATTAAACAATCAAAGTTATAAAATTAAAACTATTAAATTTTTAAAATTAAAACTATTAAAATTTTCAAATTAAAACTATTAAAATTATTAAATTAAAAGTATTAAAATTATTAAATTATTAAACAGACAATAAAAACTAGTGAAGTAGCACTCTTCGGAATCTTAGTGTCAATAAAGCCTAGTGCGCAATGTATCTTCCCCCATTCACACTAGGATTCTGAGAAGCCGATTCAAAAATTATCGAGGCGGTTGACGGGGACAGGCTACTCGTTTTGAGTATTGGATATGCGTCGGCAGGAATCGCAGTGTGAAACCGGCCTTAGAGTGCTAGGAGTGAATAGATGGAGGGAGGGAGCAAGTGATAGGAATGTGTGGTGTAGGATTGCCAGGGAAGCCAAGGCCCACCCCGCAAGAAGAAGAAGAATGAATATATTTTAATACCAAGTCAAAATAATCTCTGTAAAACTTTAGATTTTTTTTTTTTTCACAAACTGAAACCACTAGCTAAATTTTTTTAGCAAACAACTCATAGTTTTTTCTTTTTTCAGATAAATGATCAAAATATTTAATAAGCAAGCAAAATAAAAATGATTTAACATAGCAGCTCTCTAGATTTTTTTGTTGCTGAATTGACTCCAAAAAAAGCTTACGATTCCTGGGTGTGGTCCCAAGCACGCCTACTTCTTTTTTTTTTTCTCCGATAACTTATCTGTCATACCTAGAGATGCTGAATTTACTAGAATCATTTTAGCTATCGAAAAAATTGATTTTATAATAAAAATGCTGAACCCAACTCTCTTGTATTAATGACAAAACCATCTTAGCACACTACTTCCCGACCTTAAGGCTCCACCAGCCTTCTTCAGCCTCTAAACGCTTAGCTTCTTCAAAGACCGTGTCAAAGCCTGGAAGTAATTAATTCGCGCCGGCGGGAACCGAAGACGTGATAACAAATAGGCTGTCAACAGAGCTGGAGCTGATAAGACGGATTTAGTTCCATTAGTATCCCCTGGCTAGATTAATCGCAACCTGTCTTCGGCAACATGCTAGCACTCTTGCAGGGTCCGCAAAGCTCGAATTAATGTTTGGTATTGAAGTTTACAACTACTCATTATTATAATCCTTTGCGTACCCAAACTTTCGATTCTCATACCTCGAAGAATCTTTGCCTACATACATTTTAAGTATAGAAAAACTGTTGATTTCAGAAATTAGAGTCTAATGATGCTTTTTACATGCTTAACCAATGCTTTACAAATTGAATAAGTCAAGCGATCTAGGAGAGCTCCATATTAGTCTCAAGAGTAATAGAGATTTAGTTTCGCCAAATAGACTATCTCTCTCATAGAAAAATATTCTATGACAGAGCGTGTAAATCGTATTTATTCTCTCACTGGTTCAATCATTCTTGGAAAGGATATTATGCTCTTTATTTGTTTTCCGCTTACCTGAATGATTTTAAATTTTTAAAAAGTTTTTCATTCAAACCAATACAGCTCCTAAACGGTATTTCCTAGCTACAAATAAACAAACAATAATCCCTATTAAATTTCTGATAAGGAAACTGCCGTCGATTGTCGATCCCAGGATAACTAACAGAGCTAGAACGTTTAAAAAAAAAAACCCATAAACATAGGGGTTTCAAATGTGATATTTTTTATTAAAACCAATTTAGCTGTTATATTATACTTGTAAAATAAAAAAATAAAAATATTCTCAATTAAATTTCCAATGAGGAAACTGTCGTCAAATTTTTTATCGGGGTCAGGATAGTAACGGAGTGCGTTGCCAATGCCATAAACAAAAACGGTGAATAAAATTTATTATTTGATTGAAAAAAAAAAATAGTTTAGTTACATCGTTTAAAAACGGAACGAATTTATGGATCCATCTAATTCTTATAGTTAAAGGAGTATATAATTTCAATGATGAATATAACTATACCAAGGATTCACTCCTCAATTAATCTTTCTTAATTATTACATGCTTCGGGATAACTTTCCCATCATAAGGCTGCGACTTTATAATAATCCTTATTATACAACAATTTCTCTCACTTTTCAATATATTCTAATATATAATTTTAATGTACTTTCTTTCATTACAGTGTGTAGTAGTAAGTCAAATCATTTAAAACTAATACATTTTTATCTTCCCTGCTTTTAGGGTTCAAGCGATTGAATTCATTAGACTTATCTAATATTTATTTATAAAGGCATATGTATATTGTTATTTTATGTTCAAAACTTTTTACTAGAACAACTTCTCCCCTGAGAATAACATAAGAGTACAATACATAGGACAATCGTCTGGCTAAGATAATTGATTACTAATAACATTATAAGTTTCAAAATACATGAGAATTCTTGTAAATTGATATAACTTTAATATACTATTATATTATTTATAACATAAATATCTATATGCACATTTTACATTTGCTCGGAAGATTGAAAATTCAGGAATTAAATAATAGATGATATTAGGGAGGAGCATTTTCGAATTCAGATGGGCAAGGGATTCCATATTGAATAAACACGAATGACAGAGGTTTTTTTGAAGGGCGCAGTTCAATGCGCAAAAGTATACAGGTTGATGGGTTGGGTTCTTGTTTTTAAGAGGTGGATAAAGGAGGGCAGAGTAAGGTCATGAACATTTATTTGGTAGCCAACAAGCAACCACATTTCAGGACACCGGTGAGATATGTGAAAACGTTTGGGTATTCCGAATGTAAATCTGATAAAGCAGTTCATTAGTCTCTTACATCTCATTCCGAGCTGACCAGACAGTCCTCCATATACAATGAATCCGTAGACAAAGTAGGGAAAAACGAGAGAAGATATCAAACATTGTCGAGTACTTTGTGGTAATGAATAAGGTAAACGTAGAAGTTCCCTAAGAATAAAAACATATGTTATAATAATCTCATTATCAGTTTTTTTAGCATTTAGATTTATTAATAATAAATTCGTGACTGCTGCGTTTTTTTTTACGAGTTCTAGCTCTGTTTGTGTTGCTCGGATCGAAAATTTTTGTGGATAGTTTTCTTATTAAAAAATTCATGGAAAATATTTGTTGTTATATAATATTTGTCGCCGAGACCTAACCAACTAGCATCCCCCGTCGTGGGTTCGCTCGCTCTCATAAGTATACAACTTTTCTATTGAAGTATGGAATTGATATTTCTTCAATGGTATTTTCACGCATAGCAATAATATTTAACCTGGGTAAGATTGCACAGATTAGGTGTTTGAGATTATGTAAAAGTATGAGTTAGTAATCCAGAGACAATTAAAAGCACTTGTAGACAATGGACTGCATTGTCATGTTATGTTTATTGAGCAGAGGTAGTTTTATTGATTTCATCTTGTTGGGTTTTCTTTCTTTTTAACCATACAAGTTTATGTAGGTGTGTCAAACCTCGTTTCTGCCACTCAACATTGTACATTTATATGTCTATTATTGTAAATCGTATTACTTCTAAACCTACGTAGAACTATGGGAATTATACAGTTATAATTTGGTATGAATGGATTCAGTAGTTTTACCGTTTAAACTTAACTTCAGACTGTTTTTAAGCATTTCATTAAATTATGATTATCAGAATTCGTTTTCGAGGCGAGGGGTGGATGCAGACTCCACAGAGCACCCTGACCCAGAAACCCTCCTCCATTTTGCCTGTTCTTTGTTTATAACTCTTCTAAAACGGAATTATTTACACAATATGACTTTTTATTTATCTCATTTTTCTCATTTATAGCATTCTCTCAGCGCTGCAATTGTATTATTTTCCGTACTGTTTCCTCGGTTTCCAGGTCATTCTGAATATTTAAATTAATTCTAACCACCCCTAGCCTCCCCCTCTGAAGAAACAAATTGGATATACGTCTCTTTGTCTGAACTTCCCCAGATAGAGTATTAAATTAAATTATGTTTAGAATGAATTTAAGATAATAGTCGGGCTGGTTCTATACTACGCCAGTTTCATTTATATGATAGTACCCAGTTTAACAATTAAATGATATCATAATAAATATCCTCAACTTGGAATGACCTTCCCAAAGCCCTATTGCTAATTGAAAAGTTATAAATAAACAAAGTTAGTTAAAATAATGAAATACGAGATAAAAGCGCTAATACTATTATTAGCCTCCAAGTAGAGTGTATTAATGTGTAATTATGGAAATATGCATCGATAATAATAAATAATGATAAAAGATATATAAACATGAAATTAGTAGAAGTATCTTAAACCTACCAGGTCGTTTCAAAACCCTAGATTTTTTTTTTTTTTTTTGGTAATTTAAAAATTCAATGTATCAATAAATATAAATATAATATAATAAAAAATAAATATAAAATATAAACTTTATTAATTAAAGTAATCTCCATTACATCTAATAACTTTATCTAACCGTGATGCAAGATCCCAAGTACCGTTTTAAAAAAGACGATTGATCTTTGATGGTAAGAAAACCCAATATTCCATTTCTGCTGGGGACAATTGTACAGAGATCTGAAAAGGTGATAATCAGTAGGTGAAAGGTCTGGAGAATATGTTGGGTGGGACAATGTTTCCCATACAATTTCTATTAATTTATCCCAAGTCAACTTTGTATGAGACCTCTTATCCGCCTCTGATAACTTTTGAGGGACCCATTTATCTAGTTTTTTAATTGTTTACATTTGATGTAGGTATCTCGATGTTGTTGCTTGTGAAATATTTGACTGTTTAACTATTTCCGTACATGTTTGACGTGGATCCGAATCAATTAATATTCGAATTTCCTGCTCGATGTCATCTTGAGGTCTTACAACGAACATCTTCTTCAAGCGTTTCACCGCCTTGACATTTGGAAAACCAAAATTGAGCTTTACGCTCAGAGAATGCCTTCACCAAACACGGACCATATTCGAGCAGCCTCAGTTGCGATCAAGCGAGATATCGAAGAAATAGGCCATAATGTTAGAAATATTTCAGTTGTGCTCCATCCTACAGAAAAGTACCCTCTCCCTCTATTTTTTTTCAGTTGTAGATCTGGAGCCAGCGAAAAATAATTCAGAAATTTTTCAAATTAACAGACTGGTTTATTCAGTAGTCCGTTTTGAGCAGCCAAGACAGCGACCAGTAATAGTACAATGTACTAGGTGCCAAAATCTTGGACACACTAAGGCATATTGTTACCATCCGCCTAGATGTGTCAAATGTGCAGGCGTCCATGCCACAGAAACCTGTTCCAAGACTAGAGATACACCTGCAAAATGTGTATTATGCAAGGAGGATCTCCCCGCCAATTATAAAGGCTGCGTAGTTTATAAAAATACCCAAAGAAGAAGATCAAACAATGCAGCTATAAAAAATCAAACTCAAATGAATGGTAGACATGCAACTCAACAACAGGACTCTCTGAAAACTCCCTGTGAGGAAAACCAAATTATTCTTACTAGAAATGAGCCCTCAACTTCAGCGGTCACCGATCGGCCCTGCCAGGAACCTAGATCAACATACTCAAACATCACTACAGGCCGCAGCAGCACCGACCACAACAACCTCGAAACCAGATGCCTCAAATCTCCCAACCTTTGCCTCTGATTTCCAAATCCCAACATTCCCGTCAACCTCTAACTCAGTACAATGACCAATCCTATCACCATCTACCCCTACGGGTAAAACTACCACCAGAAACGCAACCCCCTATATGCCATACAACCCCTAACATCCAAAGATGGGATCCCTCCCCAGCCAACATTCCCGAGCCAACAAATACCCCACATCTTATTCCCAACCAAAATCCAGGTGATATCAACACCATCCTCTCTTCATTCCTGACTGAACTTAAAGAAACAATCAAACCTCTCATTTCCCTCCTCACCAGAGTCCTTTCTGAAGTCCCATTTAACATTCCAAAATGACCAAAAAGCCTCTAGCTGTCATTTTGTGGAATGCAAATGGTCTTCATAATCATCGAGATGAACTTGACGTATTTCTACATGACAATCACATAGATATAGCCCTACTTACCGAAACCCACTTCACAATACAAACATATTTTCACATTCCTGACTACATTACTTACAGGTCAGACCACCCAGACAACACAGCCCATGCTGGTTCTTGCATCCTCATCCATAAATCAATACCTCATTCTCTTGTTCCTTCTACTCCTACAGACACCATTCAATCCACATCAGTAATCATTTCCACTCGTCCTTTCCATATAACATTTTCAGCTGTATACTGTCCTCCTGGAAATTCCCTTGCTTATAACGACCTTGAGTCCTAATTTAGATCCCTCGGACCGCGCTTTATTGCTGGAGGAAACTACAACGCCATACACCAGCGATGGGGTTGTAGAACATCCAACCCCCGTGGCAACATCTTATCCCGCATTTCAACATCCAGGTCCTATTCTGTCCTCTCACCCTTAAACCCTACATATTGGCCTACATCTACCAAAAAACGTCCTGATATCCTTGATGTATTTATTTCCTCCCAAATTTCCACCTCTCAAACCATTGTCAAATCCCTGGACGACCTTTCATCAGACCACAGCCCTGTTCTGCTTCTCCTTCATTCAAATCCTGTTCCTAAACCTTCTCCTCCTAGACTGATTAAAGGACGAGTAGACTGGGACAAATTTCGTTACGATTTAGAAAATAAATTAGACCTAAAAATTCCACTTAAAACAAAACAGGACATAGACACCGCCATAGATAAACTTACCACATCAATATCTATCACAATTAAAGATAACACCTCACACAAAACAAATTGTAATTCTCTCCAAACTAACTTGCCACACCATATTCGCGATTTACTAAGAGAAAAACGTAAAGCAAGAACAAAGTGGCATAGGACTAGATACCCATCAGATAAAAATAATTACTGTAGACTAACAAATAAACTTAAGACAGAAATTAAAAAAATACAAAATTCAAAAATTACATGACTATACAGAAAACCTTAATACCACCGACAAATCTTTATGAAACACCACAAAACAACTACTAAACTATAAAAATTACAATCATCCTCTACTAACCCAAGCCCGAATTTGGTCAAAATCGGACGAAGAAAAATCTCTCATTTTTGGCCAACACCTTTTCCAAACTTTTAACCCGCATCCTGATATCGTTAATCCTAGTCACCAAAAAGATATCGAAGCAGAACTAAACATTCCTCTCCAAATGTGTTCTCCCCCTAAAGCATTCCATCCTTCAGAAGTATCAAACATCATTCACAGATTACCTTCAAAGAAAACCCCTAGACACGACCTAATTACATCCCATATCCTAAAACTCCTTCCTCAGAAAGCCATCCTATTCCTAACATACATATACAATGCTGTCCTCCGTACCACATATTATCCTGACTCCTGGAAATTATCTATAGTTAAGATGATTCCAAAACCCAAAAAGCCACCTGAGCTCCCATCCTCATACCGTCCTATTTCCCTTTTGCCAATCATGGGTAAAATCCTTGAAAAACTAATCTTAAAACGCTTGTATCCTATCCTAGATTCCCACCACGTCATCCCTGATCACCAGTTTGGATTCCGAACATCCCACTCCACGATCCAGCAATGTCATCGTGTGGTGGATGTTGTCTCCTCCGCATTGGAGCGCGGAATGTACTGCACGGGAGCCTTTCTCGACGTGGAACAGGCTTTTGACCGAGTCTGGCACCAAGGACTGCTTTACAAGTTCCGCAAATTCCTTCCTTCAACGTATTTTCTAATTATCCGTTCATATCTAAGTGATAGAACTTTCCAAGTAAACCATAAATTTTCCTTTTCTCCCCTCTTTACCCAATCTGCCGGTGTTCCTCAAGGTAGTATCCTAGGCCCCATCCTCTACACGGTGTATACAGCTGACATCCCAACTGATCCTACCACTGTCCTCACCACTTATGCTGATGACACATGTGTATTATCAGTAAATAATGATCCCTTCATTGCCTCCCAAACACTCCAATCCCATATCCTAAACATTCAAGAATGGTGTCAAAAATGGAGAATCAAAATAAACCCAAACAAATCTCACCAAATAACCTTTACCCTTCGTCGTAAACCTACGACTTCCTGTCCTACAGTATCCTTCAATGATATTCCACTAATCCCTGTCGAACAGATCCACTACCTAGGACTCCACTTGGAAAAACGTCTTACATGGAATCCACATGCAAGACTAAAACGACAAGAAACTGCTCGTCGTTACAGACTACTTCAACATTTACTAGACAAACGATCAAACCTCCCAATTCATTACAAAAGACTTATTTACATGACTGTTATTAGACCTATTTGGACGTACGGAGTTGAGCTTTGGGGCTCTACTAAACCATCCAATTCATCTCGTATCCAATCCTTACAATCCAAAATTCTTCGAAAAATCCTAAATGCCCCTTACTTTGTCACCAATAAGCTTATCTATAAAGACCTTAATGTTCCATATGTTGCTGAGTTAGCTCAAACCAGATACCTATCCTTCCATAGTAAGCTCCATAACCACTCTAATCCACTAGTCTCCCAACTTGCTTCCTCCTCCATCCCTGATAATCCTCCGAGGCGTCTGAAAAGAAGATGGCCTAGAGACCTTTTAGAGTAGATTTTATTGAAGTGCTACTAGTGGGTAGTTCTTCACAAGTTATTTACATGCCATTGTATTCACTGTCAACACATTTACTTGTTGTATATTATTCTGTACAGTTGTAAATATCAATAAATAATAATAATAATAATAATAAAGTTCTTTATTTATTCTGGGACCTTAAGTCCCTTAAGAATAAAAAATAATGTACAATCAAGGGCCTTCAGAGCCTTAAAATAAAATAATATTTACATAACAAAGTAACAGATAATAATAATAATACTAAAAAAAAGAAAAAAGAAAAAAGAGCAGAAAGAAGATATTAATAAAAAGTAACAGAAAATTTATATTAATTTTTTACAAAAAGAAAAAGATTTCTTAAATATAAACTGTTTATAATTATAGTTTAGAACAACTATAAAGTGGCTATTGTCAGTTTTGGAGGACAGGATCTGGGTGGATAGTAGGTGGTTAAAGAAGTGGTATTTGAAAGTAGAAAGGTTAATTGAATGACGAATGTTGAGAGGGATGGAGTTCCAGAGAGAAGAGGATCGGATTACGAAAGATCTGTCGAAAGTGGCTGGGGTTTGGCGGGTAAGAATTGAGGATTTGAGTTGAAGGAGTTCGGAAATGTAAGGTGGATGATGGGATTGAACGGTTTGAAAAAGTAAGGATGCCAGGAAGTACTGGCGACGGTAGAAAGGAATAAGCCACTTTAACTCCGCATAAAACTGCGAAACGTGGGCGCTCCTCGGGATCCCGAAAATAAAGCGGATAAAGCAGTTAAATAGTCTTTTGATTCTGGCCTCGAGATCCCCAGAAACACCCCCATGCACAGCACAGCAGTAGTCAAAGTAGGGGAAGATGAGAGATGTAACTAGTAATCTACGGGTTTCGAAAGGAAGAAGGTGGCGAACGTAATTGAGACGTTTTAGGATAGGGATGGTGCGGCGGGAAATTTCGGATACGTGATTTTTCCAGGATAGGGTTTCATCGAAAACGACTCCAAGGTTTTTGACCGAGGAGTAGAATTTGATAGGATCACTGTTCAGGAAAAGAGTGGGAATTGAGGATATGGTTTTTAAGAGGTGACTCGATCCTATTACAATCGCTTTGGTCTTTTCAGCATTTAGATTTAGTTTGTGTTCTTCGATGCCCAGTTACAGATTCGATTCAGGTCTTCTTGGATCCTTTTAGTGGCTTGTAATAAGTCAGAGTTAGGAAAGGATAAATAGATTTGGAGATCATCGGCGTAGAGATGATACCGGCAATGATGGATGGAAAGCGGAAGGTCATTAATGTAGACAGAAAATAGCGTGGGTGATAGTGAAGATCCTTGAGGAACGCCACAGGATAGGAGTTGGGTCTTGGACGGAGTTTTATTGGAATAAATACATACTGTGATCGATCGGAAAGGAAGGACTTAAACCAGAGTAAGGCAGATGTGGATAAGGAAAGGTTTCGAAGTTTGGATAGGAGGATGTTGTGGTCAACTTTATCGAATGCTTTGGAAAAATCTAAGAGGATAAGGATAGTTAACTCTTGGCGATCTATTGCGGAAAATAAGTCTTGAGATATTTTCAGAAGGGCAGTTTGGGTAGAGTATCCGGGACGGAAACCGGATTGATAGGGATTAAGGAGTGAGCGTTCTTCGAAGAAAACTGAAAGTTGGGACTGAACAATGCGTTCCAGAGGTTTCGATAGGTTGGAGAGGAGGGAAATAGGACGGAAGTCACTTGGGGAGGAAGGATTAGGGATTTGGTTCAAGGGGTGGATCAGCGCTGTTTTTTAAAGAAGGAAATAACGACTTTTGAAAAGAAAAATTGAAAATGTGGTCAAGGAGAGGTATAAGTGTGGGAAGGCATGATTTGATAAGTTGAACTGGGATATTATCGTTTTGGTTTCGTAAAATTTTGAAGGAAATATAATCTGTTGGTAATCGGGTTCGTCGGAATTTCCGTCTGGCTGATTCTCTTTTTCCATTTGGAGCGGAAGGACGGCGCATCGTTAGTGTTTTTAGAGGAGCATGAGTATTTAGGATTGAATGAAGGTTTGAAGTAAGGGTGTAAATCATTGGTTCAATTGAGGTAAAGGAATAGATAACGTCCCATGGGATGGAATCAGATTTCGGAAAGAAAAACTGTTTTAGTTGGTAAATTGAAGAAAGAATTTTGTCTGGAGAGTCAGTAATATAAAGGTCAAGGTATCTGAGAATCGTGTGTGATGAGTGGGAAAAAATGGTACTAGATAAAGATTAAGGGAGTGGAACAAATGCTAAATGGAACATGGGGAGGTCGGTAAATCACAGCATATAGCAAAGGTTAGGGAGTAGTTGATATCTCAAGGAATAAGTATTCAACGTGAGGAGAATCTGAGTTGGAGTTCCCCGACACCCCCGCCCCTTCGGACAGATCCATCACAAGTTCAGATATGGCTATAATGTGGTAAAAGTTATTTACATGCCATTGTATTCACTGTCAACACATTTACTTGATGTATATTATTCTGTACAGTTGTAAATGAAAAATCAATAAATGAAAAAAAAAGAAAAAAAAAAATTTTTTTTTATTAAAACCAAAAGTTTAAGTAGCCAAGAGGGATCGAGCAAGATCGGTTCAAATCCAGGTTGAATTTTTGTTGTTGTTTTGTACTAGGAGAAACAGAGTCAAAATGAGCTCACTCATTAGAACCTGCTACGTATTCAAGATAGTGTTATTTAGTACAAGAAGAGTTTGGCTCCTAAATGCTCCTACTGTCCTAATATCAAATTACTGTCAAACTATGAAACTACGCGTAACGCCCTCGTTTTTCCCCGAAAACGACCCGCTTTTGACCAACTAGGTCACCGGTAAAACGTAAAAAAAATAATAATAAAATTTGAATTTTAAGGCATCAATAATTTTAATTAAATTCGGCCTACGTTAACATTGGGAGCACACCCTGCCTCTATAAAGTGGGTACTCTTGATTGTGGAAAAAACCTGATCTTGGCCAAATCTCCTTTTTTTACAACCGTTGTGCCCAATAATAGTACAATCCTTGCCTACCTTAGTACTTAACCGGTGTTTCACAAGGTAGCGTTCTTGGCCCAGTCCTATATATCCTCTATGCTGCAGATATCCCCACAACTCCTGATACTTTCATAGCAACATTTTCTGATGACAACGCTATCGTTTCATCCCATCCAGATCCCTTAATAGCTTCCTATAATCTCCAAACCCACTTATCACTGATTGAAGACTGGTGTAACAGCTGGAGAATCAAAGTTAATGAATCGAAATGTACCCACGTAACTCCTGTTTATATCAATAATATTCCGCTACCCATAGCTGACACAGTACGGTATCTTGGCTTCTACTTAGACAAAAGACTTACTTGGAACCCTCACACTAGGCTTAAAAGGCAAGAACTGAACAGACGCTTCAGCCAATTGTACAGACTACTAAATAGAACATCCCAGCTCTCCATTGAAAACAAACTCCTCATATACAAAACCATCATTAAACTCTGGACCTATGGACTTGAACTGTGGGGGACAGCTAAACAATCGAATATCAAACGCATTCAATCCTTTCAATCCAAAGTCCTTCGTACTGTCTTAAATGCTCCATATTATGTCTCCAACAAAATCCTTCATAATGATCTGAAAATACCTTTTGTCCTTGATCTGATACCTGTTAAATTCTCCAAATTCCATCAAAATCATTCCAACCATCCTAACCCTCTGGCTCATTTATTATCCAGTTCCACACATCCTTATAACCCACCTCGCAGATTAAAACGGCAATGGCCCCGAGACTTATTGTAAATATTTAATATTGAAGTACTGGCAATGGCCAGCTTCTCACTCAAGTCCTGTGCGACTGTGCCATTGCGCTCTCTCTCAGCCTACACTGGATTTTACTAGTGACGCAGCTGATAGAACAGCGCTAGGAACTCTCTGTGCCCGGCTTTCCCTCCTTAAAGGGGCGAGCTTGGATCGGGGTGTTCCCTGGAATGTTTGTAAATTTTGTATATAGAGTATGAATGTAGTTATGATTCTTTCTTTTCTTTCTTAATTTTTATTTTTATTTCATTACCTATTCTATATTATCATTTATTCTGTTCTATTTTTATTTCTTGTATATATATATATTATCTTTTTTTTTCTTGTATTTTTAAAGCTGTTTATTTTGATTTTCTCATAATTGTACATATTGTGTGAATGAGTCTCTGTCATCAATAATACTCATTGCCCTTGAGTGAGGCAGCTTGAAATTATTCAAATAAAAAGTTAAAAAAAAAAAAAAAGTACTTAACCCTTCATAGGTTGTGGTTAAAATCTTGTTTTGGTTTTTTTCATTGATATATCATATTATGATCATCATTTTTTTTATCTGTAAAATCGTTAATTTTCTCTTCTCTTTTTTTCTTTTTTTTTTTTTTTGGAGCATTTAATATTTTATTTCATAAACTTCTGAATCATAACTTACATCTGTAATTGTAATTATTAAACAATACAGTATCATTTCATTCATTTTATGATTTTGAAATTTTTTAATTTCGTGTGTTCGAAATGCTCTTTACAATAATATTAATTATTATTTATTTTTGAAAAATTTCTATTTTTATACTTTTTTTGTTTTCCATTTCGGACTCAAGGTTCTCTTGATCGTGTAAATGAAGGTTTGAGAAAATATAAGTTAGGGTATATTTTAATAATAATAAAATTATAAATGTAGACAAAAAAACAAAACACGAATAATAAAATGAATACGGTATAAAAATATAACTGAAAAGGGAAAATGTCAGAGGAAAACAAAAACATGAAAAGATTAACAAACATGAAGAAAAAAGTAATATAATGATACAGTATATAAAGGAAGACTGAATATAACATTACAAATTACAAACTAAAAAAAACATGAACTAAAACTCTTTAGAAGCTGAAAAACATTTGATTAAGTGGACAAAATAATCTTCTTTTTTTTTTTTAATAACTTTTGAGTCAAAACTTGTTTATATACTTAAATCCTTGGTTTTATTGAACATCGCATTATACCTACTTATATTATATGATTAAAAGATCAATAATATAAGATTTTTTTTTGTAATATCCAATATATTACAACTGAGCAACCTTTAAAAAAAAAATAGATAAGGCAATCAATTTTGAAACACATATCTCAAAAATGCAAGCGCTTTATGCATAATTAATTGAAAAATTCAAACTTTATAAAAAAAATAAATAAGAGAAGAAAAAAAAAGTTATATTAAACGAGTGTCCCCCACGCGACTTCGCCCGCTCTCATAATTGCAGTTTTATTTGTTTATCGAGTAAAATCTTGTATTGTAGCATTCAATTAATAGGCATGATTCCCTCAATTATATTATCACGCATAGCAGTAATTTTTAACCTAGTTAAATTTGCACTGATTAAGTTTTTAAAAATTACGTAAAAGTATAATTTTAATACTTTTAAAAGCATGATTTTAATTTCTGACCATAAAAGTATATGGCAGTGTGGCAAACCTCGTTTCTTCCACTCAACATTTTATATTTAAATTTCTATTATTGTCAAATTTATTTACATACCTTTGCAACCTATGAAAATGATCAAGTTAAAATTTGGTTCAGTAGCTTTACCATTGTAAGCTCTGTTGCACAATAGTGCCTAAGTAATTGGTCGATATCCAAACCTCCTAGAATCCAAAGGTCGCACCACATATTTAAATCTTTTTTAATAATTTAACTGAGTTTGAGCAAATTTTATTATAAATTTCAATCACTATGGAAAGCCGTACCTTTGTAACTTCTCATGTAGAATTGCGCTTGATATCTATCGCTAAGTTTTCAGACCTTCAGGGTTATCCACGGATTATCGTTTGTTCATTAACAAATTAATGAAAAGCAGTAACTTTTATTATTGGTAAACCTTCCTGGAACTATAAAGACGATGTGGTTAAAATTTGGTAAAGATTGGTTCAGTAGTTTCCGTGGTTAGTGGTCACAAACGAAAAATGGCTTGTCCTTTTATATAATAGTAAAGATAAATATTTTAGCACTTAAAACAAAAATAACTACATACTTAATTGTATGCATCCAAACCATACCTTCGTTTCATACTGTCAATATATATATATATATCAGTTTTCTTAATCATGTAGTGTAGCAGACCTTAAAATTAATGTTTTATGCTTGATCATTATAATAATAAAAAAATGGTAAATTATATTAAATTAACTACACACTTAATAAACATTAATACAACATTTTTCAGAAGTACTGAATTTAACATATGACGAAACGTTTAATGACTCTTTTTATTTTTAGACAATGGAAGTATATTTTAAGGTGACAAAAATAATGTTAATATATATTTATATAAAGTATACTTATGATGTTTTAGCTGTCGAAATACAGTTGTTTTTTTAATTTATTATCTATATTCTAGAGTTTAAAAATATAATATAAGCCAATAAATGTTGCCCAGTTGTAATATATTGGATATCTGGCAATAAATATGTATATTCAGAAGATAGTTTTGCTATTAAAATTCTTATAACATGATAGTTTCTAACATTAAATATAGAACGGTAGAGCAATATTAATTTTACAAGATTCTCATTAATTATGAATATTGTTAAAATAAAACTGTCTCATAAAATAACACGTTACCTGCTGAAATATACTCCGGATCTACGAAGTTCCAGTTCCTCGACCCAGCTAATTACATTAATACATCCCCAGTGACAGGCGTGTCGCTGCTTCACATTCCACTGCCTTCATGAGCTGACGTATGCAGCCCCTACTCGCTCCCTGCTTCCAAATATATCCATACTTATTTTCGCTTCAGAGGAACAGGTTTCGCACCCCCATCCTTTTTACACCCCAGTAAGTCTTTTAAATAGTTCTCAGTGACATTTTATTTATATCATCGTTTACTTTTAGTACTAAATAATATTAAGTATTATTATTGAATAATATTATCTATTTTTTCAATATTATCTATATTACTCACTAGACCTCACTGACAACGAACATGAAATTAACATACAAGATTCCCATGATAGTCCAGTAAAATAAGGCTTTGCCGAACTTTTGTTCTGAATGGATCTTTATTGGGGTGCTGAATCTGAATCTGAAGTTTGCTACCACGGAAGACGTCGGCTTTATATCCAAAATCAAAAACAAAACGCCCTAAATACCGGATATTTTCTGTTTTTTACTTATAAAAAGAAAACGAAACTTTTTTTGAAAAATATTAATTACAGCTGGAATTGGTACCTACGAAAAAAAACAACTCCGAAGTTGTTGTTTTTTAGGGAACTAATTCCAGCTACAATTAATATTTAAAGAATTTATTCGAAATAAGCTTCATTCTCGTGTTATAGACAAAAAAAAAAACAAAAAAAACACACAGTATTTTGGGCGGTTTTTATTGCGATTTTGGATATGAAATTGACCTCTGCCATGGCAGCCATCTCCAGATTCGGATTTAGTATCACAAAATACATAAACATCGCTGAAAATAAAAGTTCAATAGTTTCTTCTTGAAAACGGACTTTTGGAACCTTATTATACTGGTCTATGACACCCCTCTATCACTGACACTGCCTCAACCGGGTTTCAATTCATCTGAAGTAATACTAGAAATTAAAAAATAATCCAAAAAGAAAGCCCCAGGACACGACTTGTTTAGTGCTGAGCTACTTTTAACAGCTCTCTTTATTGCTATACTCAGAGCAAATGAATTCCTATTTCAAAGGAAACACTCACACGTATTAATGATAGCTTAAACCTTGTCAACTTTTATATCTACTTTTACATAAACGAATATCACTGAAAATTATGCAAAGACTAAATACTTATACTTAATTTTTAAAACCAGTATGGAAATATGGCTCATAAAATAACGGAATATTTTAAAAAATAAATACTTTTCAGTCAAAAAAATTAAGACTGATTACACAATCACCTCTCGTACGCCAATAACATAACATTGAATACAGAATTACGCTAATGCTGCAAGATCACATCTAGACTTCATACAAAAGATTCTTCCTATATAATCACAATCTAATATAAACTCAATAGGGGGCTTTGCAAAGCTTCAGTAGATACTAGTGCATCTTTTTCAGTGGTTAATAAGAGACAGAGTTAGACAACTTAAGTAGTTTTAGTAGTTAGTTTCGACTACTTATTATCAAAGAGTATGTAAATTATTAATTGAATCCATTGGTGAAAGAGGGCGATAACTCATGTTTCTTAAAAAATCATTTATTTTTTCTATTCCCTTTTTCACACCTGCAGTTAGAACACAAAAATGACAATAGATAGGGCGAATTAGCTTAAATTGCACATTAAAGTACGGTTAAAAGAGAATGATTTTTTTTTTCCTTTAGTAACGAGTTTTCATGAGATTTATTTAAAAACATTAAAGTAAGGTTAGGTACATGATTAAAATTAGCTATGGATCATAAATAGAAATTTTATAAAGATAATACTATAAACATCCGGAAAAGTTTCTAGCCTGTAACGCGAAAATGCTTTTCCTGATCATTTTAATAAAACGTAGTTAACATGTTCCACAAGTGGCTTCAATTCTTAAAATTGCTGTAATTTAATTGTATGTAAACATTTATATATTATAAATATCTGTATGTATATTTACAGATACATTAAAAGAGCAAAACGACAACAAAATTGAGTCTGAAAATTGAAATAAGCATAATATTATCTTTTTTTTTTTTTTTCTCTCTTTCATATTTCGATTCTCACCTGTTATTAGGGTTATCTTTGATTACAAAAAAACTATTTCAATTTAAAATTATTCAACTTAATAATTTCTCAGAATTCATTCCAGTACAAACCGATGATATGTTTTTTATTTATTTAATCTTTTCAACCAACAACTAAAAATAATAAAAAAAATAAAAAAAATTGATTATTTACTAAACTGCTAACAAATATTAAACTGTAGCTCCAGAGTTATTTGCTCCCTCGACAAATAGAGCTTTCAAATACCTCCTCTCCCAGAGCTCAATAAGCAACTGGCTGCATTTAAGTAAGAGATCCGACTGGGGCTGATAAGATTGATATTGTCTCTGCAATAGTTTTCTTTATCTATTATTGAAATAAATTTTATTTATTTATTGACACACTAAATACAATATCGGTCAATTAGAATTGTTCTTCCTCTGCAGAAATCTATAAAATGAGAAGTTTATAATTTCTTTGTTGAATACAAATGCATTTAAAGAAATTCAACAAAGTAAAAAAGTTTAAAGGAATACTATCAGATACTATCTGATTTTAAATGAAAAAAAAATAGTATTCCGTAACTTTTGGAATTTTAAATTATCACTAGGAAAATCTTAATCTTTATTTTTGAAGGAAAAATAGATTAGGAGATTATTAGCTTCTGCTTAAAAAATTATCAACTTCTTTTATCGACGACCTCGATCTTTAAGGTTGTTTAGATTTAGTAAGGAAATTTTTTTTTTTTTTTTTCAATTTTTAAATGACATTCTAGTGAAAATTCCAAAAAGAGTTTAATAGGATGCAACTTGATAAGTATTTGGATAGGTTGCTACTGCCGAAGAAGACCATCTTTCCCAGGTTCTCTTAGAAAACTACCCCCTACTTTTCTAAGGTTCCACTACAACTATCCTGTCCAGCCATGGATATCTTGATCATTATCATTATACTCCGGTCTTTTTTATCTCTACAGTGTGGCATTGCCAAGCGCTGAGATTCCCTAACCTGAGACGTGGTTTTACAGGATATAAATAGACTATTTATATCGTTTATCCTGAATGAACATAGTCCATGTATCTATACCGGTTTATAACAATACGGTTTATTCCATGAGGGTTTATTACTGTGAACCCGGGTGTTCGATGGTACGTTAGAGGAAATGGCCGATAATCGAGCTTAAAATTGTAGATTTGGAGATTTACGAAAAATGGCTAAATTAAAAGAAAAAAATGTTTGAATTTCAAAAAAAGGACACAAATTCGCATCTAATCCATCTTGTTTTAATTGCGCACAGACGTTTTTCCGTGGTCAAATAAAATTGAAAAATGTTTTTATGAAATTTATTGATTTTGTTCATTTACTACCCGAAGTATGTTTGAAAGGTAACGCCTTCAAAATTGTGTGAGAAGTATTTAGAAGCATTTTTTTTTTTTGTTTACAAAGACAGAATTTTTAACTAGTCAAATCTCAATCCGGTTATCAAAAGTAGCTCATTTGACGTGACCAATCCAAACAATTAATATTACATTAGGTGAGTTATTGCGGTGACTGGGGTTTGTGTAGCTCAACAACTCAGTCTAGCCAACATTTGGCGGGATGACAGGTGAGCTCTATACAAGCACCGCACAGTGGGGACATTCGTAAATCTAGCGGGATAAAAGTTTGAAAGCGATCGTATGGATAATGTAATATTTTTTTCTGATTCAGAACAACTTGAAATGATAAAAATAAGATTATTAAAACATTGAGAAAACATTTAAAATGTTATTTGTGACCTGTTGTTTTATTAAAAAAAAAAAAATTCACAAAACCATTTATTGATTAATCGATGATTACATAAATTTAATTAAAAAAAATATATACCTAATTTATGATAACAATGTCAATATGATGATAAAAAAAACCTCCTTTGTAACAATTAACAATTTTTCTGAAGTTTTTTACAGTAATAAATGAATAGAATTTATAATATATATAAATCAGGGCAATGTGTTATCAAACTATAAGCTTTAACACTTTAATACTTAATTTCTATCTTAAAACGGACAGAGCTCAAGCATATTATATTGTTTTAAACTGAAAAGAAAATTATAGTCTATAATGACAAATCACTTACATCGAGATTATCACTATCATCACTATATTGTCCACTAAGTTAGGGTATCTGCGTCTGATATTACAAACAAGTTGAGAGCACTATTACCGAAAGTCGTATTTTTCTGAGGTAGTGTTCTGCACGAGCTAAGGATCAGACGAAATCAACAAATTATTCATAATGTCAGTGTTGGTTACTGTACGAGTCATTTTTCGAGAAACATTTTCCCTTTATCTTTTTATCTTTCTGTATTGCCTTTTTTGGACATCGTCTGTGAGTTGCTCAATTGCAAATTTTTATATTATATAATCGACCAGATATATTTTTTCTTCCTGGGAATAATTAAAACTGAAATCTCCGGCCCGTAACGTTTCTGCCAGTTCAATCGCGCAACTGAGAGTACTCCGCCTGAAACACAATCGTTGGTACTACTAATAAATGGGCAAAAAAGGGCAATAAAATGCAATATATTCACTAAAATTATATGTTCTCAGACACACAGAACCATAATTTAAGATCTACGTTTATCTACGTAAAAAGGTTCAGATTAAAACATGAATATGTTTTTTTTACTTGAGGACTTTATAATTGGCGTACCGCCTGAGTATCTAAACTGCCGTAAAATTAAAAATAAACTGTACTAATACTGAGTATTATGAATGCAATTCATCGTAAAATGTAAAAAAATTAGAAAACTAATTACTATGTTCACTGTCGAGTGCTTGAAAGAATACTAACTTAATTCTTAAATCGTACAGGATTAAAGTGGTATTAGTTCGTTATTTATTGAATTGCTTTGTTGGCATTGCCTTAGCCTGGTTCACTTTGTTTCATGTCTTCCAACATTTAGCCTGTTAGATCAACCACTTTCTGCATCAAAAAATCAAACTTCATTTTTGGACTTTTGTCCCGCTAGGTTCACGAATAGCCCCACTGTGCACCGTTCCGTGTAATGTGTGGTACCCTTCAACCTACACGAACCAAATCAGGATACAACAGCAATTTTTAATATTTTGAAAAACCATATCGGAATTCCTCCCGATAAACATATAAAAGGTTGGTTTATCAGATTTCCCGTTCAGAGCTAATTAAAATAAGCTTATGGGCCTTAGTAATCCGGAGAAAGAACAAATAATTGAATTAATTTAACGCTGGATTATAAATTATAAATTGGAATTTTCTTCACCTTTATTTATAGTATAATTTTCTATACCTTTATTTAGGCTATTTAATTTTTCTTTTTTATGACGGTGCTTCTATTTATTTATTCAAATTATCTTTGGATTTAAATGTATTCACTTATTTAAAAAAATAATTTAAAGATAGTTTTGAGTGATCGATTTAATATTATTGGAGAAATAATTAAACAGAGTACACCAGACTAATCCCCCCTCACTGAGGTAGAATATGTAAGATTGGTTCCCATGAATGGATGTAATATAATTAATATAATTTGGTTTATATAACAATAATAACAGTGATTGTACCAGCTCAATATCTCGGTTCTACTACCACTGATTAATGTTAAACTTAGCTTTGATACCACCATTTTCCTGATTTCATCACATATATAATATAAGCCTATACTTGGGAAATTCAATTACTTATAACCCTTTATTACAATATACATTTATTTTCGTAGTATATCCAATTTATAACTAGATGTATACGCAAAAATAGATAGATACATGAAAATTATAACAAAAAATTACATAACATATTTATCTTTCTGCTAAGAACCCTCCTACAAAATGTAATGCCGGCAGTACACACTCGCCGAGGCGCTCGTGGACGAGGAAAGGCGAGCTTTGTAGAAGTTGGGTAGTTCATTTATTTAAGTTAAAGCTGGTGTTTTATTGGAAGTTGATGAAGATGGATGTGAGGATTCTGGTTACAGCAGTTGCAGCTATTGCAGCCAATATTATAAGAATGTGTACATTGTAACCACGAAAAAATTGCAAAAAAAACAAAACGGAGATGGTGGATAAAAACATTCATCGGAACAGGACTGGATAAGTCCAAATTTATTTGATATTTTCTGATTGGTTATTTTTTTAAAGCGAATTTTCGAAGGACATTTAGCTACCACTTAAATAACTTTTTAGGATATTATGAATTTATTTATTGCTAATTATATTAAGAATTTTTATATATATATATTTTTTTTTTATATGTATAAAAAATATATTGGCTAAATGAATAAAATAAATTGTCTAAATGAAGCCATTAGAGAATATTTTTTTTCTCTAGTTCTTAGTTAATTTTTTTTTCTTTAGTTCCTTAATTAGTGAGGAACTGGAAATTGATTGAGGGAAGCGTAGAAATGTGATTACAAGAAACTTAGATGTGAATAACAGAAGTGCCTTGCCATTTGCAGAAATCTGAATCCCGAGGTTAGGCGAGTGTGTACTGGGTCGGTTCGCCTCGCCACTCGTTTCCTCTCGGTCCTTTGACTCGTGCCCAGAGACCGACTTTTTTCGGAGCGCTGCCTAGCCGAGCAGAGCAAAGGCGAACTAACACGAGGCGACCCAGTACACACTCGTGTTCGCCTGCATTCGTCTTGCCTCGGGGAGTGTGTACTGGGTCGGTTCGCCTCGTCGCTCGTTTCCTCTCGGTGCTTTGACTCGTGCCCAGAGACCGGACATCGGAATAAAAATAGATTTCTTCATTATTTAAAATATTTTATTTGTTTATTTTATTTTTTTACTTTATATAAACAAAACAAGTTTTTACTTTAATTTATCTCGTTTTAAACTTATTTTTTAATGCTATGCTTTTTTTTCTTCTCTAATTGGGTTTAAAATTAACTTTTTCTTTTTTTCTTTTAGCCGTGATGAAGGTTCACGTTGTAAGTCGAAACGTCAACACAATAAATTCATATTTTAATTGCGTTTCCTTGACTATACACCATAATTGTGTACGTCATCATTTTTTCTGCATTCAAATAAACTACATCTATATCATCATAAAAAAAATTAAAATTTAAAACTTCAATGATACTCTATAAACATAATATACACTCAGTATAGACATAGATAGCATTAACCTTTGGGAAGTGGAGAATAAATTAAGTCTAAATCCAGAAAAAACAAAGGCTATTCTCATTGGGTCAAAACCTCACCTAAAAGCTCTTCCCTACTATCCACTGCTTTTCCTAAAAAACCGTCCAATTCATTTCCAAAATTCCATTAAAAATCTGGGAATAACTTTCGATAAACATCTTGCATGGAATAGCCATATCTCTCAAATCACGAGAAAATCTATTTTTATTCTTAAGCAACTTTCACATTACCGTGATTCATTACCATTAAGTACTCGAAAACTTTTAGTATCATCACTCATTTTTCCTAACTTTGACTATGGATGCGTAGTATATGGAGGACTGTCTGATGAGCTCGAAATGAGATGTAAAAGAGTAATGGACTGTTTTATTAGATTTATTTTCGGGATCTCCAGACGTTCTCACATAGCTCACAGGTATTCTGAAATCGGGTGGCTGTACCCCGGTTTTCGACGTCAATACTTCCTGGGTGCTCTCATATTTCAAACCTTGAAAACCAAAAAACCCACCTATATCCATGACCTCCTTACTCTGCGCTCCTCCATTCACCTCTTAAATACTAGAACCCAACCCATCAACCTATACACTCCGGCGCATCGAACTGCATCCTTCGAGAAATCCTTTATTATCCGTGCTTCCTCGTTATGGAATTCATTGCCCATCACAATTCGAAAAAGATCCACTCTTACTTTTATTAAACATCATTTATTCCTTTACCTCCTTCATTTTCAATCTTCCGAGCTAATGTAAAACGTGAATATTTATGTAATATACATTATAATAGTATACATAAGATGTATCATTTTACAAGATGTCACAGTTATCTTGTAACATATAATTTAATTATTTATCAATTTTTATTATTATCTAGTGTTATTATTTATTATAATTAAGTATCAAAGCCAGACGATTGTCCTATGTACTGTAATCATATGTTATTCTTAGGGGACAAGTAGTCCCAGAATAAAGTTTATTTTCTGCTTCTTCTATACCGATCCCTCTATGTTTGGAGGTTTAAGCCTGACCAAATGAGATCCCAGTGCTGCTCTCTCAGCTAGGTCACTGGTATTAAAACCCAGCTGATTCTAAGTGCTTTCATGTGAGTAAAAGTTCACATTGCCACGACATCATCATCAAATTTGAGAATAGATCTTGAGACCTCTGTGTTTTACAACTTCGTAGAAAATTATAGGGACGTGTGGAACTGGATTAGAATTGAGCTAGATGATATAGAAGATCAGAAAGATTTTGATGATATTTTAAAATAAGATTATAAAGCAAAGTGTACTTTTAGTATATTTTTAAGCATTTTTTCATATTAAAACGTTAAAATTGAACTTTACTTTTTTCAATAAAAATATATTACTGAGATATCAAACGCTTTCCACTTTATTTTATTTTTTTCTACCGAAATACGGCTTTTATAAACACTCTAAATTATCGGTTCAAATGATGATCTGGAATGTTTAAAATTGAATAGAAAAAACTCAACCTTCCAATATTGAGGAGAGGGAGAGAGATTTTTTAACGGTGTTTTCGTAAGGGTAAGGGATCCGAAAAAGTGAACCGCGTTTTTCAAGCGAGCTGCGGAGTTAGTTATTATCGAAGGGGAGTCCTCGAGAGGCAGAGCTGGGTTCCTTCCCTCTGAATTAACATCAATTATCTACTCTTCACTTGAGGGGAAATAAGTTAACAAAAAAAAAAAAATTATAATTCAAATGTCTTAACTTAATTAATTTATTTTATGTGAAATAAAAAAATTAAAAAAAATTACTCATTATTATGATGGCCTATTGGAATATCATTATATGCTTGTTTTTTAATTTTCATACCGAAAATAGATGGTTAGGAATCTATTCGTACTATATGTACAATAAGAAACAAATGAAAAAGAACATCTAACTACGCAATCTATAAAAATTTAAAAAAAAAAAAATGATGACAGTAAAAATAAATTAATTAATGTGGTTTAGTTAACTGTAGAATTAATGATGATACACATAATTGGGGAGTGCACTAAAGAAAACACACTTAAAAAACCTTATTTAAAAAACGACCGGCGTTTCGGCCTGCAATATAAGCCTTCATCAGGATAGAAGAAAAAACATAAAGATGAGACTATAATACTTTTATATGAACAAAATATCATTTTAATTTTTTTTTGTATTAACTCATTTTTATATTTTCTTATTGTTTTTATTTTGTTATCTTTTTTAGAATTAACTTGTTTTTACACACAGGTGTACATACATATATAGCCCGATTGAAGGTTTATATTGCAAGCCGAAATAAAGACACATTAAATTAATATTTTTAATTGTGTTTTCTTGACTGCAAGTCCCAATAATATGTGTGACTATAAAAGTAAATTATAATTATATAATCTCAAATCCAGTAGTGCCTCAACTTGCTTTCCATCCTATGCCCGCTAACCTTCTGAGGCGTCTGAAGTCTGAACTTTTATTAAAGCTACCAAAAGTTGGTTGCTTTACCATTTATTGATTATTGATTATTTTCCCACACATTTACTAGGTTTATATATTCCATACAGTTGCAAATATCAATAAAAACATGAATAGATAATACCTATGCCCAGAGTTGGACAAAATTTTATAATAGCTATTTGTCAACTAATTTCTTAAAATCAATTACCTAATTTAATCGTGATTAAATCTTCGTGATTTTTAGTTAACTGATGATTATTTGACTGAAAGATTTAATCATTTTTAAGTTAGGTGATTAATTCCAGGAAAATAGTTGTTAAATAGCTTTGATTAAATTTTGTCCAACTCTGCCAATGCTTAATGATTTTTTTTTACAGAAGATTCACATTACATACTTATCTTTCAAAGAGTTACCAAGGAATAATTATTAATCGTACCTTTGAAAGTTAAAATAAATACCTACAAATAATTATGAATTGTTTTTAAAACTACATCAATGTTTCAATCTTTACTTATTGCATATCTTAATAATAAAATAGAAATGAAAATTACTTAGTAATATTATTATTTATATCAAGTATTCTATAAATTTAACTATATTGTTAAGGACAGAGATACTGGCAGGTAGTATAGGAATTTTTTGGGGTATAAGGCAGGGGGTAGCCAACGGGCATGCGCAGAGGACCAGAGGGAATATTTCCCCCCTCTCCCCTCCCCAGCGGGATATTCTCTCCCAGACCCCAGGCTTTGTATAATACCGCCATCGATTGTGGAGCATGTTCGATCTTTATCTTTCTGAATAAACAATCCTCTTTAATGCCCCTTTTATTTTCGCCTCGGGTTCCCTGTCATCCGTCCAGTTTCTTTTCATCGCCACTAAACAATGGTCGTTTTAATGTTACCTTTGTCGCGTGGCCTTTGTTTCCCCTCTCTCGGTTGCTGATGTCAAATTGCTCTTCACTAAAACGGAAATACAAATGTTGACGTATTATCGGATATTCTATCTTTAGCAATTAATACAAGGATCGATTATTCTATTAAGGTTTGCAAATAATTATGAATTATAAATGGCATACAAATTAAATTATAACACCGAGACTATGTGACATTAAATACGAAATTTCATTAAAAAATATATATGCATACCAGACTTAAAAGACAAGGGACTGCGCAGCTTCCGACTACTTCAACATTTACTAGATCAGCGCTCAAGACAAGACAAGACGGAGAACCCACGAAATGAATCTTGACCTTCTTACCCTGGCTAGAATAGGTTGTTAACCTGTAGGATAACCCGTCCTTCTTGCCCTAATTGGAGTACACAAGGAAATTAAACCCAAAAAACGATAAACAATGAGGTCCAAATGCAGTTCTTTCAGCTACGCCACGCCATTGAAATTCTATGGCAGTTTAAAAAAATAAAGTATTAACTTATCCTTCCAAATTTTATCATTATATTTAAACTTTCATTTCATATTGAGTAAAAAATAGATGAGAAAGTCAAGATATATGAATAGTCTCTTTAGTGGTGACTATCCGCTACAGGCCTTTCTTTTATAAATTTTAATATTTAACAGTTCACTGGTGAATTATTGGACTTAAAACTCATCAATATTTTTTCATAGTTTTAATCACAAGAATACAAAAAACAAAACAGAACGTCTATAATTAGACTAACTAATCCAGTAGGTTATAATTGGTTTATAAAAGCACTCTGTGTAGCCAGGTTCACTTAACACACTTTCAACAAAATTTAACACAACAGAACTTAAAAAATAACACTTCTTACAAATAATAATAATAACAAACAAAAAATAATACAGTAATAAAACCAATAGCAAGCACAGATATTAAAAAATATAAAATGTTTTTTATTTTACCTGTGATTCGTTTGTCTGTAGGAGATAAAATTTCAAATTAAATAGCTTAATCCTGCTGACTCTTATGCCCTTGTGTTCTTTATTTTTTTCCGCTTACCTGTTTGATTTTAAATTAAATTAACAGTTAATGATTATTTCAAATAAACAAAGTTGAGAAAAAATAGAGGCTTTAAACGTGACTTATTTTATTCAAACATATAGCAAAAATATAGCTCTTAAGCGGTTGGTCCTAGCGACAAATGTTATAAAAACATACTCCATTAAATTTCTGATTAAGGAAACTATGGTGAAATTTTTGATTCGAGCAACCCTGACAGAGCTCGTGTTAAAATAAACGTAAAGCTCCCGTGTTTCCCAAAAACGTATCATTTTTGACCGTTCAGGCAACGGGTTGTTCCATGATAAAAAAATCCTAAAGATATATGACAAACATGTATGAAAATATTCGTGGAATCATCCGCAAATTATGTTAAGCTTCAAAGAGACAAACCTGATAAAACATATTCTTTTCTCATGATAGTAGTTAAATTTTTAATTCAGTCCGAAATGTTTCCACTGACAGAGAACTTTTCTGTTCTAGAGAATTTGATTTGATCAGGAGCGAAGGCATTCAAATGAGATTGGACATGAATTCTTAACAACCAAAGAACGCATAAAAGAAAAAACTTCTTTTGCGTTCTCCTCGAAATTACCTGCATTGGCGTTCATCAATTATTCAAAGTTTAATTTTATGTTTCAGAAAACATAAAATTTACCAATTAAAAAGTATTAAATTTGAAACAAAGATAAAATTGTGAATGCCTTGAATTTTCCTGATTAGGAAGTTAATAAAAAGTATTCTGTAGAACAAAATATTAATAAGGAAAAAAGCATTAGGAAAAAGTTAAAAATAAATAAAAACTAGAAAACGTATGGTAATATTCAAATTTTGTAATAATAGAAACATAAATTAAAATAATACTTGTTTGTATGGGAATAAAATAAAATAAGAATATTTTATTTAACGACGGTAATTAAATATTTACAGTTTTCTGCTATGGTTAATATTGTTCATTATAGAAATAAGATTTTTAGTCTTCCAGTAATACGTGGTAAGTTCGTTTGTGTATGTATTTTTATATTTTTTTAAATACAGCAGTTGAGAGGAAAAATAGTGTTATTAGTGACTCATTTACAGTAAGTTTTTATCATTTTCTAATGATTAAATGTAAACATAACATAAACCAAATAAATGTCAGAAACTCAAACTGAAAGTCTTTTTTTTTTATATATAAAATTTCTTTATATCACGCATATTTTTTTATTGTTTACATCCATTTTTTATTATAATATTTTATTGTAATTATGTTTAACATTTTTTATTTTATTTAATTATGGCGGAAAACAAATATAAACTGCCCGTCAAAAGTATTGCAACACCCATAATTCTCTAGAATTTTCCTGTTTTTTTACCTTAATCCATACTTGGTTTATATTCATATTAAGATTATTAATTAAACGTGAGACATTAAGGATTAGACACATCAGTAGTTTTCCCTGCTAATAACAAACGATGGAATTTTAGATTATTTTTTTTTTCAAATTTCCTTCAGTCCATGTTTATCCTTCGTTTCGTTATTTACAAGTATGCCAAGACTAGTGGAAGCAGTCATTCAAGCCAGAGGGGGCAATATGTCTTATTAAATCTAAATTAAAAATTTAAAAGTTAAAATTGTATAAAATGAAAATTTTAAAAAGTAAGTTTTCTAACTTTTTTGTTTATTGGAAGAAATATTGTAATTTATTTTTAATAAGAATTGTTTATGTCTAGTTTAGGAATGTTTATTATAGACTTCAGAACCTTTCTTTATTACTAACTTTTGACGGGGAGTTTAGAAGTTAGTTCCTCATTTTTTTCTTTTTTGAGAGAGATGGAAAAAAAAACCCAAAAAAAACAAAAAAAAAAAACAGGAAGTTACAAGCGATTTATAGAAAACAAAAATTTGGCCAGCTGCAATAATAGATTTTCTAGCTTTTTAATAGTAGATGTTATTGACTATTTCCTTCAACAGAAACAGCTCCTGGAAAATAATAGGTTGTAGATATGCAACGGTCATTTAATCAAGTTTGAAAAGGAGAGCTAATTATGGTACTGATCATCCCTTAAGTTCAGGTCGACGAGTATTGTTGTCAGGTAAGAGGTTAGGGTGGTTGAGGTGGGGCGTGTTGCGGCAGAACTCCGTGTCGCTGCAGAGAGCAACATATCCAGTCAGATGCGGTGGATCCACTGAATAAATCTAGGCACTCTCAGTGTTGCTAGGACCAAATAGTCTACTGCAGGTTGATCTCCCTCTAATCTATTTTAGGGGTGAATACCAGTTCGAAAGCCTATTAGTGGCAATGTGAAGTAAAATACATAAGAAAAACAACAGTTACCTATGGGCTTAAAAGTAGTAATCACTGTTTACAATGGTAGATTTACATATATCCCCTCCAAAAACCGTCAAGTAAACCTTTTTCGCCAAGGAAGACAATAGATCAAAAACCACAAGATTCTTTCAAAAATTTAATCTTAATTGCCCTTTATTTCATAGTTTGTTTAGAAACTGTTTAGGTTTTATACACACTCGCTGTTTTTAGTAAATTATATTATATGAGTGCTTTATATTTGCCACTTGAGGAACGCTTGCTGGTATAGAAGGATTAATACAATATGATTGATGAATCAAAAGCCACTTCTATTGGAATTACTTTTTTTTTTTTTTTATTTGAAAACTATTCATTATGAATTCTAAAAACATAGAAAATTTTCAAATCATTAGCACTTTGTTACATACATTATGTAAATAAAATGGAACGTTGGTGTGGTGTACGGAGGTCTCTCTGCATCTCAGGATGAGATGAATTATTGAAGAAGCTCATGAACTGTTGCCTGAGATTCGTTCTAGCGATACCACGCCATGAACACCTAACCCACCACTACAAAAGATTAAAATGGTTATTTCGTTCCTTCCGTCGACAGTACTTTCTTGGTTCGTTCCTTTACAAATCTCTTTCCTCTCAGTCACCTTCCTATATCCTGAAAGCTTTAACATTAAAATCGTCAGTGAGTTCCCGCAAAACCAGATCCCGTTCCTCAGACCTCTACCTAACTCCCTTCAACACAACATCCTTCAAAAGTTCCATTATTTCCAGAGCTTCTAACTTCTGGAACTCCCTCCCTTCCTTCATTCGCCATTCCTCCACTCATAATAGCTATAAATCCCAACTTTTCTTTTACATGTTAGATATTCAATCTAATAGTCATATCGATGAAGAAAATATTTTTTAAAATGAATTATGAATATTCAGAATATAATATGGATTTTGTACAGTACTATTTTGGTACTATTGCACTAAATTTGTATAATTGGTTTTGGCATAATTTATATTATTTTATCAGACAAGATACACTATTTTTCCGGATAATTTATATTTCTTAGCTTTGTTTATTGTATTTTTTTTATTGATTTTATTGTTTTTAATCTGTCCCTATTTTTGTTTTCGTAACTTATTTTAAATTCTAACCTTAAGATATAATTTGTTTTTCGTGTGATATTTGAAAACATGAAATACTACTTTTATATTGTAATTTAAATTTCTTTTAAATTCCTAAATTTAATTTTAATTGTATTTTTCTTGCTTTAATTATGTTTCTTAATTATACATACGGCAGCTAGGCCGCTATTAATTGTTCATTATAATTATTCTTAAGGGACAATGGCACAAGAATAAAATTTATTTTCATTCATTCATATTATATTTAATTTATAATAAATAAAACAGTTATGAACACTCGATAAAGATAAAAAAATTACTGTATAATTAATTTTTTGGCTGTCTTTCAAAACAAAACCAAAATAGAAATTTTCTGCTTTTGCTAGAATGCATTGAAATTGAAAATTCACAAGTTTAAGACCACTCCAAGAACTAAATATTGAAAATAGGTTTGAAGTGAGATCAAATTTTTTGACTGCCCAAAAATCAGTATTTTGGAATTTTACGTCCTATAAAATTTTAAGTAATGGACATAACGGGTTTTGATTCTAAACGACTCATATGTCACATATTAATAATAACTTTTAGAGTTAAATTGTTTTAGAAATCGAACCTGAAAATGGAATACAATGTTTTCCTGAAACATGTCGTTTGGTGTTAAATATATTAATTAAGGGGTAGATATTTGGTAATTAAAATGTCATCATTTTTTTTTTATTTGTTTGCTAAAATTCATTTTGAATGTTTCCAAAGATATTTTATTTAATTTTAAAAATATTTATTCAATGTAATTAAATTACATCTCAACACAAGGGTATCTGTTTCCAATGAATTACCTTCATACGGACTAAAATGAGATTTGAAAATGTAAAACAACATCGAAAAAAAAAATGAGCTATCAGGTTTCTCATTTACACCGTTCGTTCGAAAGGATTTAATGTGTTGGAGCAAAATGAGATCGCAATAACTGAACTCAACAGTTTTATTAATGAATAAATTATCAGGAATTGCAATTTATATCAATCTATACTATTTATATGAGAGGACAATACATGTTTCGTTTGTGATTACTAACCAAGAAAACTACTGAACCAATTCTAACTAAATTGTAACCACATCATCTTTATAGTTCCAGGAAGTTTTAACAATAATAAAATCTACTGATTTTTAATTAATTTGTAATTAAAAAAACGAGAATATCGTCGCCACTATGTAAAACTAGTGAATGTGAAATAACGCATTTTTTTATTTCGTTCTTTTACCGTTGTATTCTACAAGACCTACCTAGAAATTCGTAAAAATTACATTACAGATTTCGGTCTTCTGACTGTCGATCAGATTCGAAATTTTATCACAAGGCCTAGTAAAATAAATTTATGAATGAACGAATTAAAAAAAAAAAAAAAAGGAGCGATTTATCATATTCGTTAGTTTTACATAGTGTCGACGATATTAACTGGGAAGTTTGAAAATTGACCAATAGGTGGCGAGTACCATGCTACGGTGTTATAGTTTGAAATTGATATTAAAATTTACTAATATACAATTAAAATATTATAAAAGATTTAAATATGTGATACCAATATGTGGATCAGTTAACGGTGGAGGGGGAGGGGAGAAGGTCCCATTTTTGGGTTTGAAAAATTTGTTTTAAATAAAAATTAAAGCTAATCAAATTTCCTATAAAATTACTTCCATACATACTCGCGAACTTCCAACGGTTTTCAAGATATACGTTCTAAAGACTCCTAACAAAGCTATGAAGTCAAAAATAATCGTACATTTCATGCGCTCTACAATGTGTTTATTGACTGGACTAAAAGGTAAAACTACTGAACATATCTGTATCAAATATTAAATACATCATCTTCTTAGATTTTGGAAGGTTTTGCTATAATAAAATTTAAAATAATAGAAATTTAAATGTTCACTGTTTAGAGACAGAAACGAGGTTTGCCACACTTTACTTTTATAGTTAGAAATGAAAAATCCAAAAGATGAAATAAATAACATTATTTCCACCGGTAAAAAAGTATTACCAAATCAAATGTCGATCCTTCAGCTTTTGATATCGTGTGCGAAAATATGATTCATTGGCCTTTAGTTGTAAAAATAATGCAGTCCATTATTCGGAAGAGTTTCTTTATAGTCTTTGTCTATCTGGATTACTAACTAATACATTAAAATTAAAAATTCGATGTCTAATTATTAATTTACGTAATCTTCAAACACCTAATCAGTGCAATTTGTAACCGGGGTAAAAATTACGGCTATGCGTGAAAATATTATTGAAGAAATAATGATCAATTGCAGACATAAATAGAAGATTTTTATCGATAAACAAATAAAACGTCAATTATTTGTTAAAATTATCTAAATTGTTTAGTTATGAGAGCAGGCGAAGCCGCGGTTGGGAATGCTAGTTTAGGTATATTATTGTGTATGATTGATTAAAATTATAAAATTCTTTTTTTGGGATCACGATATCGGGATCGATAACGAAACCGCGGGGGATGTTAAAGTAATAAGTTCCCGGTAAGGTCAACTACCCTAACAGATATTGAACTTTCTAAGGATTCTGAATAAATATTTATAATTCTCTTACTGGGAATCAATTTAACCAAATAAAAGCAGTGGGACTCAAATAGCTCGGGGGAGGGGGGTTCTTCTTTGAAGTATGATCACAGGGGTTTGACTCGGATTAGGAAAATAAACTTGAGAATAGGAGAAAGATACTTTGTCCAAATTATATCCGGTCTCCTTTCCTCAAGTTCAGAAGGAACTGAGGCTATTTATAAGAAATAACAGGGAGAGGCCAAGGTCGGAGACTTATAAGTTTTTAATTCTCTATTAATGGCCGTGGAGAGTTTGAACTTAAACTATTTTTTCCAATAACACCCATCTTTAATATTATTTGAATTCTTAGTAATAACGGAGGACTGAATATTCTTTGAAAAAAAAATTCTCTCCTTCAAGAATCTTAAAACCTTTTTTTTTTTTGGCATGGATATGTCTTTTGGCTGAAGGTCTATACTTTTTTTGGTGAAACGTTTTTTTTTTTTCACAGTCAAAAATGAAACGTTTTAACAAGCTTTAGATCTGTTGATTTTGCTCGGATCGAATTTTTTCGATAGATTTCATATTAAAAATTTAATGGAAAATAGTTTTAGTTATATAACATTTGTCACTAGGACCTACCGTTAAGGAGTTATATTGGTTTGAATGAAAAAACTACTGCTATGTATCAAACTATAGGCTTAATTTAACAAGCAATAACATTCGCCTGTTGCGTAATAGGGTAGCTTCACAGCCGCTTACGGGTGGTCCAGCAATTCACACCCTTTGAATAATCTACTTTCGATAATATTTCGGTTTGTCTATCACTATACTCTTTTCTTAAACTTTCAAACCTCATCATGACCGTTCTCAGACCATCTTCACTAAGTTTCTGCGACATGGTGCTTATAAGGAAAAACAATTAAAACCCTCCAAAATATTCTAATAGCACTTATAACAATAATCTTCACGGTAATCAAAACCCACAATTAAGAAAGTCATATAATAAATCGTTAATGATAAATTGGTTCAACACACACTTATCCTGTTTGAATTAAATTAAAAAGAAATTATGACATTCATTAATTAATTACTAATTAAAATAATTAAAACTAATTAACAACATTAATTATCTGACAAATCGGTTCAACGCAAGGGATGCCATTCTTAATGCTATGTCCGTCTCTATGTGAGTCCGGATCAGCATTAATCTAAATATAGAGATGCCAGCCAGGACTTAATCTCCTGACAAATGATAAATAAGTATTATAAATAATTAATTAATTTAATTGAGTCTTCTCCACAAGGTGATCGTGGGGTCGATAATTATAGGTGTTAATTATAAATATGAGTAATCAAAATATGTTACTTAATGATTGGCATGCAAATGGTAAATGCAAATAAAACTAAAAAACAATATACATTCAATTATAGGCTGACACATAAAATTACAGACAGGAAATAAGAATCATTAGTTAATCTTGTATCTTAAATGAAAAAATAAACTTAATCTAGACTTATCTTAAGGGTGATGCTATGTTGTGGTTGGAAGCGGCTATATGGCGAGGACCCCCAGGCTGGCCGAAAGGCCAGGAAACAGATCTCCAGGAACCAGCTCAGAAGGAACAAGACCAGACATCTCCGATAGACTGCTCTCCAAGACTCTCAAAGACTGATCTCGAAAATATTTTTCCGGCCTTTTTAAAAATATAGGCTCCGCCCCTTGTACTTGTACACGCCCACCGACTTCACAGTTTTATGAAATTTAGAAAAACTCAAAATACAGCGTTTACCCCGAATATTACCCCGTAAGGGATAGGCAGGTAGAGAAATATGGTACTCACACCAACAAAGGGTGTGAATTACCGGACCACCCGTAAGAGGCTGTGAAGCTACCCTATTACGCAACAGGCGAATATTATTGCTTGTTACATTAAAGCTATAGTTTGATACATAGCAGTAGTTTTTCCTACTTTTTTAAAGTGTTGATGCTTTTTTGACACGCTCTAGCTCTTTGGTTGGTGTTGCTCGGATCCAAAATTTGCCGATAGTTTTCTTATCAGAAACTTGATGGAGAATATTTTTGTTTTGTAGCATTTGAATGGGCCCGCCAAAAAACGTCCTAAGCGACAAAATTTCCGAAGTGGCGATTTTAAAGGTTTTTAAATGTATAATAAATAGTACGTCATAGTATGATATAGTACTCCATTATGTTATTATACATGTAAATATAACAAATTACAAGGTGAAAAAAAATCTAACTTACAAAACTAACAAGATCTTTAGATTATGATTTTCTTTCACTGATTACTCAAAATTTGTTTTGTCGCTTAGAGCGTTTTTCGGCGGACCCATTCATTTGTCACTAGGTCCAACCGTTTAGGAGCCATATTGGTAAAAATGAAAAAAGTCATGTTTGAAACCGCTATTTTCTCCCAACTTTATTTCGAATAATCATTGATTGTTTATTTAATTACTAATTCAAATAATATGATACTTTTGGTTCTATCTATCTATTGTTTTCCCCAATCAGGCAGAATTTTTTTTTTTTTTTTTAATTTTTTTTTATATATCTTGGATATATCTTTTGGCTTGGGGTATATACTTTTCGGGTTTACGTTTTTTTTACACTCTCGGATCGAAAATTCGATGACAGTTCCCTTATAAGAATTTTAATTGAGAAAATTATTTATTTTCAAAACATTTTTCGCTAGAACCTACTTTGTGAGTATTGCTTTGAATGAATTAAGTCACGTTTGAAATCTATACTTTCTCTTCTCTTCCTTTATTTTGATTAATGATTAATTTGTAATTTCCCACGCAAAAAAAACTACCACCTAGCTATGAAAAAACCATTAAGACTAGATTTTTTAGAAAAATATTACATTTTCTTACAAATTGTATTGTATTATTCTACTATAATAGTAAAAAAGTATTAAACTAAAACATATTACAATTTGGGCCTACAATTTATCAGTGGTTTAATATAAATATTAGTAAACTGTGATCACAAATTCTTTACTTTTAGCTTGAGATAGATTAAAAATAACCTAAAATTGGTATTAAGAAGTTAATTTATGGAAAAAAAAAAATAATAAAAACCGACTTCAAGATTAAACCTACATGTACAAACTTGAACTAAAAAGGAAAAATAATATTTTAATTACTTCGAAACAAAGAGCATTAAATGACAATCCACAAAATTATCAATAGTTATATACCTAATCACAATTTATCATCAGTTAATTTTGGAGTCTGTGCCAGCCAAGAAAGGCACTTTAGTCTTGCCTTTGCAACAAACTTTAGCACGAGACGGCTATGTGGTGGTTATAAAATAGTGGGGATATCTTTACAACTTTTAACTTTTTTTCTCAAATTTTGTTTGTTTTGGTTGGTTCCAAAAATAACTGATCATAAATTGTTAATAGGTATACAAATGTCGAAAATTTCGTTGACTGTCCTATAATGCTCTTCGTTTCGATGTAATTAAAATATTATTATTTACTTCTTAGTTCACGTTTGTACATGTAGGTTTATTGACAGAATATTCACGTAACAAACATAAAAAAAAAAATCAGACGAATTTAGGACCTCCTTTCTTTTGATGTCGTTTAAAAAAAATTTTAAAGTGTTTTTTATGCGCCTGCGCCAACTATTCAAGATATCGTTAACATCGCTCTATAATTATTACTTCTGTTAGTGTGATATTTTCATATTTTCGTCTAGAAAAGTTCACATATTTTCGTCTAGAAAAATTCACAGAAATACCAGTTATTAGCTGTGTTAAACATTGCCTTATTATAACAGTGAGTACAATTATTTAACATTGATTTAAGTGAATATAAAGTGTACCATGTGCTTTGGAGATAAGCGGTAGTGGGGACAGAGATAAGGAGGAGATAAGATACTCGTGCCCGTGACCCAGACAGTAGCTGCCTTGTCTTTGCACGGGTAGGTACTGCTTCTTCTGATAACTAGCACCGCGATCTTTCTTTTTTTTTTTTTTTTTTTTTTAATTTTTGATTTGTTTTTTTTTTTTTTTTTCTTTATCTCCTTCACCGTTCGATGCCATAAATGAGATATTTCCATATGGTGTTATCTTCAAAAACTAATAAATCAAAAAGAAGCCGGTCCCTAGAAACCGTACGTATGAGTCCAGCAAAGCAAAAAGTTCGCCGTTCCCGACAGACTCCTCCCAGTTCTCCGCCGACAGACGAAGCTATGCCTGGAACTTCCACCCAAGGAATAAACCAAGAATCACCTTTCTTTACCCCAAATCCCTTCCAGGTGCTTAGTACCACACCTGCTGAAACCATGGAGTCTACTTCTATACCACAGCCTCCTAAACCTCCACCGATTTTTATTCGTAACATCAAGAATTTTCCGTTAATGTGTGAACAGTTGAACAAAATAGCTGGCTTAGGAAAATATACCTGTATAAGCCGAACAAATGACACCAAAATTACGCCTCATTCATCTGACACATACCGTCTCATTGTCAAATACCTAACAGACACTAAAGCTGATTTTCACACCTACCAGCTTAAGGAAGAAAGGTCGATCAGGGTGGTCCTGAGAAACCTTCACCACTCAACACCTGTAGAAATTATCAAGGACGAACTAATATCCATGGGCTTCAAAGTAAGGCAAGTCATAAATATACAAAAAGACAACAGAGGACAGCCTGGAGCTAGCGGTAAAACCCCATTACCGCTTTTCTTTATCGATCTGGAACCCACACCTGGGGTTGAAAAAATTTACGATATCACTTCTCTTTATTACACCAAAGTAATAATAGAGAAACCTTATACAAAACGTGATATCGTACAGTGTCATAACTGTCAGGCATATGGTCACACAAAAAGCTACTGCCACCACATGCCGAGATGTGTTAAGTGCGGGCAACTGCACAAATCCTCAGAATGCACTAAATCTCGAGAGGTTCCAGCAGTGTGCGCGCTATGCCAGCAGGAGCATCCGGCTAACTACAAAGGATGTCAAACTTACAAAAACCTCCGTAGTAAATTCCAGAGGGCGCAGCCACAGAACGAAGAAACTCAACAGACCAGAGGAAGACAGCCTTCAAAAATTGCCTCATCATCAGTATCTTTTGCAGAAATGCTGGGAGGAAGGAGATGCCAGAATGAAAATGGGGCCATGCCGCTTCCTCCTCAACAGCCACAATTTCATGATACCCCACCCCAGCAATTACAACCTAAATCACAGCATCAACAGACGATTCAATATCCTCCTGCTCCATTAATCCAACCCAATCCACACAGCCTTCATCAGATCCCCCATATTCCTCCTCCTCCTACTACCTCAGATCTCACATCCTTATTTACCTCCTTCCTGTCAGAGTTGAAAACTCTTATCACCCCACTCATATCACTCCTCACAAATGTTATCCCTCTTCTAATTCCTCTTCAAAAAAATCCTTAAATGCCTTCCACAAAACCCTTATCCATTCTCCTTTGGAATGCGAATGGTATTCGCAACCACACTAACGAACTGACATCCTTGCTACATGACAAAGAAATCGATGTAGCTTTAATAACAGAAACCAGACTGACCAGTAAACAACGTCTCATTATTTCACAATACCAAACTTACCGAACAGACCACCCTGATGGTAGAGCCCATGCCGGAACTGCTATCATCATTCACCATTCCCTCTCTCACCACGTATTCCCTTTACCAGCAAATGAATTCCTACAACCCACAGCAGTTGTTATCAAAACCCTCTCCTTTCCCGTCACGATTGCAGCGGCCTACTGCCCCCCAAATAAACCAATTTCCACATCCCAGTTCCACTCATTTTTTAATTCCTTAGGTCATCACTTTCTCCTCGGTGCTGACTTCAATGCTAAGCACCAGCAATGGGGTTCAAGAACCACCAACTCCCGTGGGCGAGCATTGCAGTCTGCACTTAGTTCCCAAAGATCCTTTATTTCTCCAGGTACTCCTACATATTGGCCAACGGATCCTAACCGAAACCCTGACCTGCTTGACTTCTTCATTCATTCAGGCTTAGGATCCCTCCATTACACCATAGAACGCCTGGATGAACTTTCCTCTGATCACAGTCCTTTAATTTTAACCCTTTCCGTCACTCCTATCCCAAAACCTTCTCCCCCATCATTTATTAGAGGACCAGTAGACTGGAACCTCTTCCGTCAAACAATATCCGACACTATAGACCTTAAAGTATCCCTTAAAACCTCCCAGGATCTTGACAATGCTACTAATTCCTTCACAACCATGATCCAGCAAGCAGCCTGGGCTGCATCCTCACCTCGTTTCCCTCCCAAAGTTCGAAAGAAAAATCCTTTATCCCAAGATCTACTGGACCTTATTCAATCCAAACGTCATGCCAGAGCTATTTGGCAAAGGACCAGGCATCCAGATGATCGGAAATCCTATAATTATCTTACCAAACTTCTTAAAAAAAACATGGCTACCTTCAGATCCAAATCCTATAATTCTTATCTTTCTTCACTCTCTTCCTCAGATAACTCCCTCTGGACCACCGCTAAAAAAATCCTAAAATACCAACCCACCTCCCATCCTCTCCGACGTGCAGATGGTTCATGGGCGGCTTCTGACGAGAACAAATCCGAAGAATTTGCCCAGCACCTTTCCCGCATATTTGTTCCCCATCCTGAATCCAATCCCACCCACACAACAACGGTTCATGAATTTCTTGATTCGCCTATTCCTCTTTCCTTACCTCCTAAAGCAATAAACCCCTCTGAGGTCAAATACCTTATAAAAAAATTAAAACCCCGTAAATCCCCTGGATATGATCTCCTTAGTTCACAAATCCTCAGGCAACTTCCTCATAAAGCAGTCATATTCCTCACCTACCTATACAATTGTATTCTGCGGACAACCTATTTCCCTTTGCTATGGAAACACTCCACTATTATCCTTTTCCTCAAACCGGGTAAATCTCCCAACAACCCTTTATCATATAGACCTATTAGTCTCCTCCCAATCCTTTCAAAAATTTTTGAAAGGCTCCTTCTTAAACGTATCCTACCCATCCTTGAATCGCAAAATATTCCTTCTCACCAGTTTGGGTTCCGCACTAGCCATTCCACTGTCCAACAAGGCCTCAGAGTTGTTGATCACATATCCTCAGCACTTGAAAGCAAACAGTATTGCTCCGGCGCATTTCTGGACATAGCGCAAGCTTTCGACCGGGTATGGCATGCCGGTTTGCTTTTCAAACTCAAAACCCATTTACCCCAATCGCTATTCCTAATTCTTAGATCCTATCTCTCTAACCGTTCCTTCCGAGTTCGCTGCGGAATGGAATACTCTAGCTTCTATTCTATAGAGGCTGGTGTTCCACAAGGTAGCGTTCTAGGTCCAGTTTTATATATCCTCTATGCAGCAGATATCCCTACTACTCCTGATACTTTTCTTGCAACATTTGCTGATGACACTGCTATCCTTTCATCCTATACAGATCCTTTAATAGCATCCAATAATCTCCAAACTCACTTATCCCTGATTGAAGACTGGTGCAACAACTGGAGAATCAAAGTAAATGAATCTAAATGCACCAACATAACCTTTACCCTCCGCCGTAAATCCAGTCCTCCTATCTACTTCAATGGTATTCCACTACCTAAAGATGACACAGTTCGGTATCTTGGTTTCTACTTAGACAAAAGACTTACATGGAACCCTCATACACGGCTCAAAAGACAAGAACTTAACAGACGCTTCAGCCAATTGTATAGACTACTAAATAGGACATCCCATCTTTCCATTGAAAACAAACTTCTCATATACAAAACCATCATCAAACCTATTTGGACTTACGGACTTGAACTATGGGGGACAGCAAAAAAGTCGAATATCAAACGCATTCAATCCTTCCAATCCAAAATCCTCCGAACTATAGTAAATGCTCCTTACTATGTTTCCAACAAAACCCTACATAATGATCTGAATATACCATACGTTCTCGACCTTATACCCCTTAAATTTTCAAAATTCCATCGCAACCTTTCCTCTCACCCTAACCCACTAGCTCAATCATTATCCGCCTCCACCCATCCTGATAACCCCCCTCGCAGACTAAAACGGCAGTGGCCCCGAGATCTTTTGTAAAATTACTTATATTGGAGTTCTGGCAATGGCCAGCTTCTCCACTCATGCCCGGAGTGTTTGTTATAGCGCTCTCACTTAGCCTCCACTGGGTTTTTTCTACACCAGTGACGCAGCTGAGAGAGAAGAGCTGGGATCTCTCTGTACCTGGCTTGTCTCTTCACATGTGGAGGGACGGGTCTGGTGGAGGGATCTCAAGGATGAGTGTAAATTGTAAATAGAGTATAATTGTATTTTTACCTTTGTTTTGTCTTTTACTTTTTTTCTTTTTTTTTTTCTTTTTAAATTTTTAGTACTTCATTTTGTATATAGTATATTTTATATTGTTTATGTATAGGCTAGTTTTTTTTTCTTTTCTATTTTTTTTTTTCTTACATTCATTATTTACTTCATTTCACTATTATTGTTTGTTTTTTTCATTGTATATAATGTATGAATGTGATCATACGCCATCTATATTACTTATTGCCCACAGTTGTGGCAGATTGTAATAATTACTCAATAAAAGGTTAAAAAAAAAAAAAAAAAAAAAACTGCGAAAACTACTGAAACAACCTGTACCAAATCGTAACCACATCATCTTTATAGTTCAAGAAAGGTTTAACAATAATACAATTTAAAGATTTTCAATTATATTGCCAAAAATCAATAAATATGTGGTGCGCAGTAAATTTTGATAATCGACCGATAGATAAAGACCACCAATCGAGAGAGATGACATACACAGAGCTAGAAATTTTTGATAAAATTTACTTATTTTCAATTCAATTGCTATTAAAAACCTATAAATATAGGGAGAGAGATTTGGATCCCAGTTGCATTCTGCAACAGAGTTTGCAATGATAAAACCATCTGTACTAAATGTTAGCTAAAACATGTTCACGGTTCTAGGAAGGTTTATAATAATACATTTTAGTCTAATAATAATTAAAACGTATAGTCTTGAGTGCCAGAAACGAAGTTTGTCAAACTGTCTTAAACTTTTACGGTTAGAGATGTCTAAATGTGCTTTACGCACTCTTCAAACACCTAAACAGTGCAATGTTAACCAGGTTATGCGTGAAAATATCATTGAAAATATAATGCTCAATTGCAAACATAAATACAAGATTTTTATCGATAAACAAATGAAATTCTAATTATTAATTTAAATAAACTAAGTTCTTTATTTATGAGAGCAGGCGAAGCCGCGACGGGGTATGCTAGTAATATATAAGGTTTTAGTAAAATGGATATTTCATACATTATTATTCATTTTAATCAATTTTTCTTTATGAGTAAAAAAATTGGTTTTGAAGCTCACCGTATACTGTCTCACCTATCCAAAATCATTTTTAAAACCTCAATGCTTCTAAAAATGTCACACATGAATAAATCTAAAATGACATAATGTTTCTGGTTTATAATGAACCAGATCCTTTCCTAATAAAATACACATCTACTTAAATCCACTTTTTTCCAATCTATTCCTGATGGCCGTCCAAATTTTCTGAAAAGAAGATGGCCTCCAAAATTTGTTATGTAAAACATTCATTTTTTACCAACAAGTAGTTCTTTACACGTTTTGTCCTGTCATTAAATTCTTAATTTAGAAGATTTTCTAAATGTATGTGGTACAATTGTAAATATCTATAAATATATTTAATATATATATATATATATATATATATATATATATATATATATATATATATATTAAATATATTTATAGATATCAAAGGTACTAGAAAAATGTATTCTGTGTTCGAAAAAGATGTCCTCTCTGTTAGAGAGGATGGCACAATTTTGGTTTGCACAATTGTAAGCTGGGAAGCAGATACTTGAAGATAAGGCAATATCAAAACACATATTAGGTAGTTGAATATAACTTAAAACATAGTCGGACATCAAGTTTTAACTTTTAATTTATGTGCCTTACGTTTTTGACTGAGCTCAAACCAGATATCTAACCTTTCATAGCTAACTCCACAACCATTCAAATCCATTAGTGTCACAATTTCCTTCCCACTCTATTCCTGATAACCTTCCCAGGCGATTGAAAAGAAGATGGCCTCGGGACATACTAATGTAGTAAGTACTTCATTATATAGAACTTTTATAAGTGCTACCAATGTAGTTGCTTTAAAAGCAATTGACGTGTCATTTTTAGCATTATCATCACTTTGACTTGATGTATTTTATTCTATACAGTTGTAAATTTAAATAAATAGCTAAATATATAAATAAAGTAATGTATGAGTTGGTAAGCCAGATGTACACAGAATATTTACTACATAATTAGCCGTATATTTGTCAATTTATAAACTTTACTTCAACTTGTCGCAACACATATTTAGCTCTCGTTTAATAACAATTTAATTGAAAATAAGTAAATTTAAGTATCAATTTAAAGCTGTGGATAACACCGTACCGTCGTAACTTTTCTTGCAAAATGGCGCTCGCCACTTATCGTTCGATTTTCAAATCACTGGAATCCACAAATTTATTACATTTTTAAAAATAAACATTTAGTTGAAAATCAATAACTTGTATTTTTGCTGAACCTTTCTGAAAAATGTTAATTTTTCTTCTGTTTTATATCGTTTACATATTTGAGGGACGCATTCTTTATTATCTATGTCGTCTATTCTGGAAGACCTAGTATATTGGTTATCTATGATTTGTGCCTTGACAAAGTTATTAGAGTTCTAAGGCTGTTTTGTTATTAAATTTCTAGACAACAGTAAATAACTTGGCTCCTTTCAATATTTAGGGCTAGCGGTTAGGTAAGCTGAGATAAATTAAGTTCGTTATGAAGGTTCAACACAGAGAATACCGGGAACTGCCGGCGTGTTCCTATCCTGGGGTTAACCTTTCACGCGGGACCAGCAACTTCTTGAATTTCCTATTATCATTAATTTATAATTAAATCTTCTCATGTAATGCTATATTTTATAAAATGTTAATATTCTCAGTATTTTGTATGAATATAATTTCTCTCATGGGTCTTAGTTTATTAATATAAATGTTCTAATTATTGATCTTTAAAAAGTTCATGGTAATTAATGGATTAACCCTATTCAAAGTTATACTATGTTTTTATTTAATTATATTTTTAAATTTGAGTCGAATATCAAACACATTCAATCCTTCCAATCTAAATTCCTCCGAACAATAGTGAATGCTCCTTATTTGACAAACGTTTGAAGCTTAAAACATTAATCACTAATTAATTAATGAAAATTAACATTATAAAAGAATCATTTACTTTATATATTAATTATTATTCATAATAATAGGGGGTAGGACAATATAGCACTTTTATTGAAAAACTACATATGGGTAGTAGATGAAGTTTAAATTTAATTGAAATTTAATTAGATGAATTTTAAACTGGACTAACTGACAAGAAACCGAGTCTAAAAATGAAACTAAGTTTCCTCAAAATTTTTAATCTTCACATTATACAATTATGTTACTGGTTTTCTATGATAATTTAACAGAAGGATTTTTTGATGTGCTGAATCAAAATCGGATATAATTCTTTGTATGAAAAAATATATGAGGCTAGTTTTCTTGATGACTTAAACATATGTTATTATTTTTTTGATAAAAAAAAAATATATATATGAATTTTGAGTATTCACAATTTTCAATTAATTCATCCTATAAAATAAACGTTTTTGTGGAAAACACATGTTTATATTATGTTCCAAACTTAAAGCCTAGTCCAGACTGTAAACAAATGTTTCGGAACATATTTGAACATGTTCCCAGATTGTTTATGAACAGTTCAGAAACTTTGTTCCGAAACAATGTTTCGCGTCCAGACCTGAGTCAGTGTTTTTGAACATGTCGAGTGAGGCTATTGCTGGAATTTGTGCTGCCAATTTATTTCTTTTTACTAAACAGGCAAAGGAATAGAATAAGGCAAATAAGGTGGTGGATAAAGCCAAGTCCAGACTGTAAATAAATGTTTCGGAACATTTTTGAACATGTTCCCGAATTGTTTATAAACAGTTCAGAAACTTTGTTCTAAAACAATATTTCCCGTCCAGACCTGAGCCAGTGTATCAATCAATCAAAAATATATCCATGAATTCCTCGTAGAAGAAATCAGGCGAGAATTGATCTCTTGCTACAGACAAGGATTACAAATATCCTTCAAATGGATAAAAGCCCATGCCGGCTTACTTGGAAATGAGCAAGCCGATATAGAAGCTAAAAACGCGACAAAGGATACAACTCTTCAAATTGTATTCAATAAAGCACCAATTAGTGCAGTTAAGCACATTTTGAAAACAACGACTCGACAAACATGGAACGAAAGATGGACAAATTCGACAAAAGGAAGACATACTTATGAATTCATTAAAACTTTAGACGACAGAAAAAAAACCAATAAAAATCTGAATTACAAACTTACCCAATTATTGACAGGACATGGCGGAGCTAAAAGTTACTTACAACGATTTAAACTTATGACAACAGCATTTGTAACTGCGACAGAAACAGTGAACAAACTTACGATCATCTTATTTATGACTGCAGAAATTTGAAATGACACTGATACAAACTGATATCCGCAGCCCTACTAAAAATGGCCACCTTCAAAGAAGGATCTCATAGATAAATATTGTGATGGCTTTGATGCATTTGTGGATCATGTTGATTATATGGAACTCAACAATTGAACAGTTTATCTATAATTTTGTGACTGGTTTTGACTGGCCACAAAATTCTACCTCAATTTGTTTTATATAACAACAACAACAACAACAATGGCGCTGGTCCATGACCAGAACCTTGGCCTTTTCCACGATTCCTCCCCATTTGTTCCAGTCACCAACTACCTCTCCTCCAGTACCTCACACGAAGTGTCTTTAGGTCTGCCTCAACGTCTTCCCTCCAGCGCAATCTAGGCCTTCCCCTTTCTCTCTTCCCTCCTTCGGGGCGCCCATTCAGCATGATTTTTGGCATTCTGTTGGGGCTCATTCTCTGAACATGGCCCAGCCATCTTAATCTCCTTGCTTTATTGTAGCAACCGAATCTGGAGCTTTGTACATTTCTCTTAGTTCCTTGTTGCTTTTTATTCTTCATATATTTCCATCTTTAGTAGGGCCATATATCCTCCTCAAAATTTTTCTCTCCCATCTATTTATAATGCCTTCATTCTTCGCAGTGAGCGTCCAGGTTTCACTCCCATTCAATACGACTGGATTAAGAATGGTTTGGTAAACCCTTATTTTCAAATTTTTAGGGAGCATTTTTTTGCCTATTATTTTGCTGAGGGCCCAATAACACCTATTACCAGCATTTATTATTTCTTCATCTACTTTATTTCTTGAAATAATGACGCTACCCAGGTACTTGAATTTTTCGACGCTTTCGAAGTGGTATCCTGCCCCTTCTAGGTTTTCCACCATATTTTGTTCCTTCAACATAACTAGATATTTCGTCTTTTCTTCGTTTATCTGGAGGCCCACTTCTCTTGCTTTTCAGCTACACTCTTCAAATGCTCCTAGTAGGGAGTTTTCTTTTCTGCCAGTGATTACGACGTCGTCCGCAAATGCTAGATGCTGAGTCATATGGGTATAAATGCTTCCAGGGTTCGTCCTTATTGCCCTAATGACTGTTTCTAGTACTAAATTAAACAGTACCGGTGACAGTGGGTCTCCCTGCCTCACTCCCTTATGTATATCAAGCGGTTCAGTCACCCTCCTTGCACTTGGACAGCTCCTTTGCTATGGTTTAGAGTCATCTGGACTAGTATTATTAACTTTGAGGGTAAACCTATTATTTGTTTTATATATTATTTTTATTTATTTTTTTAAAAAAATTATTTCATTTTTATTTTTATTTTTTAATTCATTTATTAACTTTTTTTTTTGCTCCATTTTCCCCCTTTTAATTAAAAAAATTTGTATTTATTAATTAACTTCCAATTCCATTAACTAATTATTGTTTATATTTCATATACACTCAACAATAATTTCTATATTATTTTAAGATATTTTTGCATTATATATTAATAAACATGTTTGTACAAATATTAATGATAATATGCGTTATGTCGAGAGATCGTACGCGTGGAAATACATGCTCCCATTGCAGGGTTACTGCAATGTGGAAAACTAGAAAAAAAAACTAGGAATCAATATTATTATCACAACACTAGAGAGTTGTAAGGAAATGAAGTAAGTTAAAAAATTGATCTGTCCTCAGGAACACGTCCAGACTTGTCGCAACTTGTTCAATGTTCCCGTGTTTTCCATCTCGAATGGGAAACAAGGAACAGGGTTGATTTTGTTTCGCAACATTTTTTGAACAGTTCCGAAACAAGTCATAAACAATTTTGAGCTGTTCAGAAACATCGGGAACAAGGTTTCTGAACATTGTTCCGAAACATTTTTTTTCAGTCTGGACTAGGCTGTAGAAATACATGCACCCATTGCAGGGTTACTGCAATGTGGAAACCTAGAAAAAACATTAAGAATCAATATTATTATCACAACACTACAGAGTTGTAAAGAAATAAATTAAGTTAACAAATGATCTCTCCTCAGGAACATGTCCAGACTTGTCGCAACTTGTACAGTGTCCCCGTGTTTTCCATCTCCAACGGGAAACAAGGAACAGCGCTGATATTGTTTCGCAATATTTTTAAACAGTTCCGAAACAAGTCATAAACAAATTTGAACTGTTCAGAAACATCGGGAACAATGTTTCTGAACATTGTTCCGAAACATTTGTTTACAGTCTGGACTAGGCTTAAGGTATAAAATAATATTTTCAATTAGTTGTATTCGTTTTTCTCAACTTCTAGGCCCCATTAGACGAAAAGAAAAAAAGTTGATGCATCGACTAGAATCACCAAATCAATTCAAATTAAAATCGGCATCGGACAGTCCGGAAGGTTCAGTCTGGGTAAGTCAGAAAGCTGCAAACTTGAGTCTGGTGGAATAAAATTAGTTAAATATTGTTTAAATAAGTGGTTCGTTAACAAATGACTTGTTTGGGAAAATTCAAAACAACCATTGGAAGACTTTATTCGAAATAAGTAAACAATAAAAATGGCTATAATTATATTTATTAAACTATCAACCAAAATATTTGATGTTCCAGGAATAAATTGTGGTAAAAAAAAAAAAATAAATAATAAATTTCTCTTGGCCATAACTGAAAGTACAATGGTCATTTTATATTTTTTAAAAATAATAAGAAAGTTATCAAACACCAATATTTTATTACATTTATTTATTGTGTTTTATTACTGTAAAAAAAAGATATATTAAATAAATAGAGAAATTATGAATATAGTGATGAGAAAATATTTTGAAATGAATCTACTTCTAGGAGTTTTCTAGAGAAGTAGAAAACTAGATAGTCTATTTCAATTTAGGAAACTTTCATAAAGATGATAGTATTCATATTACAGAAACTATAAGGAGTAGAAACTATAACTTTTGGAATAAATAATAACCTTTAAATTGCGTTTATGTAAATATCGCCTTTACTTATAGCTTAGTTTATTACGTTGTTAACATTTCAATTTTATTTATCTATAGTGTCAATTCATTATTAGGAGCTATGGCTCCTCCTGTCCTACTAATAGTTGTAAGTTAGAATTTATGTCAATCGTGGTTGTTTTTGTTCTATTTTTATAATATAATATTCTCTTCCAACTAAATAGCTCTTAAATTTCAACTTTGTACTTCAATTTTTAGAAATCAATAAAAAAAGAAATAAAAAATATTTATGTGCTTAATGAAATTTTCATATAAATTATAAATTTTTTATTTTTTTTTTAATTTCCAGATCGGCCTGGTAAGCCTTACATGGATGTTTTAACAATATTAATAATGATTTAACAATAGTAGAAGGAAGGATATAGTCTCGTGCAAGAGGCACCCCTAACAAATAAATTTTCTAATAATTATGGAATAATTGTAACTTTTGAGTAAGTATATAATAACAATAAATTAAAAGGGGAAAAATGCTAAGAAGCAAAAATAATATATAAATAATAATAAATAGGAAAAATAAATAAATAATAGAAATATACAAGGCAAAATCAGGTACTCAACAAAAAACTAAAAAAAACTAAAAAAAAAAAAAAAAAAAAATAGAAAAACAGATACGAATATATAAGATAATAATAATAAAGACAAACTATATAAATAAAGTAAAGAAATAAAGAAATAATAAAAAATAAATTGTAGTAATAAGAACAGTAATTGGTGTTGCAATGAAGGACTTTGTTTCTAAGGACCTTGTTTTGGAAAGATTGTATTATTTTTTTCCATTTGGTAGAGGATGCAGCTACCCACACTTCACAACCGTACATCATTAATGGCCTGAGTATAAATTATAGATTAAATTTGGTATATTATTTTTTTTAATCTTGACCGGTAAACTCAAAACTACCGCTTTGACAGTTCAACTTCGTAAAACATAAATATATGTGGCAAATTGTCCAAGCACTTATTATTTGGTTCTACAACCCTTCCTCTTTGACCGATTCTTCTCTGTCCGACAGGAATTAAAAATTTCATCAATTAAGCCTATTTCAGTAGGAGTCCCTCAAAGCTACATTATACCACCACTTCTATACTTGATATACATGTATGACTTACTAACAGACAATAAAATACTTACTTCGACCTACGCTGACGAAACCGTTATAATCACTAGAAACGCTGAATCTAAGCAGCTCTAACATTAAAACACAACCTGAACAAAATACATGACCTTTTTAAACTATGGAAATTAAAAATTACTAAGAAAAGCCACATGTTAACTTTACATCACGAAACCTGCGCCTCAGTGTACATTAATAACCACCCAATCACAAGTGAGATTTCTTTTTAACAGAATGCTGTCATGGGGTACACATGTCAGTATCAAAAGTAAATCGCTAATCTTCGGACTATATCGACGTTCTAAATTACCATACGAATTTGCGAATACGAAACGTATATTTGATCCAAATTGTGATGGCTAATAAGGACTCCCCTCTCTTCGTTTCCAATGAATCATTACATACTGACTTACGTATCCCAACTGTCACCAGTCATATTCAGAAAATCTACAAAAAATTATACGGAAAATTATATTAAATGGATATTTTAACAGATTAGTACAAAGCATGGCAACAACAGAAATCCTTAAGCACGGTATCGGCTAAAAAGGAGTTGGATGAGAGATCTCTTAGAGTAACACTTTAAATTAGCTGAAGGTTGGTAGTATGCACCCCTGGGTTCTGTCCCCCCTCATTCCAATCCATGTCATGTCATGACTATTGTACAATTATATTTCGATGCTGATATATATTTTATATGATACTATTTTATTACAGGTGTTTTTTTAATTTCGATGCTATTTTAATTTTGATTAAATTAAAATATAAGTTTTTAACTTAAAAAATAATATATATATATATATATATATATATATATATATATATATATATATATATATATATGTAAAATTCGCTGCTTATTTAGGGGGTTTTATAAGGATCATGCGTATTACTATTTTGACAGCTAACCATATCTAACTAACTTTTTGTAAAAATTGAGAACTCTAACGACTCTGAACTGATCACTACTACATTCTCCTAATGTTTTCACACAAAAAAATTTAAAATAATTTTGTAAATAAAACAGAAACTGAGATAAAGACTGGATGATATTTTTTGAAGAAAAATTGCGATGTCTAGGACCAGAAGTTCGTTATATCTAAAAAAAAAAATTACATTTTTAAACGTTTTATAGTCCTTTTAGGAATGAAAACATTTTTTAATTAGTACTTTGTGTTCGTAACGACTTGCCCTAACATTAGAGTGTGGTGCAACCCTCTTCGATTACAAACAAAAACAGATAAAAATACTTTCCTATACAGTATGACTCAAGTTTAGATTCAGAAAATAGAGAGCAAGACATGGAGGGATTGGATATGCTAATATATATCAAAAGCTTTAATACTAATGAGTAACAGAATTCTTTCAAGCAATATTCTTTCCCGAATTGTTAGTTCCAGAAAGAACTCCATTGTAACAGATCAGAACAGTTACATTTTGTGATTTAAAAATATATAAATATAATGACTTAAATGTAAATAATAAACAGTTATAATCTTCATAAAAATTCATTTATCCCCAATTTTAGAAGTATGATTACTGAATAAGTACATAAGTAGGTTATAGAGAGGGATTTAAAAAATATTGTATTGTTTAAATTAAAAAAAAATAATCTTAATTTGCCAATGTTCGGCCATATCTTTGATGTCCATTATCAGGGCTAGAACAAGAAATAGTCGGATACTGAATCAAAAGAGATAAGGGAAATAATATAAACTATATAAATTAAGAAATAAATAAAAATTAAATTAAACTGACTTTAAAGAAAATATAATAACGTTTATAAACGATTTGAAAATGTAATAAAATTAAGAAAATGCATATTGTATTGACATAGAAAAATAAAAAAGATGTAGGTAAATTATTAAATGATAAAGGAAATAAGCAAACTGAAAAAATTAAGCAAACAAACGTAAAGAGTATAAGTTAGATAAATGGAGCCAGTAATCAGAAAAGAAATGCAAAAATAATCTAAAAAATATATATATATATATATATATATATATATATATATATATATATATATATAAATTTTTTTTGCTAAACTAATGCAAAAACAGATGAAAATTCGGGGAACCATATTTTTATGACACAAGAGTATTTTATGACATTTTTAGAATTGTATTTGCAGTTTCTGTGCTATAGACTCTTAAATATGATCAAAACTAACTTAGAAAGTTGACAAAAATTGTCGATTGTGGCTATACAGTTAAACAAATAACTATTATAATTATTATACTGTAGTAACTTTCAAGGATGTATTTAGACGCAAAATTTACTTTGGATAAATTTATAATTGGAAGAATTTCTTTATATATTTTTGTGAATTCTGAAAAAAGCACCAACAATTTGGGGGTTTGTCCCCATAAAATAGTCAGATTTTTGATATTTTATTTTTAGGACCTAACCGGGTCACATAAAAATGTAAAACTCCACCTTTTACAAGACAAAAACCTTACACAACAAAAAAAAAAAAAAAAAAAAAAAAGAGAAATAACGTACATAATTTTTATATAGAATATTGAAATATCTAGTATATTTAGGTATATTACTAGAGGTTCGCTATAATATAAAATAAAGTTTCATGTAACTATTATTCGGCAGATTTGTAATATTAATTGAATTTTAGAAATTTTAAATACTAATTTTCAGTTCTAAATGTAAGATCATTCAAAAAGTTCCGTCGTTTTTATAGTAAGTGTTGTTCGATCGATTTTAGCGCCTCCATTATATAATAAAATTGAAAACCATGTAACCAATCTAACCATGTAAACACAAATGTTTACACTTTATGAAAAGGGGGATTAATTTTAATCCGGTCTCCTTAAAGCGTTAGAAAGCAATCATCGTAATGATTTCAGCGGGAACTCGTATCGGGCAATTTTACTCAAAGATTAAAAAATTGTTTTAAAATCCAATAAAGCTGATGGAAAATATATCAGTTGTTTAGAAAAGATTTTTTTGATTGCTTGAAAGGTACAATTTTTTCGACGAGATACTTAAAGACAATAGACTCCTTAGGGCTTGCTTTTTTTTTTTAAATGACATTAGAAATTTGCGTTGAAATAATGTTATTGATTGTAACGTTAAATATTTAGATGAGTAAATAAATATTTTTTTAATTTTTATCAAATTTCCATTAAAAAATGGCAGGACGTTTTAAATTTAATATCGTATTTTGAGTTTATTTAGGTACCTCATTTATGTTTCGAGAAGAAGAAGAAGAAAATGAACTTTATCCTGGGACAGCTGTCCCCTATGAATAACCAATGAGTAAAATACATAGGAAGATCGTCTGGCTATGATAACTAATTATAACAATAAACAATATAGATTGATCAATAATTAAATTGTAAGTTAAAAAATAAATAAGAAATCTTGTAAAAGGATAAATCTTATGTATACTATTATAATGTATATAACATAAATATTCATGTTTTTCATTTGCTCAGAAAATTGAAAATCCAGGAGTGAAAGAAATAGATGATGTTTAAGAATGTAAGAGTGGAGCTTTTTCGAATTGAGATCGGCAATGAATTCCATAAAGAGGAAGCCCGGAAAATAAAGGATTTCTCGAAAGATGCAGTTCGATGCGCAGGAGTGTACAGGTTGATGGGTTGGGTTGTTGTATTTAAGAGGTGGATGGAGGGACACAGGGTAAGGTCGTGAATATAGGTGGATGTTTTGGTATTCAAGGATTGAAATATGAGTGCACCTAGTAAGTATCGACATCGGAAACTCGGGTAAAGCCACTCAATTTTCAGAATACCTGTGAGATATGTGTGAACGATTAGAAATCCCAAAAATAAATCTAATAAAACAGTTCATTAGTCTTTTACATCTTATTTCAGGCTCACTAGAAAGTCCTACATATACTATGCATCCGTAGTCAATGTTGGAAAAAACAAGAGATGACACCAAAAGTTGTCGAAAATTGTGGGAAATATGATTATTACAAGAAAGATGTTGATCAAAAGTTACTCCTAGATTTTAATGGAGTTTTGTTATATTGGTTTGGAAATGAATTGGTCGGTTTTTGAGGTAAAACAGAGGATAGTAGGGTGAGGTTTTGACCCAATGAGGATTGCCTTTGTTTTCTCTGGATTCAGACTCAACGTATTCTCTACTGCCCGTAAGTTAATGCTATCGATGCCTTTCTGAAGCTTACGAGCCTGTCTCAAGGATGAAAGGATAAATATTAAAATGTTTCAAGGAGGGAAAGAAAGACAAAGCATTCAATAAGGGCAAAATATGGACTTCCAGATATAGAAAAAGTACTTGGATTGAGCTGGTCATATTGTGAGAAGAAGAATTCTGGACAAAGGAAATCATAGACTGGTATCTTTGGGATTTCAAGAGATACTTATAGACTGGGAAAGCGAATTAAGGAAAACATGAACATGGTGCAACCAGTCAACAAGAGTCGCTCTTAAATGAACAGGATGGAACAATATCTTCTTGGTTGCAGGAACTATGATGGGGCCAACTATTCAAAACCTCAGCATATCCTAATTTTGTTCGGTATAAATGCGTGTATAAACTTAAAGGAATTTGCTTGTTAATTATAATTATTATATAACGTTGTAAAAATAAAGGTTTTTGTTGTTATACTACTATAGTTAATTAATATAGAAAAGGAAATAGCAAATAATATCTTCTAATATAAAAACGTTATTATAAAATTTCTATATTTCTTTATTTGGGCTCCGTTTCATGGCTTATCTATAATTTCAAGTCCTGGAATCAATACTAATAATCTCTAAAAAGATATGTATCGTGGCATAAAAAAATAAAAAATATTTTGTATTATCATGAATCAAATTTTAATTATCTGTAATATATATAATATAATAAAAATATTATTAAAAACAATATGAATGCTTTTCTTAAGTTACCCAAAAAGCCTATTAGAAGTCATGAATAAAACAGCCGTGAATTGTGAGAGGTTATTATAGGGCTGTTATCACTGTGAACAATTAACCTCATTTACTCTGACATAAACCAGGGAATCTCATGTATTGACAGATAATGTAATTGTTCAATATTTGCTAATACATATTGTAAATTAATTTTTTTTTTTTTACCGAGAAACTCAATTAGGTCTTTATTGCATGGAAGAGCAGCATAAAATCATTAAAGAGAGATAGGTTTTATAAATTCAAAAAACATTGTTGCCCAACTGCATCGGGTTGCTATACACACATCATTTTGGTTTATTTCATTAAAAACAGCATTCTAATTAACTTCAAAATAATAAAATTCATAATATTTCTCTCTGAGTCTTTACTTATCTCATATTATTCTTATTTTTTCTTTTCTTTATTTTTTTTATGGATATTTAAACAGATAGACTACAAAAGAAAACATTTTAAACACCATTCACGTGGTGGTGGATAATGCCCAGGGAGTCCAACATTATATTTTCGGCCATACATATATATATATATATATATATATATATATATATATATATATATATATATATATATATATATATATATATAGTTAACATTTGTTAATTAATTAATTAATAGATTAATTGATCTACTACGGTGCCTCAGACCTGAGATGTACACGGCACCTAAAATTGTAATCAAATAAATAAATATTTTATTCATTTATTTAAAAATACCCATATTTCCCAGGTCACGAGGAAATGAATTTTTATTCTTAAGCTACTTTTACATTACCGCGATTCGTTAACATTAAGTACTCGATAACTTTTGGTATTATCTCTCGTTTTTTCTAACTTTGACTACGGATGCATAGTAAATGGATGACTGTCTGGTGGTATCGAAATGAGATTTAAAAGACTAATGAACTGTTTTACTTAATTTACTTTTGGAATTTCTATACGTTCTCACATATCTCGCAGGTATTCTAAAATTGGGTGGCTATACCCCAGTTTCCGACGTCAATACTTCCTAGGTGCACTTATATTTCAATCCTTGAAAACCAAAAAACCCACCTATGTATATTTATGACCTCCGTACTCTGCGCTTCTCCATCTACCTCTTAAATACTAGACCCAACCCATCAACTTGTACACTCCGAAGCATCGAACTGCATCCTTCAAAAAATCCTTTATTGTCCGCGCTTTCTCTCTATAGAATTCATTGCCCACCTCAAGTCAAAAAAGCTCCACTGTTACTACCTTTATTTTCAATCTTCCGAGCAAATGTAAAAAATGAATGTTTATGTAATATACATTATAATAGTATACACAAGATGTATCCTTTTAAAAGATTTATCATTCATTCTGTAACTCATAATTTAATTATAAATCAATTTTTATTATCATCTATACTAATATATAAAAGGACAAGCCATTTGTCGTTTGTGATCACTAACTGTGAAAACTACTGAACCAATTTCTACCAAAGCTTAACGACATTATCTTTATAGTTTATAGTTCAAGGATGGTTTAGCAATAATAAAATCTTCTGATTTTCTACTAATTCGTTATTGAAATAGCAATAATAAGTGGATAACAGTAAAGTTCAAAAATGGCGGCAATCACCATTCTACACGAAAGGTTACCAAGGTACAGTGTTGTATAGAGCTGGGCATTGATAATGAAATTTACTATTTTCAATTAAATAGTAATGAAAAAAGCTATATGATGTTAAATCTACCAAATTTTAACTACATCATTTTAATAGTTCTAGGTTTAGCAACAATAAACATTTAAATGTAGAATGAGTGCTAGAAACGAGGTTTGGCACACTTTCAAATACTTTTAAGGTTATAAATTAAAATCCAACCAGATGTAATCAATAAGATTATTTCTGCCAAATAAAAATTATTACAAATCAAAATGCAGATCCTCAGCTTTTTGATATTGGGTGTAAAAATATGAATTGTGGACGTTTAGTTGTAAGCACTGCTAATGCAGTCCATTATATGCAAGTTTCTTAATAGACTTTGTCCATCTGGATTAGCAACTCTTAAAATTAAAATTGAAAATTAGATGCCTAATTATGCTTTACGTAATCTTCAAACGCCTAATTAATGAACATTTAACCAGGTCAAAGATTACTGCTATGCGTGAAAATATAATGATCAATTGCATACTTCAATACAATATTTTTATCGATAAACAAATAAAATTTCAAAATTAGTAAAACTATCTAAGTTCTTTAATTATGAGAGATGGCGAAGCCTCGACGGGGGTTGCTAATTTATTATAATTAATTATCATAGCCAGACGATTGCCCTATGTAATATACTCATATGTTATTCTTAGGGACAAGTTGTCCCAGAATAAAGTCCACATTCTTCTTATCCTTATCTTAGAATAAGGATTGTTATATTTGAATTATTATCAGACAGGATTGTTTCTAAGTCATACGTTGTTATATTAATTAACATGATTTAATAAGATAATTAATTGCTTTGTGCTTTACGTAATTTGATCCAGTACAGCAATTACTAAAGTTTCTCTTTAGTAGCTTTCAGTTGATTACGATTTATTCGGTTATAAGAATAAAGATATTTTATAATGTTAAGAACATATTAATACGTTATTTGATTTATATGTTTTAAATATATTGATTATTAGTGAAATATAATAAGGAATACTGGGAAAAAAATAGGTTTATTGTTGGTAGAAGGGAAGGGAGGGGATGAGGAGGGAAAACGGGGAAAGTGCGGGGAAATATCGGCGGGGGTTGGCAGTGGGGGCGAGGGCAGTCGATGGGAGCGCGGCCGCCATGAACTGCCGGAGCCTTGGCTAGGATGTCGCCGCTCCTCCTCCTGCCAGCTCTACCGCTCGCCTGGGGCTTCCTCCTCGAAGGATCCTCCACCTCTTACGCTCAGTTCAGGAAGTGGAACCCAGGCCTCAATGGCTCCCTCGAGCTCGAGTTCAAGACCGAGCAGCCCAACGGCCTACTGCTCTACACCGACGATGGTGGAACGTACGACTTCTTCGAGGTCAAGTTGGTCGAAGGAGCCCTACGGTTGAGGTACAACCTCGGCGGTGGGGCACAGATACTCACCGTCGGGCGCGACCTCGCTGACGGTCACTGGCACAAGGTCCAGGTCAAGCGGGACGGAGAGAAGACCTCCCTCACCGTCGATGGAGAGACACAGATCAAGTCTTCTAGGGGTAAAGAGTTCTTTTTCGGTAGGCTGTCATCTAATTCGGACGTGTACGTCGGGGGCATGCCGTCCTGGTATAACACCAAACTGACTCTGCTGGCTTTGCCGAGCGTTATCTTCGAACCTAGATTTGGAGGGGCTGTGAGAAACCTAGTGTACTCCGATGACGAATCTCCACTTCCTAGGCGGCAGGAGATCCGGATGAAAGACCACAAGGTAAAGATGCACAAATTGAGCATGTACTCTTTGCATTTGCATGTATCCAATCCTGTACTGACCGCGGTCTTTGATGCATGACTGCATGATAACACCCCTCTTTATTGTAACTAAATTATTTTTTTGAATGTGCACTTTTCCATAGTCGCATGTGCATGAGAGTGCATGGCGGTGATTTATTTAGTTTCTCCTTAAAAATTAAATCTATTTTATTATTTATGTAATGTGTGCTGAATTAAATATGTGTGTGTTTTTTTTTTTTTTTAATAAGCGTTAAAAGAAATCAGCATTAATGTCTCATAACAACTTCAAAATGAAAAAAAAGAAAGAATGGTGTTTAGTTTCTATTTAGGCATACACAGACAGAACTTAAAACTAAGCCATTATACAAAATTATTAAAAATAAAAAGTGTAAAAGCAGAATACTTCTAGTTTTATGCTTTAGGAAAAACGTGGTCAAGTCAACCAAGTACATTAAAGATTCTTATTATTAGTTGTATCATAAAAAAAAAAGAAAGAAAAATTCTAAACATTTAAAACCATCTTCCAAAGTGCCAAGGATTTTGTTTCATAGATATTTACTAGTTTGTGATAAATTTATACACATTTAATTTTTTCTAATATATTGGAGCACTCTTAGAAATTATTCAATAATCATAATCAATTTTAAATTCTGCAAATTCATTTAGAAGAAAAATATTCTGCAGTGCTCAAATGTGTGCGTGACCAATCTGCAATAATGATTCGTTCGAAGAAAAATGAATTTATATTCCTTCTTTGAACATAAAACAGTACTAAAGAAATAATGAGTAAATGTAATTGCTAAGCAAATGTAAATTCCACGTAATGGGGATATAAAAAACTATACATTATAAAGAATATAAATAGAATTATAATTTATACATTAAAATATAATTTAAAAACAGTTTATTAGGTAATGAAACATTTTTTTTTTTTAAATTTAATATAGGAATAAAATACCGTTTTCATAAATGGAATAATAAACTAATTGTAAGTAGTAAATCCGTCGAATAGTTTTAAAGAAGTTGAAGGAAAATTATTTATTATCAAGAAAACAAATTACTTGAATTATCGAATACAGATTTTGTTCGATTTACTGGAACCTATAAAAGGAAAAAAAAATCTCTCTAGTAAGCTTAGGAAAAGATTAAATGAAAAATAAAAGTAATAAATAATTCCGCCAATACAAACAGAATGGATTTTTTTTTTTTTAATCTCAAAGGATTCTTCTCCACCATGTTTTGTAATGGACTGGAACTAAAGAGAGAAACAATTAAATTAATATTTTACATTAGTTTAAACAAATTATTGGTTATGATTAAAAAAATTCTTTGATATTTATGTAGAGGGAAGGTAAAAAAAAAGGTTTAAAAAAAAAAAAAAAAAAAAATGCAAAGGAATAAATCAGTGATTAAGTCAGTTTACTGGAGACGACAACGCGAATAGCCTGGAATAAATCTTCAACGCTACATCTATTATCCGGCTACGGGCTAAGCTAATTTTCCGTTTGATAAATCATCCGATTTTGTTCCAATACCAAGACAAAATAATTAGTTTATTGCGATGGCCTGTTGTTATTATAATAAATATATATACACAATATTATTATACTGTAGTAAAAACACTACAGGGTCAACTCATCAAAAATATAGTTCAAAAAATTGGTTTGTCAAGGAATGGAAAATGTAATAATAAATATTCTGATTTTGCACAAAATAGAAATAATAACAAAAGTAAAAATAAATTTTTTAAAGTGTGAGATTTTTATAAAATATATGTAAAGTAAGACAAATTATCTTATGATGAAAAATTAAAAAATAACAGTTCAGTATTGAAACCATTGCTATATTTTATGGTACTGAAATATCAACTACATGTTACAGCCTTTGGCCAAACAATAAATGGATACGGAATAAAATAAAATGAAGAAATGAACAAAAATAAGAAAAATAATAAGAATAAAACTTTTGAAACTTTACAAACGCCAATCAGGAAATTTAAAGTTTGTCGGCCACAGAATACGAACTGATTCAACTAGACTTAACAAGAAACTTTTCGATAAATTTTAGACAGATAAAAGAAGATATAAAGGAGGAAAATATAGGGAAAAAATAGTGTCTTGGTAGAGATACATTTAAGGAGTAAAAATTCGTAAAATATATATTCTTGTGAACACTAAACGGTAAAAATACCACGCGTGTTGAACTATTTGAACCATAAGTAAAAATTAAAAGAAGACTTGTAGAACGGCACACGATCCAACAAAAACAATTGATAGACATAGAATAAAATAAAATTACGAAATCAACATAATTAAACAAAATACAAGGATAAAAACTTTTAAACAAAAATCAGAAAAATAAGATTAAATTTTCTGGGGCACCGAATACGAATTGATTCAAATAGACATGACAAAAAACTTTTCTATAAATTTAGAACAATAGAATTTATCGAAAAAGAGGATTAAAAGGAAGAAAATACAGAAACAAAACTGTCATGTCAGGAGTAAATTAAAGACAAACAAAAAAAAAAGTCCTAAAATTAAATTTTTTCGGACACAAAAAAGGAAAAGAAACTACGCTAAGGAAGGAAGGATAGAAAAACGCTATGGGGTACTATGGATGAAAAAGAAGAAAAATTTGAATAGATCGAATGGTATGTCGTGATTCTTGATAGGCTGAAAATATGTATGCATAAACATTTGTTTTCAGCCTGTCAAATATATATATATATATATATATATATATATATATATATATATATATATATATATATATATAGAGAGAGAGAGAGAGAGAGAGAGAGAGTTCAGGTTCTCTTAATTATCGAATCCATCACCATACCTTATTTATATTTCTCATATATTATTTATCTTAAAATGATAGCTTGTGGTAAAAAGGTCGAATAATTCTACATCGCAATTAAAATGTTCAAGGCCATTAATTTAGAGTGAATAACAATAGATTCAAAATACAAAGATATACCTTATTCCGAAGCAGATGAACAAAGAGTAAACGTTTCAAACGATCTCAAAATACAATAAGTTTAATGGAATATCACAGAAAATTTTATTTCGTATACAATTTTTTTTTTTTTTTTAATTTAATAAGAAGAATGAAAAATATGCTAGGAGAGGTAAACTTAAAAAGAGGAACAATAGCTTTAAAAGTAAGGATGAAAGGAAGAGGGAAATAAGGAAGGAATATTAGAGGAAGCGCTAAGCTTCAGGATTGGAAAATAAAGTCTTTAAAAAACAAAACAAAAAAACTAAGACATTTAATAAATACACTATTTTAAATATTTTAGTTTTCAGTATATTTCTAGTTTTATACATAACTGGAGGCTGGTGTGAATGGAAATGTTAAATAAAAAATTAATAAATCGACAAATGGTTATATATTTGTTTTAATATATGTTATTATTAATATATGTTAATAAAACATTTATTTTGAGTAGACTTTCAATCGGCCACCAAGAGGGAGATAGCTATTTAAGTTACGAAGTACTCGTTTATTCTTTAATGATTAAATAAATATCTATGTATAGCAGACATATTTATAGAATAAAATAAAATTAATATTATTAAAAAAAAATGTTTTGTTGGTATTGTTATTTAATTTTGTTATATTTTTAATTATTTTCTGTTCTAAATTGTTTTCTGAAATTTAAACGGGAATATATTAAAAAAAGGGATCAACTTTTTTCAGAAATCTGCTACTCAAAAAGTTATATTCAATCTGTAAAATAAGACTAATAAAAAAATAATTTATCTACCGCATTGAGACGAAAACTTATAAATTTGAATTATTACAAGTTGAAATATTAACATCGGTTTTAGTCGGCTATAAAATATAAATATGGTCTATATAAGAAACTTTAATTTGGCAGTAAAATTATTTTTACCCACAGATAACAATCCGAAGACAAACGAATTTATTCAAAATATGCGAAGCATTGTTTAATAATAAATTGTGAAGAGACATTTTTCCTAAGAAAAAGCATTGAGTTACAGGAAAAATTATGTGGGAACAAATCTATGAACAAATGAATGTATCAATTGATTTTAGAATTTCCTTATTTTTAAAAATTGATATGTAACGAATAATTAATTAGTTTAAAAAAATAGTCAACAATTTAACCTTAATCTAATCGTACTTAAAATCGTACGTTATTTAAAAATAATGTAATAAATATTTTCAATCAATTTTATATACTTTATTTACTTAATTTAATAACGAATTGTAATTTATACCAGTAGTTTCTAATGATCATGTACTTTAATAGAAAAAAAAAAGGTTTATTTAATTAAAAATAATATTTTTTTATTATATGATAACGGAAATTATATAATTTCCGTAACTGTAATAAAAATAATAAAATATTTTTTTTTTGCATTATGTTGGTTAATGTCCAATTTTTATTATTTGACTCACGGCCCCATTTAAACCATTCTTCAAGTATTATATTAGAAAGTTTTAATAGAAACTCATCATTAATACTGTATAGGGAATTATATGTTTACTAGAATACCCTTTGCGGCTCCGCTCGACATCATAATTAAAGTTTTATTTTTCTAAGGATAAAAATCATGTATTGAAGTATGGAAGTGAGCATTATTTCTTCAATAATGTTTTCACGCATAGCTGCAATTTTTAACCTGGTTAAATTTGCACTGATTAGGTGCTTGAAGATTACGTAATAGCATAATTTGACATCAAATTTTTTATTTTAATATTATGCATATCTCGGTATTTTCAGTGCTTACATCTAAAGGCTAAATACGAATCATATTTTTACAAAAAATATCAAAAAGGAAAGGTTCGGCATATTGATAAGGTAATAATTTGTATTCAGCATAAATAATTTTATTGATTTCATCAACCAGATTTTAATTTCTAACCATAAAATTATATTATATATGTGGCAAACGTAGTTTCTTCCATTTAACATCGTACATTTAAATTGTTATCATTGCTAAACCTTCCTAGAAAAATAAAAATGACGTAGTTAAAATTTGGTTGAGGTGTTTTCAGTAGTTTCACCATTGTAAATTTCATTGAGGTGCTAACCACATATCGGTCGATTTTCAAACTTTAATGGGATTCACGCGTACGGCGAATTTAAATTTTTTAATAATTTAATTGAATTTAAGCAAATTTCATTATCAATTTGAAGATCTACATAACACCATACATTTATAACCTCTCATGTAGAATAGCTAACGCCGCATATCGGTCAATTTTCAAACTCCACTGTTTTCCTTAAACAGTGGAACCTCGATAAATAGAATCTCAAGTGGAACGAGAGAACTTGGAATTATCAAGGATTTCGATATATCGTGGTTCGGTTTATTGAGGTGATTTCTGACTGACTTCGATATATAGAGGTTAGTTGTCACGGAACTGCTTTAGCCATTTCACAACACACTCGTCGATATCTTGGAACTCGGGTTCCTTCAACCTCTTTGATAATGAAAAAGCTTGATTTTCATACTTTATCCTGTTTTCCAAACTTGTGGATAAAGTTTTCCCTCGTATTCCAAACCTTTTTTGCAATATCGCACTTTTTTTCAACCCGGCATTTACGGCTTGAATAATTTTCAATTTTTCCTCAAACGAAACGGTTTTAAGCTTTGCCATTTTCGAGAATAAAAAAAAATATAAAGTGTTTTATCGGAAACTGAAAAAAAACCCGGAAACAAATGTCCGGAAGGGAGTAACAGTTCATCCTTCGTAAAATATTTGATCACTCTAAACTCTACTTATTTAACAAATAGATTTCGATACTTAGAGGTTTTCCGATAAAAAAATTCGGTTTTTAGAGGTGCGATGTAAGCTAAGGAATCTCCGAAAATTCGATATATCATGGTCTTCTTAACTAATCCTTCAATATGTTGAGGTAAAAATAACAAAGGAATGATAGGCAGATTCAAGGGGAATAGAAAAACTTCGATTTATAAGGAATTCGCTAAATCGAGGTTTCACTGTATTATCGTTCTTTAAATAATAAATTAATTAAATATAATTAGATTTTATAATTGCTTAATCTCCCTAGAAGATGGTGTGGTAAAAATTTGTTACAGATTGGTTTAGTAGTTTTCGTGGTTAGTGTTCAAGAACAAAAAATGGTTTGTCCATTTATATACTAAAATAGATTAACAATATAATTTTATAAAAATAATTGTAAAGTACAATGTAAAAGGGAATATAATTTAAAAACTAACAAGCGTAATATAATTCTTACGAGTCGTGAGTAGGGTCCATTTTAAAACAGTACTCCTCTAATATAACAGTTGTATGAGTTTAATCTATGTAAAACTGCTGATCCGACCCTAGATATCGGAATTTTGTCAGGAAATTAGGTTATTTCCGGAGAAAGATTCAAAAGATTCAGGCATGTGATTAGGTGTCGAACCATCGAAACAGAAGATAACAGTAAACGAACAGAAAATGGCAAAAGGAATTGTGGAGAATGAACAACGGAAAGGAATTCTGATAAGACCGTGTAAAGAACAATCTCTCAGAGATATGATTTAATTTTTTTTAATCTCCAGTTTTATATATATATATATATTATATATAAGTAAGGTCCAGTTTCAACTATTTTGGCGACGTTTCGATACTATAATCATACAGTGAAAAAAAACAGGTTACAATAAATTATATAATATATATATATACATTAATAGTAAACAGTCATATATCCATATATACATATATATATATGTATATCACATATTGAATATCCAATAAGAAAAATTAATAAGGAGCCGATGTTATTCACTATATTACGTTATTATTTAATGAATGGTTAATAAGTGACTAACAATTTATTACAAAAATAATTAATTTTTTTTTTATATTCGTTAGGCGTTCGAAGCAAATTAAGCGAATACCTTGTATGTGTCCTGATTGAAATAAATGTTTGTTATGTTTATTGAATTTAAAGCTTTTTTTTTTTTTAATTGCTGTGCTTCAGGAAAATAATTTAAGTGACTTGAAAAAAAAAATGTGAAGAATATAATGAACAATACATAATATAACATTTATAATAAAAAATATAGCATATAACAAGAATAAAAATTTAGTCCTGTGAATAATAAATAATAAATAATTCGTTATCGACCGTGATTAAACGTGGGAGTGCGAGATAAACAGAAAAATTATGAAATAGTTTAGAAAAGTGATCACAGGAGATGGATGATTATTCACTGAAAAACCTACCAAAACTTTTATCCTGATTACAGATAACTTTAGTTTTAATTTAATTAAATTTCTCTTAGGACACGATCAATAGATAGGTTTGGAAAAAAAAACCAGCGGTTAATCCAGGCTTTCCAAAAATAAGTTAAATACATAACAAAAAATAACGTCAATTGACGTAATACAAATATCTATTTAATAACAAAATAATGATTATCACGTATGTAATAATAATGTACATAAGTAACATTATTACATATTAAAATGAAAAAGTTTATTGCTTCAAAAAAATCCCTAATTTTCGTTTGTTTAATTCTACCAGCCTCCACACGATTTCTCTATCGTCTAAAAAATAACAACATGAATGTTTTTCATCAGTTCTGCCTTCGAGGTATTAAATTTCTTTCTCCAACCCCGCGAATCCTTTTTTCATTAGAAATTGTTAATGACCATTCGTTTTCCAGTGGACCTTCCATTCCATCCTCCAGGCAATAGGCAATATTTATACAAGCATTAGTACGGGAAAATGCTCATTCAAAGTTTTCCTGCAAAATTGGTACAAAAGGTCGAGGGTTCGAATCCCATCTGGGTAGAAATTTATTTCGTGACGGACCCAAGAAATGAAAATTGACCTTTGCACCCTGGCTACAAATGGTGGATAACCTGTAGGATAACCCATTCTTCCTGCTCAAGTTGAAGTACATAAGGACGTTAATCCCCAATAACAATGGTAAAATAAAATGGAAGGCTCGGATTAGCGAAACCTTAGTTGATCGGGACTCGGTCTCCTATGAACCTTAGGCTTGAGATGACATTGAAATCATCTCTTTTTATTGGGAAGAGCAATATATCTTCCTTATATGATTGATATAATAAATGTCTGGAAAAGAAATGAAGCATAATAAAAATATGAAGTATGCATAGATCAGGGGTTCTGGGGTAACTTAGCAGGGGAGGGGGGTCGTAAATACCAGTCAAGTCGAAAAATATTTTCACTTAAAAAATTATAATATTCGATTTATATAAAATAAATTTATTTGTAGATTTTTTAAATTAGACATGACGTTTAGAAATTCAAAACGATCTACTTTAATGTAACGTCTGCATTTATTAAACAAATACATTCAGCAAAATTTGTAATCTTGAAATTCAAACAAACAGCTTAAAAGGAATCGTATTGCAAGCGTGTTCCAATTCAAATATTTGCCGTTCAATATCAAAGAAACAACCTTATCCCAGAAAGCTATTCGATTATATTTGCATTTTTCAAAAACATATTTGTGAATTTTTAAAACTTGTGGTAGTATATTATAGAGTATCGGGACAAACTTGTTGACTAGCGTGCGTTGTGCCTATACTCAAACGCAAATAGGAGTGATAGTTAAGAAAATTAAAGATGGAGATAGTTAGTGAAATCACTTATTTTCTCTCCCTAGTACTTCATTTTCTTAATTATGCTTATAATGTTGCCTCTTGCAACAGTAAAAATTAAGTTTTGTTTTCAATATAGCACTTGATTTTTTTTTTTGGCCCATTCAAAATATGCCTGTACATTTTTCTGAGTCAAAGGGGCGTGAGAGGCTTTAATTTTAAGATGAAGGAGCGAAGTACAAAAATGTTTCGGATCCTCTAAAATAGATGTTTATAAAACTAGAAAACTTGGCTGGGAAGAAGAAAAAATTATAGACTATTTTACAAATATTCAAATAACATTTACGTGTAGTGAGTTCTAAAAGAATGGAAGAAAAAATGCCACGGCATGGGAATGAAAATTGGAAATTATCGCCTCTATAATCTCCAGTTTTCTGACGACCAGGTACCCATAGCGTTAGATGCAGAAGATGCTGAATACATGATGAGAAAACTTCTCCAGCAGTACTCAAGCTGAGGACTAGAAGTCAACAAGGAGAAAACGGCACATGTGGCCTTTAATAGCCAAAGCGAATACCTTTCCATAGATTCATGGGTTCTAAAACCTGAGGCTCAATTTAAATATCTAGGTAGCTGGCTGAGTGATGTAGGAACGACGGACAAGGACATTGAAAGAAGCATTCACAACGGTAGAATAATAATTACTTTGATTTAATTAATTAATGTACTATGGAGCAAGTCGGTGTCCTAATTACTAATTTGTAACTAACTATTAATAGTGATTTCGGAAAATGAGCAGCTCAGCTGATTTCTACCAAACGGGGTTTTTTCGAATACGCCAAAATCTAGAAATAGAGGTAATATTTTTTCTTTGTCTTTTTAATACTTCCAAATTCTCTGGTTTATTCAATGCCTTTATAATCTCCAGTTTTCTAGAGATCGGTGTCCTGGTTCGTTCAATACTACTTATTCGATTTTATTGCAATTTTAACTGAAATAATAAATAAGTTTGAAATAGTTCCAGTAGCACTTTTCCTCACGGAAGGACAGCTGGTATTTGATCTTCCATCCAGTTATTAAAATATTTTAATACGTTCCGTTCTTTAAATTTACCCAAGAGGCTTATGCTTTTAAACCTAGCGATGTAATTACACTGCTACAAGAACCCCAACGGAGTTAAAAAAAAAAAGTTAAACTAATTTAGTGAGAACAAAGTATAATACTCTCTAATTAGGAGTTACCCCATCTTTCATAATTTTCTAGAATATTTTCTTAATTAGAAAACAAAAGGGCATTGTCTTGAGGCCCTCTTATAACTTTTGATTTCATAACCTTATGGATATTTCTCTTTGAAGGGGATAGATAACTTTTTAAAATGGTTGTTGGTCAGAAGTTGTTATTCGTAATAAAATGAACTTTGAATAAAATGTAAAAAAAAATAAATATTCCTCAATGGAATTATCTTTCCTTTTAAAAAAATATATGATAACTTCATTTAAGTTTGTGAAAGCTGAGGTGATGCTACAAAACCTGGGGAACGAAGATAGATTTTAATGAAACCGAGTAAATGTGTATAGAGAGTAATAAGGAGGTAAATCTCTGGGTAGATTTAGAAAAATGTAAAAACGTTTGGAAATTTAAACATTTGGGCTTAGTTATAAAGAGGATATGATGATGTGAAAAGGAAACGCAAAGCAAATATGGAATGGTTAGGAAGTCAACATGCATCTTGCATCGGGTTTTATGGAGCAGGATCTTATCCAAAAAGAATAAGAAAAGGATTTTTAATCATTGATTGAAGGCATACATATACAGGGTGTTCAATATTCGATTTTTTTTCCACAGTTTGTGAAATTTTGAAACGAAACTCTTCAGGATCTTAACTGTGTCAAATAAAGTTTCTTTTCAGGTTATAGTCTGCTCTCCAACCTTCTCCAGTTCTTTTCAAGCGACCCTAACTTTGGAATTCCTAATGGGGTGTGGTATTTTTTACGACGGATTTCGATAGAAAATCAAATTTAGAATCGATTTTATACTGGTGAATTTTTTTTATCCGAGGTACAGTTTCGTCGCAAATCGCAAACAAATCATTTTAAGAAAATAAGCAGTCTAAAACTGGTATCGCAAAAATAAAATAATCTTTGAACACTCCTTCTTATTGTTTATCAGCCATCTCATTCGCTGGTTGTCATTATTAGTATTTGACAGTTGTGAATTAAGATAAATAAAGACAAAAAAACTTTGAACAAAAATCTGAAATTAAGGCCTTTCCGCAACTGGTACGACGAGCGGTGGGAACAGGTCGACTTGGAAGGTTCCCAGAGAAGCTTCAATCGTCGACAAACCCGTGATGAAAATAATATCATTTATGTACCAGCTACGGTGGAAGTGTATCCTTATCGGAGCATCCGAAACATAGCCAGGGATACCCACTTAATGACAGAACCTTAGCCTCAGTCTCTCAGCATCTTGGGGAGTTAAAGCCTGGTAAAGTGAAATACGGTACGGCCTCATACGGTGTTGTTTTAGTATGGCCCACACCGTTTCAATGCTTAAGTGGCTATCCCTCCCTGGCTATGTCTCAAAGCACCGATGAGGATATGCTTCCACCGTAGCCAGTACATAAATGATATTAGTTTCATCAGGGGCTTGTTGACGATTTGGACCTCACGGGGTAAACCTTCCAAGTTCTCACCGCTAGTCGTACCAGTCGCTGGGAGGCCTTAATTTCATATTTTTGTTCAAAGTTTATTTTATTTTTGCAATACCAGTTTTAGAATGCTTATTTTCTTAACATGATTTTCCACGATTTGCGGCGAAACGGTGCCTTGAATAAAAAAAATTAACAGTATAAAATCGATTCAAAATTTAATTTTCTATCGAAATCCGTCGTAAAAAATACCACATCCCATTGAGAATTCCAAAGTTAGGGTCGCTGGAGATGAACTGGAGAAGGTTGGAGAGCAGATTATAACCTGAAAACAAACTTTATTTGACACAGTTAAGATCCTGAGAGTTTCGTTTCAAAATTTCAAAAACTGATGAAAAAAGAGAGGGTGGCCATCGAATATTGAACACCCTGTATATGGCGCTTAAATGTGCTCCCTCGCCAAGCGGATTAGAAATAGGATAAATGTGGTTGAGGTACTGGAGGATGTGTATCCAGAAAACATAGCAGATCGTGTAAGAAATAAGGACATAAAGAAGAAAATAGAAATAATGGGGAGCGTGATGGAGATAACGACTAGCAAGGAGAAAAGAAGATGAGATAGAGAAGGAAATGGCAGGAAGAGGCCTAAGGGACGGTAATTGGTGGGGCAGGGAACAGTGGAAGAAAAGGTTGACCTTATGGAAATCCGACGAACATAGTTTCAAAGAAAATGAGAAGAATTTAAATACAAAAAAAAAATATATATATGTATAAAAAATGCTGTATTTGTTTATAATATTCACCAGAAATAGACGGTAAAAAAGCTTAGACGCTTAGGTAAGGCGAATGAAACAAATTAAAACAGATTTTATAAGAAGGAGAAGGATGAGGTGAAAGTTTTTATTTGTAAATCTACCAATACAAAATATGTTACAAGTTGTAACATAGTTATTGTAGCTTACAACATCCAAATTCATATATTCAAGATTTTTTAGATTTTCAACTAAAAGAGAGGGAATATAAACAAATAAAAAATTGAAATAACTTACTTTATTTCTTTACTCGATATATTATAAGCCTAGTTACATAAAATATATACATCATTTACATAATTTATTTACTATGCAATTATCATTAAAAAAAAAACCCGAAAAAATCCTTTACAACTTCTTTATTGGGATAAACGACCTTGCCGGTATTGGGATCAGGATGTAAGTAAACTTGGCCAACAGTTGTGAAAGGAGCAGATTTTGCCGAAATGACGCTCAACCGCCAGGTTTTTATCCCCGATTATGGATTTGGACACTTTATATTACTTATTTTACAAAGCAGTATTCCTTCTTTTAATATCCTAATATTCTTTATTGTTTTAGTTTTAACCTTATTTATTTTGTAATTTAATCTTGTTTTTTGTTATAACCCTACTTTTTTGTAATCTATTCTGTCTCTTATACGAATACTTGTTATCCACGCCTTTTCATTTTATTATTATTTTTTTAAGTTATGTTTTAAATCTTGGTCATACTTTTTATTATTACAAATTTATTATTGCAGAAACGTTGGCATAATAAAACAATTACATATACTCCTATTAATTGAAAATTCGAACATCACCAATATTTATATACGGTCAACCAACAAACAACAATATTAAATAATTAAATAAATCTATCATATAATTTAAAATTATGAGATTAGAAAATATTTAAAATTTCTGGTATCTCAGTAATTCAGTAGAGTAGGCGGAGTAGGGAGTGGAGTGCTGGTGGAATCCCATCAACTCCCCCCCCTCCCTCCCATAGCGTAAAGCGAGAAAATGAAATAATTTAGTTAGAGTAACTTAAAACGTTACATTTTATGAAAAAGAAAGTTATAAATTAAGGTACACATTTATTTATTGATATTTATAACTGTATATAATAGATACAATAAGTAAATTTGAGGAAAATGACATATCAATAACATGTAAAGAACTACTCACTAGATGCATTTCCGTAGTTCTAGATTAGTTCTCTTAGCCGTCTTCTTTTCTCCATCCATTTTCTCTTCTTTCAGACGCTGAGAAGGATTATTAGGAATGGATTGTGAGGCAAGTTGGGAGGCTAGTAGATTAGAATGGTTATGGAGCTTACTATGAAAGGGTAGATATCTGGATTGGGCCAAATCAGCAACATATGGAACATTAAGATCTTTATGTTTAAGTTTATTTGGGACGTAATAAGGAGGCTTGAGGATTTTACAAAGGATTTCGAATTGTAAGGATTGCTTACGAGAAGAATCGGAAGGTTTAGTGGAGCCCCAAACCTCAACTCATTATGTCCAAATGAGTCTAGTTACTGCCATTAAGTCTTTTGTAATTTATTGGGAGCTTTGAAGACTTGTCTAGTAAATGTTGGAATAGATGGGAACGACGAGCAGTTTCTTGTCTTTTAATTTTGCTATGTGCATTGTTAATTCAAATTAAATTTATAAATATATCAGTAGAGTGAAACGTCATTAGTAAAACGCGATTTTTGTCGAATTGAAACGATGTAGTTGTAAACCTAAATCTCACAGGTCACTATTGAAGAATAATAAAGTGCGGCCAACGAAGTTACTGCCTTTTCTGAGTTGGAGAAAAACTTAATTTAACTCACATTTATGAAAAAAACTGTTATAAATGTGATAATAATAAATATTAAATTTTCCCTCACTTGTAAAATAAGTAATATGGATAACAATGAATTAGTTCATAAAATAAGGACAGAAAAATATATATGTAAATAAATGTAGTAAAACAAAACTTCTAATTATACAAAATACAAAATATAATAATATAAAATAAAGTAGAACAATAATATAAAAAAATAAAAAAAAATATAATAACAACAATCGGTAATATAACAAAAAAAGAGATGTCAAGACAAAGATTCAGCATTACAATACAGTCATAAAACCAGCTGTTCTATACGCAAGTGAAACATTAACACAGGAAACAAGCAATAGAATAAATTAAAAAGGAAAATAGGAAGATCATCAGAAAAAATCCTAGGAGCATGATATACCCAAGACGGTTACGGGCTACATTCAATCAAAACAATAGATAATATTTCAAACATTGAAATTGACATTAAGAAAAGGCGAATGAAATTCTTTGGACATCTCACGAGATTACCAGAAAAACGACTGTCAAAAAGTATATTACATTATGTTAGCTCACTAAAGAGTTCCTTGGCTGGACGGACTTCGAAAGGGCCTTTGGAAAGACACACCTTCAGACACAAAACCAACAAGTGGGAAGTTACATCAGAGCAACCGAAGCAGAAGCAGTACAGTAGTGAAGTGGTCAGGGGAACGTAAACCAAGTTTCTCGGAATGAATGAATGCCTTTTGGAACAACAAGAAGAACCCAAAGAATACTTGATTGAGTTGTTTCCTTAACGTCTTCCATTATGGAGAGAATATGCTAGCAATAATAATAAAAATATAAAAGAAAAAAGAGAAAGAAAAAAACAATTAAATAAAATCACACTATACACAAAATATATACTTGCATCCCAAGAAAACCCAGGACCAAGGTTTTTTCCCCACTTATGGGAGGGTAATTTCTAAGTAATCCCTTCTCAATCAGCCGCGGAACTAAATCCATTGGAGGTAGGGAGAGAGCGATATGCCAAAGTCGCTAAGGACTAATTTAAATTAAGTTATTCGCAGCTGTAGAACTACAAGGGCAGTACGCATGTAGTCCTAGCGATCCCAGAGAGTTTAACTTTTGCCCTTTAATTAAGGTTTAAAGCTCCTTGGATTACATTGGGGCTGACATCGCTTTGCCGGATCAGTTATATGTTCAACTAGTATAAAATAACCTGCATATTGTAGTTTGACTAAATTAATGATAGTTAACCACCTCTTAAGGTTTAATTATCATTAATTAAACATATCATTAATCACATATCATTATCATTAATAACGATTTTATTTACGTTCTAAAACTATATGGGTACTGTTATGGAACGTATTCGGACCAAAGTCATGGTATCACTAAGTGTACAAAAATCGTCAACACTATGTGTTGGCTCTTCAGTCAATAATTAGTAAATGTTATCACATAAATCTATATCTTTACTATTATATAAAAGGACAAGATATTTTTCGTTTGTGATCACTAACCACAAAAACTACTGATCCAATCTGCACCAAATTTTAACTACACAATCTTAATAGTTCAAAGAAGGTTTAGCAATTACAAAATTTACATATTTTCAATCCCATTGTTGTTAAAAAAGCGATAAATATGTTTTAATCAATGAAGTTGGAAAATTGACCGATATGTGGCGAGCGCCATTCCAGAGATGTTACAAAGATAAGGTGTTTTATATATAGTTAGAAATCTACCAGGTATGCAAGTTTAAAATGTCGTTTATTTCTTAAAATATATACACAGTAATTTAAAAAAAAGTATAATATATTTTATTTAAAGTACTGACCCTCGCTTTCTACACATTTTGCCCATCTCTCGGGCAATATATGGATACCATTCCAAAAGAATGCTTCATCTTTATTTGAAATCCATTCATCGAGCCATTTTCGTACGTTTTCGAAATTGTTGAAGTGTTGCTCCGCCAATGAGTGTCCCATCGATGAGAAGAGGTGATAATCAGAAGGCGCCAGGTCAGGTGAATACGGCGGGTGGGGTAGGAGTTCCCAACCAAAGAAATCATTTCCTTAGTCAATCTGGCTGAATGTGCAGGAGCGTTATCATGCTGAAGAATGACTTTGGCGTGCCTGTGAGCCCATTCTGGGCGTTTTTCGATCAATGCGTGACTCAAATTGATCATTTGTTGTCGGTAGCGCTCGGTATTGACTGTTTCGCCGGGTTTGAGAAGCTCGTAGTAGACTACTCCCTTCTGATCCCACCACACACACAGCATTGTCTTCTTCCCAAAACGATCCGGTCTTGCACTCGATGTGGATGGTTGTCCTGGCGTTACCCATGATTTTTTTCGTTTGGGATTCTGAAAATAAATCCATTTTTCATCGCCAGTTACAACGATGCAACGATGCAAAAAACCCTTTCTTTCGTGGCGTAAAAGCAGCATTTCGCACACAGTTTTTCGTTTTTCCATCTGTCGTTCGTCCAATTCATGTGGAACCCATTTTCCAACCTTTTGAATCTTTCCCATAGCTCTCAGGCGATCGGAAATGGCTTGCCTAGTGACATTCAACTGTTCTGCCATCATTTGTTGGGTTTGGGTATTGTCTTCGTCTAATAAAGATTGCAATTCGAAGTCCTCAAACTTTTTTGGTCGATTTTCTCGTTTTTGATCAGTAATATCAAAATCACCACGTTTGAAACTTTGAAACCAACGTTCACATGTCCTGACGGTTGGAGCAACATCGCCATAAGTCTCAACAAGAATTCGATGACATTCAGATGCCTTTTTCTTTTGATTAAATAAGAAAATCATGACATGCCGCAAATGCTCTTTATTTGGCTTAAAATTAGACATTTTTAACACCAAAGAAAGGTATGATACGTCCACGTAAACGACTTAAAAACAACTGACTTTTGTAAACAAATGACTAACAAACAAAATAGCGTTTAGAGATAAGCAAATCCTTCAATAGGCTAAGAGCGCATTCTATTGGAATTAAAACGACATTTTAAACTTGCATACCTGGTATATATATATATATATATATATATATATATATATATATATATATATATATATGGTATATATATATTTATATATATATATAAATGAATGTGTGTGTGTCTGTTCTCGATAGATTCAAAAACCATACATCCAATCGCCGTGAAAATTGGGAAGTTATTAAGTATATCCCCGGGAAGGTTTTTGTAAATTTTTATTTAAATCAGAGTTGGGGTTCAAGAAATATCCCAAAAATATCAAAATAATATTTATTTTTTATAAATATTACTTTAGTGCAGGTGTTATTAAACAATTACCAATAAAACATATGTTCTAAATTAATCTATATCTCCTTAGTTTTTTAGGAAGGTTTTAAGAAGAATAAAATTCCGTAAAACGATTTCAAATTCATTTTGATGTTTCAGGTTTATATGTAGGTATGTTATTAAAATGACATTTAATTAGTAATATTTGTTAAGAGTTTAACCATAAATAAATTGAATAATTAAATTTTTACTCATAGAATTTACTTTTATAAAACAAAACTAACCGCAAAAAATACTGAACCAATCTTTACCAAATCTAAACTACATCATCTTCTTAGTTGAAAGAAGGTTTAGCAATAAGAAAATTTACATACTATCAATTAAATTGTTGCTAAAAAGAGATAAAAATGTGGTACGCAGTAAATTTTGAAAATTGACCGATATGTGGCGAGTGCCATTTAAGAGAAGTTATAGCGGTACAATGTTATATAGAGCTAGAAACTGATAATAAAATTGGTTTAATTCAAAGAAATTGTTATAAAAAAAAAGCTTTAAATATTTAGTGTGACGTGTGGATACTAGGGATGTTTAATAATCGAACGATAACTTGTTAGCACCATTCTGCAACAGAGTTTGCAATGGTAAAATTATTAAACCCATCTGAGCCAAATTTTAACTACAAAATCTTCATAGTTCTAGGAAGATTTTAAATAGTATAGTTTACTATAATAATTCTTTAGGTAATAGTCGGCTTACGAGCCACCACCAAGTTTGATCCTTACGCTTTACTTCGAGTTTAAATTTATCGATAGTTCTTTCCTATAACCTCACATGTAAGCAAACATCTGATTCTGCCTTTAAATATTTATAATATCTGTGGCACCTGTTTATAGTGGGCTAAGTATATTGAAGAAACAATGCTCAATTGCATTCTTCAATACAAGACTTTTATAGATAAACAAATTATTCTTCGTTAATCAACTATTAGTAAAGTTCTTTAATTATGAGAGCGGGCGAAGTCGCTACGGGGAAAGCTAGTTGATAATAAAATTTGCTTAATTCGATTAAATTTTAATAATACATTTTTACTTCATCATGTTTATAGTTATAAGAAGGTCTGACAATAATAAAAATTTACATGCTCAATGTTAAGTGGCAGAAACGAGGTTTGCGACACTGTCGAGTACTTTTATGGCTAGAAATGAAAATCCAACCAGATGAAATCAATAAAATTATTTCTCTCAAATAAAAATTATTACCAAATCAAAATGTCGATTCTTTGCTTTTTGGTATGGATAGTAAAAATATGAATCATAGGCCTTTAGTTGTTAGCACTGGTAATGAGATGTCTTTAATTATCCGCAAGAGTTTCTTAATAGTATCTGTACTTCTGGATTATCAACTCATACATCAAAATTAAAAATTGGATGTCCAATTATGCTCTTACGTACTCTTCAACAACCTAATCTTTACAATTTTAACCAAGTTAAAAATTACTGCTATGCGTCAAAATATTATTGAAGAAATAATGCTCAATTTCATAATTCAATACACGATTTTTATCGATGGACAAATAAATAAATAAATAAAATTATCTATATTCTTTACTTATGAGAGCGGGCGAAGCCGCGACGGGGGATGCAATTTAATATAAATATGAATAAGTATGACGCAGGAAACAATACAAAAATACTATGACTCGTTGAAATTCAAAGGAGGAAAGAAACAAGGGACTCATTATCCGATCAGTTTTTATCCCAGGAGTAACAGGGACTCTAGCCGAGGGAGGGGCGGTGAAAAACACGCTTGTTTTTCTACCGCTGACATGTATTATTATATTTTCACCAAAACACGATTCTGTTTATTAACTTTAAATTTTTTTGTTTTTATCACACCGAGGGCAAGATGACAAACCATTCTACATCCGATCGGGCGGAAAATATTAACGCATGAAGAGAATTCTCAGTTTTAATAATTTGATACCATTCGGAATTCATTTATGTTTTAGGTAGGAAAAGATTTTGCTTAGAACAGAGAGCTACAAATAAAAATAAATTAATAAATAAAAAATAAAATCTGGTTTAGATATAATTTACATTCTGATGGTGCAGCATGTAGTAAATGCAGAGAATTTTATGACTACAGTTAAGGTGGTACTAGCTTTTGACTGAGCCCTAGAAGAAATTCTAAGGGAAGCTGGAGATACGGCTCTGAAAATTAATGTTGAAGGTAAGGTCATATACATGTACGTGTGGACATAAAGAACAGACCAGGTGGTAAAAGAAAAGTTACATTAAACATTGATACATAAAGAAGGAATATTGGAACAAAGATTAACAGTAGTGTTAATGTAAATAATAAAATGTATTTTTAAATTCAAATTACATTCCATATATTTTTATTATCGATTTCAAGCTATATGCAACACCGTATCCTTTTTGCTGTAACTGTTGCGGAATGGCCACTTATCGGTTGATATCCAAACTTCATTGGAATCTATACATTTTTAGCATTTTTAATAACAATTTAATTGAAAATCAGTTAATTTTATTATTGCTAAACCTTACTTGAACTATAAAGAACTATGAAGTTAAAATTTAGAATAGATTTCGTGGTTAGTGATCACAAACGAAAAATGTCTTGTACTTTTATGTAATAGCATAGACTTGACTCCTCCGGCGAGGCTCCACCCGCTCTCATAAGTAAAGAACTTGGATAATTTTAACTAATAATTAAAGTTTATCGATAAAAATCTTATTGAAGTATGGAATTGAACATTATTTCTTCAATGATATTTTCATGCATAGCAGCAATTTTTCACCTGGTACATAACAGGTGGTTAAAGTTCACATAAAAACATAACTTTACAACCAATTTTTCATTTTAATGTATGATTTTAATTTATAACCATAAAAATATATGACATTGAGGCAAACCTTGTTTTTTCCACTCAACATTGTACATTCAAATTCTATCATTGGTAAACCTTGCTAGAACTATAAAGATGATACTTTATACACACGATTTTGGTACAGATAGGATCCAATGGTTTGACTATTGTAAATTCTATTGCAGAATGGTCCTAACTACATTTTGATCTATTTTTAAACTTAACTAGGATCCACATATCGCATCATATATTTAATAATTAAATTGAATGTAACAAAATTTTACTATCAATTTCAAGTTCAATAAAACACGGTACTTTTGTAAGCTCTCATGTTGAATAGCGCTCTCCACATATTGGTCAATTATCAAACTTCACTGTTGTTAACATATTATCGCTTTTTAAATAACAGATTAATTGAAAATCCATAGATTTTATTATGGCTAAAACTTTTTAGAACTATAAAGATGATGGGGTTAACATGTGGTACAGATTAGTTCAGTAGTTTACGTCGTTAGTGTTTACAAACGAAAAATGGATAACGGATCATACATTTAATGGATTACGAATGATTAACAAGAAAAAATCTAAAAAAATAAATAAATCTGAACACATAAAACATTATGATGTATTTTTTGCTTATAAAATTAAAGTTACGTCAGCAAATTAAAAATTGATAAATATGTAAATTGATATATTTAAATAAAAAAGATACTACCTGAGAATGGTCACAATGCCCATGAATTTTAACCTCCAAGTTAAATTTAGTATAGTAATACAATGTTATTGTACTAATAATCAAGCAACGCTGCTACGTATAGTGCAAATATATTACATAAAATGGATTAATTACTGTTTAGTAATGTAGACTAAGTTGCAAGGGCTACAAGTTTTTTTTACAAGTTTGAGTAACTACTCAGTTACCTCTGAGTTGGGACTACCCCCTGGGTAAAAGGACTACAATATATAATACCTTATATTATAATATAGTTTGTTCGTTAACTATATATCAGTGCCTTTGCATAATGGAGACACTCATGTACAGGTACTTCTATAGCACATAGACAATAATGAATACTTTTTCCCTTTCGTCCTATTTACGACAAATAATACATATAAATGAATTATCAATTCCAAACCAAGCGTTATCTTTCATTCCTGGGTAACCAAAAGTCTGGTTATGTTGGAAAAAAAAAAAAAAAAAAAACAACTAAACTATTTCAAATATTTCAACTAGATTAGTGAATTGGAAATATTTCTCTTTGAACGGTGCCAAACGGGCACGGAGATGCAAACGAACCTCTAAATTTTAATACTCGACCACAAAACGATACCATTTCGATTCATATTTTAAATAAATTTTACATTTCTGTAATGAACTAACTCATTTTTAGAAACACAAATAAGTACGTTTCTAGAGTAAACTACAGGACATGTCCCCTTTGACACTCTCACTACACATGGATAAACTTGTGAAGCCGACCTAGTTTTACTAACGAGACTAGGTCGCACTGCATACGGATCAGGGTTGCCCTATATTCTAGGATATCAACTTATATTTGCATTAATATACTGCTATTTGTTTGTTGGTTATCTAGAAATTTAATTTGATTTCTAACTGAACAACAAGTCTTAAACCTCATTTCAAAAGGGAATTTTTATGTTTTCGGCCTCCAATTTGGCTTGGTAGATAGATCTGATATAAAATTAATATACAATATCCGAATCATTATACGATCTCCCCCTCCCCTCTCTCTCCCACCCTCTCTCTCTCACTCTCTCTCTCTCTCACTCTCTCTCTCTCTCTCTCTCTCTCTCTCTCTCTCTTTCTCTCTTAGGCTATTAGCAGTACTAAATCATCTTATAGCAATCCTGATCACGGATATGTTTGAAATGTGATTATAAGTCCAGCAATATAACCTTTGAAATTATGCTGTAAAATGGTTCTGTAAATTGCTTACGATAATAGAAAATTGTCGTAATAAATAGTGAATTTCAGTTAAAGAAAACGTAAGCTTGCCGAAAAAGTTAGGAAATTTAAATCGCGGATATTATGAAAAACTAAATTGAAACTGGTCTAGCAGTAAAATTACATAAAAGAAAATGTTTCACTGTATATACTCAAACCTTACATAGGACGCCAATCACTTAACAGGAATCATGAATTCATGAGAAATTATCACTCTATTAACTGATTGGGACAATTATTATTTGATTTACTTTTAATCAAACGTATTCCCAGCTTATTCAAAGTTTGTGAACATTGATTTCTTAGAGCTTAGATTCTTTGAGAATAATCACCGCTGATTGAGCCTGATTTGATTTTTTTTTTTTTTTTTTTTTTTTTTTTTTAATATTTCACGGATTCATATGATTTGAATATTCATTTAAAGGCGGACTTCTTTTTAAATTGAAAAATCTTCTTCCTTTTACCTATTATCTGATCCTTCAATCTTTTCTCTCTGATAGATTTTTTTCTGTCCGACAAGGTTCAGAAATCTCCTCTATTTATCCGGTAAAAGCCGGAGTACCACAGGGGTCAATACTAGCTCCACTGTTATATATTCTCTACACTCACGATATGCCACTTAGCCCTCAAACATTGACAGCAACATACGCTGATGATACAGTAATATAAACTAGACATAAAGACCCCACAATTGCATCATTAACTCTTCAACACCACTTAACAATACTACAAGACTGGTTCAAACAATGGAAAATAAAACTAAACTACACCAAATCACAGCACATAACCTTTACACTCAGACAAGACTCTAGTCCACCTGTCTTCATCGACAATCAACCCATACCACAAACAAATGAAAAAAAAATTACTTAGGACTTACATTTGATAGAAGAATGACCTGGGGCCCACACGTAAAACAAAAAAGTCTCAGTCTAACCAAGAGATTAAAACTTCTGTATCCAATGCTTCATAAACGGTCGACATTAAAACTCCGACAACGACTGAATACATACACTTACTTACTTAAACCCATATGGACATACGCCACACAAATATACGGGACTGCAAAAAATACACATCTTAAAAAAATACAAATATTCCAATCAAAATTACTCAGACTAATCACGAAATCACCTTGGTACGTCTCAAACTACACACTTCACACTGATTTAGAAATACCCACAGTAAATGTACATATACATGACCTTTATAGACGATTTCATGACAGACTTCATGGACAAAAAAAAAACAACATACTCATTAATGACATGGCCACGACTGACATACCTGGAAATACTCTCAGAAGGCTTAAAAGAAGCTGGATGAGAGATTTGCTCAAATAAATCTCTTTAATCCATGCCAGGAGGAGGTACTATTGAGTGCTAGTCTCCCACACGCATACAAGGCCTGTAGTATTCAATTTCACATCACATTCACTGATTGTTACCCTAATAACAGGTGTGTATTAAAATCTGAACTCTTTCATTTCCCTTCTCTCTAGAAAAAAAAAATTTAATCATTATTGTTTCTTCTCGAATCATAACACATTTGCCATTAAGAACAACTATTGTAATTATTTTGCTTTATAGAGATACATGAGATGTTCACTATAACTTGATCCGGGAAGGAATCAAAGGGGATCTACATTTCCCTTCCTGGGAGCTGTTCCCCTATTAGCCTATTAGAGAGCTACTAGCTGTAGGAAGTGTCAATAACCAACTCTACGTCCAAGTTCTTCTTCGCATTTCATTAGAGCCTCTGTTTATCCTTCTCACAGTCATTGGGGGCTGAGATCAGTGATCATTGCACCTTCTTCTATAATTTAGCTTTTATAGATTTTAATATCATATATATATATATAATATATATAAATATATATATATATATATATATATATTATTATATATAACATCTTGTAAAAAAAAAAATTCTAAAAAAAAAAAAAAAAAAAGTAACTATTCAGAATTCAGAAGGCAATGGTTGAGATTAACAAACCATTTTTCTATTTTGCCAACGTTTAGGACATAACTTAGTTAGCCATAATTAGGTCAAAACAAGAAATAGTAGAATGCAAAATCAAAAGAGAGAGAAAAAAAAATTAATGTAGAAATAAATAAAAGTTAAATGAAATATATTTAGCTTAATGAAAAGATATATTAAGATTAAGATGTAGATTAAAAAATAATTCATACTAAATTTAACTGGCATATTTTACTATCATGACAGAATTTTTTTAATAATTGCCAAATATGATCTCTGATAGAAAACAGCGGATTTTTTTCTTTTTTAATGTAACGATTTTAACTATTTATTACTGGTTTATTGACTATATGCAACCGGTAGCATATTATATGGAGGACTATCTGGTCAGTTCGAAATGATATGCAAAACATAATTGATCTGCTTTATCAGATTTATTTTTAGGGTCCCAGGAGCTCTCACATTTCTCACCAGTTCATAAAATGGGAAGGCTTAACCCTAATATCCTGACGTCAATACTTTCTAGGTGCATTCGTATGTTATATCTCTTTACATGATTTCTGCTTTACTTTGTAACTTATTAGTAATCAATTATCGTAGTCAGAGCATTGCGCTAAGTATTGTACCTTCATGTTATTCTTAGGGAATTGGTTGTGCCATAATAAAGTATATTTTCTTATTATTATTCTTAGGTATCCATGCGAGAAAAGGCTAGATACTGGTTTAATAACAGGATTAAGGGTTACGTTATCGAATGCTTTCATATCATTTATGTTTAAAGACATTTTCTTCTTCTGTGCAAGAATTATTTTCGCAATTTGAAGTGTCCCTCAGCCAAACTCCTCCCTCAGTCGGTTCCTCTACACCTCTCTCTCCATCGCTTCCTCTTCCGTTAGCCCTCACCTCACCATACCTTCAGCCACAACATCTTTCCACCTGATGCGAGGCCTACCTCTCCTTCTCTTACCCTCTGCTTCTCATTGATATGCTGTTTTGGGGATTCTCATCTCAATCTACTTCCCTCTATTTCCTCCAGAATATTCCCCCATACTTCAATTCTTTCTCTAATAATCTCATTTCTGATTCGTTGATTTTTTGAGATTCTCGCTGACCTCCAGAAATCGATTACCACAGTCAAGAATGTTTTTCCTTCCAATTTTACTAGGGGCCATGTTTCAGGGCTGTACAACTTTAAGCTTTCCACTAAAGCCTTATATATTATTTTTTTAACATTGGTATAGATGTTTCCACTCCAGAGGACTGAATTTAGCATATCAGTAGCTTTCTGTCTGTTGGTTATTATTTTTTTTTTTATCTCCTCTGTCGCTCTTCCATTCCTTTCGAGAATAGTAGCTAGCAGAACTGGCCGACCCTACTTACCTTTGTTCAAACTGCATTACTCACCTCATTGTTTTCTGTCGACATATAGTTTGTTTTTTCGTAGTTAAGCCCCATCTCTCCTACTGTTCGGTTTTTTTTTACTGAACATGTATGCTACATCAAATTCATTGAGCGCTGTAATTACTTGGTAATCTGCAAATAGTAGCTGAAATAGATGTGTATCATTCATTAGGAGGCCCATTTTACAGCATCTTTATGACCAATTTTCTAGACATCTACCACATATATTTTAAATCAAGTCGGAGACATGCAACAACCTTAAAAAAGGCCTTTAGTGTTTCCAAATTCTTCTGACATAAGTTTTTCAATTTGGATTTGTTTTCCCAATATATTTCCTTTACCACTCTCACTAAATCAGAGCTGGTCTGTTCAAGAGATTTCTACCGTTATTTCCGTGAGATACTGTCATAGGCTTTTTCAAGATATATGAAAAATCGTGTCTAGTTTCTTTGATATTTCGATATTTCTGTTTGTTTTTTTTTTAAAACTGTCTTAGTCTAAATATGCAGTCTAAGTAGGATCTTTGTAAAACTGCTGTAAAACCATATTTCTCTTCTATTTGAGTAAATTCGTTTTCTCTTGTTCTTGATAGTTCTTCTTAGTAATTGAATACATAATACATTAATAATAAAGGTTCATAAAAATAAAAAAATACATTAAGTAACTTTATTATATGATTTCACGTAAGAGATCTATTAAATCGCAGATACCCTTGAGGTCAGATATAAGACCCAGCTTTGCCATCAAGAACAGAAACTAAGCCTGTCCTACAAGTGCGGCTCCGTGTAGCAGCGCCTGTAACATCTTGATTGCAAGCTGGGTTCTGTACGTTCCAGCCTGAACACCCTCTCAGGGTCAATCACAGTCACTGTTAGTAACGGATAGCTACTAAAACACGATATTTAAAAAATATCGATATTTCCCTTTAGCAGTCAGATATTTAATTCTAATATATGGTTTTCTCTATATTGTAAAGATACAACATAGAACTGTTAAAAAAAAAAAAAAAAAAAAAAAAAAAAAAAGTAACAAAAGCTTATAAAATTGGTTCAAATCTTGGAAAGTTTTAAATATTAGGGGCTGGGGATAGTTGAAAAGACTGGTAATGGTTGAATCTGCACGTGCTACACTTCTACGTATATTACATCCTGCCAACTGTGTAATTCATAATAAACACTCTTAAATTATATACATTTGAAGTAATTTTTTTCCTATTTAATTAGCAAAACAAATGAACTAAAATGATAAAATAAATAAGAATATCATCGAAACATGAAGATCTATTTAAATATAGAAATATTTAAAATGCCATTGCATGAAAACGAAATAATGATATAATTGGTGTATCGATATTTGTGTCACTGATATAAAATTTTCGATAAGAAAAATCAATTTTTTTGTTACTATAGACATTTCTACATATAGTTAATCGTTAAATCTCGATTTACATTTTTTAGTAAGTAACCTTAAATGAGGAGAGATGTTTCAGATAAATTATTATTGTTGTATAGTCGTATGTCAGTTTATTGTCTCTTCTTAAAGTATTTTAGGTTATAATAAAGGTTTATATTTTATTAATGAACAGTTATTATTATGAACAATGCTATAGAAAATCGTTTCTAGAAACTCACTTATTTTATATTTTTGTAAGTTTCCTTACAAAAATTACAGAAAAAACTGCAAGAAACTATATGTGCATATTGCAAATATTTTATGTACTATTTCTCATAATGTGTGATACATAAACCTTTCAAAATAATATAGTAATTAAATTTCTGTGAGTATGCTCTAATTTACTTGTGAAAAGGCGTGTGAATGGGATTCCTGATTTATATAACATGAATCGAAGCGGGGTGAAACTGAAAAACAAAATTAATAAAGAATAATAAATTAAAAAACACATTCCCACGTCAAAATAATCGAAGATAAGTGATTTTTAGAACAATTTGATTTTCAGCCTAAATTTCTTCCTTTTTTTTTCTCCATTATTTTAACTTTAGTTAATTCTTTTACTCATCTCCATGTTTTAATAGACAACGGTAAAAAAAAAATTGAAATTAAAATTTTGCTAATAATTTACAATCAATCGATTTTTTTTTTCAACAATCATAACCAAAAACAATGAAATAATTGGAAAAAGTGTAAAAAAATATTATTTATTTTAAAATAAAAAAATTTTCTCACCTCTGAGGTTTTATTTTTGAGGTCAAGTAGAAGTCCTTTCATCACCCTCGACGGAAATGATGTAGCACACACAAACGAGGTTCTAACGGTCGTATTTCACCGCAATATATAACTTCCAGTTTTATAGTCAAGGTATTTTATTGATCACAAAGAAAATAGAAATTAGAATAAAAAAAATTAAAAAAAATCCTAATATTTTAAATTTTCTATTGATTTTCTATAATATTTTAAACTATCTATTGATATTTACAACTGTATACAATTTATAAAATGAGTAAATTTGAGGAAAATTTTTTTTATTTGAGAGTTTTGGAGCGTAAAACTTATTGGTCATCAACGCTCGTCTGTTCTCGGTGGAAATTTAACTATATTTTGTAATATAGCTTTTCTCTATAAAGGAGGGCTATTACTTTTTCAATAATTTTTTCGTCGTTGCCAAGCGTCTTTGAGATGTTTTGAGGTATTCCTGATTCGGCTAGCTTTTTGGTGTAGTATGGGCATTCAGTAAACATATGGTTTATTGATAAAACATTGCCACATATTTCACAAATGGGAGGAGCCTCTTTGGTTATTAGGTGGAGATGTGTTACTCTGGAGTGGCTAATTCTTAATCGCGTTAGGATCACTTCTCTCTGCGATTATTGCGGTAGGAACTGCTCCATGGTTTTATTTCCTTCTTAATAGCCTTGAGTTTACTCGGTGGGCTGTTATCCCACAATGCTTGCCATTCTTGGGATATCTTCTCTCTAAGTGGGCGTGCAAGTTCTAGCGCCGTTAGAAAAATTTTGCCAGGTCCTGGGAGGGCTATAGCTTCTTTTGCTGCTTTATCAGCCACATCATTACCTCTAATACCAATATGACTTGGTGACCAGATGAAGTGAACCAATTTTCCTCCTTCATATAGTTTTTTGACGAGATCCAGAATGCAATGTATTCCTATGTGATCTGAATACATGTTCATCATAGACCTCAAAGCGCTGAGTGAATCCGACACCAGGACAACATATTTAATGGGCGAGTTTAAGGAATATCGCAGAGCCATGGCGATTGCATTAATTTCAGCCGTATAAATATTGCAGAGTTTGTGTAATTTGCACTTATGTGTTGTTTGTTGAGTGATAAAGGCAGATGCTGTTGATGTGTCTGATTTGGACCCGTCTGTGAATATTAATAAATGTTGAGGTAAGGAGGATATGATATCGTCGAAGTGTTTTCTGTATACTTCAGGTTTTGTATTTCCTTTGGGATATTTTGATAGATTCAGGTTTAATTTTGGTGGAATATAAGACCAGGGAAATGATTACAATTTAATATCAATAACTTGTAGCAACTCACACAACTCACAAGTACATCTTCAATAAAAGTTCTACATCCAAAAGACCAAATTTGGCCACCTTCTTTTCAGGTTATCGGGAATTGAGAGTTAAGCAAGTTGGGAGACTAATGGATTTGAGTGTGTATGGAGTTTAATATAAAAAGATTAGTGTCTGGTTTGGACAAAATCAGGAACATATGGAACATTAAGATTTTTATCAATAAGTTGGTTTATGACATAATAAGCAGCATTGAGGATTTTATGAAGGATTTTGAATTGTAAGGAATGGATACGAGAAGAATTGGGAGGTTTGATGGATTCTCAAAGCAAAACTCCGTTGGTCCAAATAGGTCTAATAACTGTCATAGAATGTTGAATTAGTATTTTATCAACGGGCAGTTTCTTATCGTTTTAATTTTGATTTTTATATTTAAAATTCGAATAATCAATTTGGAGTATATAAAGATTATTATATAAATGTCTCTTCAAATCAGTTTTCCAGAAGTTCTTGAACCGTTCAGCCTTTCAACAAGCAAATCTCTTTTAATTAATTTATAACGCGGTGAGTTAATTTTAGGAGGCAGAAGTAACAGCTATGTGACTTTGCCTTGCGTCTCCCACTGCTTTCTGGGGGTAGTCTAGTAAAAATATTATTTTCGTTTGATCAGGTCATCTGTTTGCTAAAATTTTCTTTCCCGTTTTCACTAGTTGGACTTTATATATATAGTATATATATACTAGCACCTCCCGCCGCTGCTTCGCCCGTTTTCATAAGCAAAGAACTTAATTTCCAATTTTTTATTTTAATTTATGAAAACAGATGGATTGAGACTATTAAGAAACTCATGCGGATAATGGACTGCATTATCAGTATTTAAAACTGAAAGGCCCATAATTCATATTTTTACACACAATCTAAAAAGGCGAAGGATTGAAATTTTAATTTGCGATAATTTTTATTTGGCAGAAGTAATTTCATTGATTTTAATTTTAAACTATAAAAGTATATGACAATGTTTCTGAAATATCGTTTCTGCCACTCAACATTTTATATTCAAATTATCATAGTAACCTTTTACTGTTGCAAACTTTCCTAGAACTATAAAGATGCTGTAGTTAAAATTTGGTGCAGATTTACTAGTTTTCCCCTGTAAACTGTGGCAGAGAGCTGCTTGCCAGGCAAATATTTTCTATTAGGTTTTAAACTTCACTGGGATCTACATGTTGCACCACATATTTATGGTTTTTTTTAACAACAATTTAATTAAAAATAAGAACCTAAATGTTTTATAAATTTCTTGCTCTATATAACACCATACCTTTGTATGTAACCTCTCTTAAATGGCACATGCTATCTATCGGTCAATTTTCCAACTTCACTGCGCATCACATTTTTATTGGTTTTTAATAACCATTTAATTAAAAAATTGTAAATGTTATTGTAACTAAACCATCTCTAAATCCTGAAGATGATGTAGTAAAAATTTGGTTCAGATGGGTTCAGTAGTTTTTGCGTTTAGTGATCACAAACGAAAAATGACTTGTCCTTTTTTATATATATTTACTATGAAGTATGCGACGCCTGAATGAAAATGTTATAAAACCAATATACATACAAATAGGAAGATTTTGATAACGAAAGCCTTTAACTATTCAGAGATATTAAAAAAAAAAAAAAAAAAAAAAAAAAAAAAAATCTACTGGAACGAAGAATTTTGAATTCATTATTCGGTTAGAAAGAATTTGATGAAAAGTTGTACTAACTGTCATACAACGAGGTGAATAAGTCGGTACATTCGATTAACTTTTTGGTTTTTATCTCATCAAATGGAGGTCCGAATGAATGAAAGGTGAATATTCATTTTAAAGTGGACATTTTTTAAACCACTTTATCATAATTGATTAGAATCTTAAGTCGATTATCGGTAGGTCTATAGATAATAAATCGTACTAGAACTAGAATATTTATAAAATAAAGAAAACAATATTGAAATTTTATATTTAGTGTAAATTAGAATAAAATAAAGTACAAGGATATCAAATATATTTGAGTGAATATAATTAATAAACATAAATAAATAAATAAAATAGAACAGATAATTAGTGCATATCAAAGTAAAGTTTAAAGTATATTATATAGCTTTTTAACACAGTACATGTTTTTTCTTTTTACGGAGACTAAGAGTTTAACCGTCCGTTACATTTCGTAATCATTATTATTGGTAATCATTAATAAAAAGAATTGAAGAAGAAGATAATCAGGGATGCAGTCAAAAAGAAACACCACGCCTAAGAAGAAATACTTTAATGCGTGCCAACGTTTCGACCTGTCCTGCAGGTTTTCTTCTGGGCCACCGAACCACACCGGAGAGGAGACGAACGATGACTTTACGAGTCATAACCTGTAATAGAAAAATGATTATACATACTGATACTACGTGAATATAAATATATACCTTTCCGAAAAGCATGTAACATGTTTCCTTGCTTTGATCCTTGATTAAAATAGGGATAGTTTTTTTGTTAATTTTCTATTGTTTTTTGTTGTTCTCAAGAATTCTTGCAATAAAATCTAGAACGTCGGCACGATAAATTTATATTATTTTAAGGTGTTTTGAACAACTGCACACGGTAATTATCTTCTTCAGAAACTTAACGTTAGTAATTTTTTTATTTTGGACTTGGCCATCGAGGTAAACATCTTTCAGATATATTTTTATTTGGTTGAACTGTAACAAACATTTACAGTACTTCCTCCTGAACTTACGCCAAATATTGTTTAGCCAGGAGTATATCTCAAACCCTATGACCTAGAGCACAGCCCTGAGTCCCGAGATCATTAACACGGTGGAGCGATTAAGGAGTTGAAGACGTGCCTCGGTGACAGGGGACGAAGGCATTCAAATGTCAGTCGGTACTTGATAACGAACCACCGCCACCACTCAACCACAAAGGTTGCCGCGTCGCTTTGCCTGAATGTCACGTCATCGACCTTTTTTCAACCTAAAATTATTAAACACTAGATTATTCTGTTTTCATAATCGATTGTGTCGTCAAGAGCAAGTAATTGACGCTCTTTGCATAATCTATTATGTAAATCACTTCTTGACCTAACAATAACTTGGGTATCATATCGTCCTTTTTGATCAAGTTCATAATTGTTGGTGTACCACAAGCTTCGATCCACTTACCACTCTTATACACAATATATACATATGACATCCCACTTGGCATTAACTCTTCAACGCCGACGATACAGCCATTCTCACAAGACACACTGATTTAATACAGGCTTATCTAACTTGCCAAATTACCTATTGACTCTTCAAGACTGATTTCAACTTTGGAAAATCGAAGTAAATAATGAAAAATCACAACGCATTACATATGACAATACAAATGACTATCATGATACTTAGACAATAAACCAACTCCGCAAACTATCATATTAAAAAAAAAATAGAACGAACATTCGATAGAAGGATAACACAGCCCCCTCATTATTGGAAACATACTTTAACAAATTGTCTACGACTCTTGTTCTCCCAGGTACAAAGTAGATCCTCCCTAAAACTAAGGCAGCGCCTGAATTCTTGTAAATTTATTAAGAGAGATCAGTCAAAATAGAAAACAAAATAAGAATTGTTAAAATTAACAACACATTTTTTTTTTTTATTATGGCTACGTTTCGGTCATAGCATTAATGGACGTAATCATGACTAAAAAAAAAAAAAAAAGAAAATCTCAATTACACAATCAGGAAATATACAAAGAGTTACTATTGATAAAGAGTATTTCCTAACTTAATAGGATAGAGGATATATTCTTATTTTTTCATTTCTCTTCATTCACTCACCAAGTATAATTCTTTCATTTTTATTTTCTTTTAATCAAAGAATGACTTTGGAACTAAATTTGAAATTTTTTTATCAATTTTGTAATCTATACTATTATATAAAAGGACAAACCATTTTTCAGCCAGGTCAAGATTAATTACGAGGGTCTGCCACGATGTACATATTAACCCGCCCAGGTGGGATTCAAACCCAATAAGCAAGGTTTATAAAGAGCTTGAAATTGATAATGAAATTTACTTATATTCAATTAAATTATTAAAAGAAATTCCAATATTTGATGCAAATCTCTGTCAAGTTTGAAAATCGACCGATATGTGTGGTTGGTAATTGAGTTTTACTAAATCATCTAATTGAGTTTATGAAATCAATAAAATTATTTCTGCCGAATACATATTACATATTACTAAATCAAGATATACCCTTTGCTTTTAGATATTGTGTGTAAAAATATGATTCATGTGCATTATCCGCAACAGTTTTAAATAGTCTCTGTCCTGGATTACCACCTCTTACATTTAAAATTAAAGTCTAATTATGCTTTTACCAAATCTACAACCACTTAATCAGTGCAATTTTAACGTGCTTTGAAATTACTACTATACTTGGAAATATCATTGAAGAAATAATGTTCAATAGCATGCTTCATTCTTCAGGATTTTTATCGATAAACAAATAAAACTTCAACTATTAGTTATAATTATCTAAGTTCTTTACTTATGAAAGTGGGCGAAGCCGTGACGGGCTATGCCAGCTGAATATAAATCTCTTGTATTTGCTAGCATTATAAATAATAATTGAATGATAATTTGTAAATTATTATTGCGAGAAATCTGATTTCTAGCAGGTGATGAAAAAGTTAGGTTGATAAAAATAATGTTTTTCAAATGATTCAAAAAAAAAAAAAAAAAAAGCTGTAATAACTCTTTGAAATACTTCTTATTTTCTTATTGCGTTTACTTGAGTAAAAATAAAAATTAAAAGTAGAACAAAACAAATGATAAAAAGAATCTTTTGACGACTATCTGATTTGAAAAGGTTGTTTTCATCTTTTGCATTTATTACGGCTTTTGAATTTAATTTCATGTGTTTTTTTTTTTTTAATCAAAACTACAATAAAACCAAAGATAAATTCAATTTTATCCACAAATATAAAATTGGATTTGTCTTAATTCCTCTTGAGATCTCTTCCTACTTACGTTCAAATGGGCTTCATCTTAGCTGCAGGATGACTACTCAAATAATTAAATTAAATTGTTATCAGTTATAGCCATTATTAGGCTAGTTTGAGTAATATTTAAAACAAATTTAATTTTATCGCACAAGGTTGATTTTGTTCCTGATCTTAAAAAATGTTGTGACCATCTATCTCTTACTGAACCAAAAACTTTACCTTAATACAATACAATAAAACTATTTTTTATTGATTTATTATTTAGTGTTTAAATTTCTTTCCTAAACAAAATGTGATTACTATATTAATAAAATGTTAAAAATATTAATGTGCAGTATCATTCCAGGCCTGAATAGCTAATGCGCATCAAAATGCGTCATTCAGTTCTTCTACACCGTTCAAGGGTCAAATAGATCTTGACTTATGTTAACAAATTTATTTATATTTCTTCGCATGTAATTATGCTTAAAGAATGAAGAAGACATTTTTATTTTATTTTTTTAATGATTTCATTGATTTATTGTAGGTTGCCTGAATAGACAAAATTGGCTTCTGTGATAAATCCATTACATTCGCATTCATTTTCGTTATTTCTTTTTTTTTTTTTTTTTTTTTTTCATCCTTCGTGAATGAATGAATACATTTTTGCCAACAATTTTCCAACAAACATTCCAACAATGGTTCACTTATGTAAGTCTGCTTTGTTTGTTAAGACACGAACCGTTTAGTATTTTATAGGTGATAAAAAAATCTTCTTTTTTTTTTCAATTTCAAGTTCTATTGCATTTAAACGGCGAATTACTACGCTTCTTCTATATACCTCTTGAGGTCTTTTCTTCTGCAACAATTTTTCTGACGTATATTTGAATTACTGTTTATTGTAATAGAGTTGGGGTAAGGCTACTGAACAGTTTGGGGGAGGGGATTTTGAAGGAGGTAAAAAAGAATAAAATTATGTTTTAAAATCCAGAAATTACAAAATAAAAATAACATTAGAAAAAATTATATAGTTTACGTATATGTATTCTGAAAGATATTCTTGAGATTGATATATGAGGAAATGAAGGAACAAATAGTTTTCAAAGGAAGTTAGAGCAGCATTCTCTTATTTTTTTCAAATACATCATAGTACAAAATGGTACTACATAAATTCCTAACAACAATAGAAAATTTAATATTAACCGTAAATTTCAAATGAAAAAAAAGAAGAGAAATTTGAAAGTAATGACACAGAAGAACACGTTTCACTGAATCTACTAAGAAATTATATAAAGTGCCAATCATTTCATATCTTTAATTCGATGACGGTTCAAGAATAATGGTTTCATGAGAAACTATTACTCTATCAACTGATTGATGCAACACAAGAAATATCTAATTCTGAGACGACCAGCTACAAAATCAATCTAAAATAATTCCTTGCTATTTTCAGTTTTGCTTTTTGTTCTTATTTTAATCAGACGAATCCACAGTTTACTCAAAATTTAGGAAAATTGATTTCTTCCGTAAGATAACTTGTGATTGATCACAGCTAGTTGAGTCTAATTTTAAATTAAATATTTTGAAAAAATATAATTTGAAAATCTAGTGGAAAGGACATTAAGGTTTGGGTTTGAACAAATGAGAATTGCCTTTGTTCTGAATTGTCTTACTTATTTACATCCTTTGTCAATCGCTTAAAATTGAATAGTATATAAGGGATATATATGATATTTTATTTCTATATATATCATATGTCATGTTCTAGATATCATCAGACATCTTAGAAATTCACTTGATTTATAAGGAGAGGTTCCTAGGAGCTTCTGGTCTTTGTTCTTAGAAGGGGCTGTTATCCTTGGAATTGGAGAGGATATTCGGACATTATTAGGATCCCTAGGCTTGAACCCCTTTGTTATGCGGAATAGGCTATTCGGAATCAAGTATTTATAGGTTTCTGAGGATTACTGACCAGCTGAGACAAAAGTATATAGCAATACATGCTATTTCTTTATCTATTTCCTAAAAAAAATAACAGGAAAGAAACAAATTCTTAATATATCTAAGAAAAAATACCAAATAGTTCACTTTTATTTTAAAATATACATACCAGAATAGCTCACAAACGATGAAAGGTATGTAAATACGCCTTTCATAAGAAATAAAGGATCTCTTATGACCAATCGAAGTTTGATTCCTAAGACCAAATCAAATATTAATGTTGCGAAAATTGTTGGCATTTTTTAAAATCATTTTAACCCATAATGTTTCTTTTACTTTATTCTTTTCTAGTAATGCTTGTAAAATATGTTTACCCCTTAGTGGCATAAAATCGTATCTACGATATTTAATATATAAATAAATGGCAGTCCATCCTATAATTAAATAGTAACACGATCAATAAACTCAAGTTTTGTATTGCTATCAATTAAAAAGTAAATGAATCTTTAAATTGATTGATAAGAACAGTAAACTGTAAAGAAGATAATCATGGATGCATTAAGGAAGAAACAAACACGTCTAAGTAAAAAAAAAATTATAAAATGCCAACGTTTCGACCTGCCTCGAAGGTCTTCTTCAGGGCTATCGATTACACTGGAGAGGAGACAATCGATGACTGTCAACAGTTTCGGTGGACCTGAAGAAGCTCTGCAAGGCAGGTCGAAACTTTGGCACTATAGATAGTTTTTTACTTGGACGTGTTTATTTCTTTCTGAATGCATTCTGATCTTCTTTTTCTTATTTTAAATTAGCATTAAAGCAAATCCCTAAAGCATGCTCTTTTACAAAAAAAAAAAAAAAAAAAAAAAAACAACAAAAAGAATCTAACATTGTAATACATTCTTCGAGGATGATTAAAACTTATTTTAAACCACAATTGTGTGGGACAAAATATTACGAAACATGAGACATTTTGTAGATACGTTTTTGTGATTCCAATCCATACTCCTCATTATATGTCAAGCCATTTTTTTAATTTTATTTTTTTATCCTTTTATTTTTGTTATATAAATCCCTGCACAGTGGGACTTAGGTAAAATAGTAAAATCTGAGCCAAAAAATGATTTAACAACTTCTATTAACATTTAAATGAAAAATATTCTTGTTTTTATGAACAATCTAAAAAATCCTCTAAAAATAACAATTGGCTGTAATGAATTTCTTCATAATTCAGATTTAAAGTTTAAAATTTTAATTATAATTTTTTTATTACACCATGCATATCTTTAACCTTATGTAACAAGGGATTAAATAATGTAATCTAACCGGAATCGAATTTACATCATCGATTTACTTCTAAAGAATAAGTGGATTTGATAATCGATATTAGGAATCCACACATTCCTATTATAATTTCTAAAACTAAACTAATACTACATTTGTTCTTACCGGCTCATATGTGTAGTTCGTTTCAAAAACTAGTTGCTGTTAATTTACAATCGATTAATTTTCTCCATATGGATTCATCTTACCTTTTTACTTATTAATTTTTTTATAATCAAAATTGAGAATACATATTTTTACATGCTTTTTAAATTAATAATATTAGAAATAATGCTTAATATACAGAACTTATTAATGACGTAGTAACGTTTAATGTCAATGTCTGTCTGATAAGGTGCATTTGACAGGATCCTATTTGATATACTTATTGAGAACATTGTTTAAAAGTTTTTAAAGAATAGCCTTATTATCTAAATTATTTAAATTAATTTTATCGTTTTAAAAATATAAAGGAAGATGAAATTTTTCTTTCATCTACATTATTCATAAGCCTCACTGTGCCCGTAACTCTGAAAATGAACTTCTTAGTTTAAGCGAACCCTATAGGGAATGTGTAGTTTACATTCATTCCATGGCTGCATGTCCTTTTATTTATATACAGGTTTAGACTTTTTTATTTTCCAATTTTTTTATTTGATTTTCAATTGTTATTTTTACCCTGCCACTTACTCTGGCAGAATATTCTTCTCAAATATTTTTTTATTTTATATTACGTTATTTATTATTAGTCTGATCAGAACTCCGACTCCAGATGGCACAATTACTTACATAAAATAATTAATAACGAAAACATAACATTAGCAAATCGAAAAACAATATAGTTTTAATACGCAGAAAGCCAACCGGTTCTTCCATCAGAAAAATACCTATCATTATCCAAATAGAATAAAGCCGTTCTAAGCTGAGTCCGTAAAATATTGACATAAAAAAAAAAAAAAAAAAAAAAAAAAACAATTGCTTTAAAAATCAATAATTTTATTTAACTCAGTTTTTATTACAGTTAACAAAGTAAAACGTTGCCAGAATATAAGTGCTACTGCTTCAGAAAGGGAAATCACTTTTTACTATAATGGTAGTTTGTTAAAAGGTTTAACTGAAAAGCTTTTTAGATTGATAATTTAATGTAAATGTTATATTTCATTAAATTTATCGCAGCTGTTCCGGTTTTAATTCTGATGGTTCTACAGTCACAAGATTAATGTAATCTATTCCTATCTTAGCTAATATCCATGATAATCTTAAATCTCTGAAACATTTATCTCATATTATTTAAGGTGGCAAATATTTATTTATTTTAAATTTTGTTAATTTATTAATATTTAGCATCTTATAAAAAAAAAAAAAATAAATAAAAGTTCGAGGCCATCTCCTTTTCAAACGTCTCGGGAGACAAGTGGATCTCAGATTATCAGGGAAGGATAGGTGTTTGATAAGGGCTAAATCAGCAACATCTAGGGCATTGAGATGATTATGGATAAGCGTGAATTATATTAGTGAATTATAAAGCATGAGGATTTGACGGGGGATTTTAGATTGTAAGAATTGGACAAGAGATGAAATGGATGGTTTAGTAGAGCCTCGAAGCTTAACTCCGTATGTCGATACATAAATAATATACTGTTATATTATAAATTATATTATATTTATTATAATATAAACAATTTATATTCAACAATTTATATATATATATATATATATATATATATATATATATATATATATATATATATATATAAATATATAATACACTGTTATGTAAATGAGTATTTTGCAATTAGTTGGGAGCTTAGAACGTTTATCAAGTACATTTTGGTGTAGTCTTATAACGATGAGTATGATAGAGTTCTAGATATAATATTGTGGAATATTATTGAAGGATACTGTAGGGCAAAAAGTTGTCGAATGTTGACGGTTTACCAAATTTATCACCAGTACGAAAGTATTTTGAACCTGTAGTTTATTGGAAGTAGTTCTTAATGAAGAATAACAGTGTAATTGTAAAAAAAGTGTAAAACTAGTCAGGCATTAAACCATAAAAAGGAATGGAATATACCTTGAAAATAAAATTTAAAAATGTGTTTCAAATATATATATTCAAAAACAGGGCAAATTATTAAGACTGCATAAATTTTATAAAATGTCATTTAATTTAGTAAATTTAAATGTTTTAATATTTTTCATATCTTTAAAATTAAATTTTTCTTTTAAAAGGGAAAAAATTATCAAAGATTAAATAATGAATTAACGGCATATTTAATCATAAAAAGAATTCTGCTAGAACCCGGGCATAGTTAATTCATGAGAAATTATAAGCAAGTATGCCAAATAATTTTATATAAAATCTACAACAAAAAAAATTAATCATACCTGTTGGATAACTAATGACCTGGAAAAATCAGTCAACTAATTTATTCATGATTAAATATTTTAGTGAATTAATGATTATTTGACTGAAATAGTTAATCGTTATTAAATTAGGTTTAAATTAAACTTTACTAAACTCTGATTGAATTATTCATACTGAATACATTTTTTTATAATGGAAATTTTTCTATTGCATTTTTTCAAAAAAATTAATTAACGACTAATTAAAAGTTATTAATTAATATATTTTCCAAATGTGAAAAAATAAAATAAAAACTCTGTACCATTACAGCCAATGATGCGTTTAGATTGAGAACTTTTTCTGATAGTCAAGTTGTATGACCAAGCAGAAGACCCTAAAACCTCAAGCACATGAAGCCTGATAAGCACTTATAGTGGCTGGGTGTACCTTAAAAAGAAAGCCTAGTATTTCTCAACTATAGTAACTATCTTTAGTGCAATAACAGAAAATAAATAAACTCACAGCCAGGCTAGATCCTGGACCTATGATTAAGAAGCCGAGAGCTATAAATTTTCCTTTTTTCATGAATTTAGAGCACATGCTATCAAATCAGACAACTTTACTAAAGGAATAAAAAACTTCTACATTTTTTTATTAACCCCCATAACAATAAGTGAATTTGCAGAACATGTAACAACACAGGCCTCATAGACATGTACGCACTCTACGGTGGATAAAAAAAATGTATCAGGGCTCGTATAATATAGGTGCTAGTATTGACACCTGCGGTACCCCAGCTTTTACTAAATGAATAGATGATATTTCTGAGCCTTTTTGGAAAGATATAAAAGATATTTAATCTATTAGATAAAAGAAAGTGAGCAATAATATAATATGTAAAAGGTAGATTTTTTAATTTTAAAAGTAGTCCGTCCTGACAAAATCTTTCAAATCTTCATCCAGAAATGTACCTGTCGCATATAGTAATTTATAAATTTAATATATATATATATATATATATATATATATATATATATATATATATATATATATTAAACTAATTGTTATTTATTGTTAATGTTATTATTAGCCATTATTAAGCATTGATTATTTAATCTGTATGTTCAGGTTATCCTACTCTATTTAATTAATTGACTAAGCTTTTTTCTGAATTGTAATAGTAGAGTTAAAATAGCTTGACGAATATTTCAAGGGTGGATGAAGGGGTAATACAAAAATTTTGAGTAATTTATGCTTATTTTATTTTATTTTATTTATCTTTTTTTTTTTACATTTTCCTTTAGCAGGAAACTGTTAAATAGTCCATTCATCTTCTTCATATAACTTTCTCTAGTTGTATTGAAACATTCAGAATTTTACCTAACAGTTCTGTAGTTCTGTACATAAAAAATGTTTAATAATCTCTTGATCGACGAAACCCTGAAATCAGGACGGTATATATTTATTCAAGGGGTGACTGTACCAGAAAAAAAATTAGTGAACTGCTAAATTGTTTAAGATAGTATAAATAAAATTATTATTTTGCTCTAGAATTGTACTAGTTCCATTTGCAAAGTAAAGACAAAAACTTGATTTAGATAAAAATAATATGAAAAAAAAAAAAAAAAAAAAAAAAATCAAGCCTCAAAATTTACGACACCCCCTGAAGCATGGCGGAGATAATTCAAAAGGGAGATATTGCCTCACCATAAAGTGGGTATGAAGCCCTTCTTTGCTATGGCCGCCGAGTGATAAACGAGCTACCGAGCTTCCTCTACGATGTATAAAATAAGTAATAATATTTTTTATCTTTACTACCTACTATGTTGGAGGGAACAAGGATCATGTCCTTTATATAGATGGCATTTCTGCCCGGGGATTGTAATGGCAGTGGTTCCTTTATCTAGGTGAGAGTGGTGCAGTCTTTGACGCAGCTTCGGCCCACCTCACACCCTAACCCCCTTTCTCCAGTCTTACTGTAAATTTTTATATTTTTTCATCTCTTTTATGTTCTTACTTTTTCCATCTCGTATTTTGATAAAATTTAATATAAGCTCTCATGTTTCATCATGAATCATAAATATCATTGACTGACTCTTTTCTGTAAAAAATATGCTGCCATATTTAATAACATTTTAAAAACCCTTATATCTAGGGACTGAATGATTACTAGTCCTAACTAGTGGGTGTGTCAAGGCTCTTGAGCGAGACGTTTAATAATTAAATATTAATCGAACCAAGCTGGAATGGAACCCATACCGCATTGAACCTTATGATTTGAAACCTTTACAGATTAGTGATCGATTGGATGGTTTACGCATTCGACTAATTAAAATGTCATAGGGAGTTTCGTTGAAATATGTCCATATTTATACTCTCAGATAATAAATAAATTATTAAAAGACTAAACGAATTAGTAGGTTCAATCCCGACACATTCAATTTCTGACCTCACTGCTCCCTCTTTCCAGTCCCATGAAAACTATTTCGCCTAGATCAGCCATGACACATTCATCCTATCTACGTTACGGCTTACACTCAGGCGTTTTTCCGACAGTTCAACGTTGATTACCATTTTTGAAAATCTTAAAATTAAATTATTTTAGTAAATTTCATTTATGTCAAAGGAGGTTTGATTATAAACTCATTAGATAATCATATAATCCTAATAAAAATTTACTACATCAAAAAAATAAACAATAATATCTCCCAAAATTAATATTAATATTCAAAAATTATATTTATAATAATTGGGCCCCGTTTCATAGCATTGCCATATTTTCAAGCCCTAAATATGTATTATGACAATCATAATATTTATATATAATTAATAAATATTATTATTCTGTATTACCTACCTAGAATTTACTTCTTAGTCAATAAAATTTTTTCAACTAAAACTTTCTTCAATCATTATTATCAACATATTTCTGTAAATATATTATGAGACAGGAAAATTTAAAAATTTGAATTTTGAAAGTGACTGAAGGATCCGAATTTATTCTTAGAATACCTATTATTCCTACCATTCATCTACCATTTTAAATTAAACGATTAAAATTTTCATTGAAAGTTTGTTTTTTTTTAACCACAATTAACAAATCTCAAAGCCAGACATAATATAAAGTTATAGAGTATCTTCCGAAGGAATGTTTCACGGTCAAAAATATATAGGACTTTTCAGAACTGGAAACCGTAACAATCAAATCATTCTCATAATATCGGGATAAAAAAATCGAAATGTAGTTTATTCGGACTTTATTTTTTACCTTTTGCAGGCTTTCAACAAGACAAGATTGTTATCAATAAAATGTAAAACTCCAATTACACAGTTGTGCAAAAAAAACAAACTTGTTTTTCTTTTGAAAACTGGTTTCTGATTTTCATTTTTTCATTTGTGCTAAATTCGAATCTGAAGACGAAAACTTCTATCTAGCATCATTTTTGAGGAAATAAACGTTATTTTTGAAAAAACCTGAAATAGCATATTTTTTAAATTTCATTTATTTTTTTTACACTCCGATGAATATTTTTTGTGAATTTTATAATTAAAAGTGTGCTGAATTCGAATCAACAGCAAAACAAATCAATCAAGCACCATTTTTTAGAGATTGGAGGTTGTTTAAAAAACCAACAACTAATAAAGCACTTTTTTTCATATATTTTTATAACATTTTTCTTTTTAGTAAAAAACTGTAATATATAAAATAATAATATTTAATACTAAAAATAATTATTGTGTATATATTTTCCTTTTGTACTCTACATCACGTGTCTCCCGTTGTAGTGTCCAACAGTAGTCGGCATCTTCTCATTGTACTTACAGCAGTGCCATTTTTTCCATTTGGGCTATCCCTTGATGAAATCGTTCTACGTGTTCATCTAAAACTGCTCACTAGTTGGGAGAAAAGAAATTCAAATAGGAATGCAAAAAATGAATTTTTGAGGAGATGTTGCAACCCATGGTCTTATATAATAAAAGCAATTTTGTATTAAATTATAAAAGTTTCAAAATCAAATAGGTTTTTTAATTTGTGGTTAAATCTTTCGATGATAAAAAAATGCTCGGAATGACGAAAAACACCTCATTTTTTTGACCTAAAACACAAATTTGACAATTTGCCGTCTTAAAATAGTTAAATAGTCTAATATTACAAAAAAGTGTCCTTTTAAGGTCCACCATCTTAAAACCGTTAAATATTTTAAAACAGTATCCTGGAGGACAACAATGGCGGAAGTTATCCTTCAGATAACTTAAACACCTTTAGAACAGCAATCCTTAAGGACGAAAAAGCTAATTCTAATTGTGGATGGAGAGAGTGGCCAAGAATGTCCTTCGGCCTCAAAAAATCGTCAGATCCTGGCAGATCTGTAAATCAAGGTACCTGATCGAGATTTTATTACTTCGGATTAGTGTTCAGCACACTTCAAAACATAAGAAAACAACATTTTTGTTGAGGGGAGTATTTTGATGCAGAACAGTGCTCTTAGTTGAAATTATCTATATTATTTACTTATTAGAGCGGGCGACGCTGCGATGGGGGATACTTGTAAATAATTATCTAACTTATAATCTACAGAAGTTACTGCCTGATATCTACGCAGCCAGGTAGTAATATCTTTTTAATGTACTTATATGTTATTCTTAGGGGACAAGGGAAGAATAAAGATTATTTTTCTTTCTACCTTTGTTTTCACATAAGAATTGTCTTTACTCATAAAAGCTGATTAGCATAATTGTGTTTACGATTCCGGATCTTCACCCAACTGTATGAAATCGTCAGTATAACCAGGAACTGATATTTTCCCACCCATTTTAGCTCTTCTTCTTGTCGCATTATCTTTCTGATGGCATATTCTAGTAGTAAAAGTCGGATAAACAGGATCTATCAGTTTGAAACCAATATAGATTACATATTATAACATTTCCATTTATGTTGTGTTAAGTATTTGATAGTTAATAATAATAAATGGAATCAATAAACGAACAGCCAAAAATCCGTCTCCGAGGTACGAATAAACCCAAACACAAATAACAAGTTTAGGCCGAATCTCTGATTTACCAAGAGTCGGAAGATCAAGTTGCCGCTCGGAGTTGAGCTTTTGGACACCGCGTCCTAAAAACATTAATTGAGTCAGGGTTCCAACTACGGCGGAGTTAGTCCCGAGTTTGTGGCCTGAGCGCCAGTAGGCTGGGTCCCAAGTCACTAATTGAAAGCCTCTTTTACTCAATCGTCCGCAGTTTTCCTCCAGCTTTTATTTGTAAAATATCGCCTATAGGACTATGGCTAAATATGTATATAAATTTATTGGGTTGTCTGGAAAATATAATACGTAATATTATTATACATCATGTTTTTCAGACAACCCAATAAATTTATATACAGTTCTAGGACCCCACATCGCGACTTTGCCCGCCTTAATGAGGAAAGAATTTAAAGTTTTATCTGTTTTACGATAAAAATCTTGTATTGAAGTATACATTTTAACATTAATTCTTCAGGAATAAGAAAAGAACAAGTCATCTATACAAGACTAAGAATTGGACACTCAAAATCAACTCACAGTTACTAATTAGAAGATACGCCACCCCCAAAATGCAACGAGTGTCAGGTAAACTTGACAATAGAATATATTCTTGTTGAATGCAAAAAATACCAAAAGGAAAGAAAGAATAATGGTCTGATGAATAAAGACATCTCAACACTGCTTGAAAATAAATCGAATCTCCACAAAAACATTATTCACTTTTTGAAAGAAACGAATCTGTACAAGGTCTTGTAGTTCTCAACCTAAGTATGGTGTCTCTAACCAAATGTGGTGGTACACGGCACCAAAAAAAAGTAAATAAATAAATAAAATTAATTCTTTAAAAATATTTTCCACTATAACAGTAATTTTTAAATTGCTTAGTAGTGCTCTGATTAGGTGTTTGAAGATTTTTGTTTTTAATTATTTGACCATTACGAAATTCTTGCGGATAATGGACTGCATTATCAGTGCTTACAACGAAAGGCCCATGAATCATATATTTATACACAATGTCAAAAAGCGATAATTTGATTTGGTAATAATTTTCATTCGACAGAAATAATGTTTTTGGTTTCATTCTGGTATGATTTTAATTTCTAACCATAAAAGTATAAGTCAGTGTGGCAGAAATCGTTTCTGCCACTCAACATTGTACATATAAATTTTTGTTTTTGTAAATATTATTATTTCTGTACCTTCCTAGAACTATGAAAATGATTTAGTTGAAATTTGGTACAGATGGGTTCTGTAGTTTTGCTAACTGTGTTGCAGTATATCGCTGGCTACATATTTATAGATTTTTTAATAACAATTTAATTGAATAAAAGTAAATTTCTTTATAAATGTCTGGCTGTATATAACTGCGTACCATTATAACCTCTCTTCAAAGGTAACCTCTCTTGTAACCTCTCTTAATCAGCTGTCGGTCGGTTCCAAAACTTCAATGTGGTAATATTTATCACTTTTTTAATGACCTTTAAATTAAAAACCTTTAAATTTCATTACCGCTAAATATTCCTTGAACTATGAATATGATATAGTTCAAATTTGGTATAGAGTGGTTCAGTAGTTTCTGCGATTAATGATAACAAACGAAAAATGGCCTATCCTTTTATATAATAGTATAGATGATAATTATACCTTTCCAATTAAAATTGAGAAATGCTGTCTTGCATAAATAATCTATGATAATTTTCAAATAACACAATTGTGTATATATATATATATATATATAATTATTTAAGTTGATTATAACTTGTTTTTTTATGACTTTTTTATTCAGATAATAATGTTTACACAATTTATTTTAATATATAAAATTAAATCAGAGTTAATTGACGTGAAATTTCAGCACTCTTAAAAAGATAAAGCTGCTGAAATATTTGTGAATCATAAACTGGAAATAAAAAAATAAAAAATAAAAATTAGTGGGCCTACAATTTTCTCTTCTTCTCTAATTATTACCATATACTTTTTAATATTTTTTTTCCCTGAAATTTTGATCTTTTTTAATAATCCGATGAAGGTGGTTATGTTTTTATGGAACATATAGTTACTAAATTTCATGTTTATACTACGACTCCTTGACTTTAAAAGGTCAAAAATGGGTTTCACAACGATACTGCCCAATTTTATTGTGATGATACATCTGCAGCATTGTAAATTGTAGATTAAAACATAGTAACAATGCATAAAACGACAATAATTATAATAATAATGTAACAAATTTATAAAACAATATAATATAAACTAATATTAAAAATTCAAATATATTGAACGATTAAAATGGGATTATAATTTTATACATATCGCACACGTATTTCTTAAGTGACATAACTCATATTTTGCACTTTATAAGATATTTTCAAGTTAAAATTACGTAGGCTTCTATGAAGTTCCAAATGTGTAACAGTTTCAAATACGAACGGATATTTTCAAAAATTGTGCCACATTTTTAGTTTTTAAGCAGACCAATGCATCTTTCATACAAGAAAAAAAAAAATGTAAAGTATTTTTTTTTTACAATTATTATAACAGAAGAAAGAAGGTCGTCCAGACAATAATGAATGCCGATGCCCCTAAGCAATGTCCCTTAAAGGTCACCGAAATCGATGCCCATTTTAGAAACCTCTTTGAGCAAGTGAACTCCTGCAGACGTGCGGATTATGAAAAATGTGCCCCGATGCAAAATGTCATGAATCTTGATGTCCAGGCAATACGAAAAGCCATTAAATCTACTTCACTGGACACATCACCAGGGCCTGACGGGGTCTTAATCCGCACGATAAAATACTATGATGTATCCCACATTATTAAGACAATAGCGGAGATCATGCTGAAGGTGGCCTATATACCAGACCCTTTACGTCAAGGGCGCACAATCTTAATATACAAGGGTAAGGGCGATGTTAAAAATATTTCATCATGGAGACCCATTACTATATACTCTATTGTGCGCCGAATCATAGAAAAGGTTCTGGACCAGGAACTGAGAAAGCAGGTCACCTTCCATAGGAATCAGAGAGGTTTTATTAGGGGCCTTCCGGGAGCACACGTAAGCGCAAGAATCATTGACGCAGTCATAAAAGACGCAAAAAATAAGAAAAATGACTGTGCGGTGGTCTTTCTTGACGTTGTTGGCGCTTTTGACAACATTGGGCACGATCACATTGTTAGATCGTTAGAAGCAAGAGGTGTTTCACTGGACCTGAGAAACGTTATCGCTGCACTCCTATCCACAAACAAAATTAAGGTAACTGTTGGAGCTCACTCTACTAGCCAGATCAATGTACTGCGAGGAGTTCCCCAAGGCGGCCCGCTCTCTCACTCGCTGTTTAACTTAGCTATTGATCATCTGTACCAAGACCTTTGTGATCATGATTTCTCAAGACACTACGGGTACAAGCTGAGAGAGGACCAAGACTGTGTGGTCCTCACAGGATTTGCAGATGATCAGGCGGTCTCTGCACGTAATAAGTATGCGGCAGAGAGAATTATAGATAGCACCCAAAGGATACTGGCGGAGATTGGTCTGGCTGTAAATCCACAGAAAAGTAGGGGCATTGTGTTGGATAGGGGTGAGATGCAAGCAACGACGCTCTCTCTTGAGAATGGAGATGTCATCCACACGGCAAAGGAAGATGACTCTATTAAATACTTGGGATGCACATTCTCGGGAGAGCTAAGGTTCAGTGAAGAATCAATAGAAAAACTAAATAAAAATTTAGATAAATTAGTAACCTCTTGCCTACTTAAACCGGAACAAAAGCTCAATGTTGTCAATCAATATGTGTTTCCCGGATTGACATATCCTCTCCAGACTGCACCCCTTACAAAGCTCAGCCCTGCGTTGTTGGATGGTATAGATGTGATGATCCGCAGGAGCATTAAGGCCATTGTCGGGCTCCCTTCGAACACCTCAACTGCGATGCTCTACGCTCTGCGGAGGTACCGTGGGTTAGGACTGATCCGCAGTCAATGGGAGGCTCCTCTGCAGCACTGGTCCATTGCTCAGCGACTGTCTAATGTTCCGGAAGCTCTGCCAGTCCACATTCCATTATGAAAAAGAGATTACTGAATGTGCTAAGAGACTGGGTGTAGATCAGAGCCACCGAAGCGTGAGAGCTCTACGACGGTCGCTGAGAGAGGGCGCTTTTGAGGAATGGGCCAATTGCAGGTGGCAGGGCGTTGGTGTATCTCATTTTAAGGAGACGCCGAGAGCTAACAGATATATTTGTGAAAAACAAATACTTTCGGGGTCTGAATGGACCAACGCCCTAAAACTCAACATCAATTATGCACCCCTGCGTGGAGTCCCAGGTGCCAGCGGACAGATAGGAGAGGTTGGGTCCCTTTGTCGCAAGTGCGGCAAAGAGTCCGAAACACCAGCCCATGTGCTGGGAAAATGTCCCAACAACTCACTCCTGATCACACGCCGTCACCACAGGGTCAAGAATGAATTGATAAGGCTCCTCAAGAATAAAGGCTTTACCTGCTTTGACGAGGTATACTGCATCGATACCAACGGGTCCGATGCGGATATTGTCGCGTTTCCGAAGAACGGACGGACAGCGCTTATAGTGGATCCTACTGTAAGGTATGAAAATAATAACCTCGATCAATCAGGTGAAGTAGAAAGGGAGAAAATGGATATTTATGAAAAATGTATCCCTTTCCTCAAAGAGAAATTCCGCGAGACATTCGGAAATAGAGATTTCTCCGTGAAACGATTATGGTTTGGGTCTCGCGGAGTCATCCCGGCAAAAACAAGGAGCTTTTTGGAGGACCTTGGCGTGGAGGTGAGGGATATAGCGATAATGGCCGAAAATATAATATTGGACTCCCTGGGAATTATTCACCACCACATACATGGTGCATAGGATGGCCCATTGCAATGTACAGTTAATTAATGTGCATATATGTATATGAATGTGAGGTAGATATGTAAATATTAGGGGGGGATAACATAAAATGAAAGAATTAAGTGAAAGAGGAAAAGAAGCGAAAAAGGAAGGAAAGAAAAAAAAAAAAAAAAAAAAAAAAAAAATGTTATTTTTGTCTAGTATTAGGTAATATTAAGTAGTATATTATATAATTATAACTAAATTATAAATTACAGTGTTGTCTTTAATTGGATAGATGAGTATGCTGTGTTTATAGCAACCCAATAAAGTTGGGCAGCACTATGTTTATTGTTAATTGTTTCAATAAAGCATATATCTCTCTCTTTCTTAATGTTATTTTAATATGCTTTATACTATGGAATTGATGGAGGATGATGTCCATAGAGTACAGAAGTGTATTCTCGACGATCATTGCAACGTCCCTAGTATTCGAATCCGGCTCTTGTAGCAAGCTCCTTGTCCATCAACTTTTTTATTCTTTATAAATATTTGTACTTTAAGTATTATGGATCTAATCACCGATTAGAATTCTTAATTAGTACTTTCCTTTAAGCGAATAGTCTAAGGTTTTCATAATGACTGAACTATGTTCACTTTTTTTACTTTGATTACAATATAAACTTTATATATATATATATATATATATATATATATATATATATATATATAAATATATATAGGCTCTGCAACTCTCATCTGATACCTAAGTAATTTCCTAAAACATTAAACCTGAATTGAACGGTGCATATAACTGCTAGTTATAGTGGATATGGCATAAAGTACTAGAATACATAACCGGTAATAGAAAAAAACTCCAGGCATTTGCCGTGCTCGAAGCCGTAAAATTTATCTCGGCATTATTATCAGCCGGGATTCGAACCCAGACATTAACTTCCCGACCATAAATGAGGAATTCTCCTAAATTACACCTCCCTCTTATTCAAAATAACCGTTCCCTGACTCCAGAATAATAATTCTCAAAAGCACTACAAACAATTAAACTCCTTTAGAAAGAAGTTTTTTATCGCAGGAAAAGTAAGAGGAAAATAAATGAAAAAAGGAAAAATGTTGAGATTGGAATGTTTTGGGGCCGGGGATTTATCATTTGTACAAGTTCTAAACATCTTTTTCCTTTTTATTTATTTTTTTCGTCCATTACATTCCGAAAGATTGTATTGTTAAGTATAGAGTTCTTTAGTTATTTAGCCGTTACCTGTTTTGAAAAAGTTTTGTAAATATAAAGTAAAAATGATTTGAAGGCTTATTGTGCGGTTACCGAGAATCGCTTCGAGGGTTACAAGTTTTTATTTCTTTTTTAAGTGCCCTTTTAGGTTAAGAAATTAATTTCGGTCTGATTCAATACCCAATATTTCAAAAACTTAACAAACTCACTACTGAAAGTTATCATATTTTACCATTATTAAAAATTTGGTGGTTCATTTATTAAAAGTAACTTGACTAACAAAGCAGTTTTCGCTAAGTCCAATGGTTAAGTATCTAAATATAACGGAAACGTTTAACTGCTTCACTAATAATCTTTATTTAATAATAAAGATTATATAATATAAATATAAATAAATGATTATTTATATTTAATTAATAGAATAAATGGTTATCGGTGAGAGGCGAACTAGAACCTGCGACCGGAAACTAGTACAGAGCTTCATTCGCTGACGTACTGAATCGCTCTTATTTTTTTTAAATCTGATAAATTAATGTAGTTTTATAAATAAAAAAAAAATGCATTACAAAAATTTTTATAAATATGCTACATTTTCCTGATATTTTTACTAGAAGGACAATTGCAATTTGTTTTAGTCAACTCTGGAGCACATATCTTAAATATGTAAAAACCGAAGAAAAAAATCAATTTTTCTCTGACAAGGAAAAACATTACATCTAGAATTGATCTACTGCTTTTCCCAATTGACATTTTTAAATTTAAAGGATCTAATTACTTAAAGTAATTATCAAATTAAATAAACAAATAATTATTATTGAAATTTGAAATTATTTTATTGAATTAGCATTACGCTTGTTACAATAGAGTTTGACCAGTCTAGTTACACTTATACAGCAATAATACAAATTTACAAGAAAATAAAATATAGATCCATTTGATTTTAGACATACAAGACAAAATTTCTTAATTAACAATATTTTTGATATAACATAATTTCTTACTTAATTAAGTGGTTTTATTTTGTACAAGTAAACAATTTAAATTATACCAACAAATCGAAACTAAAATAAAAACAAGAAATTACATCTTGTTTTTTTTACTAATCCTCTTGGGTGTTATGTCATTATTCGTTCAAAAAGAATGTTCTAAACTTAATAACCTTTGTATGAAATTATATACTACATTAAGATTTTGCTCATCTTCAATTGTTAAAATCGCGGCTATGTTATGGGGGATGTTTTTATTTTATTCTTCTTCTTACGAGTTCAGCCCCCTGTGGACCAGGCTCAACAATTCATTTCTTGCTCTTCCGTTCCTTCCAATATCTCTTCATTACCTCTGCCTAATGTTTTCTTTTTTCATCTGACCACCGTCTGTTAATTTGTGTTTTAACCATTTCTCGAAATATGATCCTGTTAACTACTGTCCGAAATTTTTCACTATCCCACATTGAATTCTACTGTACATTTGCTACCCTCATATCCTCCTTCACCATTCGTATCCATGTATTCTTTTTCTGTTTTTGGAGGCTGTATTGGAAAATTAGAGACTGTGTTGGACAATTTTTGTTCTGTTATTAATTAGAAAATCCGCCTGAGTATTGGTTATTGGAGGCAGTTGAATAGAATATGATTTTAGCTTTCTTTTTTATTTTGGTTACATAAGTTGCATATGGTTTCAGAGTCTATTTTGTACATATTATTTTTATAAAAATCTGTATTTTTTTTATCTGAGGCAAGCCTAAGTTGTGAAACTTTTTTTATTTTGTAAAATGGGGCGCTTAAAAGGAGGTATTTGGCACCTGTAATGTGTGTGGGTTTTATTTTTTTATAGTAGGGATTAAAAATAGAATTGTTTACTCTTTCTAAATGCTGAGCTATTAACATGTTTTTATATTCTCGAACAGCGTTTCCTAAATTTTTCTTTATTAGGACCGGATCCTAATTTTCCCGTAAATAAGTATTGTTTGATATCAGAAGTTAATTTTTTAGTTGGCCAATTCAGTTATAGAAATAATGATTATTTATAAAAAAAATGTAAAAGAAAAAAGTTTAGACCACGTTCCCAAAGACAAATCCATGTAAAATTTTTTTTTTTTGAAACTGTTGATAATGTTTTACAATAAATCAATAGTTTTAGATTGTTTTTATAACTGCTAATCTAAAATATTAATATAAACATTAAAATCATGAAATATATCATTTTCCTTAACGCTCAAAGTTAAACAATTATTGCTAAAATGTTTTCCCCTTAAGGGAACTTAATATATAAGCTCAGATATTAAAAAAAATATATTCGAACTATAGAATAGACATAAAAAATTTGTGTATTGAAAAAAAAAAATCGAATTAGCATTGCTGAATTATTTACCACATCTATTGGAATTTTATTTTATTTGAAGAATAGTTTCGATTGTTTAACATTCATCATCATGTGTAAAAACATACAAAAATTTTTTTGGACTTTGCTATATAGATTATACGTATTAATTAAAAAAACAAAACAAATAAGACAAGAAATCAAACATGTAGATAATCAACTAAGAAGGCAAAATTAAAAGGACTTCTGATAGATATCAGGACCTTTAGGACCGCCCCGTTACAGTCAGTCTAGGTCCTAAAATATTTCAGAAGCCCTTTTCATTTTTCCTCTTTGATGACCATTTTTTTTTATAGTAAAATGATAGTTTTCATTGAAACAACATATATATTTAATATTAGTTGGTAATTTTAATTAAAATAATTAATGCTACAGAAAATTTCTTTGTTATTCGCGGAATTAAGAGGCAAAGATATTTCGAATGATCTAATTTAACGAATAAGTAATATAGCCTCAGAAATGTTTATTTACTGTAAGGAAAAAAGAAAAAAACAAAAAAGGTTTCTCGATAACCTATGAAATGGTTTAGTAAAGGTAATGTTTCCAGCCAACGGTTACGAGGAGATTTGTCCTAAATCAAGCTAAAACCATCAGTTTTATCTTTAATATCTTAATTTTTTTTATTATAAAATAAATATCAGCCTACAGCCAGACTCGAATTCGGGCCCAAAAGGTAGGGGAATAGTGGCTAACCCACTGAGCTACTGTACCTTTTATATAAAAGGACCACAAATAATCTTAATTAATAAACGCTTTAGTTACGCTTTACTTTTAAAAAAAATATTTTTTCCGCATTCAGGATATTTAAATGAAATTAAATTAAATAAAAAATAAAATAAAAAAAATATTCTGCTGCCATTGTCCCTTAGGAATAATTATAATGAACAACGCAATATAAAATTAAGGACATAATACTAAGCAAGCAAGCAATATTAAAATTAAATTATGGTATACAATTAATATTACACACAAGTTAAAAATATTACAAAAAAAAAGAAAAAAAAAAAGAATGAATAATACCGTTAACAGGGCTCAAAATATCATTGTATTATTAAAGACTGAATTATATACAGCGGATGATCCGCAAATTGGTGATCGATCTGCCGATAACCGAGTAACTGTATACCTTTATGTTTCGCATTGTGAAAAAAAACCTTTTTTTGCATTTAACAAACAGGATTGTTTAACTTACGGGTACTACATTCTTGTAAAACATTGAGTGGTCAAAGTAAGCTGAGGTCAACTGAATTCAATGTCAAAATTAGAAAAACTGTATCATATTAGAAAATATTGAACATTTATAAAAACTGGAAAAGTCGTAGCAAACGTTCCCAGGTACTCAAACGAAGTGAGATTTTGTTAGTTCTTAGTACTTCCAATGTAATCATTAAATATATAAAATAATCGTTAACATCTTTGACGGGAGACAGAGCGTTCCTCATCCGTTGACGCCATGACGTAAATGTTTTTCACTTATTCATTGGTTAAATGGACGTTCCGAACCTTAAACCCTCTTTAATAATTCTTAGAGGTTCCGAGAATCGAGCCAGGGTCTTTGGCTTATAATTAGAGGCCTTACTTATACTAACATAGGTCATGTAGATTCCTTTACCGTCTTAAAATATCTTTTATTGATGGAATATTACTGGAAGGTCAATAAGCAATTAGAATGATAATGAATATATCCATACAATTTAAGCAACAATTGAAATTGTGTAATCATACAAAATATAAATAATAATATGAAATAAATAAATAATATAAAATATGGATTAAATTAATTACAATATTAATTTCCATGTCACAGGGAAACATCTTTACAACAGATACTCACGGGTTCAAATGCAATTTTTCGTTGATTGGAAGTCAAATATATTAGTTCATACTAAAGGGATAACGAAATTTTATCTATCTCATCAGTAAATTGAAATATAAAGGAATAATCATACTACGTCTAATAAGTGTCAGTATAATGCTGCTGCTTCGAATCCAAAATGATGATTTATTGAGAAGTAGCATTTAATGTGTCGTAGTAGACAAACTGACAAGAAGATGGTTACGTGTAATCCATGAAACCCTGTTACTATATAAAAGCAATAATAATAATAAAAAAAAAAAATTAGATATTTCATTCTCAGGACCCTGCTGGACCATATAAAAACGTGAAATCTACCTACTTAACCTTTTGCAAGGCAGTCCCCCATTTTGAGGGTAATTTAACTAGACTAACTGAGAATATTAGAACAAAGTTGTGCAATTATTGTATTGTCATTGGTCCTTGAAACGAGTGCAAATTTTCAAGTTAATCAGATAGCTGGCAATCGGTGAAAATAACGATGAAATATACCGTTGCATACAGGTGAACAACACCATCCGATCTAGACCTTGTCAAAGTGTTAAATTTGTGAGTACAGAAAAATGTTAAACCAAAAAAGTACAGACCTCCCCCTTCCCCGCTAAAAGAGATATACTGTCAAACAATATACAAGAAAATCTTTTAAATTTTATGTTTTTATAAAATCATAGAAGCAAATAATTTTGTTAATTTACTATATTTCGTACAACAGTGTCCGTTCAGGGGTGAATACATCCCTCGCCCGAAACATAGCTGTTCGCACCCGTTAGTGGACTGTCCGTAGCAAAGGGTCTAAATTCCATTACACCAGGCCTCGACATTCATAAATTGTCCTTAGAGAGGAGTTTCCCTTGGGAGGGGCTTCACTGTGTACACAATAAATACAAAGCTTTACTCGGGGATCTGCGAACCAAAACTGTGTACCCACATTTATTTTGAATGTGTTTAAAGCAAAGCAGGAGGTCTGAAGAATTGAGATATCTAAATCTAATAATAAATAATCACGTAATGATTAGATCTTGTTCTATTAATAGACAATTTATTTTTTTATTTTTATTTTTTTTACATTTATTGAGTAATTATTAAAATCGGCCACTAATGTGGGCAGTAAGTAATATAGATGACTTCATGATAACATTCACACATTATGTACAATATGAGAATAAAAAAAATATATTTTATATGAAAAAAATACGATTAAAAAATAAATAAAACAGAAAAGACAATATTATATAGAAATTGGAATTATAACTAAATAGCTTAGATACTTGCGAAAATAATTCAACAATTTCAATAAATTTGTATAATGGCTTAAACTAAAAACTTTAGTCATATTCCGAACATTGATACACCATTTTACTATACAACCTCATAAAAGTGACAATTATCTTTTATTTTAAGTTTTTATTGTTCCAAACAATTTTCAAAATGAAATTAGCTTTATATATACTCTAACTTGTTTTTCATTATCCCGCCAGCCTTATGTAATTGTCTCCCGTTGTCAATTTATTTATCAGGAAACCTAATATTTTTATTGGATCATGACAAATTTATAAGGGCTAAGTGGATTGTCGCGTGCGGCCATGACACTAAAACTATGTGCCCTTGGTTCAGCTGAATTTTAGTCTTGCCTTCTAATACACATAGGACATCATTTGAATTGAGATATTGATTAAAATTTAACATTGTTTTTCATATTAAGAAGTTACCTATCATCTCTCAAAACATCCAATCATTTATAAACAGAATCGTGTTCTCATTATTTAGGATCATATTAACTCGAATATTGTACAAAGAGACATGCTGATATCTTTTAAAAGCTTGACAAACATATCTATTGAAAGTTAAGTAATATATAATCAAATAGGAAATACTCTATATTCATCTTCAGGCAAGGATACAGTATTAAAAGATATTTTATTCACTATTATTAAAATAAAAATGTTTTCTATAACATTAATATATTTTAATCATACATTGTTTAATACATTTTTTACTAATATTTATCACGAATAAATTATTAATACAAATGTTAAAATAACATTGTCCTGTATGTTCTGTTACGATTTTATTTACTTTTTTTGAGAAGTATATGCTTGGGGGAGAGTGATCGCTTAGGGGCACACACAAAAAAAAACTTTTTTTGTCTACGTTTTGGTTTGCTTTGTTTATCATAGCTATAACTAAAGTTATAACTAAGAATAGATTGGATTTCAACAGAATAAAAAAGTAAAGGAAGAGTGGATAGTTAACTGTGTTAGTGCAGTAGCTATAGATCCTCAAGTTATGCCCGAGCCCAGATTGGTAACTACTTGGATGGGCGACCGCCTAGTGTTTGATAAAAAATACCCCGTTTGGTGAGGACTGTCAGCTTACAGTAAACAATTCCTCTTGGGTGTAAGAAGCATACTAGCAATATATATATATATATATATATATATATATATATATATATATATATATATATATATATATAGAGAGAGAGAGAGATATAGAGAGAGAGAGATGCAAAGGTGTAAATATGGTCACCCTCTTTTGTTTTTTATTTAATTAACATGAAAAATGCTATCTTTGACTTTCATTAATAACTATAACAAGTTTCTTAAATGCAAGAAAGAAAAACAATGATTTGCATAAATTATTTCCTTTAAAAAACGATGATTTACAAAAATCTTTCAAAATAACACCGGAAAAATTGGGGTGTACATATAGGTCCTCTTCAAAAAAGTCACCAAAAAAAAATTTAAAATAGGATAAAACAATACAAAACGGTAAAGACTTTATTTATTAAAGAAAAATCATGGCTCTTTCAGCCCCGGAACAATCTAAGTTCCAACATTCAGAGAACTTTCCAAAAAGTTGGAAGTTGCATCTCATGAGTCTGGTTTATACCCACAGTAAACATCTAGATTGGTATCATCATCCCTGTCCACACGGGAACGAGCATTGTAGTATGATGAGTCCGACGATGAATCATACCGTTGTGTGGGTCGAATTTTTTTTTAAGGTCTCTCGTCTTCCCGCCCCTGCACATTGCCGGTCTCTCACCGTGGGAAAACTCAAGAACTTCTTTTTGAAAACACTTTTGTCAAGCGACTTGGTCAACTGAACCTTGGATAGAGATCCGGTGATGGAGCTGGATCTTGTGCTTTGCAGTTACGATTACAGGTTCTCTGCTTTATGTTGGGAACAAGAGATATACACTTGAGGTTCCTGGGGAAATGAGGGCCCATATTTACACCAATCCCATCTAAAACGATTATCAGTATCACATGTATTCTAAAAGCGTTCGTTACTAAAGGTGTGCTTCAAAAAGTAGCTTCAGATCTCTGTTTTTCCGGAAATCAGTGTGAAATTATTGTTAAATAACCATAAGGACATGAAAAGAAAACGATTGTACATGTCTTTCAAAAGCCTGCAGTCCAGAATTAACACCAATTTGTAATAACGCACACTGCATCAACACTACTTGAAAGAATGGTCCCAACTGCTCACTGCTATCTTATATTAGCAAATGGCTCCATCGACAGTCCTTGCCACCTGTCTACTCTCTCTTTCACTCTCTCTTTCTCTACAACTTTACTAAGAATTAAACCCAAGACCGGCCATAGGCTACAATGGACACAAGTCTTAATTTTTAATATGACAGCAGATAAGCCGACTTTTATAATATTTGGAATACTAACCAGTATCAGGACAGTTAAGCCGCTAGAAACAGGCTGAGACTCAGAATATAACCTATTCTACGTGCTTAGTATGGACAGTAGTGAGTTCAATCCAATATCTAGATTTCCCAAAACAATTACGAGCAAGGATCTACTATAGAGATAGGGTTTATACAATAACTATAATTGATTGACAATACTTAAGGGTATAAAACTATAATCAACTATATACCTGGATAATTGTTTATATTTCGTTACAAACAAACAAATGACCTACTATATTTGTATATTTTAAATTAAATAAATAAAATACTTCTGCTATGTCAATATACATTGCGAATATTTATGATTGTTTATTATATAGGTTATATATCTTTAAATGTAGATAATTGATAAAAAGTATGAAAGTTTCAGACTGTATTTTTTTAAAACATATATCCTGTATACATAGCCTGAAGATGAATCATATACATAAAAAATATTCTGTATAAAAAAAAAAAGAAGAAAAATAAACTAACCGCTATTGCACAAATAGATAAGGTGTTTTGTTATTGGTAGATAGTGCACTGAAGAGATAGTAGGCTGTTGTTACGGGAAACCCGATTGGTCGAGGAGATGGACCAATCGGGACTCACCTCTGTTTTCTGTTGCAGTGCGGAGGTTTCCATTGCGCCCCGACCCCCCTCGCCCTGAGGCAGAAGAAGGCCACGGTGAGTCCATCAGACCTCATCAGTCTGTTCTTGAGCACCGTCAGATCTCCCTTAAAATCATCACGCTTTGCTTTTTGTTTTATTTATTTATTTGTATTATTTTATTTTTGCTTACTTAAAAAAAAATTATCACTAGTTTTTAATTGATTACCTAGCCTACCTTAGTAGTTGCACTGCTGTAGTCAAAGTAAATATTGAAATTGGTAACTATAATTGGGATTAAGTGAAAATTTGGTCAGATCTAAAAAAGTTTTTCCTAAGACAATATTGGTTTCTCTAACCAAATTAATTAATTTACTGTATTTTTATTATGTTATTAGTATTATTTCAAAGCTTCTATAATACATATTCTTATATAGGGTTAGGTGAGGCAATTGCGTGCCTAAATGTTTTAAGTTTTTATTATTAGTCTTGGGCTCTTCTAGAAAATTTTATAATATTTCCAAACTTTTAAGTCTCACGAAAACGTAATTTTTTGTAACACCTGCTTTGAAACGCATCCCAAAGTTTTATGAAATTGCGTCCTAAACATCAGGAAAAGTATTCTTTAAAAATTACGACCTTAGGCAGTGATTCTATAAAGTTTGGTAATTTTGATTATCCGTCAATTTAAAAATATGAAATTCCATGTTCGCGAATTCCATTTGCAAATATTCTTAGATAACAAAAAGTCAATTTTTTTGTTGGCTTATTTATTATTAATTGTATTTTAATTTTTTTTTTTAGGTAGTTTTTCTCTTTTTTCTTAAAATGTTCGAGTGTAATTTAAGATCTTGAATAAGTAAAAAAGGCCGTGAAAATACATTTTTGGAACTTTAAAAGGTACAAACAAAAACTAAAACTAATATACGATTATTTTTTTCAGTGCGCTTAAAATTACAAATACATACAACAATAAATATAAACTTAAAATAATAAAAACATGTCGCAGGTATTTTAGGTTCCAAACTATTTAAAAATAACATTTAGTATAAAAATAGCCTCAGTATTTGGGAATTTGACATTTCCGTTATTTCCCTGGAACCTAACCCTTGCGAATGTTGAGGAATCACTGCATCATTTTGTTCAAATTTCCGAATTTAGCTATTTCAAAAATCAAGGAAATAGATTATCAATAAATAAAGCTAGGAAAACTTTATCAACTTAATTTGATAATATAAAAAACTTGAAAAATACACGCTGATAAACCGAATCTATTTATCTTAAAACTTTTAAACATTACTGTTTGGTTGGTAATAATACTAAAATATTGAATTTTACCAGAATATCTTTTAATTATTGTTAAGATCTCTATTCATGCTCTTCAAACGAAAGCCAGAATAGGCCAGTCCCATAAGTACTGCCTCCTTTGTCTGAATCCTCTGTTTTGTAAATCTTTCACTTGTTTATTGTTTCCATAAATATGAAATTCTGATCTCTCTTGGATATTACCAATACAGAGGTCATTTAAAATATCTTTGTCAATAATCCTAAGGATAGAACCTTTGTTCTTGGGACCTCATAGTAGACAATGTTCCAGTTTACCACTAATCTATCTCCATCTATATTTCAATTCGTATGTACAAGGTAGCTACAATGTTTCCAAAGGGACATTTCGAGTCCGGAGTCTTAGTCCGATTCTAAGCCCATAGGATGTAGATTGTAGACATTACAAGTGAGGTATTATAAATGCTTTGTACACGGCACTTGTAACACTTCCTTTTATAAATAAAAATTAAATTATTGAAAGCTTTACTATTTGAACTCGTTATTTACTTTTAGCACGGACGTATGTCGTCCTACACTTAGTTAGAGAATTATAAAAACCATAGAGAGTGTCCTGTAAAGTGTAAAGTATTACTTGGAATGAGATTAACGAAGTGCTAGGCAACACTGGGCTGTGTCCCTTCCTAAGAACAGTTTTCTTTTTCTGTTTACAATCGATTCGGGCTAACTTGTTTTCACTGTGGTATTGTCTTTAGTTTACCACAAACATTTTCCCTCAACATTGACATGGTTTTTTTTTTTTTTTTTTTTTTTTTTTTTTTAATTTTAATCAATATTTAAACCTTTAAATTTAATTTAAATGCAAAATTATAGTTTAAAAAACTAAAAAAAAAACATGCTTTAATGGTAATCCTAACTAATCCTATCTTAGACTAAATCTAATGATCTAGTATATAATTAGTATATAACATTTTTTTATTGGATTAGCCATTTTTGTGTTTTAGACTCTTAAACATGACTAAAACTAACTTTTTGAGAAAGTTGTCGAAATTTGTTGATTTTTGACAATCGATTCTGGCTAAACGTCTGAATCAAATTCAGCTTAAGAGATATCTTTAGACGCACAATTTAATTAACTTTAATTTTGTACTTAAAACATTTTTCGATTGAAAGCATTTTTGTATATGTTTTTTTTACAAAAATCTGAAAAAAAGTGCAAACATGTTGGGTTATTTTGCCACCGAAATATTTTCTCCTTATCAAATGCATTCACATTTTTGATATATTATTCTCAGGACTCATCTGGACCATTCTGAATCATAAAACCACCTTTTGCAAGGCACAACCCCTTTTTGGGGGTATTTCTACTAGATTAAGTAAGAATATTAAATCAAAGTTGTGCAATTATGGTATTGTCATTGGTCCTTGACACGTGTGCATATTTTCAAGATAATCAGATAGCTGGAAGTTGGTGAAAATTACGATGTAAGATTTTGTTACATACAGGCGAAGTTAATAAAAGCGTATTCAAATAGAATTCACTTCGGAGAAGGGCCATTTCTCACCTACTCCATTTCTCATCTCTGGCAATAGCTTAATCATATGCATATGTCATTATAGTTATCGAATTATCCTGAACCATTGTTTTTAGGACTTAACGTCCTTATCTACTCCGACTAAGGCAGGAAGGAAGGGTTATATCACAGGTTACCAACCTATTATAGCCAGGGTGGGAAGTTCAAGATTTATTTCGTGGGTCCTTGAAAATCTTGAACTGTTGTTTTGGCTTCTTAAAATGTTTCGATTTATTTATCATTCTAGAAGTGGATCGAGTATCGAATCAAATAAAAATCTGATGGAGCAATGTCCATCGTGAGAGTGGAAGAAGTTGATACCATTAAGATTATTAAAAATTTTCTCGGAATGAAGGGAAATACTTCAGCGGTGTGTGGACAATTGCGGGTGACCAAAGCAGGACTGTTTCGGGTACATTATTTCTAACTCTTCGCAGTAATAGAAGTCAGAATTTATAGTGCATTTAATCTGGACTTACAGAGTTGAATTCTTAGACGGAACCTTCCAATTCTTCTCTTAACCAATGTTCCAAATGTTGCAGATCAAGCCCGTAGCAGCTACCTATCCTTTCACAGAAGACTCCATTACCGCTTACATCCACTGACTGGTCTCTGAATATCCCATTTTATTACCGATACCTCTCCGAGGCGTCAGATAAGAAGATGGCCTTATATAGAAATTTTATTAAAGTGTCACCTAGGGGTGATTGCTTTATAAGTAATTGTCATGTCACTGTATCTATTTTCCATACATTTGGTAAATGTATATAATATACACTAGTTAATATCAATTCAAATATAAAAAAACAAAATTATATTGCTATAATTAACAAATTCAGGGACGATATCCAGCTACAAACTATTTTCAATTTTATTAAAATAAGATAAAAAAAAATTGAAAATCAGATTGGGTGCTTATCTATGATTCCTCCACAGAATAGAGGTTCGAAACCATTTGATATATTACACGAAGTATTGATGTCTTGCTTGGCCTAGCGTCAAGATATATGCCCCAGGAGCTGTATTGATGGGAGGTGGTATGGCCGTATCATCCTCAATCCTATTGAATTACAGGAACTATCCGATAAAGGGCCTTTATTTAGAGTTTCAAATGCTCCTAGCTATTTCCTATGCAAATGGAATTCGAATCATATTCTAGAACCATATAGACGTGCTTTTAGATATGTACCTATATCTTGAGTTAAATCCGTAAAGATTAATGAATCTGCTATTTAAGAGGATTTTTATCGGTTAGAAGATACACTTGTCTAGTTTTGACGTAAATATCTTTGTATATTTATTAAATATGCTTAGAATCCTATTATTACGATACCCCGATACAAAATAGCTGAAAAAAAGACTAATTCCATATATAATAAAAATTTACTAGTTGTATGTATATAATGTATACAATTGTAAATATCATAATATATAAATGGTTAGAATCCTATGATTACTGTCATTATTAATTCCATAAATAAAAATTTTAGCTAGAAAAAGCTCAAAAAAATCATATAGGACAAGTAATCCCACAAACCCCTTTCCTAAGCTTTAAGGAAACAGGCACCTAAGGAGTCATAATAAAAAAAAAGGAAAAAAAAAAGTATCAGATCAAAGCCTTTCCTTTCTCTCTCCCGCAACTAACAAATAACTGTTGAACAGAACTTTTCAATGAATATGAGAATTGAAATTCAAAACATATAATATATTTAAAAAAAATTTATTATAAATAATTAGTTAATACCTGGGTTTAACACTTTGCCGATTAATTTCACTTAACACATAAACAATAAAACAGACAAAACTATAAAATGATATTCAAAATGTACCATTACTTTAACTAAAAATCAAAATTAATTTCTAAAAACACACTTATATTACACAAAACATTCATTCGAGCTTAGATTGCGTATGCCTCACCAGTGTGGAGCTCAACTAGAGCCGCAAAATACAGTAAACTCGAAAGAATCCAAAATTTGTTTATGAGGATCATTAATGATTACTCTCGAAATACAAATATATCAACCATACTGCTCAATCGTAATCTTACACCTGTCAAACTTTACATTTATGATAAAATTAAAATATATTTAGAAAAAAACAAAAATAATTTTAAAAAATTTACTTATCCGAGAAATCTGTAATTACAATGAAATTTCCCTAAAAATTACAACCAGAAAAGAACATGATATGTACTCCTTCCTTAAATCAGTTAACAGCTCTTGTTTGCTATTATACATACAAATTAGTTATTTATTTTTATTACATGAATTATTTTAAGTTGTTTATGTTTTTCGTTATAGTGGGGTTTCTTTTTCTTTTTCCTATTGTTTAAATTGTAAATATACATTATAAATAAGCCTTTATAAATATTATTAGAAATACGAGGAATAAAAAAAAAAAAGTAATATAAATTTGGCCTTCGATACTGCTATTCATTGAAGAGTTCTGTTCAACAGACCTCATCTGTTAGATATGCGAGAGAAAAGGAGAGGCTTCGACCTGGTGCTTTTTTTATTTTTTTTTTACGTTTTTTTAAACATTTTTAAGGCAATGTAAAGTAAGAGCTAAGTTAATCGCACTTAAGCAAAACGTTTTATTTTAGATGTGCTATTTTGTTTTTTATTTCCTTATTAATTTAAAAAAAAAAAATCTAAATAGCTGAATTATTTAGTGCCCAAAATGACAGATTATTATAACATAACAATACAGTTTCTCTCTTTCTCACTCCCTTTCTCTTTCTCTCTCCCTCAAAAAAAAAAATAATAAATAAACTTTATTTCTGTCGATTTGGACGAATGCTTATATCAATTCGTATTTAAAGTTTTTCTTTGAAACACATTTTGGTATATATTGTTTTGAATTTAGGAGTCTTTGGGATAGCTATCGAAAAATTTCTGAACTGTTCCTTTGACGAGGGTTACCACAACATATAGGTAAGGAAATCAGAAAGGTCTGATGATGGTTTAAAAGAAGTTTGATACCATCAAGAGTTTTAAACTTATTGGGATATAAACTTAGAGATGAAACAGTTTACTGTTGATTTTAAACTTACCCGTGGCGTGTGAACGGCGATAGATAATATCTTTAGACATTTCACACTCATTAACAAGATCGCGAGTAATTAGATTCACATGAGATCTCATTACTAGTTTTCCACATTGCAGTAACCCTGCAATGGGTGCATATATTTCTACGCGTCCCATCTCTCGATGAGATCTTATTATTATAGTAGATTTTTCACTGAATAAAAATTATCCTGAACAGAATGAATATTCCAAGCGTCTCCATTTGATATCTGAAACTGACATGTTGCTGGCCAAGGTTTCAAGTAACAAAAGTCTAGGGCATTTGAAAATTTTGGTTATTATAAATATTGTGTAACTGATTCAAATGTATTGAATGTAAGAGTAATGAGTCGGTTTTCTTTAAAGCAGATGAACGTTTAATGAATATGTGACACATAACGAGAAAATGAAGAAATTATACTTCTATTAATTATTTACTAGATATATTAACATACTTGACCTTCCAGCGGGCGCGAGTTTGTTTACTTTTCATGTATATAAATGGTGCGTTTGTATTATTTATTGCTGTTTTTTTTAAACCAAATATATTAGGGAGACACCATTCCATTATATAATTTTTTTTAAATTCTTTATTTATATTTTTGTATGGGAATAAAAAATCTTGAATGTCGATATACAGTATTTCGTCTATCTTATGGCATTCTTATTAATCTAATACATATAAAAATGATTATAAATCAAAATGAACAAGGTTCAGTTCAGTACATAATGTTTTTACTAGTTTTTATTGCCGACCGCGCGGCCATTGGAAGGTTAATAGATAAGAAACTTCTCTTGTTTCTGACAACTTCAACGTTTACTAGACAAGCGTTCAAAGTTTCCTATAAATTTTAAAAGACTTATTTGTATGTCAATAATTAGAGCTGATTGGACATACAGAGTTCAGCTTTGGAGCTCGACAAAACCTTCCAATTTTTATCTTATCCAATCTTTAAAATCTAAAATTCTTCGTAAAATCCACAATGCTCCATATTGTGTCTAAAAAAAAAATTATCTATAAAGATCTTAATTTTCTGTATGTTGCTGATTTGGGCCGAACGAGATATCTATCCTCTCATAGTAAACTCCATTCCCACTCGAATTCACTAGTCTTCCAACTTGCTTCCTACTGAATTACTAATAACCCTCCGAGGTGTCTAAAAAGAAGAATGCTAAGAGATCTAATTCTTCTAATGCTAAGAGCTTTTATTGAAGTGCTCCTAAAATTGACTTGTACATAATGTGTACAGTTGTAAATATCAATAAATAGTTAAAGAAAAAATATATGTTAAATGAAAAAAATAAGAAGAAAAATGGTCTTTGACAGTAACAGCAAACCTGTTATAATTATCAATTCATTAAACAGGTCAATATGTATTTTATGTCAAAGAAAATAGGCGATTGGCATTAGGACACCAAAATTCATTCTTAGCTTATCACATTTTATAATCTATTAAAAGCTATAGACTGACTTGGAGTGAGGAAAAGAAACTTGGACTGAAAGGGCGGAGACCCATTGCGGGGAAGGTAAGACTCACTATCAGATACGATAACGACATCGGTTTCCATTTGACGTTGCTTCCAATCTTGGAAATGTGTACTTGGGCCAGCCAGAGAACTAAGTAGCTCTTACTATCTAGGAGGCAGTAATTCCTGATAGCACTTTGTACCCTTCGGCGTTTAGCTTCGACCTTTAAACTTACTTAAAAGCAGCTAGGAAAGATAACAAGCTCATTAAGAGAACATTGGTAGACGCTAAGTAATGATGTGAAATAGTACTTAAAAGTGGCGAAGAGAAAGTATAACATCAGGTACAGTGAGAAACCTTCAATGACAGGAATCTAAATGAAAGTTTTATTTTATTTTTTTTTTTTTTTTTTTATCATTGTATTGAGAAAGTATTACAATATGCCTCAAATATGGCAATGAGTAGTATGGATGACTTTATGGATCCATTCACACAGTATATACAATAAGAAATAATTTTAAAAAAGAGAATAAAACAACAACAATAAAACGGATTAAATAAAATAAAAATAATAGTAGTAACAACAAAAATAGGATTTTTTTTTAAAATATACATTTACAGAAATTTACAACTGTACAAAATATATACATCAAGTAAATGTATTGACAACAAATACAATAACATGTTAAAACTTGAAATGAACTATTCATCAGTAGCACTTCAATAAAAATTCTACACTAGAAGATCTCTAGGCCATCTTCTTTTCAGACGCCTCGGAGGATTATCGGGAATGGAGTGGGAAGCAAGTTGAGAAACCAATGGATTTAAGTGGCTATGGAGCTTACTATGAAAGGATAGGCATCCTATATTGCTTACTCAGCAACATACGGAACATTAGGGTCTTTATGGACAAGTATAAAAATAGGATTAAAGTTAAAACTACAGTCATACTTTATATACAATAGACACTTTTTGGGGATCCTCTAACCAGACTTGTCCAACCACTAATGGAGGAACAAGCCAGGACAATAGAGATACCAGTGCTTATTTCTCTGCTGCGTCACTGGTATAAAAAAACAATGGAGGTTGATTGAGAGCGCTGTAATACAGTCTATATGTTTTTAATTGATCATTTAGAATTTATTTTTCTTGTTAATTTTTAAATTCACTCTTGCAAAGATGTTAAAATTTTCTATCGCTTCAAAACAAATAAATTATATAAGATACTCTAGGTAATTAATTATTAAGATAATATTATAAATACCATTTGCATGGAGATGTAAAGAGCATAGTTTAACACTGTCACCTGAGAAATTCAAAAGAAACATTTGTGGGTGTGGGCAGTAGCTGTTGAGTCCCACAAACCCCCTCCCCTCCCTCGCCTCTTGCTATCATCCTGTGACAGCCACATCGCCGGCGTTGTTTTCTACTTTTCAAAAGGTATAAAACATTACGATAGTAGTCGTAATACTTTATACTTTTTGTAAGTATTAGGTATTTCTTTTATACTACTTCCAACAAATAATTAACACTATTTTACACTTTTTAGATACCTGTTAATATAGAATAGAAAGGGATTTAGTTTTTATTTAATGTCCATGTATTATTCTAAGGAAAGGGAAACGAGGTACCAGATGGCGAATTGTTCTACGAAGTCGGGGAAGAAAATTACCGGAAAGAGAACTTCAGAAGAGAAGAAAAATACTTACCATTGATCCGGCAATGTTCATCACATTGCAGGAAATCGCAACAGCTGCTCCTGTTGAAGCAAATTAAAATGAGTAGTCCGTAACAACGATCACTTATCGAATAAAGCGTGCTATTTTTAAAAAGAAAGTCAAAAAATGTATACTCAGTTCAGGCGTAAAATTGTAGGCAACTCTCAAATAACATGCTACTACTTATCCTTCATACAGAGGCGCGACTACTGAACTTGTTATCATATAATCTAAAATTGTTAACACGAGACTTAAATGGCAAGAAACTGCTCTTCGTTCCCGACAACTTCAACATTTAATAGATAAGCGATCAAAGCTCCCAATAAATTACAAAAGACTTATTTACATGACAGTAATTACACCCATTTGGACATACGGAGTTGAATTTTGGGGCTTCGCTGAACCTTCCGATTCTTCCTGTATTTAATCTTTATAATCCAAAATTATCAATGCTTCTTATGCCAAAAACAAACTTATCCATAAAAAATCATAATTTTCCATAAGTTGCTCATTTGGCTCAAACAAGATATCTATTTTTTCATAGTAAACTCTCTACCGACTCAAATCCGTTAGTCTTCCAACTTGCTTCACACTGAATTCCTGATAATCCTCCGAAGAAAAGAAAAATGCCAAGAGGCCTCCTAATGTAGAACCATTAAAGTGCTACTAATGAGTAGTTCTTTACATGTTATTGACATGTCATTGTAATAACTTTCCTTACATTTAATTGTATATTATGTATCCAGTTGTAAACATCAATGAATAGTTAAAGTGAGAATTCATAACGATCTTAATATCTAATGTGTTGGTAATTTTTCCCGAACTTAAATTCTTTTCTATTGCAATAAGCTACATACTCACTCATATCAATTTGTTTTTCAATTTGCTTTATATTCAATTTATATTATTTTTTTAAGGGGTTCGAGAACATGATTTTGACGTGTAGTACAAAAAATTAGATTACTAATAGTTGCTGCTTCTTAATTACTCTGCCTACATCTTGTTCTTAAACGTAATTGAATGAATAAAGTTCATAGGTTTTTGAGAATCAAGAATACCATAAAATATTTTTTCTTATATTGGAATAGCAACGAAACCGCGAAATATAAAACACCTTAAGAAAACGACGCTCTTTTTAACTAACTTAAAGGCCTCCGTTGAGACGATAAAGTAAAAACCAGGGGTTCATTTAAGAACCCCAGAATTTCTCCATTGATTAAAAGTAACTGTTTCAGTTTCCACAACAGACTGCTGGCGCCAGTCCAATCAGACTTGGCAGTTACAACCTAGGCAGTACCTTCTTTCTAGAGGGTTTCAGAAAATATTGTCCCAATCATTTTTATCTAGTAGTAGATTAATTAAGATTTTTTTAAATTGTATTATCATAAACAAGTAGAACTATTTATTGTCACGTTGATGCACGAGTTTCGCTTTGAACATAAATTTAGTTTTCAGTTTAAGGTGTGGTAGCTCAGTAGGTGGGGTATTGTACAACTAACTTTAGTTCGGCTCTAGCCGAGGCTTATATTTATTTTTGCTATCAAATAGAATAAATAAATAAACTGAGGATCGAACCTGGAGTCGGAAGACCCACCTGGGGAATACCCAGACTCAACAAAATGGGTTCCCTTAATTGGAGCAACAACTAGCTGTCGAGAATGAACAACCGCTGGTTTGATTAAGGTACATTACATCCTCAACTAGTATTAAACCCAAGAAGAACCTTAATGGGTTGCGATCGTAATTTTTTTTCTCTATCCTTTCCTAGCATTCCCCGCCGCTTCTATTTCAACTACTAATTTATGATTTAATTATTTATCAATAAAAATCAAGTATTGAAGATACCATGTAAAAGGAAAAAAATAAATTCATGAGACATTCGTGGTTTATCTCCTGATGTTGTGAGAATGATTTGATAGGGTTTTTGAGTACTGAAAATCCCTATACTCTACTAACCGTGAGAGAAACTGTGATTCCGAAGATGCATTACTGTGTTTATATAAAGTCTAGCCTTACGATTTGTTGATTGTAATAGCAGAAGAAGCTTTTATAGGAAATTTTAATAATTTGAATAGAAATAGTAGATTAGTAGGAGTTATTGAGATTCTAGGAACAAATGCGTGTCTTCAGTCGCTGTTTCCGTGAGAATTATTGCTTCAACGATATTTGACGCTGTAATTTTTAACCTGGCACCATTGCACAGATTAGGTGGTTGAAGAGTCAGAAAAAGCATAATTGAAAGTTGTTGATACAGATGGACAGAGAATAATTAGTATATTATTGATGATAAACTGGTCGATTTTCGAAGTACACTGGGATCCATATGTCGCGTCCTCTATTTATCCCATTTTTAAAAGCAATTTAATTTAAAATAAGTAAATTTTATTTTCAATTTCAAGCTCTAGATATCACAGTGCTATTGTAACCTCTCTTATATAATAGCGCTCGCCACCTAGATTTTCAAACATCGCTGGAATTCACATATTTATCGCATTTTTGATAAAAATCTAATTGAAAATCAGTAAATTTGGTTATTACTAAGCCTTCCTTGAACAATGAAGATGTAATTCAAATTTGGCACAGATTCGTTCATTTGGTACAGTTTTTGTGGTTAGTGATCACAAACGAAAAATGTATTATTGTTTTATATAGTAGTATGAATGTAAAAAGCGAGGCTGGGAGAACCTATTGGAGCCAAAAAAGTCTTCACAAGAAGGGTATCTTTCTTAGGATGTTTAGAAAATATGGAGTAGAGGTTAGATTATTTTTTTTATCTACTTTACGAAACATAAAAATATTTCTAATTGAATAGCGTATTTTTTACAAATGCTAAAAAATAAAGTTACATACTCAACAATATTTATTGAAAATATTATTTCAATATCTAAAGGTCCTGGACCGCTTCTTAGACTGTAATCCTTTGAGCAGGCTTAAACCTTTCTCTAATCTCTTCCTATCCCCCACACGAAATACCTCTTAGCTTCCCTTCCATTGTTTTTTGTTTTTTTGATTACGTTACTTGCAGTACGCCTGCCTCATTTATAGATTAAAATGATGATAATGTTGTAATATTTGTTTGGAAAATGAAAAGGTTCCCAGGATTTTCTAAATTTCATATTGTTATTAGGAAGATAGCTTAAAAGAAAAAAATTGCTGTTCCTTCCTCTATTTAAGAATAACAACAAAAAAAACCTTATTAAATTCATTATTCACTTTGATCCCATTTTTAGTAGCAGGTTCTGTTTTTGTTTTTTTCCCTTCCTACATTTTATTTTGATTACACCAGTGAGGCAATGGTGGCATTTAAAGTTTCATCACAGCCGGTAAACATTGATGTTCCTGTATGCACATAACTTTTTCACAACACGACTTCCTACAAAAAACCTTTGTGATCCCTATTACTGCCTTATGGATTTCCTCTTAAATTTTTCATAGAGGCCCTACTCTTTTTTTCTTGTTCAGTAAAATTATTTTTCTATTCCTTAACTCAGTTAAAAACTTAGGATGCTGCTAGAGTACTATTCATCTTGGTGTAAGAATGTTTCCCCAATATTTCGATTATCATCAATCAGTTTCAATTATTCCATGACCCCTTGACACTTAAACGATAGTTCTTAATATCTTTTCTTATATTTTATTGACACGATTACGATTATTTTCAAAAGAAAACAAAGTAAATATTCTTTTAGCTCAGTTTTTTCCACACTGCAGTAACCCTGCGTTTGGTGCATTTATTTCTACGCGTGCCATTTCTCGACATAATTTAATTTTATATTATGTATAATATTTAATATAGGAACAATAATGTAGGAATAAACATTGATTTTAAAATAATGTAAACTATATGAGCTGATTATATTCTCAACCACCCACCCAACCTACAAATAAATCTTCCAACGCAGACTCTAATAACGTCTTTTTTTTACACTGTGAGGTACTAACTCTGTATATCTGTATATACAGAAAATCCTATATATAATTAACCATTAGAGAAACAACTTTTCCCAAGATCGACTACAACGGTTTTGTAAGACTGACATTGCAGAACAACAAAAGAAACATCATTTGGAAATCTTAATCAAATTGAAATGGTAAATTATTAGGAACCATTGGTTTTATGGTTTTGATCGATTTTCAAACTCCAAATATTGCGGCAAAAATTTATGTATTTTTTAATAACAAAATGAATGAAAATAAGTAAATTATATTATCAATTTCAAGCTCTAGACGTCATCATTACATTATAACCTTTCTTGTAAAATGACTATCGCTACACATCAGTCGATTTTCAAACTTTACTGGAATTCACAAAATAACCGAATTTTCAATAAAAATTTAGTTCAAAATCACTTAATTTTATAATTGCTAAACCTTCCTGGAACTATAAAAATAATTTGGTTAAACCTTGGTAGACATTGATACTGTAGTTTTCATGGTTAATGGTCACAAACGAAAAATGGCTTGTACTTTTATATAATTTATATATTATTATTTATATTATTCCTAATTATACTGCTCAGAAAAAATAAAATTAATAAGATATTGTTTTTAATTATTTTTCTTTCTACAGCCATTTTATTTAGTGGAAAGAAGAGCTGAAGTTTAGTGCAGTGGGGGGAGCCAGTAGCAGTGGATTAAGTTGAAGTAGTTGGAAGTACTTAACCTTAAAGTCTTACTTACTTGGACAGGGCAATAAGTCTCTACTTAATTGCTGCAGGCCCGAAGCCAATCATCCAAGTATTTTTCCAACTTCATGATGTTGATAGCGAATCATTTATTGGCTATAGGAACATCTTATCGAGTAAGCCTAAGCAGAATTAGTTTCTACTAAAGTTAAACTCTTAACTTTCCGCGAAAATTAAATAGTAATGCGTTATCTAGAAAGTAAATAAATTAAATGGTTTATTACAAAATGAAACCCATACTATACGTGGTAAATAAGTTTTTTTTTAATTGAATGTTAATTATCAGTTATGGTATTTTAAATTTATAGAATACATTTACATTATATTTCATGTGCACACATACTTTCAATTTACAGGAAAATCTAGGAAATAATAATGAGGCAATACTAACAAAATAAAAGAAAATTATAATATATTTATGATATTAAGTGAGAAAGTAAATAAAATATTAACTATTACAGGAGATGGTTCGTTCCTCTGAATAACAGCCGAAATCTGCGTATCCCTGCCCTCCAAACCAAACCCAATATTTGCAAATTCTACAGTATATTTTATAGATTTTTTGCATTTATCTTAAACATATAATGAAGCTAACAACCTGCTACATGCATCGGAAACTTCTTTTCATTTTCGGGTATACGTTTTCAAAAATAATTACTGATTTAAATCTGAATAATTGCAACATTGTAACATTTAACACTACATTTAATATTGAAGTTAAATTATATTTATAAGAATTTAATTACCTCTTTATATTATGGAGTTATATTTATGCATTATAAATAAAAACCAGATGAGATGTTAACATTATATGAATAGTACATTAAACCCCATAATGCTATTTTTCAAAAAGCTATCTGGTAACGAATTTGGCCTTTTCAGAAGTTTGAGATGGGCACTGAATTCAAAATTATGGGTATTTTTTTGATTTTTAGTTTTTAGGCTAGGCCTACTTAAAGAAAAAAGTTAAACCCATCATCTAAAAATAAATTAATTAAATCAAAAATATTTCAAATCCATGCATTTATTTCTACGCGTGCCATCTCTCGACATAATTTAATTTTATATTATGTACAATATTTAATCTAGGAACAATAATGTAGGAATAAACATTGACTTTAAAATAATGTAAACTATATGAGCAGATTATATTCTTAACCACCCACCCAACCTACAAATAAATCTTCCAACGCAGACTCTAAAAACTTTTTTTTTTACACTGAGAGGTACAAACTCTGTATATTACTGGAAAACCCTAGATCGACTACAACGGTTTTGGCCGTTTTATTTATTTATTCTCACACATAAATTCTATAAGATCTCACAGTATAAGGAGAAAAATATATAATGAAAAAATTAAATTAAATAATGAAAAATAAGGGGTTTTCGAAAGAAAAAAAATGTTAGGTATTAGGATTGACCTGCCATCGTGCATACCTCAATTTTTTAATTTATGCTATGAAATGAATTTTAATCATTAGTAAGTTTAATTTTTTTAATTGAGGTTTTATTAAAAAAAAAAAAAAAATCGTTTTTTCTAAATGTTTTGTTCATTAGGTTTGGTATGCAGGGCAGGGATACACGGATTCCGGCTGTTATTCAGAGGAACCATCACATAGCCAATTTCCATCATCCACGAGATCCAAATCGGGCTGTGATACGCACAAAAGCCAGCCGGTTCGGAAGCCGGCTCGTGATGAAGGGTCGTAATGGCGGCTTCAATGTGAAAAGCCGCCGCTATCTGTTTTGCATGAAAATCACTCAGCCGGTCCTAAATTGAATCAGTATTATATGAATAAATCAGAATGTCCTAGTTAGCATTGCGCTTCTCCTAACTCTCCTAGCTAGTCCGTCGCTGTCATACTTCCTCGTCGGAACACGCAAAAAACAAAAAAAACAAAAAAACATCATGGATTGATTTAAATACCATTGGTTTATTTATTGTATTCAATTATGTGCATCAATAATTATGAAGATAAAAAAGAATAAGAAAATATATTTTATTCTGGGACCGCTTGTTCTCTAGGAATTATAAAAGATACAATACTTTGCGCATTCGACTGGTTACGATAATTAATTAAAATATAATAGAAGTGAAAAATTTAAGTAGACATTTACAATTGTTTACATTATATACAACAAGTAAATTTTGAAAATGATTTTTATGACGTAAATAACTTCTCACTAGTAGCTCAAGTCCAATATAGAAGTTGGGAGACAGGTGGATTTGAGTGGGTATAGAGTTTACTATGAAAGGATAGGTATGGGCCTAATCAGCAACTGGTGGAACGTTATGATCTGCATGGATAAGTTTGTTTGGAACATAATAAGGAGCATTCAGGATTTTATGAAGGATTTTGGATTGGAAGGTTTAGTGAAGCCCCAAAACCTCAATTCCCTAAGTTCAAATGGGTCTAATTACTGTCAAGTAAACGAATCTCTTTTTTTTTTTTTTTTTTTTTTTTTTTTTTTTCAATTTTTTTTTTTTTTTTTTTTTTCCTTTCTTGAATAACCTTATATTGGGAGCTTTTATAGTAAATGTAGTAGTCGGAAACGACGAGCAGGGAGATTGCAAATCCATAAAGTAAAGAAATAGAAGAGGTTTAAAGGAAGTTACAGAGCAGCAAATTCGAATTGAGATGGGCTAGGAATTTTTTAGGATAAAGGTTTTTTGAAGGAAGCAGTTCGATGCATTGGAGTGTACAGGGTTCTTGTATTTAAGAGGTAGGTGTAGGAGCGCAGAGTAAGGAGGTCATGAATATAGGTCGGTTTTTGGTTTTCAAGGATTAAAATGTGAATAAACATTGGAAGTATTGTCGTCGGAAATAAGGGCAAAGCCTCCCAATTTTAGAATACTGGTGAGATATGTGAAAACGTCTAGGGATCCAGAATTAAATGCGATAAAACAGTACATTAGTGTTTTACATTATATTGATATTTATATAATATATTAGAGTTTCTTGACATTATATGAAGACTGTTAAATATATTTCATATATATATATAGCGAAACTTTTTTTTACATCTACTATTGACAGGATATAAATTATGTCCAACTGATTACATTTATAGGTCGTAGATTAGCCATTGCTCGCATTAAACCAATGGTAATATTAACAAATGGCTTTTGGAGATTCAACGGCTCACAAAAAAACAACAAAGGGAACTCTAATCGTTTCTGAACCCCCTCCTAATGCCCTTTCCTACTATCCATTGCTTTATCTCAGTAAACTTCCAATTAATTTCCATTGGTCTGTTAAAAAAAACATTGATGAATACTCAAGAAGCACTGCTCCGTTCCGCCAGAGTGCTAAAATTAGGTTAAGAATTCACCAGTGGTTGCAAAATAACAAAAGTAATATGACATTCATTGAAATTCCTAAAATTTCCATTGTACATAAATATAATCTTAATTCCCAACGAATAATACAAGTAGACATGTAACATGATTTCAGAATACTAATAAAGTAGAAAGATGCATACACTACTTATAATCTGTATTTTCATAGTAGTCAGGATCCGAACTTAACTACTGGTAGCAAGGTTAAACCTCAAGATTCCTAGGTTAGAATGACCTCTGTATCATTTCTCCTCACACTGTATGTCATTCATAGCGGTCTGACGATTATAAAGCTGCAGATAATTTTGGAATAAAACTCAAATTATGAAAGAGAACATTATAATGTTATTGTTATAATTTTCCTAAAATGGAGCCATCAGTGGAAGTAGATTTCTGTAACGTTTAAATATTTACGTCATAGAATAAATTAAAATACTCATAATAATTTAGCGCGAATCAGCAATTCAGATAGTGAGAACTCATCTTGCATGAAATTATCGGATAGCGTTCAAATAAAATCAATTAGAGTGTTGATGCAATGAAAATTTAATTAATATCAAATTAATTAATGAACACTGTCCGCATATTTCTAAATTATTATATCACACTTAATGAAATTATTAAAAAAAAAAAAAAAAAATTAAAATGACGAGATTTTAAAATAATATAATTTAAAACAGTTTGGCATTGAAAAGGACATCTTCCTAAAGAATTTATTCAAAATCACATTACACATTGAATGCAAAACTTAATCAACTCAAAGGGCGGATATAAACCTTATGGATAAGAAATATAGAAAATTAAAAATTTATGGGACTTTTTTTTTTGCAATACTTCTTTATTTTATATAATTATTTTTGTAATATTCCTAATATTTTCATATGTCCTAGTGAAAGTATATGGGGACGTAAAGTCTTAAAAAGGATAACATTTTTAGCCTAGAAGATCAAGAAATTAATTGAGTGGAATATTTTGCCTGTCAGTGTATAATAAATATAAGTGATCCAACATTACCTTTGTTTAGATTGCTAATAATTAATAAGTAAATTAGAAATTGATTACCTAACAGTAGATTACTGGTGAATAGAGTATTCGTTACATACTTGGATCAGCAGGCGCCTTGTTTGTGATAGAACTATCTAATTGGCAGTGAACTAGGAAGTCATGCGATCTCCTATTTAGTGAGGCTCGGTGATAGCCTAACGACCAAACAGTTAATTTATCTTCTCCCTAGGCCCATATATTTTGTTTATCATGTGGGGAGTACTTCATCCTTTATCAGCTATATCTAAACTATCAATATGTTAGAAAAATATTAACATTATAATAATTATAAAAGTTCTTTATTTATTCTAATAATTTAATTATATTATAATAAATATAGGTAAATATATTATAATAAAATTATATATATTTTTTTTATGTAAGTTTTTATCAATGTTAGCGGTTTAATATAAAAAATATAATATGATTTCGTCCAAAAATCCACAATGACAATTCAATGTTTTTATTTTAATTTATAGAGTAGGTTGTTGTGAGGGAACGTCAATGGGGTTACATCATCAATGTTGAAATTAAAAACAAATATATTTTTATTCGGCCAACGTTTCGGCCATATCTTCGATTGCCATCAATAGAACTAAAACAAGCTATAGTCGAGTACAGAATCAGAAGAAAAAAAAAACAAAAAATAAAAATTTATATAAAATAAAATAATTTTTTTTTTTTTAATTATTTTTTTTATAAGGACTGTTTATTAATACAGGGTGTCCTGAATTTAAATGGTAAAACTTCAGGAACTTATAGGGGACCGACAAAACTAAGACAGAAAGTCCTTTTGAGATTTGCTCGTTTTTGCTTAGTTTTAGAGAAAATCGCAAAAAAAGAAACAAAACAAGTTTTCATTTTTATACTCATTTATTTACATTTATATTTATGTTATGTTCTTTTTAATGTAAATATTGCTCAAAATGTTGTCCTCTTGCACCAATGCAATCATTACATCTAGCACTCACTTGATGCAATTTATCATTGCAATAAATTGCAGCTAAACATTGTTCTGATGATATTTTGGTGCACTGCATTTATGATTCGGTCACTTAATTGCTCTCTTGAGTTGATTGACACCGAATAAACTTTCTGCTTCAAGGTTCCCCATACGAAGAAATCTATGGGTGTCATATCAGGTGATCTGGGTGGCCAAGGTACTACTCCTCCACGTCCAATCCATCGTTGTGGATAATTTATATCCAGCCAAGCTCGAGCAACTCTGCTATAATGAGCTGGACATCCATCGAGTTGGAACCACATTTCAATCCGCTGCTGTAAGGGAATTTCATCTAAATAATTAGAAAAGTCGTTCTCCAAAAAATGTGTAAATGTGATACCATTCAATCTTCCAGGTAAAAAATATGGTCCCACCAGTAATCCGTTCCAAATTCCAAGCCAAACGTTAATAGCAAATTCATGCTGAAACCTATTCTTTCTAATAGCTCTGGGATTTTCAAGAGCCCATACATGATAATTTCTTTGATTAACAATTCCTCCTCTTGCAAAGGTAGCTTCATCGGTCCATATAATTTTTAATGGAAATAAATTATCATCGCGAATTTTATGAAGAAACCAGTTACTAACATTCAATCTCCTGACATAATCTTGAGGTAATAAATTCTGAACTTTTTGAAGATGGTATGGGTAGCGATTATCACCTTTCAAAGTTCGCCATATTGCTTGCCGCGATATTGCTAATGCAACAGATGCTCTTTGGATGCTAGTCTCAGGATTGTTATCGAAGTGGCGTTGGACACAATTTCTTCTCCGATAATCTGCTCTTATTGGTGCCTGGAATTGGTCGCCTTCATTACGTATTAAGAATGACCCAGTCTCTCGTAGTCTATTAAAAGTTAGCGAAAAGACTCATCGAATAGGCACTCTTCTATTTGGAAATCGGCGCTCATACTCCCGCACCACTTCTAAAGCATTACCGTTACAGAAACCATACACAAAAATCATATCAGCGTATTCAACATAAGAATATGTATGCGGCATTGTGGCTGATGCTATTCACACAAAAATATCTGAGTAACTGACTGAAGACTGATTTAGGAATTATAATCCTAGAAGGAAGCCAAAATGTAAACAAATAAAAGAATGTAAAGGATAACATTTAGTGTTTACATATCTCACTGCCTAGCCTGACGAACTTTGAAAGGTGATAATCTTTGTCTTTCAAATAGTTTACATTCATAAAGTACATTTCTAAAATTTTGAATCTGTCCGTCTTCAATACATATGTCAAATCGTATTATGTTAAATCGTTTTAGATATTGTTTAGGTACCGTGTTCTGTCATTAGTTATGTTAGTTTGTAGTTGTTACTTTGTATGTGTGCAATGTGCGGTATAAAAAATAACGTTTATAAAAAATTTGAAAAGATAATAGCATATAAAAATATCGAAAAAGAGTAATATTTGTTAACATGAAGAAATAAAAATTATATTGACACAGAAAAATAAAAAAAAGATGTAGATAAATTAAACAATGATAGTTTTAATTTTCCATCTGGTATGTTCTTTTACGACTTTATTCGAACTTTTCTCTGCCTGCTTTATTCAAAACTCACTTTCATTACAGTCATTAGAACTATGTATTTTAATATTTGGAGTATTTAATATTAAGGCACCTAATCTAAAATTCGATGTTACCGTAAAGTACCTTACTAAGTCACAAATAAACCATAATTACTCCTTGTTTATTTCCAACCAACAATTTGATCGTTTGATCGTAGTCGAAAAATCCGCCCCGATGTGCTGGAGTCCAGTTACAGAGATACCGACAGATAGTTTCTTTACACGTCATTGTCATTTCAATTATTATTCACATTATTTTAGTTTATATTGTTGAAAATTTAAAAATAAATGAATAAAATAAATATACACAGTGTTTTAATAAAAAAAGTATTTTTTGGATGACTATCAAAATGATTTGAATAGACAACCATCGCCAAATCGATCCAAATGATCCATCACACTTTGACCAGAAGGATATAATGGCATTATACTTTTAAATGGAATAAAGGATGGTGTTAGTGCATTCTCGTGTTTTGTGCATATAACAGAATAAATTCCCCCTGATGTATAGATCCGCATTGCACTTCCCACTACAACTGCATTTGTGTAACTACTAATAAAATGCGAACAAATGTAAAAAAAAATATCCCAGCCTAGGTATAACTTTTCATTATTTGAGATTTTAGATAAACCCTTGATTAATTACTCGATTTATCCTAATTAAAGAAGGATAAGAACTTAGATCATTAGTAATTAGAAGAATAAATTATAAAAGAGGCTATTCTTTGTCAAGAATGGTAATAGCAATAAGTTTTATAAATATTGAAATATTATCTAATAAATTCTTATTTAAATTATATAAAGGTTTTAACTCTCTCTTTGTCCGTAGATAATATTAAAATATATGAGCCCTTTCTTTTTATTACATTTACTTCTTTTACTAGGGCCTCTCTGGATGAGGTAGGTAATTTATTTTATAAAGAGGTCCAGCATATGCTAGTAGGTCTCTCCTTACGGTCATATATACTTTAAGGAATATGGAAAGGGTAGCCAGGAAATTCGAGCTTAAAATTGATGATGATAAGACAAAGGTTATGGTCTTGAGAAAAAAGGAACCTATGCGCCCTCAGAATTTTTTTTTTTTTTTAACATAATAACTTTATTCACAACTGTACACAATGGACATCCAGTGAATATAAAGTTACATTGAAACAACAGACATGATCAGGCATGAGGGAGTCAGCACCCAGTGGTACAATCTTCAGGCGTGAAACTAAATTATTAGGGGTTAAACTAGGAGATCCCTCATCCACTTCCTTTTCAGCCTCCGTTGAGTTATGTCAGGAATTTGTACTGCCATATTATGTATCTGTTTGTTAGTGTGTCCACGTAGTTTTTCATGAAATCGTCGATAAAGTTTATGTATATGGGTCTTAACTGTCGGAATACGTAAGTCTGTATGTAGCGTATCGTTTGACACATAAGGGGGGAGTCTGTTATTAGTCTTAGGAATTTCGATTGAAATGTTTGTATTTTGTGAATATGTGTTCTTTTGGCCTGTCCATAAATTTGCGATGCATACGTCCAGATGGGTTTAAGCAAGTAACTGTAAATGTTAAGTTTTTGTTTTAAAGGTAATTTTGAGTGTTTGTGAAGTACTAAGTATAGAAGTCGCAGTCTTAACTGTAACGTCTGTTTTTTTTTCTTGACGTGTGAGCCCCATGTCAGTCTTCTATCAAGCGTAAGTCCTAAGTACGTCACTTTTTCGGTTTGATGTAAAGGTTGGTTGTCAATGTATACAGGCGGGTAGGTCTTGCGTCGTAGTGTAAACGTAATACGAAAGAATTTGTCATAATTAAGTTTTATTTTCCATTTCTAACACCAAGTTTGAATCTCGTTGAGGTTTTGTTGAAGTGTAAGGTGGCTTGTGTAGGGTCTGCGTCTCTAGTCATGATTGCAGTGTCATCTGTGTAAGTAGCAGTTAATACGCTATTGTTCGTCGGTATGTCATAGGTATACACTAAATATAGAAAAGGTGCTAGAATTGAACCTTGAGGGACTCCTGCTAAAATAGGTTTGATGAAGGAGATATCTGAGCCCTGCCGAACAGAGAAAAAACGGTCTGAAAGAAAATATTGTAAAATAAGGTAGTAAGTGTGTGGTAGTTACGGTTTCAATTTTACTAGGAACCCCTGATGCCATACTCTATCAAAAGTCTGGGAAACGTCCATAAACGCCCCAGAAACGTAAAGTTTCAGTTCTAAAGCAGCGGATATGTAATCTGTGACTCTATATAACTGTTGTATTGTTGAATTATGTGAGAGGAATCCAAAATGGGTGGTCAGGTATTGAATTTAATTCACTCAGTAATTTAGTAATACGGTCCAGTAGTAATTTATCAAGTATTTTTGAACAGAGCGGTAAAAGACTAATAGGTCTGTAGAAAGAAGGTGTGTACTTTTCTTTGTTCGGCTTGTGAATCATTAATATCAATGAATGTTTCCATTGTAAGGGAAATTTTGTTGTTCTGAGAATGGCGTTATAAGGGTTGTAAGAAAAACTAATAATTTTCTGGGTAGTGCCCTCAGAATTGTTACACAATTTGGAAATCACACATTCCAATATGTTTTATTAAGGACACCTCCTTAGAATGGATGATGGCTTTGAAAAGTCAAAGAGCTACATATAGTTTGCCTAGAAGAACTGAGGGCTCGAGGAAGGCTATGAAGCAGATGGAAGGATATCTTCTTGGAGGATTCCAGTGTTCCTATTGAAGTGTTCCTAAACGCCAGCGCACAATAATGACGGATCCAAGCTCATGATTTTCCAACAGAGTTGGTTATAAAGGAAAATGCGCTCCGTGGCGACATTGTGTGCGTTGCTCTTACCTAACTACGAGTTAAACTATCGTGTTGGATAATCCGTCAGTATTGTGAGCTAGCCTTAAGACATGCTGCAGACCGACAGGACTGGGCAAAAATGATTGAGCAGGCGAAGGATTGCTTTGTATGTCTGTTGTACTACGAAGAAGAAAAATAAGTGCCTTTATAGGCTGCAAGTAATTTTAGAATTAGTTCAACTAACTGACTCCGTTTATAAAGATATAAAGACTTTTAAAAATGGTCTGGAGCATAGCTAGTAAAAAAAATTACTAGGTTTATTTTTGGGATAAATGTATAATTCTTTGTTGTTAATGTTCAATGTTTTTATCAAAGTCTTTATTTTATAAACAAAGTTATAATAAGTGGTTATTTTTTCTTCGTATTATTATTATCTTGATCAATTGAAATTTGTCCTGGTCAAAAAGTCGGCAGTTATAAAATATGTAGTTAAATGTTTTTGTTGTATGTCCGTCACGGAAACATGATTCGTTGCCTGAGAGTTGAAAACTCTTAAATCAGTATTTAAGCTTGTAATGTGTCTTTCCGAATTGTTGTTGTTTGCTTGAAATTTCAATTATTATAACTAGAAATGAGTAATAAATTAATATCCTAAGTAATTGAAATATAAAATTCTTGAAAATAGCCGCTATCGGATAACTGGACGGTGCGGGAGGTTCTTTAACGGCCCCGAGAAAGCGATTAAAAATGTAATCAACCCGCTCATTTTGGAGGTGGACAATTTAATTTATTGCCCAGCATTTTCCCGAAAGGCCTGTCAGCTTATCTTCCACTATAAATATTAATTACGTTTTCTTCGTTAGTGCGCCGAGATTTCCTTATTCTGGGCGTTCGCCAACCGGCTCGTTTTAAGCGTAAGGACAGTAATCATCCTCCGAGAGTCAATAATATAATAGGTAAATATATGATTAATAAAATAAAACATGATTTTTATAGGTAAGAACTTCAATTGTTAGATAATTGTAATTACCACTCGTAAGAACTTTACTTTTATAATCTATGTTTGATCAAGAAAACCAAACTCTACAAATTGTGACCCCACACTGTTCAAATTAAAATTTGACAACCAGTGAATGTGCTGTAAGAATGTTAATGTCTTGAAAGGCATGAGGGGGAGCAAAACCCAGCGGCACCTCCAGTCGTTATTTATTTTTTTTTTGTTTTAGTCTATGAGGTCTCTCATCCAGCTCCTTTTAAGCCTTCTCTAAGTGTTGTCGGAGATATGTATTGCAGCCATGTCATTTATAAGTGTCTTAGGATGTCTATGTAATTTTTAATTTTTTTAAATCCCGTGATAAGTTTTCAAAAATAAAGTAGAAATGAAAAATGTGGGTTTTCATTTGAAAACTTAAATGGAAATGGTACTAATTTAAATAAACAAAAAAAAAATTGTTTTTGAAATATTTTTAGTTGTTGATTAACGAAGCACTTCGGCCAGAATTCAGGCGAACGGAATTAGTCAGCTATGATTAAAGTAAAAATATAGTTTTGGTAACGTTGCATAGAAATAAATTTATATTATAAATTTTTAAAATATAAAAGGTATTTTGTACAATATGAATCCTGTATTAATTCAGTTATTATTCAAACATATTTCGTATATTTTTTAATCTACCATAGATTATTCACTTAAGCGTTCAACAACCCCTCGTAGTTTCAAGGCTGAGAGAAACACGTTTAATTTTAAATTGATCCCAGAAATGAAAACACGTAACATCTGGACTCGGATTAAATATAACCAAACATGCTACTGCGTGCCACAAGAGATTTGAGTTTTAGTGTGCTGAATGGGGTAGCAGTTGCTACAGGGAGTTCATTGAATTGGAAATTTTATAAAAAAAACAAACAAAAAACTTTAAATTAAATAAACAAAAATAATTTAAATAATTAGATGTACTTTCATATGATGGTTAATATTTATTTCTTATTTCATATCTGTTAGGTGAGGATTTAAATTTGATTTGCCAAAATATGAAAGAAAGTAAATTAAGTCATTATACGTCAACATACAGTTTATATATATATATAATAACTAACTATTATTATGAAAATATAATCCAAATTGAGTATAATTCTAATAAAAAATCTATCAACTTGTTACGGTCAAGTTTTGAAACTTATAAAAATTTACACCGCACACTGTTGCTTTAAGCCCAGTGGAGACGGCAAGGTTCGACTTATAATAGTCTCGGACGCCACGCTATTTTTTTTAAAAAGGAAAATAGCGAAAACTATTAATAAAAAAAAAGAAGGACTTACCCTAGTAGCATAAGTCAAACACTTCACAAATCAATAAAATACCTTTTTCTAGGAACACAACTTTTTTTATTCAAATTTACAACCTTACTCTCTTTCTTATCTTTTTAAACTCATATATATATATATGTATATATATATATATATATATATATATATATATATATATATATATATATATATATCATATGTTCTTTCTTAAAAAAAAAAAAAAACGTTAGGTTCTTTTTATGTTATCTTAGGTTATTTTACTTTATTTTTTTTTTATTAAAAAAAAAAATAATCTGTATCAAACTTACGGCCATAAAATAATAGTTACATAACATAGTTATTGTTGAGCCAAAATACAAATTTAATTGTTAAACAATCTCAAGTTGAATTTTTATTTTATTTTTTTTATCTTTACCTTTACATCTGAAATGTAAAAGTTGTTTTACAAAAATAACAAATATTATCTAAAATATAGCTATTTATTAATTAACTCCTGAATGACGTAATAACATATTAAGAAATACATCAGTAAATGTTAATAAATTTAGCCCTAGAAAATACTGCAGACATATCTCGACCCTTCCAAGAACTGGACCCAAAAAAAAACTTAACATTTTCCCCTCGCCAAGAGTTTGACAAGATGTGGGCCGTACTTTGAGTACTATTTCACGGCAAATAGTTTTTCTAGTGGCAAAGTTTTATTTCTTCTGGGAGACGATTATAAAACTTGATGGTCAAAGTGTATCCATTTCTTTCCTCCATCACTTCCAACTTCTCAACTCCGTCATCGTAACATCTTCTAACATCTAGCAAGTTCTCACGGGCAAAGGCTACTTTTTTCCTATGCCCGTGGATGATGCAATCTACACACACACACACACACACACACACACACACACACACACACACACACACACACACACACATATATATATATATATATATATATATATATATATATATATATATATATATATATATATATGTAGGTTCTCGAGGTTCTGTCAATAAGATAGCAACTTATTTTGGCGACGTTTCGAGACTATATTTTTCTCATAATCTTACCCTACAAAAAAAAAAAAAAAAAAAAAAGGTCACAATAAAATTACACGAGTTACACAGGTTATTTCAAAACATAAAGTTAGCTACAATATAAATATATATAAAAATATGCGTTTATATACGTAGATGACATCCTCACCGCCATACCAACAGAAGAAAAAAAACACGAAATAATTTTAGCCGACTTAAATAAATTTTTACATAGACTAAATTTTATGATGGAATTTGAATATGAGGATAAAATATGTTTTATAGACGTACTTTATATTTATATTTATGTATGTAATTCTTGTGATTTGTACTTTTCCTGAATTGTTAAAATGAATAATTTCCGATAATAAACGGTAAAAGCATTTCTTAATACTAAGTCCTATTGTAATATTTTTATAGTTGTAGTAACAACTTATTTTTTTTTTTAATGTTTTAATTATCAAATCACCAACGGCCACATGTGGTCATAAAATAATAGAGCAATCTTATTTTTATTTAAAGAAGATGACAAAAATGGAAATAGGATACAATTAATACAATTAATCACTTAAAATCATAGTTCATTGAAATGATTTGAAGCAACGATTTTTATTATCTCTCAATTTTATTTTTATGTATTCATATTGGAATCATTACTTGTTAATGACCAATTTCTTTTTTTTTTTTTTTTTTGTTAAATCTACTAAGATATTTAAAAATATTTTTAAATTCAATGGAAGTTGTTTAGATTTTGTTTTCTTCTTCTTCTTGTTTTATATATGCCAGCTAAGGACCACGAATTCAACTATTGCGTTTGGGTCGGGCTTTGATGTTGGCTTAGTAGTTACACCATCCTCTAGCTTTGTAGTTCCTTCCTCTCCTGTGTCCATTGGGCGGGTTGTCTTTGAAAATTTAGTTTTGATATTACTTTGTTTTCATTTTGTTTATTTATGTGTGGATAAAACGAAAACAAAGTATATGACCAGCACACAGTCCCCTGACAGATTCTGTTCGATTTGGAAGATATTCTTTCAAGCAAGTAAAATAATTCGTCTACATGGGGTCACTTATGACCGCAGATAATGAAACTTCAAAAGAAATCGACAGGCGAAAACTCATTGCCAACCGGTGTTATTATGGTATGGGTAGATTCATCCGAGGTAAATTTCTATCAAGGACTACCAAGGTGCGACTGTATAAGAGACCGGTAAGACCAATACTAACCTACGGCCCGAAGTTATGTGTAGTCTCTCGATCGGACGAACGAAGCATATAAGTTTTCGAAAGAAGAACTCTACGGTGTATTTATGGACCTTAGAGAGTCAGCATACCTCAGAAGAAATTATCAAGAAGTAAATAACCTCCTAGGAAAACCAGATAGAGTGAGACACATGAGACTAGGAAGACTGAGGTGGGCAGGCCATGTTGCTCGTCTGTCGGACGATGAGATCCCTGAAAGATTAGTAATGGAGCATATACACAGGACCAGGAGCAGAGGAAGACCCCGCCTTAGATGGATTGACCGCGTAGCGGAGGATGCCAGGAGGATCCTGGGAGTCGGTGATCGGAGGAGAACTGCCCAACGACAACAGACTGGCGGAAGTTATTGTTATTGGAGGATGGTATGTTGAACAACTGGAATGGAATCGGTCACTTCCTTGTAACATACAAGTTATTCTTACAGGACTACTTGTTACAGAAAATAGTATTGTTTTTGTTTTATTTTCCGAAACAATATGGAACAATTATAAAAGTAGTTGTAAATAGTAGGCTCCTAATTTAATTTAAAAAAGATTTTTATAGTTCCGAGATTTTGTGTTTTTACCATGTACAGAGCTTAGTGCCCGACTTAGGTTTTACAGTTATTATTCTTTAATCTATACTTGATATTTATAACGGCATACAGTATATACAATAAGTAAATGCGTGGTGAAATTGTTACCATGACATGTCAATAGCTTGAAAAGAACTAGCTATTAGTAGCACTTCAATAAATATTCTATGGTGGTCATCGGGAGTCATCAAAAATTATACATTAACTATGTATTTTTTTTCAATAAAATTAAACAATACTTATATGACTAATTCTTATTTTTGCTTATACATTATCGTTACAACTGAATAAGCGGTATTACAAAAAACCTAGAATTGAGAGTCCACTTGATATTATTACAATATAAATGAGGAAATGGAACGTAATATAATTTAGTGATTGCTGGGTCTTTACCGCTAACGAGTTTACATCTCAATTGCAAGAGGTCTATTCGCCTTGTTCGCCAACAGATAATGCGGTTGAAACGGATTAGGTTCATCAAGGAGTTGGAGCCATTGTGTGGATTATGGAGCGCTGAGAATTAAGAAAACTAATTCCAAGTCTTTAATCAGCCCTTCCCCGATCGCTCCTCCAGGTCTAATCATACTCCAATTGAGGCGGGTCTCGTTTGTCTTCATCGCCGTCTTCAGCTGGTGGTAACTGAGGTGGCCAATATCCGATAGTTTGATTTCTAAATAATTTTTCTTATCAATTATGAAATACTAATACATATCTTTTTTTATTTCTTCATTATTTGTATTTCAAACAGAGTCTTTGAAATTCAAGAGTTTTTTTTATTTAACTCTAATTGATTTTATTGAAACAAGATTAGTTCAATTAAATGGGGTTTCAATAAAGAAGTTTTTAATTTGTTACAATTTCCTATGCTCTTGTGTGAAATCTCAAGGACATAAGAATGAATATCTTATTTTGAGTCTATAAAAGTCACTGTTCACCGCCGCATGCCCTGTGATTCTTTGTGTAATGTAGAAGTTAGTCCATGAGTCTCATATACACCACCACATATGTAAACGCAGACTGCTCACTGACTACAGAACTATGTTACAGACAAAACAGTACAGAAACTAGGAAATTGGCCGGTGGATGGTATTTTTAAAAATTTCATACCAATATGAAATACCTTTAAAACATTAAATATTCATACATTTTCTCTATTAAATATTGTTTAAGTATTTCTGATGATAAAATAACTTTGTTGTTTGGCTTTATTGAATTTTAATATTGTATAACTTCTTGTTCTTTATTATATTTTTCTTGTCCTATTCCTTATATTTAACTTTCGACACATGTACTATGCAATAGTAAATGATAATCAAAACAACATTTAAAAATAACATGTGAATAGTATACGTTTAACTATGGAGCGTACAGAAATGAATAAAAACAGGGTTACTGCTGGAAGGAAAACACTAAAAAAAACTTAATGTGCTCGTCAGCTATTTGTTTAATTTTATTATATTAGCTAATGTTGTTAATATTCATTATTAGTTGTCAACCTTGAGTACTTAATATTATATTTAAAATAAATAAACGTGTGCTTTTTAAAGTTAAAATATTACATACACCTAGTGACAATATTTTACAATGTTTTCTTGTAAATTTCAGGTTTCTTAATCCACCAAAGATCATTTTTATGATCTACACTAATAGGCATGTTCGAAAAAGCTGAGTAAATTTGAAGAATATATATAAAAAGATCATTTTTTTTTTCATATTTATTTATTTTTTATTTCAGTTTGATAGTTGTTATTTTCAAACAGTGTTTTAAATTATAATAGATGTTTTGTAAATACTTTTTAAAATTATTTATCAAGTCAGACAATATTTAATGCAGTTGAGCTACATTTATCATTTTATTTTAATAGTCAATCTTCCAAAAAATTGATTAACAGCCTTCCACCTTGGTTGTCATGCATTAAATATGAATAAATAATATAATATGTGGTAAACATAAAAAAAATTTTATATTAAATATATATACATATATATATATATATATATATATATATATATATATATATATATATATATATATATTTTTGGTTTTAGGATTCTAAAAATATGCAAATAATAATTTTATGATCTACTAATCTTTCAATTTATAAATTCACACAGAATTTATATTTAAGAATCTACGTTCAATAATAAATATTAAATATACATAGATGGCATTGTAAAGGGTCAAAAAATAAACTAACATAATGATGGTATTCGCTGAAATTGTGTTTTATTAATCTTAATATCATAATAATATGATATTAACATAATTATTTTACTTAACTTCAAGAGCATCAGAAGTTTAAAAGTAACCAGTTCCCAATATATTAATAAAATACGTCAATTAAATGATGATTTTCAATATCAAAAGTTGGTTTTAACTAATCATCAGCTGCTTGATATTTTTTTCTAATTAAATTTACATGCTTAACAGAGATATGAATCATGACAGAAATTTTCAAAATAGTTACCTTATTTTCACACCTAAATCAAACTTTTTGGCATAATTAAAGAATTTTGAAGACTAACCCCGGAACAGTTTTCCTGGATAATTGGTGACAAGGTTCTAAACTTACAGTTAAAGAATTGACAGCTTACAACACATAATTGCCGTTTTCGAAGAAATGGATTTCAAGAATTGACAGAAACAGGAAGAGGGTTTTTCATGTAAATGAAGTGTCAATTAAATTATTATGATAAAAAAAAAAAAAAAATCTGATGTAGTCAGCAGAATCGATGCGCTATGGTTGAATAAATACGTAACTCAAGTGTTTATATAGAGTGAAATGTTCACTTTATCACACGTTCAAGTTCATTGATTTAAATAAAAAAAAAATAATAAAAAAATAAATAAAATAAAACGACACACCTCCATTCTTTCAGCAGAATAAAAATAAGAAAATAATGCTCAAATTGACGACCCTAATGTTTTTATATAATTGGGCTATTTTTTTTAATCTGTTATAAAAATAACATATTTTTTTATATATTTTTTTTTATTTGAAATTTTATTTATTTATTATAAAAAACAGTATTTTTTTAATAATAATTAACTATATATGATGTAAAATAAATTTATAAACTAATAATAACAGTAAAATGAAATACAATAATATAAAAAACAAAATAAATTACTACATTTTTTTTGTATTAATTATAATTTACTATATATTGTTAGCTTTTAAATACGAAAAAAAAACACTTGAAAAAGTGCAGGTATCACATTGCATCGAACATCTTGTAAAATAATTATTAATACAAAATGTATAAGTTTTAGTTTCATTTTTTTCGCCCTGCTAGCTGCAATTATTTCCGTTAGATCAAATAATAATAAAGTGTTACTTCTCCATCCCGTTTGAATTTACAACGGTTTTTAAAATAAAATTTTCAAGAAATATATTTGGATGCGTTATATGCTGAAGGCAGATAATACTAAAGCCTAGCACACAGAAGCGCTGTGCGGGCTGACTGTGTGAGGCGGGTAAGGTGTCTGCGAGCGCCGCACATTGAGGCCTAATGGTCAAAAAACAATTCAATTTCTTTTTAACTAATAATTCTATCGACTTATAGTTAGTTTCATTCAATTCAGAATTTTAAATTACAATGAAATTTTACCATTAAAAAAATTGACTTCGAGAAAAGACCAAGAAAAATCGTAAAATCATAAAATAAAAAAAAAAATAGGAAGTCACCGTAAAATATAATTCTTATTATTATTTTTAAAATACATTTAATTGTGCGGATATTATTTAGATATTTACGATCAGTTAATTGAGTTATTCAGTAATTTCCCTGTAAAAAAAATAAATTTAAAAATAAAATAATTATAACTGATTATAAATACAAATTTACTTAAATAGAAAATTAATTGACACGATTATTGAACTTAAAATAATGGAGCAAATTAACCTATTTTTTTGTAATTTTTAAATTAAATTAAATATAGTATTTTTGAAGGATTTTATTATATAAAAAATAAATAAATAAAACTTAAATGGAAAAAAATGGAAAAAAAACTTTTAAAAAAAATTAAATGGAATCGTTAATTTATCTCATGTGATAAAATAGCACCAAAAAGTTTCATTGCTTATAATCACTTTTGCAAAGGAAGTTTGGACTTATTAAATAAATTTTCACAAAATTTACAATAATCTCCAAATATGTAAGAATATTCAGATAAATATATAGGGATATTTTCTCCGATAAAGTTTGTCAAAAAATTAAAATTATTATTTTTAAAGCTATAATATTTTCATAATAAATTATTATTATTGTTGACTGTTGGGCTTGAAGATATGTCTTATCTACGAAACGTTGCCTAAATACCGAGAGATGAAAATGTTTCGATTACGGTTTTATTTTGAAAACGTTTCTTACTTAAATAATTAATAGGTGTTTTCAATGATTCAGCACATTCCTTAGTCATTTTGAATATAAAGAATGATGATATATAACTATATAGCTTTGAACGAATAATCAAATTAATCAATGTCCATAAGGACGACATTGGGGGAATATCCATTGGACGTCAAAAATAGTATCCTTATGTGTCTAGCCAAAAGGATTAAAAGAGAAGATAGAGTGTATTTAAAAAAAAACAAAAAAAAAAAACGGAAATATACAATAAATTTTCAAAAGAAATATAATTAATTTATCTGGAAGGAGTGGCCAAAGATATCCTGGCATATCTGAAACTTTTATCCTTCAGTAGCTTATATATTATAAATGATATTATTATAAAGGAATAAAAAATAATACATATATACATTAAATTAATGTTTAATAATTTTCCCACCAAATAAACTCAAAATAATTAAAACTATAGAGCAGTTCCCAACGTACCCATCGCAGAGAAGTGATTTTAACGCGATTAGGAATTGGCCATTCAAGAACTAAACACCTTCCCCTTATAACCAGAGGGGCACTTCCATATGTGAAGAGTACGTCAATGTTTTATCAATATCCCATACGTTTACCCAGTGCCCTTACTACACCAAAAGGTAGACTGAATCGGGAATACCTCAGACATCACAATGGCCTTAGGAAATGATGAAAAAATGATTAAAAAAGTGAAAAACTATAATCTAAAATGTAAATAAATTAAATTAACTTTCTATTAGGAACAGAAGAGCGTTGATGACTCTTATAACGACTTGAAGACGTTTTACGCTTAAAAATCTCAAATAAAAAAATAAAATAATTGTTTACATTAGTAAAAATATAGACCTCTTTTCTTTTACTTATATATTTCAATAAAAATCAGACTGAAGATCAAGTCATGTACAGATCACTACAGTCCTGATGTTAAAAACATCCTTTGATTTATTTATTTTCCCCTGAGGAGAGAATAGAGCTCCTAATATACTTTAGCTGTTCCTGAGCCGGTACAGGGTCGAATTTCGATCGGGCAAAAAGAAGAACCCTTGGAAGTAGACAAATCGAGGGAGGAGAAGGAACAGACAGGCCGGGCCGTGAAATATTGAAGTGGCCGCTGTCAGTGGAGGAATCTATTAGAGCACCTCTACACCACCACCACTACACCACTACACACTACTACACTACCACCACCGCAGCAATCCCATCTTCATCCTCGCCTCTCCTGTCTCCATGTTCGTCCCACTTTCCTCTAGTGGACATCTAGTCTCCTGCCTAATTTAGCCCAGCGAATGGAGGATGACTTGTAACATCTAAAATAGTTACTGACAGGACCAGAAACTGAACTTCTGAAATGTTAAAGTCTTCACGTTAACATATGATCCGCTACTATCCTTGAATCCGCTTACTTGCATGGTTTCTTTTCATCCCTTTGAGGTTTAGTTCATCACATCACCTCCACTACAAGAACTGTTGAACTGATAGCTGATATAATTTTACTTCCTCTTTAATCTGAGGAAGATAAAGCTCCGAGTAATTACGTCGAGATGAGAGAGTCGCTTTGAGGGATTAGAACGCGAGATCTTATGAATATTTGACTTGATGAAGAAGGAACAGAATTTTCTATCTTTCGTACATTTAGCGAAGGTTATTATTAAGTTTAAAGAAAATTCGTTTAAGGCATACTCTCGGTAAGTTAAGATTGCTTTTAATGATAGTATGAAAGAAACCATATACATAATTTAGTGGGATATAACTAATAGAGAAATTTATTTTTTTAAATCTCAGAAGTGAAGAAGGTCTATCGGCTTATAATAAATATTTTAAAGATCTTATTTAATAAACCATTCAAATTTTAGTGTATTTTTTGTACTAAAAAGTGAATAAAAACTGATTTTTGTCATTTCAAAGGAATATTTTGTCATTCCTTTGAAAGCTCATCAAGCGGTAAACTAAAGCATCCGCTGTTGTTTATTTAAGGGCAAAAAACTTATTGTTATTATCTCCCTTACATCTGAACTTAATAACAATATATGCATTGTAAGAATAGCGGTAATTTATATTTACTATACTGGGGTACCACAAAACCATCTAATTATTCCCACAACTAATCACTCTAATCTATAATCCTTTGGAGAATCCTTATTGCTCCTTACTCTGTCACAAAGGAACTGATCCTATTGTCCTTAATATCCCATATGTTGCTGATTTAGCACGAACCAGATACCTTTCCTCTCACAATAAACTAAATATTCATCCAAATCCACTTGTTACTCTGCTTCCCATTCCTTGCAGTCCTCCTGATCTTCTTCTATCGTAAAACTTTCATTAGAGTGATAGCAATGGGTAGTTCATCTACAAGTTTTTGTCATGTCATTACTTTGCATTGTAATAATTATTATCGCATATGTACTGAATGTATTTTTGTAAATTTCTATGATTTTTTTTATATTTACAACAGTACACATTATATACGACAAGTAAATTTGAATAAAATTATTAAAATGGCATGTCAATAGCTACTCACTAGAAGCACTTCAATAGTTCTGCATTAAAAGGTTTCTTGACCATCATCTTTTCAGATGCCTCAGAGGATTATTGGGAATGGAGTGTGAGGCAAGTTGGGAGACTCGTGGATTCGAGTGGGCATGGAATTTGGTTTGGTTTTGGAATTCCATATGGTCTGGCCTATGTCAGCAACATACGGAACATTAAGATCTTTATTGATAAGTTAGTTTGTGAAAAAAAAAGTATGCCTGAAAAGGCGGGAGTTAGTGACAAAATAAGGAGTATTAAGGATTTTACGAAAAATTTTGGATTGGATACGAGAAGAATTAGAAGATTTAGAAGAGCGCCGAAGGACAACTCCGTATGTTCAAATATGTCTAGTTTATGCCATGTTAATAAGTATTTTATTATTTAATTGAGAGCTTTAAACGCCCTAAATAGTAAATATTAGAGTAATCACAAACGACCAGCAGGTTTTTCTTTAAAGTCTGGTATGTGGATCTATTTATAAACGAATTAAAGAAAAAATACTATACTAATTAATCGCTACTTTTCTTGGAATTATTTTTATTTGAAAACTAATTTTAAATGTTAAACATTCATTATTAGTTGTAAGGCCCAATTCACACAGAACGGACGTTGCGCTTTTGTCTCTTCGGACATAAAAACAATATTAATAAAATTTGATATTGGAGTTACATACATATATATCAACAATTTAATAGGGGTGAATCATCACATTTAATTTTTTTTTTTTTTTTTTTTTTTTTTGAGGGAGAGGGTGAATCGGACATAAATACAACTCAACCGATTTTCATAAATTTTGATATTGGCGTTACATAACCATGGACCAACAATTTCATAGGGGTGAAATATCACTGATATAATTTTTTTTGGGGGGGGGGGGGGGAGGGTGAATTGGACATAAAAAACTCAACAGAGTTTCTCGAAAAACCCGTCATCCCCCCCAAAAAAAATTAAATTGGTAATGTTTCACCCCTATTAAATTGTTGGTATGTAACTCCAATATAAAATTTTATCAAAGTTGTTTTTATGCCCGATTCGCCCTCGCCCCCCGAAAAAAAAAATTAAATATGATGATTCACCCCTATTAAATTGTTGATATATATGTATGTAACTCCAATATCAAATTTCATCAAAGTTGTTTTTTTGTCCGATTCACCCTCGCCCCCCCCCCCCCCCCCGAAAAAATAAAAAATTAAATCAGTGATGTTTCACCCCTATTAATTGTTGGTATATATGTATGTAACTCCAATATCAAATTTTATTAACGTTGTTTTTATTTCAGATTCACCCCTTACCCAAAAAAAAAAAAAAAGAAAGCCAAAAGCCTAAAAAGAAAAAAAAAACTCGTGGCGAGGGCGTGGCGCGAACATTTGTCCTTCCGCGCCTCTCCTATTAAACAAACGTTCCAATTCACACAGAAGTGACGTGGCGCGGACAAACGTGGAGGAGACAAAAGAGCCACGTCCGCGCCACGTCTCCGCCACGTCCGTTCTGAGTGAATTGGGCCCAAGGAAGCCAAATAAATAGGACTTCTGAAACATATCAAGTCCTAGAAAAGAGTCTCCTTTTTGAAATTTTATTTTATCTATTTTTGTTACAAATATTGTATTAATGTATTCATGTTCATGGATTGTAGTTATCACCAACTAACCAACAAGTTACTTGTCGGTATTAGGTTTCAATAATTTAGGTACAGGTATCTCTCTGATTCAAAACAGTACAATATTCTGTAATCCGTTTCTATATTCGATAACAGAACTTTAATGCCATGACAAGAGGTAATGACTCGATGAGGCACAGACTGCAGAACAACCGTTCCCCTGCAACTTGGCACTGCATCAAGCTAACGACCCAATGGTTCAGGCTCCAATTAGCGGGCCAATGAAAAATTAATCTCATTAATATCGACAATGAGAGGTTGGATTCCAGTGCTAATGGCCCGTTCCGAAATTAGGATCACCGACTCAGTTAATTGCTCTCTATTTTATCAAATTCCCTCATCATTAACAATTTTCTGTAGCTGTGAGATTACAAATTTAATATAATGTTGTTATTGGGATCAACCAAACAAATCATTGAGAATATAAAACAGTTAAATAACAAGTTGCTGTTTAACCAGTTAGAAAAATATAGATATATCGATAAGCTCTGAAGATTGATACACAATATACAGGGTGTTCGGAAGATCGTTGGCCAAAGAGGTATCTCGGGTAGGGAGGTTCATTCTGAACCTATTTAGGGTCACTTACCTATTTACGAAGTCTTACGGTTTTTTTTTATGATTTTTTTTTTTTTTTAAATATGGCCAAATACAAACATTTATGCTTTATAACTTAGTTGTTTACTGATATATCAACGTCATTTTTTTTGCTGTAATTACTAATACATTGTCCATGTAAAATAAAAAAAATAAATAAAAAAGAACTTTAAGTTAAGGTTAAAAAAAGTAAGCGCAACAACCCAATCCAAATTATTATAAAACCTTCTCTAGTTAATACTTATACTTAATTTTTTTTTTTTTTTTTTTTTTTTTGCCTTTAACAAGATTTGATGATCTCCCGATTTTTTTGTATTTGATTTTTGCATCAAATCTTTTCTATTTTACATGAACGATGTATAAGTAATTACAGCACAAAAAAAAAAAAAAAAAAAATGGCGTTGATATATCAGTAAACAGCGACGTTATAAGGCATAAACGTTTGGCCAACGGTATTTCGAACACCCTGTATATGTGACCAGAAATCTCAATAAATCCGCCTGCATTTAACGATAATAATTTTTATTTTTCTTATATCACTCCCTCTGATCTAATTACCTCCATTATGAAGTCTCAATCCAACTCATCTGGTTTAGACGGGATTCCTGTTAAATTATTGAAATTATGCCTTCCTGAAATCCTACCGGTTCTCCTCTTCATATATAATTTTTCCCTCCAAAACTCTGTATTTCCCACTTCCTGGAAAAAGGCCGTATTCATTCCATAAACAAGAACCCAAACCCTATATCCCCAAAGGACTACCACCCTATATCCATACTTTCTAACCTTTCTAAGCCCCTAGAAAGATTGGTGCAATCCCAAATTTCCAATTTCCTAGAAGATTCCAAGTTACTCGATCCCTTCCAGTCTGGTTTTCGTTCCGGCTTCTCAACACAATCCGCCCTCATCAAAATTATCACTGACATCCAAGCAGCGATGGACAAAAAAGAACTGACCATCCAGATCCTCCTCGATTTCTCTAGAGCATTCGATTCCTTAGACCATAATATCCTTTTTTCCAAAATGAAAATCATTTAACTTTTCCTACAGCGCTCTCCTTTGGTTTCAATCTTTCCTTTCCCACCGCACCCAAGCGACTGCCAACCCTAACCAAGGCCTATCCTCTTTCCTCACTCTACAATCAGGAGTAGCTCAAGGTTCGAGCATTTCCCCTTTACTGTTTAATTCCTACATCAATGATCTTCCCCATTCAATTCACTATTGTTCCCACCATCTTTACGCCGATGACTTCCAAATTTACTTCTCCTTTCTCCATCCGAAATGTTAGCTGCGTTTTCCGAAATTTAGGAAGACCTAGACGAAATCTGTGCCTGGGCAAATCTGAACAAATTTACGTTAAACGCACCTAAAACTCAAGCAGTTGCCATAGGATCACATTCCCTTCTTCATTCAAATGCCAACTTTCCCACATTATTCCTTTATGGTCATCCAATAACTTTCCATTCCTCTTTTAAAAATTTAGGCTTAACCATTGATCAAACCCTCTCCTGGAAATCCCATATTGCACCAATCTCCCGAAGGTCAATCGGTACCCTAAATCTATTTCACCGCTCCCGTCACCTCCTTCCCCTACCCACACGCCGAATCCTCGTATCCTCCCTTATCTTCCCCCAATTTGACTATGGTTGCGTGATATATGGCGGGCTCTCGACGGTTCTTGAGGACAGATTAAAACGCATCATGAATTGCTTCATTAGGTTTGTCTCCGGAACCTCGAGACGTTCCCATGTTTCGCATCTCTACACTGAGTTAAATTGGCTTTTCCCCTCCTTCCGCAGAAAATACTTCCTAGGCGTCTACCTATTGCAAGTTATCAACACCCATCATCCTCCCTTTATTTACAGTAACCTGAAATTCAAGTCCGCTATTAAATCACTGCATACAAGATCTCGCCTTTCTGATCTCTATACTCCATCCCACAGAAGTACTGCATTCCAACGTTCCTTCCTTGTCCGATCCTCTACTCTTTGGAATTCCCTCCCCCCCTGTATCTGCAATGCTTCTTCCCTTGGAACATGTAAATCAATAATCTTTCACCATCTTCTTTCCCTTCAACTTGACGCTCTTTAATTATAAGGATGTATGTCTATATATGTAATCGTCTAATTTAATTACTAAGACCGTCAGACATAAAACATAAGCATAAACTATAGTTTGATTAGGATTATGTTTAAATTGTTTGTAATGATAATTTTTGATTTTCTATCTTTTATTTTTCTTCAAGTTTCTGTTTGTTTATTTTCTCTTCTGCAATTTTATTTACAATATTAACCTCCATTTTGTATACTTTTTTTTTACTCTCTTTTTATATAAGTTTTTTCTTTTTCTAGTTTTTCTCTGTACCTTTTTTTCATACATATTTGTATTCAGTTTATCTATGTTATTTTATTTTTAACAGCCTCTCGGGCAGTTATGATCTTACTTTATGTTATTTAATGTTATTCTTAAGGGACTTTGTCCCAGAATAAAGTTTTCTTTCTATTCTATTCTAAATCGATATATCTTGATTTTTTTTTTTTTTTTATGAAAGAATTCCCATCACGTTACAATGATATTCCTGTTTACTTTGTGGTTTAAGTTAATTTAGGTAGCGATACCATTTCTACACCAAATTTGTTAAACCCGCATCACCCTTGCATTTCGATTCCGATAATTCATTTCGAGTTTCACCTTTATCCATAGCTGTTTCTTATTTGAATAAATATTTTACACTTGTTTGAATAAACATTAAAATTAGAAATAAAACGATAGCTTAGATAGAATTTACCAGTTTAAAAACGATATAGTGCCAAAAACAGCTTTATTCCTAGATATTAGGAACTTTCTTGAACTCTATAAAGGCCGAGTGTGCCCTAAGGTAGATCCCACGATCCTTCTTTAATGTTTTTATCTAAAAATATATACATGATCGCAGTCGCATTTTAAGAGGCCATGTATTTCATTGAATTCTGGAATTAGCATGGGCACGATATCATCCTCACTTTATTGTCAATTCTCTATTATTCTGTTTTTGTTTTTAATTTTTTTTTAACCAGCCTGTATTTCAGAGAGCGGAATTCCAATGATAAGAAACAGCTTCTACGAATACTCTCGCGTGCCAGTGCTATATATATCGCCAAGATTTAGTGAGCCAGTTTACATATTCATAAAGCAGTGGTGACCTTCGTGAGGTACTCGTGGGATTCCCGGCACTATTCGTGAATGAAACAGCCAAAGCAGGGCCGGAAATGGAAATATTTATCGGAGAGCAAAGCAATAAGTTGCCTCAGCAAATCGCTATGACTCGTTCATTAAAATCGTCGACGGAACGTAACAACTGAAGATCGCAAAGTCGCTCCTACCAACAACGTCAAGCAGAATAATCCGTAGGAAATCTGGCCGATTATATCACTGATAAGTGTTCACTGTAGAAATAAAAAAAAAAATACTTTTTACCTTATTCCATTATGAGACAGATGAGATTAAATCAATGTACATTAGAATTAACATAAATGAAATTAAAAAAGGTTACTCATTGACATTTGTTTTCCATAGTTAAACACAAATATCAATCTGCAAAGTAAAAAGAGAAGGATTACAAAAACTACAAATAAACCCTATCGAATAGCCATATCCCTTCCCCAGTAGCCTTAAACCTACAAACTGTTCTTACGTATCCTTTAATGGTATTAACTACTCCTTATTGCATAGATTCGATATCAAGGACTCTATTTGGCTAAACGCTTTCCTTGAACACCACCTGAATAAATAAGCCTGAATCAACAAGAAACGCTCGTTTTTAACTACTTAAACATTTAGACAAGCGCAATTAAGTGCTCATGAGTCAGACCGATTGCGACATAAAAAGTTGAGCATTGTGGCTTCATTAAATCATTAAATCCATTTTGAATCAAAGCTGAAATTTTCAATTCTCCTAACTGTGCAGATAATAAACTTAACCAAAATTATCTCAATGTTCTAAACCATATATCAAAATTTTTATGATAAACCCTCTACCCATTTAAACATACCAGTACCACTACTTCTTCCAGTTCCTGACAATCCTTCGAGGATATGATGACCTCGAAGCCTAGTAGTTCTTTAGTTGCTACCTATGAGTAGTTGTTTTACAAGTAATTGACTTTATCCCTCAAATTAACGTTGGTGTTTTTTTCTGTTCACTGTGCCACGTTGAAATCTGAAGGGATGCCAGTCAGTACCTACTTGCCTTAGAAATTACAAAATTATTCTAAAATAATTAGTTAATTAACCTAGTGAGCTCTGTCATTTACTTTAACACGATTCGAAACTATAAATATAATTCCTTCTCCAAAGGTTTGACGTGGGGTCAGAATAATTATAAGATAAAGTAATTCAACAGTATTTATTTAAAAGCGACACGAAACTGAGTAATATATTTGACTGGTGTTAAGTTAATTATATATTCATAAAAGGATCGACATATACTATTACAGTTATAGAAGCAGAGATCACAATTAAATATAATAAGTTAGATGATAAAAACAACAAACTTAATTCACAGTTTTCTTAATAAGAGATACTATGGTGTGAGTAAGGCGCACAGTGGTTCAAATAGCCTGTTTTGCGAAAAAAAAACCTATAACTTTTTATTTAAATGCGATAGAGACTTGAAATTTGGTACATCAAAACAATATTATTTCCCAGTCATAAACCAAATATAGTGAGCGAAACATTTTGTGTTGTTCAAAAAATAATCGCCATTTTGATATTTTAAAAACCAAAATATTTTTTTAAATATTGAGCAACGCATCAAATTAAATCTATTGCAGAGCAGATTAAAAATATATATAGCATTTTGGGAAAATATTAAATGTTTATTGAATAATTTTAGAAAAAAAGCCATAAAATTTAAAATTGTTTTAAAATTTAAAAACTTAAAGCGAATAATATTCATTAATTTTAAGTATGCATTTATCAGTATTAATCATTACCATTTATAAAAGTATTATTCAAATTTCTAAAATAACAATGTTTTTACATCTTCATGTAAATCGAGAATTTTTTTCTTCGGTTAAACTCGGTATGTATTGATATATGGATCTGAAGTTGCTAGAAGCATATTCATCACGTCTTCATTTGTTGATGTTCTTGAGTCTGAATGATCTAACCGAAAGAGTCTTAAATCTTTATTTCGTGCTTCCTTCGCTTCCTCGGATAAAGCACCTATTGGCAGAATAGCGGCAGATAATATTTTTCCACCATGAAGAAGAACTTTTTGGACGGTAATAGGCATGTAGCACCATTTGTATAGTAATACGAATATTTATGCAGTATCAAAAGCATATTCGCCAAACTTCTGAGGATCTACTGCTTGTCAACAATTGATAGTGCCCCGAATAATGCGGAATCGGTGTATAAGGTCTTGATTGATTCCAGTTATTTCAGCTGTCAAGGTAGGATTTTCAAAAAAATCTGCGCGCAGAATTTCTATAATTTGTAGTTCCCACTCCCTGCTTGACTACATCGATATTGAGGCCTAAAATCTGTTTGAATTTCTTTTGTATTTCTGATTTAGTTTCGTCTTTCAGTTGTCTTGTTTCGGTATTGCATCTCCAAGATGCAAAAGGCAGGGTCCCAAGGGTACATTTCTTGTATACTATTGTTTTCATATAAAGTGTAAAAAGTATTTGTATTATTTTAGTTATAGGGTCAGCAAAATATAAAGGTTTGTAAATATATGATAGGTTTCACATGTAGATATAGTAAATTCACTTAAGTGAACTAAGTTAAAGAAAAAAAATCAGTAACTCATTACTATTTTTTTTTCCTTTCCCGAGACCCTGGGTAAATACAATGTATTATGGGTACTCGGAGTAATGTTTGTTAATAATTAATAATAAAACGGCATGATCAGAAAGGGCCGGCACTCCTTTGAAGTCGGGAGTAGGATTGTTAAGCCATAAAAACCCTTCAGATGAGATTTGGGTCAGACAAAGTCAGGTCACACCTTTGGGAAGATCGCCGCTGGTTACCTGGAAGAAGTTTGTCTACAAAACTTTCAGACCAAGGGATCTAAAAGAAAAGGGGAAGGGATACGTGGGTATATATTCACGGCCCTGGAAAGGAAGCAGGAGAGGTTTTGGTTGGAGGGTTTTATGGACGGAGGGTGGACGAAGAGATGAGAGACGGTTGGAAGTGAGATGGCTGAGAGGAGATGCTGGAGGTCCTCAGCGATGATCTCTTGGATGGCAAACCCAGAGAGATAGGAAGGAAGCACTGATTATGACCGAACCCAATACGCCGACTGAAGACCCATACTACATTTTGTTAAGTACCAAATTTTTGTAATAGTCTTTAATAAGTTTATTTGTAAATTGTGTGCTGACCATATAAGATAGTAATTGTATTCTCATTCTATAGTTCCATCCATATATATCTAATCGTTCTAGTAAATAAAGTAAGTTAATATTCATGATAATTATTCTCTTTCCTAAATGCCACTAAACTAACAATGAATTGGTTTGCACGTGGAGCAGAATCCAATAAAATTAATCAATAAAACAATAATAAATGGGGTTCTATTCAGATAGCAACACAGTATTTCAATAAACCCCAAGAGCAACATAGCACGAGATTTTTCAAAATGAATTTTTTTTCCTAATACGGTATAGCACTATTGTGATGAACAGCTAATCATAAATTTCCTTTATCTGATATATTATTTCATAAAGGGAACTTAGGAGGACTGATTTTAAACAAAGTGTTCCGATTTTGTCGAGTTTTTCAACAATACTACTCAAATGAATAAATATGATATTACACAAAAAAATTGCTTCTGAGATGTGTAGCGCCTTTGAAGGCTACAAATATGAAACAAAAATTGGTTGTATCGTCATGATTCTTATAGATGCTTGTTTCTTGATCTTTTACTAATTCTTTATCAGTAGTTTTAATATTTTTTGACCAGATTAAAAAAACAGGGTTTTTTCGCTATTTTAACCACTGTGCGGCGTCGTCTGTAGGAAGCCATGGTTTCGGATCGGGAAGGAATCATCAGGAGATGACGATGTAAAGACAAGACCTCGAATGTAAAGTTTCAGTCCATAATATAACCATCGACCCTACCCTAAATTGCGTAACGATTTCGCCTACTTTCTTTACGGAAGTTTGGATTGGAAGTTGACTTTGGATGGTTCTGGGAATGATCAATTTCCTTGAGGCCTAATGTTTACCCAGAATATTATAAAGTAAGGGATTGGTACAAAAGGTATAGACGGCTCCTGTATATTTCCGAGACGGGTTATAAATTCCTGGATTTTTTCGTCGAGAGCTGTGAGGAGTTGATCTATTGCGTATTTCTTATTGCTAATTTACAGGGTATAAGTTTGACACATAGAAACATATTTTAATAGATAAATAAAGGATTAGTGGATGGAGGGGTTATGTAAGAAAACAAAATTTTGAGTTATTTGTCTTTAAAGTTGTTTTTTAAAAATATTTTTCTTTAGTAGTGAAATGTTACACAGCTTTACATCTTATTTATACCTCTTTTCCTAGTTATTTTGGAGTTTCAGGTTTTGCAAACTAATTCTTCTGCACATCAATTGTGCATCCAATAACTAGATTGTATTTAAAATGAAAAAAACAAATAACATAACCCCTTTATCCTCCAAAACCTTTAAATATCACCTTTTTACAACACGATTCGGCATTAGTAATTTTTTATTTTTATTTCGTCTAGTATTATTAGCCTATATATTCTTCTCACGATATAAGTAAATCCCCAAAGTTAATACACTGGTTGCCATGTTGAATCGCCACCACACCCCAAATATCCGGCTCAAAATCGAATGATCCACGCTCAGATAGATCCTTTGCTAGAACCACTCGGACCAGAACCTACGGTACCAGTAGGGGCACAGCTATCGGGTACATTAAGGTCACGCAGCGTTACTGTCCCGAAAGGGATCGGTCATGTTGAACCGACCCGCCAATATATCAAAACCTCCCGAATATTTCGTGGCGCAATTACTGCGTGATATATCGCGCCAATTAGCTCAAAGTGATTCATTAGTTGTACAATACAGGGCTATTAGCTGCCCGGGGCTGACATTTAATATTATCTCCGTGCTCAAAGTTACACCGAACGCTAATGTATGCTCCCTGTATACGTCTTCATCAGTATGCATCCAGCCCTCCTGCCTCTCCGCCATATCCTACCTGTCAGCTGATCTCCAGCATCCCAGGTGTATCTAAATAAAATACTAAAGTGCATTACAATAATGAATTAGTATTCTTCACCCCAACTATAATAATCATACTTAATACCTTATTTCTAAGTTTTGATTTCGACTTAGTTTATTTATTAAAATAAATTACATATGCTGAGCCGTTACTTTGCATCTATTAAATAAGATATTTTTGATATTTTGGCTTTTGATTTTCTATTTATATATTTATTTATTTTAATAATATTGATCAACATATTTCATTGGTATTCTGAAATTGGGTGGCTTTACCATACTTCCTAAGTGCATTCATATTTCAATCTACCAAAAAACCGAGAAACCCAGCTATATTCATGACCTCCTTACTCTGCACTCCTCCACCTACCTCTTAAATAAAAGAACCCAACCCATCAGCCTGTACACTCCTGCGCATCGAACTTTATCCTTAAAAAAATCTTCTATCATCGTGAGCTTCCTTTTATGGAATACATTGCCCATCTCAATTTGTAAATACTCCTGCCAAACTTACTTTAAACATGATCTATTTCTCTACCTTCTCAATTTCCAATCTTCCAAGCAAATATAAAATATGAATATTTATGTTATAGTAGATATTATAATAGTATACTTAGGTATATTTTTACAAGATTTCTCTTCTACTTTGTAACTTATAATTTTATTAGTTATCAATTATCGTATTCTGATGATTACCTTATGTTATTCTTAGAGGACAAGTTGTTCCAGAATAATGTTTATTATAAATCCCGAAAATAGGGATAAGGAAATTGTCTGTAAAAGTAGATTAGGATGTTGTATAGAAATGTGAAAATTATTAAATTCTATGTTTATATAATCTTGTACGAAATGGTATGCGTAAATTATTGTGGGTTGTGTGATCGAAATATACCTTGGTGCGTGTAGTTTTGTTATAACTTTTTTACTGTACTGTTTGTATTTTATGAATGTGTTTAGGCTTTGTGGAACCACAAAGTTCTAAACAATTGTAACAAAGTTTCAAACAGGTTTCAGTAATATTTTATAAATGTATTATTATTTTTTTTTGTATGTTTATTGGTGATTGTCAAGTAGATATGTCTATAATATGTAGCGTAGTTTTAGTTCTAATATATGCTTTATGCCAATCTACGGTTTTTTTTTTGTATTGCAAACCGTTGTAGTCATTCGCCCTCAGGTTGAAATTATGTGGTTAGCTTAACAGGGTTCGGCCTGACTTTCTATTTTCAAACCAGTTCTCCAATACAAAAGTGATCTTGGATAGCGAAGTAAGAAATATTGGGATCTTTAAGCGAATGTAGTAAAAGCAATGTCATCGGCAAAAGTATTATTGGTTAAAGTGGGTGTCGAGAGTTCCTATGTTTAATAATGAAAATGTTTATTTCATTTTATATTGTTGTTAAATAAACTTATGAAATATCTAAATAACCTATTAAAGATACATTGTGTTAAACAATTAACTGCATCAAACAATTAGCGGTGTAGTAGAGATGGCCATATAACATGCATCGAGGATGAATTAAATGAATATCAACGTTACGTAACCTAATCAGCCTAATGATTTTATATAATCTTCTTTTGGAAATCGATGTAATTGTACTGCAATTTGCATGCAGATGTTGCACCTAATAAAATTGCAGTATTTTATACGATTAGTAGACATATTTATGTAATTACTGAATCGCTTATACTAGACCAGGAATTTACATAATTCGGAGATAAGTGATATGAATATACGGTATATTATTAGACAATTATCCTGATATTATAAAACCCTTTAGTTAAAGAATATATTTCTTATATAAAAAGTAGACTTTCAGCTGATTTGCGGTACAGACATCTTTTTTTTTTTCCAACTATTGAAATCCGCAACTATCTAAAACAAAAATAAATAAATGCCAGGAAATCTGTACCTAATGGCTATTTTTTATAAAGAATCTTTGATAGTACTTTGCAAAATACGATTGAAACAAAGGAAACTTAAATGGTTGTACAAATTCTCTGTCATTCTCGTGAAATTACATCTTGTTTATTTTTAAGAAAACAGTTATTTTCTATCTCAAAATAATTTTCCTTTATTGAAGAAAAACATTGAGAACAAATTCTAATATACTTGCAGCAGTCTGTAATCCAAGGTTTGCGAAAAATTGGATAGCTATATATTTAAGTGTTGGAACATTTTTTTTCAATTTGTTAAATTTAAAAAAAAAAAAATTAATTCATTCAAAATACGATTGACTGTGTAAATATGTATTCAAATGTTGAGAGAAGGAACGCGTAGAATCATAGTAACCCCTTGCAAAACAAAAGAAAACTGGAAATCAACAGATGTAATTCTATAAATAATAAACTCATTTAACTTATGAATTGAAGAAAGAAACCTTCAAATTGTCTCAATAAGTACAATTTTTGAAACAATAGGGTAATATCGTAGTATTGACAATAGTACAGTATGTTCAACTAATAATGTACATAATTACATTAGCAACAACATTGTAATGTCAGATAGCAATATCTAGTAATTGCAGTTTCTGCAATTCAAATCAGTGAGCAAATTAAACACAATTATAATTTACAATAAGGTTGAGATATCATAGAGCCTGGGATAGGAACCATTTTACTTTCTGGTTAGCTAACCTTTAGGTACACTCATAAATCAGAGCTGTGTAAACACCTGGCACCTAATCCTCCAAGACCCCAAGCGCTAGGCTAAATCCTTGACAGTTCCAAATGTTGTTGGGTTGGTTATTACTGTTGCTCTAAGCTATTTGTAGTTTATAATTTACATTGACGACTTTTTTTTTTTTTTTTTTTTTTTTTTTTTTTTTGCTTCACCATATCATAATCCAGCACATTTTAACTAATGAGAATAACTGAAGCCAATGGTAGAAGAAGGTGTCAATTCACTTTTATTAAAATAATTGGGATAAGCATTTTACTGGAGAAGCAAGGGTTCTGTTTTCTTTATACAATTGTTTCTATTTTTTCTGTCTTCTATTCTTCTATTATTTTATTTAACACATAATTGAGTTGACACCTTATTGCAATTTCCGAAATTCCGGACCCATCTTTTAAAGTGCAGTTAAGGCTAATTCCCACTATTTATTGGTATCTTTGCTTAAGAAAACGATAACTGCAAGTGGAAAAATTTGAAAAAAAGAAAAATTATTTTCGAATAAAAACTGAGTTAACACCAGTCCCAACCTATGGCTTCAATTCTAAAACCAATTTTTCTTTTATACAATTGGATACAATGTTTTTTCTCGAAAATCAGCTGTATAAAAGGTTTCGCCTATAGTGGAATCGATAAATTATTCTCTTAAGGTACGCATGACGGTAAATAAGGATCGATATAATTAGGATTGATGATTGTTAGCCATTTGAATTGGAATTCTCTAAATTTGAAAAATAGTTTCGAATGATGAATCATTATCGTCATTGTTCAAAAACCATACAAAAATTTCAAGACATCAGCACTTTGCTAAGTAAATTTTATATATTATTGTTTTTGTAAGACACGAAATCAATGTTGGTACTCACCGGAGGAGGTTAAATGAAGAGATGACCGAATATAAAGATAGGAGTAAAACTGTGCCAGATGGCATAAAATCTTCAGGTTTTCCCTATGACTGGTCGGTTTTTCTGTTTCAACTGGAAACACATTAAAAATGGGACTATCGGAAATATTTATCTGGTCATTTAAATAGAATCTGGATTTAAGGTATCATTAAATATTTTAATATTTTTCGCAATTCTACCTGACTTCTACTGATTTTACGATGGATTCCTAAATATGAAACTTGGATTCGGAGAAGAAGATATCAATAGAAAGCATTTCGACTATTGTGCTATCTTCAAAATGGATGTGAGTGTTGCGTGTGACACGCCCCCCTTACACGTGTCACTTATCAAACAGGTCCGACGTCAGCTCGTGCGGTGCCACCCTTGGCCCGGATATTTAACACTTGTACCTTCATTAAAATGTCGTGGGGGTGGGGGGTTGTAAATCAGGCTATCATTCAGCTTTAATTGTTGCAGTTACTTAACAGATAGTCACAGAGTCTTTTATCTTATTTTATTCGATTATTCTAAATGGTAGTACTGATTATAATTTACTTGATTGCCTAAAATAATTCTAAATTCTAAAATTCTTAACTGTGGTTCAATCGTTAATATAATCTGATATTATTTTCATTGTTTATTTTTTTTTAAATGAAAAAAAAAACCTAATGGATGTACTATTTCTTATATAACTATACTACACAAATTCTGTCAGCTATACCAAAAAGGATGAAAAAATAAGTTGAGTGGACTGTGATGCTTTCGAGTGGAAGAACGTATTGAATTGATTTTATTTGTATGCTTAACAGAAAGTATTTTCAGTGATTATTGCACCAGTTAATAAGCGTATTTATGAATTTTTCGCTTATATATGTCTCATAGAATAAGTTATGTGGCTATTTTATTTATTCATAATTGAGCACTACAGTCCTAGTCGGACCTTAGCTTCACTAAGTACAGACCATTCCTGTCTTTCTTGTCTATCTTCCGCCTTCCTCCTCCAACCATTCACTCCCAGTTTTCGTAGGTCATCCTGGACGTTGCTAGCCATCTCAGCCTTGGTCTTCCTCTCAATCTCTTTCCTCCCGGCCAGCCATTCATCATCTCTTTTGGAAGTCAATCTTCCGCCATCCTTTGCACATGACCGAGCCACCTTAATCTGCCCACTTTGACTATCGAAATCATGTTGGGTTCACCGAACAATTGTTCCTGCTTCAGGTTGGTTCTTATTCTCCAATTCCCGTGGTTATTCACCGGTCCGAAGATTTTTCTGAGGACCTTTCTTTCCTAAATCCTCAGCAACCTCTCATTGTCTTGGGTCAGCACCCAACACTCGCAATTAATGGCCAATCCCTTTCTTATAGCCGCCCTTTCAAACCCTTCCAACACTCCTGAAAGTGCAGGAAATGACTGTGCTGTGATGACTACGTCATCCGCATAAGCCATGTGTTGGGTGAGTCTATTATAAATATCTCCTCCGGGATATGTCTTTATAGCTCTAATCGCTTTTTCAAGGACCAGATTGAATATTATGGGCGACAGAGGAACACCTCGTCATAGGCCGCCAGTCAATAATTCATCAAGAATTCTTTCAATAATGTTCCACCAAACCTTACCTGAAACTTAGTTTCTTACCAGGTCATTTAAAGCAATCATACTAACTTTGATGGAACACCTAGAGATCTAATATCCCTTGCAAACTTTCCCCTATCTGCTGAGTCATACGCTTGCTTCTTTGAATCATTATGGAAAAAAATGCGATTTTTCTAAATAACGAATTTAGCACTTAACACACTGTTCACAGGTGGCACAAATGTGGCTGTATTTATGCGTAGCATGTTGATTAATTTTCAGTTAAAATAAGGTAAGTAGCTAGAAGTAGGTTTTGTCGGGTCGAACAATTAGGTTTTGCTTAGAGGGCATAGTCTGTAGGACTTGAGGTAAGTTTGATGGTATAGGAGGATCCATCCTTATTTTCCGCAGGCTCCCTTTGAGCCGGCCGTATTTTTATTAACAATTAGTTAATGTGAAGAATGTTTACTCAAAAAACTTGGAACGTGTCGCCTCGAAAAATTGGTTTCTTGTTTATATTGATTTGGTATCGAGAATCGATTATCTATTGATCGATATCGTTAAAAAAAAAAATGAAAAAATAATCTTTATTCTGGGACATATTTTCGCCTAAGAATAGCGAACATGTATAATAAGGTTGTATAATAATTTGGCTATCTTATTTTCAATCGAAGATAATAATATGTATAAAAGGTAATATATGTATATACAATTGAAAATGGCACTTTTGGTTTAAATATATAAATAAGAAAAAGCAGAGAGAGAAAAGAAATAATGATAGTAATAATAATATTATGATATAATAATTAAATGCTTATATAATTAGAGAAAATAAATAAATATATTAAATAAATCAATAAAATAAAGTGAAAATAATGAATAGCAACGAAAAATATATTTAAAAAACTTAAGAGCTACTTGTATGTTGATAAGACGAAATCTTAATAGATACTTAAAAACATATATTCACACATCTTCTTCTTGGTGTTTATGTTGCAAGATCGCAAATTAATTATGAGGGCTTGCGATAATGTTGTAGAGTTTATGGTGTAAGACAGTTTTTTAATACTTACTTAATTATTATATATCGATTCTTCAACTGGATAATTGAAAAAAAAAATTCTTACTTGAGGTATGGATGATTGTATAGAAGCTTGGCTGTTTGGTGTTTGTATTGCCCTCATCTTCATTCCCCAAAAAACGAGCTATAAAAACTAACAACATTTTTAGAAGTCTCTTATTGCTAAGCCTCTGCTAAATGTTTCAGTAAATACATCTGCTTGATAATTCGTTTCTATTTAGATTGAACTGAAAGAATTCAGAGAATAGATATTCAAGGCCAAATATGTGGCTGAGAAATAGGCGCATGCACACACAAAAATGAGTCCATGCAGTAATTTGATTATATCGGAGGCCGAAGGGTCCATGAAGTGATCGAACATCTTCAGCAACTGAAGATATCTATTGCCCTAGCAAGAGGCAGGGAAGATTATGCGCCTGTAGTTTTAATAGAAGATAAATCATCAGTCATTCAGATTCATGACATGTACATAAAAAATAAATATTCATTCTTTATTTTATTAAATATTAGGAACATTTTTCACATAAAATCGCTTAAGTGCTTTTAAATGTAAACGTTTCCTTGCATAAATGTAAACGATATACTGGATATATAAGCCACTATAAAGTTGATAATATAGTTGCACAACCTTGTATTCTTTTTTTCAGCAAGTTGAGTAACCACATTAAACTTTTTACTCTTCTATGAAGGGAGTGGGGGGGGGGGGAGGGTTCCTTCGCTATACTCCTACAAAGAAGGGTATAAAATTTGAAGGTACGTTATTAAATTTTATCTGAGTTTTGTTAGGGTAACGTGTACGAGCTATTTCTAGATTGGAACATTAAAAATAAAAAGACAGTTCTTTAACGAGCTCTAGGGAATATATCATTTCTTATAAAAAGCATAAAGGAATAATGTTATATAAGTAGGAGTCGCAAATAAATTCTTATTTCTTCAGAAAATAGTTAAAATTTGTTTAATTATTGAATGTTATATTTATGAACAAACTATTTTATCAAAACATCGAAAATTTTTGGTTTCACAAAATTCGTCGGGATTTTAAAATTTTAAAGAATTAAACAATTCTCCATTTCGCCTGTTACTAGTAGGATATGAGTTCCTTGGAGACAGATTTAAGACATTGCGGTCGTCCATTTTGTCCAATCGGTAAATTGATTTGGTTTTAATCTATGCTACTATATAAAAGGACAAGCTATTATTCGTTTGTGACCACTAACCGCGTAAACTACTGAGCCAATCTGTACAAATTTTAACCACATTATCTTTTCAATCAGTTCAAAGAAGGTCTATCAATAATAAAATTTAAAGATCTTTAATTATATTGTCATAAAAAAGCGATAAATATGTGGTGAATATGTTTGATGATCGACCGATAGGTGGCAAGAACCATTCGAGATAGGTAACAAAGTTACGGTGTTTTATTGAGGTAGATATATGATAAAATTTACTTATTTTCAATTCAACGTTTAGCAGTGACCGGGTTAAATTGTTATCCCTATTTCAAAGAAAGAAGACATTGCTGTTTACATTGGGAAAAGTCGAATTAAAAATATAATTTTAGCAAAGACAGTATAAACCAAATAAATCTTGAGAAATGAAAAAACGACTTGATTTTTGAAACGGCCTGGTATTATAATTTTGAAGTTTTTCTTTAAAAAGTGCTGAACCATTCATATATATATATATATATCGTATATAACAAAAAATGATCAGAGAAACGAAAATTATAAATAATTTTATACAATGAATTGTTTTTCTGAAAACTGGCTGGTGCCGAAGACTTCTTGAACATTCTACAACAGCTGATTTTCATTGATCGGCTTAGGTAAAAGTTGAACCATTTTGAGTGTTCAACTGAGTGTTAAGATAACTTGACAGAATAAGACGGAAAGGACGGACAGTTTCAGATAGGTCGGGTCCTATTGTCGGCCTCTCAACTTAACAACGGCTTTCGGTTAGAATATATATAACAAAAAGTTCATATTAAATATACTATAAATTTCCTTCGTTTATTTCGTGTCCTATTTTTCGATCAATGAAATTGATAATTATTTTATTCTCCATTCCATAAGGCACAATGTGCTCTTCTGCTAATACAATTAGTTAGAAATTGAATATGTAGTAATATGATATAATAATATGGTATAATACAATATGATATAATATAATAATAATGTAATATATTTTATATGTAATTATTATTTAGTATATGTTTAAAAAAAATACATCTTATATAGGTTAGTAGGGGTGACGCGGTCAGCATGCTCACTCATCAGGTTTCCCCCATAATCCTATAATGGATGACGATCCCTGTCCATAGAGGATGTATCTGCCACAAAGTCCATTGCTGAATGATGAATGAAAAAAAAATTTTTTCTGCCCACATCATGACTCAGATCTGGAGTTTCTTACTCAGTCACCCTAACTTGATATCTGTCTTAACAAAATGTAAATTATCTTTTCCATGAGAGCGAATGCAAACTATTTCACGACAGACATCGCCATAATGTGTAGGCCTGAAAATACAAGGAGACTGAAAGGGATTTTAGTGAGAGGTATGTTTTATTTTATTTCTTAAAATAAACGAAAGCCATAATAATTTACCGCAACGTAAATATCTTCCACATCCTTGACGTTTATTATTATTATATGGTTTGTCCTTTTGCCAGTTATTATTATATTAAAGTATGCTATTATTATATGTTTTATCAAACGAAATATGTCTTGTCCTCTGTATAGATATACAAAGATTATATTTTGCAATCCGGCAATTGGAACACTAATTATCAGCTGTACGAATTATTATCGGAAAGCATAGTCCTTTACTTGGGCTAAGATTTGGGTTAGTAAATATATTCAGATTTATTAGAGCAAGGCATAAGAAAATAGGAGAAGTACTTTCTAAAGTTACCCCGGAACAAGCCTAACTTTTTTATATAAGCGTAGTATGGCTCGCGTACTTTTAAAAATATTTAAAAGGATGCTGAAGTAGAGAATAAAAATATTGGGGATGTAAGACCATCAGCTGCCAAAAATATGTTACAAGAGGATTTCCGATTTTTCTAAAATTATTACTATGCCTCATACCTAGTTAAGAGAACTTAAACAACTGGTTGCCATAGTAGGAGCCTCGGACATCTTGACTTGTCTGGATTTAGAAATAGTAAGTCTAGATCTCGATCAAGTAGCGCTAATCCGAGTTAAACCTAACTTATATAAATGCGACAACCTTCGGAGTATATGGATAAATAGAGAATCCTCGCTCAACTGAGGATGACCTCTTGAAACAAGAACACAGGATTATCGTATACTGGCATACATAGAAAATTCAATATAATTCAATCCTGTGAATTTTGTGATAAGAAAGATGATGCCACACACTTTTTACTTGATTGTTTAGCTTTCCGAAAACTGAGGCAAAAGTAATTGAGCGATCATCTCCGACCCGAACATACTCCCGAGTTGACCTTAGAAAATCTGTTAACTGTTAAGAATGTAAAGCAATTAAAAGACATTTATTTGCACACGTCATTAACTCATCAGGTGCAGATAAGGATTTGTCGATACCTCAAAATGTTTTGTCAAATTTTTGTAAAAACGTTTTTTATTGTTGTATTTATTACGTGTGATTTAAATATCAGTGGATTTTGTGTTTTTATACTTTTCATGCTAATTGATTATGTTTTCTTTTGAAGTCAGACCTGCAGTAATTGTAATTTCTTTTTTTTACAAAATCCAGTATGTATTTATTCATTCATTCATAATATTTAAAATAAGAAAATATATCTTATATGTAAGCATTCCTATGTTTAGCATGTTTCTGCATGAACATTGATCCAAAACAAAAATTTAAAAATGAATTTGTAAATATCTAATGTTAATTAATTGATATAAAACCACTTTCAACTATGTTATTTTAATTTATAAAGCTAACAACTACGATGGTAGCTCATTCATAGGAGTGGGTTTGATTCTTGCTGTATTGCCTTTAAAACGATCGGTTACCTATAGTACAGCTTTCTTTCGAATCATTAAATCAATAAATAATTTTTTAATAATACGGAACTGAAGTCAATTATATTATTTATTTGGTATATCCCAAAATCAATTAATGTTCTGGTCTTATTTATACCATCAAAATACTGAATGTTGGTCGTAATCAACGAACAGTTGAATGCCTAACGAAGAATACAGTTGACCCTCATTATATCAATCAAAATATAAATGACCATATATTACCAAAATTATGGGCATATACAACAAATTCTCATCATCATCAAATTGGAACGAAATAACGCAGAAGAGGGCCTGTGGACGGCATTGTGGCCTCATTATCGGACCATTATTCAATTCCCCTTTCTCGCTAGTAATTTTACATTTAATTCGCTCCATTGTGAAAATCGACATATGAATATGTTCAGAACTCAATAGTTAAATTCCTGTTTCCCAGAAGAGAATTACTTAAGCTTGTATTTGAAACATAATTTGGCTTTTTTAATGCACGAATCACTCTCAATACCATTATAATTCTCTAGGGAGATGTTGTCTGAAGATTTTTAATAATTTTTGTAGAATCTTTGCTTGCTGTACTATATTTTTACTCATGTTTTACAAATAAAGTTGAGATTTATGATTATAAAATTTTCGGTAGAGATAAAAAAGAGTTTTTTTTTTAATGAGAAACTTAGGTTTATCACATAAGCTCAATGTTACGTTGCCGGCACAACTTCACATAATGACTTGAGTCGATAATGCTAAATGTGTACTTTTTAGAGGACCACTATTGATCGTTTCCTGAATCCTGTAATCATTCTACAAATACGATTTGAACCGAAATAGATACACGAAGGCCTTATTAAGAAGAACGACTTAATCAACTTTTTAAAGAAAATGTTGACTTTATTTCTTTATTCATACATATCAAGCACTTATTCCAACGTCCAATCCTCTATTTTTTACAATTCCACCCCAGTATTCGGAATATTTCTTCTCTCGGAACATTCATAACACTTTTATTCTCCATCTTTCTCTCCAACTTTAATCACAAGGTCTGTCAGACATATAACATTAGCGTAATTATAGTTTGATTATGATAATGTTTTAATTTTATGTAATGATAACTTTTGATTTTTTCTTTTTTCTTTTTCATTATCATTTTTATGTTTGATTTTTTTTTTTCTGCAATTTTGTTTATAATATTAACTCCTATATCGTGTGTTTATTTTTTCTTTATAGCTTTTTCTTTTTATATTTTTTCTCTTAATTTGTTCTCATACATATTTGTATTACCTTTTATCTATGTTATTTTATTTTTGAAAGCTCTCGGCCAGTTATGATTTTCTTTTGTATTATTCAAGGTTATATTGAGGGACTTTGTCCCAGAATAAAGTTTTTTTTTCATATTCTATCAATTATAATATAGACAATTAGTGAATTTGTTGAGTAAAATTATGCATGGCGAGAAAGGCATGAGAGGGGAAGAGGAGCTGAACCCAGTGGCACTGCTCCAGTTTTGATTTTAATTCTAAATGGGAAGGTCATGTAATCATTTTCATTAAGTTTACTTCTTCTATAGAAATGGTAAATATCAACGAATTAATTTAATCAACTATTTCTAGTCTTTTTTAAACGAAACAAGAGATATGTAGTTTTGGTGTCGCTCAAGACGGTGCGATGAAGTCAGACCTTGGAAGTTTTGAAGTTCCCGGTCACCGCAACTGAAGACCACAGTGAAATTGGAATTGTTGCGGAAGGCCGGTGAAGAGTATTTTAATTAGCCTAATGGCTGGGGATTCGGCCACAGCTAGCCACGGCTAATACTTAATTAGCTTCATTTCCCTGAGTGCCCTCTTTTGGTAGTGGGGGGGGGATTAGATGCAAAGGATGAAAAAATAGAGGAAAACGAAATGTGTGGTTCGTGATTTCATCACTTTCACCATGAGATGAGGGTGTTAAATTTGTATTTTTCTCTCTCGTTTTACGTTTCAAAGAATATCTGACAGCCTGGAACCGAATTTATATAAAAAACCTTTATCCTCAGTTATCCAAGAAACTAAAAAAAAACAAAAAAAAACTTCTAAGTATTATAAAAATAAGTATATAAAAGAATTCAACCAGGGATTCAGTCAGGTTTGTAAACTAAACATCAAAGTTAAAAAAAAAAAAAACTTTATTTAACTTCTAATAACTTTATAAAATCCTTATATCATAAACTTTCCTTTCGTTTATTATTATAACATCATGATTTTCTTTTTTACATTTCTGGCTTACCCTTCTCGTTTTCATATATTATTCTTATATTTATTTTTTTAAAAACTATGGTATACCTTTTTATTAAAAAAAAAATCAGATATTAATAATAATCATTCAATTAGTTTAATCACTCAAAAATTGTATCATTCCACCAATAATTCGATTACGAATTGTTTTTTAATATAATATTTTTATGAAATTAACATTTTTGATTTTCTTTCAATAAATTATGTAATAAATACTTTCGATATTCTTTTGTAAATTAATTTACATTGGTTCTTAATGATTGTATCATTTTGGTTACGCCCAATTTTTCGTTAGTTTTGCTCCAGAAGAAGACCTCAAGCCAAGTTTTTTAAACTAAGTTTTCTAGTTTATATACCTGACTATATTCTTCAACCATTATATGATGCTTTATTTAATATTTGGGAATTTAGGCTTGAGAATTCTCTATTAAATCTCGGAGCCATTTTTAATTAACACGCATCCTTGAACAGAAATATTTCTCAAATAACTCTAAAACCACCTCAAACCCTTAACAGCTTCTAGAATTCTGTGATTTTTTTTTTTAATGCAATACCCGTCAACTTTTAGATTCCTATCACATCTTCCCTACCTCGATTATGGATGGGTAAGATATGGGAGATTGTCTGTAGAGTTCGAAATGAAGGTAAAGAGATTAATGAATTCCTTTATAATATTCATTTTTGTAATCCGTAGGCGCTCTCACTTGCTATTCCGAGTTAGAGTAACTATATCCAAGTTTTTTTTTACCTTTCTATTCTAATCTTAGAGAAATATTATCTTACTTGCCCTTCGTTTTATCATTTATCTGTTAAATAAAAGACCTCAGTCTGTTGATTTCTATATTCCTTCTGATAGAACTGTCTCAACTGAAAAATACTTTATTTTCCGTCCTGTGTTATTCTGGAATTCTTCACCCATTTTAATTCAAAGTGGTTTCTCACTTAATGTTTTGAACAGTATTAATTTCTCTAATTTCTCAATTATTGGTCTTTTAAACATATGATTATTAGGATGTTTCTTTTTTTTAATATAAATTCGTAGATCAGTTTAATTTGAATCTCTGCCTTTTCAATTTATGAATCTTATTTGTATTAAGTAGATTATAAGATGGCTTATGAAAATTATAGAAAAAAAATAAAATTTTATGTAGTTCCATGTTTTTCTTAGGGGACAAGGTATCTCAGAATATAATATTTTCATTTGATTTTTTTTTTAAGATTGCTTCAAAGTACTAATTAAACGGTTGTATATAAAGGCAAGAACAGAAGGTAGAAGATCCGTTGGTAAGTTGAAATTCGCTTATATTAATTGCATTGAAACGCTTGTTAGAGAATGTGAAAAAAAAAAAAAGAATAACCAACCGATTGAGATGAATGAGTGAGTTGAAGAATATTAAATGCTCTACGCAGAAAAGCACTGAGAGGAAAGCAGAAATAACGGTTCCTGCCAAAAACCTTTTAGAAAAATGTATATAAGAAACAGTAACCTCCATAATATATTATTATAGGCCTTGTCAGAAATTTCCTGTTTATCCTATACAAAATATATGAGGGATAGATAATAATAAGTATAACACCTAATAACAATAAATATAAAAATAAACATAATCATGCATACAATACATTTATAAATATAGTCGTAATAAAAAAAAAAAAAGCTTAAATACTGTCTCTGTGAAGAAGCTAACGGAAGGTCTGCACTTGTATTATAAGGAAGACACCTCAGTGCGTACCCACAGTGTCCAGAAAGTGAAACTACTTTGTTCATTATAATGATACCACTACCTCAAGTGATTAGATTCTTAATTCTTCTTTAGTTTTTTTCGTTGTTTGGCTAGTTCATATGGACACTAACTACTAACTCTAGGACTCAAAGTATAGTTCGGTTGTGGAAAGCAAATTTTATTTTTGTAATATTATCTACGAATCGACTCTGGACACAGAAGAACCTCCCGGGACATACCCAATCTCTGTAAGAAGAGTAGCTTGTGAATAAATCCTGAGTAGGGATGCTGTGTGAATCAGCACTCAATGCTAGACAAGAAATGTTATTGGGACTGGAGGAAATAATAGTATGGTCCAACACTTATACGATATTGAGTTTATTTGAAAACTAGTTCCGTATTTTATACATTCATATTCAGTTTTAAACTGAGCTTGAGGTAGGAATATTTAGAAGAAGAAAATCTAGCTGGTTTCTAGCACTAGATAAGGATAGCGACAATCTGGAGTTACTTGTAACTGTTCTAATTAATATAGGGCTATGACGTTAGATGTTGACGACGATTTAATATAACTAACTTAAACATTTTTTGAAATTAAACAATTTTAAGATCTTTATTTATTTATTTTTTTGTCTTTACCCTTCTGAGTCATTGGCAGTTCTTCTTCAATTTCTTATTTTTTATACTCGTCCCTAAAACCTGATGATCTTCAGATACTCCAACAATGACTTCACTAAGTATTCTTCATCATCCTGTAGAATTTCTTTCAGTGTACATGGCATTTTAATTTTTTTCCTTAGAGGTGAAAACTGTGGACAATCTAATAATATGTGGTTTACTGTCCTGGGTTCCTCACAGTTAACACATGTCCAAGCCGCGGAGAAGGTAGCCATGGCAGGATTCACAGTGGCCGATTCTCTGGCCCCTCAAAATTGTTTCCTCCTTTCTAAATATCCTGTTACTTGTTTGCCACTTTGCTAAACAGTTTGACTTTACCTCTAACAATTAAGACGTATTTCTTTTTTCATGACTCTTCCCACTTCGCTTGAATCAAGCATCTTACATGCCTCACTCAGTCTTCCTAATGTTTTTAACGACATCATCGTCAATAATTCTTGCTAACTGAGCTGCTGAATCAGCTCTTTTATTTCCTGAAATACTGCAACGGGATGGAACCCAAATAAAAATAATCATATTGTGTTTCTGTAGTATTTCCAATATAAATTCAAGAATTTTTAATATTGTCACATTTTGAAGTTGATCCTTCATTATTGCCAGTAACACGCTCATTTAATCCATGACGATGACTCATTTCTCATACTAGTCTTTCAGGAAGTGCAGAAGTGTAAAAATCTTTTATATCACACTTTTAAATATTTATTTAGGTAAAATAAGAAATTATAATTCATTTAAATTAAACTTTAATTAATTTACTGATAATTATTTCCAATAAAAACAAATTCAATCTTATTCTATTTTCATAACTGGAAAGGCGATAATGATATTATAAATTAAATTAATTTGAACTATTAAACAAATACATCGGTGGTTGCCGAGAAAAACTGGATAAGTCAAATTCCCTTGAAAGCGTATCAACTATTAACTTTCAGGACTTTTAATGTCTGACTTGTGATATATTTGTTGAGTTGTGCTTCTTAATTAGACCTTGAAGGCTTTATTTTGGCATTAATCGTATTTTTAGAGTGATGAAATGATTTAGGAAAGCGATCAAAAGTGTCCTACTGAAAAGTGGAAACTTTTGAATTATCTACTTCTTCACGACAACCAGAAATATAATCCTTAATACAAGGTTCTGAAAGGATAATGTCATTATCTTTTAACAAGAAACACCCACACAACCCTAAAAAGTTACATGTTTGTTGTCTAACTAAATTCCATTTAAAAAATATATATATATTCGGCCATGTCAGGCTTGTGACAATGCTCTATTCTATTTTCATACCACGTTTAGACGTAACTGACGCACAAACTCGTCAATGTTTTAAAAACACCTTCCTATTTTTATTACTACTACGTCGTTGCTCGAATTTTTTTTAAGAAACAAAATTACTATCTAGACGAAAGAAAGCACATGGTATGATGATCGTGGTTGTATCTACGTGTATATACGCGAACGGCGGATCTGAGAAGTAAGTTATAAATCCTTGTCCCAAGAATGCCATTACCCGAGCTGAGATAAGAAGCCCCGTTCCAGAACCTTCTTTATCCCTCCCTGGCTTAAAAGATCTAAACTTGCTCAGGGCGTAATCTTGCTTGGCTGTGAACTCTATTCACTGATTGGCAGGGATATAAAAAATCTGAATAATATTTATATTATTGATTTTCCAATAATTTACTGCAACTTCAATGTGTTTGTTATTTGTTGCTATTTTCTTTTTCAATACCGTTTCCATCTTCTTTAAAATACAAGCCCCTTGGAAGCTATCGAACGAGGGAAGATAAGGCAGCAGGTGCAGGTTCTGTGTTCATCGACATCCGAGGGGTCCTGATGCCTTTCAAATGTACTACTGATTGCTTTTAACATTTCTTTAAGTGAAGAAAAGAACTATTTTAAGGGTTAAAAAACGTAAGCGAATATATTTAAAAGTAAATACGGACACGGTTGTCATTTAGTATTTGTGGTAGGAGAAACTTCATACTCACATACGAAAATTTATAAAAAGCTTGACAATCATAGAATGAGCTAATAAAATAGGAAAATAACGAAAATTAAACTTTGGTTTGTAGCATAAGTATGCAATTATGACCATGTAATTGTTTTTGGGTGGTCAATTCTTTATTTATTTATTTACTTTCTGGTGCCGTGTACAATCACATTTGGTTAGAGAAACCATACTCAGGTTGAGAACTATAAGAACTTGTACATATTTGTTTCTTTCAAAAAGTGAATAATTTTTTTGTGAAAAAACGAGTTATATTTAAGCAGTGTTCAAATGTCTTCTTTCATCAGACCATTATCTTTTCTTTTCTTCATATATTTTTTGCATTCAACAAGAATATGTTCAATTGTCAGGTTTACATGACATTCGTTGCATTTTGGGGGTGCCTTATCTTTCAATAAGTAACTGTACTTCCTAAAAGTTACCCTAAACTTCTAAGACTAATAACTCCAATAACGTCCTATAAAATAGAAATATCTTTTCCTTCCTCACTTCCTCCCTGGCAATTAATTTCTTCTAAATTTAATTTTACTCTCATTCAATTATTAAAAAACAATTTTTGTCAGACTTCGTGAATGCATCAAGGCAATTTCCTGTTATGAAAATGCACAGCTTATATTTACTGACGGATCGAAATCCGATGAAGGTGTAGGCTGCTCAGTGATTATAGGATCGGAAGTCATATGCTACTCATAAACATCTCTCTTTACTATTTATTCGGCAGAATTGTATGTTATTAAACTACTGCCAAAAGAATTGTGCACTCATACCTGTGACAGTATTTTCTCTTTTGCTAGAAGCAAGGACAATAAAAAACACTTGCACTGCAATCCCATATAATATTAGGCAGAGCGGGCATTTCCCAGTATCATCCAGCATGAACCTATACTGATAGGCTCGTGAGGCTTTATGAAGATAGAGCTGCCGAGTTAAGTAATAATAAAACTCTTTTTTAGAGGTATTATAAAAATAAAAAATAAAAATGCTTCCTGTCCAGCCATGGCTGAATATGAGAGACCAATCCAAATGTCCATCCCAAAGCTGTTGCATAGCTACAATGGTCTCCTTACTTTCATGTGTTTATTTTTACAGGATCTCTTCCTTTATATACAATAATTAAAATTTACTTTAAAAAATAATTGGTATTGAAAAAAAAATTGAAAAAAGTAATGATTATAAAAATAAATATCAGAGAAAGCCTACAAGAAATAAACAGTATTGCAGTTCTCTGATTGAAGTGTATAATGCTAGTCAATCATAATTGTTTTTCTTTCTCTAACTACCATCCAATTTTAATAAATTTAACTTTATTAGATTACAAAGTTTTCTGTCAAAAAATTACATTTATTAAGAACATTTTAAAGTTTTCGAATTTATCCGCCTTCTGATAAATAGATAAAATGCTTTAGATATTGTTCAGTGTCACAATGTTTATCAGCATCAGTGTACGTATTCATTATTGTTTGTATGCCAGTGTGAAAATTTTACTGTGCGCTGTGAGATTTAAAATTTAGGAAGATTCAGAGACAAGATGTAGGTGACACTTATTTTTTTTATTTATTTTTTAAGACTTTTTTCCCCTCATATTTGTGTAGAACAAATCTATCATTATTTCTTTTAACGTTTATTTAAACACTTTGAAAACACCCCCCTAAAAATCACTCATTTCAAACTGTAACGGACTTGTCTGAGCCATTAGGTTGGCGATGCTATTTTTTAATAAATATGTGGAAACCAGCCAGCACTGACGGTGGGCAAAGAATCAACTAGACAATGCCGCATTCTATCTGAGAGGAAAATTTTACCTTCAGTACGATATTTTCACAACATAATTTGAGGTTTCTCTTAGCACTATTACAAATTTATTTTTATTTTTGTTAATATCAAGTTTGTAAATAATGAGCTTCATATTTAAATTTCTTTAAATATGTATAAGAATAGAGAGATGAAAAAAAAAAATTATGTTTAAATAAAAAGACTATTTTTGAATTAACCTCTGATTAAAGAATAAGTTATTTGTAAGATATAACGTGTTTTCAGATAAGATGATAAATGAAACTTAAGTAGATTTTAAAACTTTTTGAATAAGACCAACATTTACAACACTACTTGTTACTGGCCTAATGTTCAGTACTGTGCACTATAAAATATCTAGATGTTAACCGCGACATCGGAAAATCTCATTTAGCACTTTGCTGAATATACAATGCTTAATAAAACATAGAAAACCAACCGAAAAATAACAAAAAACAAATTGGTGCGACGTATTAGTTATAATGGAACTGTTGGTTTGTTTATTCAGGGAAAACAGGCTGGCTGCGAGAGCGGAATCAGTAAGTGGGCTAATGGCATCACGCCGTGGACGGCTCATGAATGACAATGCCTTCAATTACTTTACTGTCCTCCAAACTTTTATTATTCACTTCTTCTTCTTTGTTGTATCAACAAGTGGAGTTGGAAAGAGTGGTGCAGAAGGTTGGTGGAAGGGGAATGCTAGAAGGGGATGTATGCGCCATGGCTTATATTGTGTATGAAAATAACATTAAAAGGTTTATCCAGGAGAAAAAACATATATTTATACGCATTTTGAAAGCAATCTAGTCATGAACTTTTCTTATCATTTATTTAATCACCATTTTGGGAAAACGTACTTTTACCTGGCCATAGGGAGAGGCGAAATTAATAACCTAGGCCATTAATACCACTCTCCACTGCCGGATTTAAACTTAATATCTTCCGTTTATTCAGCCTGTTTCACTCGGCAAACTATATTGGGTCGTATCGTGAATCGTGCATAACTCTCTGCATTCGTGATCTTGTTAATGACACATCTCTAGCTTTTACATGTATATTCCTCATTTTAAAAATGTCTATAGAAGAATATCTGGATGTTTTCGAGTAAGCAGGCATACAACTCACAACTTACAGTTTCATCCAGGGCCTCCGAGAGCCAAACCGGGACTTTATAGGACTGAGGCAATCGGTGGAAGGTGGTACAGTAGGCCAAGACTCGGCATCGAGTTGTTGTGCTAAATAAATGGAATAAAGAATAGCGCAATGGCAAAAAGATAAACGTCATGAAAACTAAATTGAAATCACAAAATATTCTTCTAAAAAAGTAGTTATAAATTAAATATCCTCTAAATAAAATAATGAGAAAATAAAAGTGTTTATAAAAGTCCATTCCACACAGCCTCTTTGATTATTAGAGCTAATATCGTATGACCTCTATAACATGTTTAGGTCACAGATATGTACTTAATAAATATCACCACGTCCCCAATAGCATACTATAATAACGGGCCTTTTATAATTGTGTTTATTATTTTGAAAAATTAATAATCATATATCAAAATTTACTAATACAAAGTGTTATCAGACCATAATTAAAGATACTATGGTCTCAATCGTCAATCGTCCTGGGTGGCCAACGGTTGTGAAAGGATATTTAGCTTAGATCACGCCTCACCTGGCTTTTTACCCTAATTAACGGTACCCAATTTCAAGAAGCTGGTTGTGACCTAGGAGGTCTCCCGAGGTCGAAGTCGACCCACGGCTGAAATAAACAAAAATATATTATTTCCTTCAGCTGAACAATAATTCGGGCCCTGGAGCTTGGTCCCCGAAACTCCCCTATTATTTTTTTATTTTATTTTTTTTAAATTTACAACTAATTTTGTATATAGAGTATGAATGTAGTTATGTTTTTTCTTTTCTTTTTTGATTCTTTCTTTTCTTTCTTAATTTTATTTTTTTATTTATTAGTTTAAAAAAATCATTACCTATTTTATATTATCATTTATTCTATTCTATTTTAATTTCTTGTATATTTTATTTTATTTCTTGTACATATATATATATTTTATTTAATTTTTTTTTCTCTTGTATTTTTAAAGCTGTTTATTTTGATTTTCTTATCATTGTACATATTGTGTGAATGAGTGTCTGTAATTAATATTACTCATTGCCCTTGAGTGAGGCAGCTTGTAATTATTCTAATAAAAAGTTTTTAAAAAAATAATAAAATTTACAACTATACAAATATATAAACCAAGTAAATGTGTTAATAAGAATTAAAATAACATGTAAAACGTAAATAGAACTACTCATTAGTAGTACTTCAATAAAAAATCTACACTAGAAGATCTATGGGCCATCTTCTTTTCAGACGCCACGGAGGATTTTCGGGAATGGAGTGGAAAGCAAGTAGAGAAACTAGTGGATTTGAGTGGTTCTGGAGCTTAATATGAAATTATAGGTATCTGGTTTGGGATAAATCAGCAACATATGGAACATTAAGATCTTTATGTATAAGTTTATTTTTCGCAAAGTATTTTAAGTTTATTTTAAGTTTATTTTTCACAAAGTAGGAGCATTAAGGATTTTTCGAAGGATTTAAGATTGTAAGTATTGGATACGAGATGAATTGGATGGTTTAGTGGAGCCCCAAAGCTCAACTCCGTACGTCTAAATAGGTCTAATAACAGTCATGTACATAAGTCTTTTATAATTAATTGGGTGCTTTGAACGTTTGTCTAGTAAATGTTGAAGCAGTCTGTAACGACCCCTATCATCAAATTCATTATCTGCGTTGCCCTGTTTGCGATTCCTGGATCACCGTCATTCGTAAAGGCTTCTTTGTCTTTGCTTCTAAACGTAATTTATTTCTTTACCTCTTTAGTTATCATTAATAATAAACAAATAATTTTGGTTTCAATTCTTATTTTTAAATTTAAAATTCAAATTTATCATTATAATGGTACACCGTTCGCTAACCGGGGCAGTGAGGCGAAGAGATATGATGGCGGATATGGAGCAGACAGGTGGACTAGGTTATTACAGCTCCAGCCTGGAGAACATTAGCAGTTCTGGACTCAGCAGAAACAAGTGACACCTGGAGGTGGAGGGCAGTCGATATTACACCACCAGCCAGATCTAACGGCCAACTCCACCGCTACAGCTAACTTCTCTTGTCTCCAATTCCCACAACTCACTTCTGTTATCCCCCTCCCCTCCCTGGGTCTGAGTTAACGTCCTATCTCAGCCTTCCTTCTCTTTGTTAAGCAACAGATAATGAAGCCAACGATCAACATCCGTTGGTTATCGCAATAAGCTATTAATATCGCAACCTTTAATTGGTTACTTGGGAATACAAAAAAAGAAAAGAAAAAAATAATATATATAATAACTAGCATGCTCCGTCGCGGGTTCGCCCGCTCTCATAAGTAAATAACTGAGATAATTTTAACTAATAATTGAAGTTTTATCGATAAAAATATTTTTTTAAATAAATAAAAATTTTTCGATGTTGGTAAAAATGCATTTTCACGCATAGCAGTAATTTTTGACCCTGTTATAATTACACGGATCAGGTGGTGAAAGATTACGTATAAGCATAAGCAGGCAATCAATTTTTATAGGTATAATAGATGTAAATTGGTTTTCCAGAAGGATAGACTATTAAAAAACTCTTGCGGATAATGGACTGCATTTCCCACGATCCATATTTTTACACACAATATTAAAAAGCAAAGGATTGTCATTCTAAATTTGTAATAGTTTTTATTCGGCCAAAAAAATTCATTGATATCACCTGGTTCGATATTAATTTATAACCATTAAAATATATGACAGTGTGGCAAACCTCATTTTAGCCTCTTAACGTTGGACATTTAAATTTTTATTATAGTAAAATTTATTATTTTCAAACTTTCCTAGAACTATGATAATGATTTTGTTGAAATTTTGTATAGATAAGTCTTTTTGTATAGATTTACCAATGTAAACTCTTTTGTGGAATAGTTTCTTCCACAAACACAACGATCGATTTTCAAACTTCAGTGGGATCCACATGTCGCACAACATATTTAAATATTTCTTGATAATTTAATTGAATATTAGTAAATTTTACTATCAATTCTAAACACTATATAACACCGTAACATTGTAACGCTCGCTACCTAGCGGCCGATTTTCAAACCTCACTGCGCACCACATATTTATCGTTTTTTAACGACAATCTGTATATTTTATTACTGCCAAATCTTCCTTAAACTACGCAAATGGAGTAATTAAAATTTAGTACAGACTGATTTAGCAGTTTTCGTAGTTAGTCATCACAAACGAGAAATGGCTAGTTCTTTTATATAATAGTATAGATTAAGATTGTAGAAAAATCATTTGAAGCAGTCCTTACATGATTCTTGTCACTGCAGGCCCTCAGATAACAAAAAGTAAGACCATCAATGACTAAAACCATTCTATATCACGGATGAGTAGTTCATACACAAATCAACTTCATAATAAATACAAATTTAGAAAATTGCTTTAAATTTACATAGCTTAGCAATTGTTTTTTGCAATTTATGCCTGTGGTCCATTCATTCATTCATTGGTGGACTTTACAGTCCATTGAGAACAATGGCCTCTGCTATGGCTCTCTTCCACTCCTCTCTGTCTGTTGCATGGAGCCTCTGGTCGTCTAAGGTCTCCTTCCACGTCGTCCAAATGTTTGAGACGAGGGTTCCCTCTCCCTATTTCACACTCTGGTCTGCTACCACTACTTTGGTCCCACTCGTACAGTAAGAATTATTTTCACTAAAGAACACGAGAATCGGTTGGAAGATATGGATACAAAATACGTTAGTAAAATCCACTAATGTTTACAATGTCATTCATGGAAAAATCTAAATCCTACCGAGTTCTTGGAGCTAACTATCTGAGGAACTAACTATACCTCCAAAGACCCTAAAATCAACCCCAGAACAACGTTTACGCCTTTTTTTCTTTTATAATCATATTTTCGTTTCCATACTAAATATTTATATTTTATAATTCTTTTTTTGTTAATGAATCATTTCTATTTTTGCTGGTTATTACAGAAGAAGGTTACCAATTTAGGCTGAATCTTATTTTGGTTTAGTAAAGGCAGGATAGTTTGTCATTATGATATAATTATAATTTTAATCTTTCAAACAATTTAAGTTATTATACTGAGCCCTCACATCAACTACCTGAACTATAATTAAATCTAATTCAGGGAAAGAGGGGGCGTTGTAGATAGAATAGTTGTTAAGATAATTACTGTTAGATTAAGTTATTACAATGCTGGTGGTGGGGGGAGCTCTATTATGGGGAGCAGCCATACATGTCATTAAAGGATAATTACAGCCCGATTGAGGCCTTAGATTGGGACCCAAGGCTCCTCCATCCCCTATACATATTGGGCTCCTCCACTCCTCTCTCTCCCCCCTCCCCTCTCTCTCTCACTCTCTCTCTATCTGGCACCAATGTAATTATTAATACTGTTACACCTGCTTACTGTTCACTGTATTGTGTCTGGAAGATGGATTAACTCTAGCAAGGTAGATCATTAGGATAGGAGTCGTCTAATATTGAAATGTCAACACCGTGTATGTTTAAACAAATTAAAAAACAATAGATCATTAAGGATGCTATGCTGCTACCACAGCTGGGGGTTTATTAAATATTTTCACCCTCACTCATATAAATCTTCTAGTCTCCCTCTATTGATGACTGATCTATTTGACTTCTATCTATTGTGTTAAATAATTCTATTTCAAGTATTTCAAGAATTCAAGTTAAGCAATGAGTTATTAATAATGTTGGTAAATGTATTTTCATAATGAAAAAAACAACAAAAAAAACATAGTCGGCTGTTAAGTATCATATAACAAGAAAATAATGAGGGAATCAGTCAGTATGAAATAAACACTCCAAAGTAAAAAAAACACAACTGTAATAGAGTGCCTACGTTTCGACCTGCCATACAGATCTTCTTCAGGGTCACTGAACTACATAAGACAGGAGGCTAACATCGAAGCGTTCTTGCTGGCAGCTTCCCATATTATCTTCTTTTTATAAGTAACTAAATATATTTTATTTAGTAGTACCATAATATTCTTTTTAAATTAATCGAATGATGTTTAAAAGCATGAACAAATTGATGACATTATAGTTGCTCATTCATGGGTCATCAAACAATTTCCATTAAAGTAATATTCTATCTATCTATCTATCTAATTCGGCACTACAACCCGCTAAGGAGTCATGGCCTCCGCCAACAGCAACCGCCATGGGTTTCTATGTTGTGCTGCCGCCATCCAGTTTCTCACGCCCAGTCCCCTGGCATCCCTGTCCACACAGTCTCTCCATCTTAACTTGGGTCTTCCAATGGGTCGGCTTCCATGCAGGATCTCTGCAAGAACTTTTCTCGGGATCTTATCCTCTGTCATCCTTGCAACATGACCCGCCCATCTAAGTCGCCCTACTTTATTGAATTTAACGACATCCGGCTCATTATACCTGTCGTAAACTTCTTTATTCTGTCGGCCGCCGAATATAAGGAGAGCCAGCTCCTCTGCTTTTGTGGTTGTTCAGGTCTCAGACCCGTATGTCAGAACAGGTCGGATAAGCGTTTTATACAGAATTATTTTGCTACGCTGGGTCACTAAGTGGCTTCTCATGTGACATCTTAGCCCAAAGTAGCACTGGTTAGCAACCAATATTCTCTTTTTTATTTCTGATTAAAGTAATATTATAAGCTACATTCTCATAAATAACATTCTCTGGTACTTTTCTGAGCTGTTAAGAGTCCAAGTCATCCGCTCCCAACTGGGCTCCTTGTCCCTCCGATATCTCTTTCTCCATCACTTGATTCTCCAAAAGCCCTCTTCTAATTTTCCGGATCCATTTTTAAAAAGATGTATATTCCCTCCATCTAACCTTTGCATTTCTTTCTTTGATTTTTAAACTCCTTTCTTTGAGTCACTTGCAGAATAGACAATGGACAAAGTAGGTCACCGCGTTTTGGCTATACTTTAATTGGATGTCCTGGCGACTTTTTAATATTTATTAATTATTAATAACGATTGCAAGGAGGTTACATATTGTTATTAAAATTAAAAATTTGGTAATTATACGATTAATTATCAATTAATTTATTTGTGTTAAATTATTTTATTAGTTCACATTCATATAAAGTATTTAATAAGTTAATGAGTGGGTGGAACAAAATTGTATGTTACTCTGGGCAACTTTACAGGAGAGCGGAGACACTTATATAGCATTATATAATTAGATGATTGTGAAAGAATATTCTGATGAAAAGAATATTACATATTAAGGTATTGTTGAAAATAAACAGTTTATTGAAAATTAAAAAAAAAAAAAGAAAGAAAATCATGAAAATACAAAATTTTAACAACCTCATCAAGAACGCAAATATAAGTAAAATGTCTTATGTTTATTGTTTATTCAGTATATTTCATGTGAAATATAAAAATAAAAACATAAATAAATAAAAAAAAATAAAAACTGACATAATAAACTAATATAAAATATCATTTTTTTTAAACTATTCATTAATATTTACAATAATATATATATCAGGTATACGACAGTTAAATTTGATGAAAACGATTACAATAACATGGAACATGTAATGAACTACTCACTAGTAGCACTACAATAATAGTTCTACATTAGAAGGTCTTATGGCCTTTTCAGAAACCTCGGAGGATTATCGGGAATTGAGTGTGAAGCAGGTTTCGAGATCAGTGGATTCGAGTGGGTTTGGAGTTTACTATGAAAGGGTAGGTATCTGGTTTGGAACAAATCAGCATTACATGCAACAGTAAAATCTTTATGAATACTTTTCAAATCAAGGAGGATTTTGGATTGTAAGGAGTGGATTGGATACGAATTGGATGGTTTATTGGAGCCGCAAAGCACACTCTATGTCAGGTCTAATTACTGTCATGTAAATGAGTCTTTTGTATTTAATGGAAGGTTTGAAGGTTTGTCTAGTAAATGCTAGAGTAATCGGAAACGTCAAGCAGTTTCTTGTCTCTTAAGTCTGGTATGTGTGTACTAAGTAACTCGTTTGTCCAGATGGAGTCTTAGGTAGCGGATCTGTTCAACAGGTATCAATGGAATATTATTTAAGGATATTGTAGCACAGGTAGTTGTAGGCTTACGACGAGGAGTAAAGGTTATTTGATGAGATTTGAATATGAAATATATAAATAAAAATGAACAATCGGCGTTAATGACAAAAACAGTACTGAGCCGGTAAATAAAAACAAACAAACAAAGCTGCTGTTCTCGTAAAAATAAATATAAAATCTGGATTCCAAATTCTTGTGATGTTAAGAAATCTATTAAGGTCTATTCTACTAACGCTTAAATAAAACCAACATTAATCATAAATTGTTAGTATAAGCAAAATGAAACACTTATATTCGGCATTATTGAATTTATCATGTTACATACATGTTACATTATTATAAATAATTATAAAATGTGACCACTCTACTCTAAATGTTAAATAAGGAGAGAATGTAAAATTTTTACAAAACTTATGATTTCCTCTAACGATTCTAGGAATAAAAAACTTTTTAAAATCTTTACGACTATTAGTTAGCTGGAAAAGAAGAGAGGTAGATAAAAAATATGAAATTGGGGGGGGGGAGGTGCTGTTTGAACTGGCATATATTTAGAGACTTTTTCCTTATAATAACAAACTGAGGGGGAGGGGGGAGAAGGGGGGACAGTGGCTTGGGAATTTATAACGAGGCTGACTGATGAGCCAACTCCTCCTCCAGCTTTTTCCAGGCTGGAATTAACTTCATTTGTTCTCCAGCACTGAAAAAGAGCAGCTTCCCTCCTCCCCACTCGTTAAACTGCTAAGGTCCTGATAAATAATTGTAACAAAACACCAACTCCGCGACTAGTTTAATAATTATCTTTCTAATTTATGTCTCTTCTTTACCTTTTTTTTTTTTTTACATAAAAAGGATAGGAAAATAAATTCTGCTGATAAAAAGGATTCCAGGATGGGTTGAGATTTATAGTTAACGTGTCGTTAAATACGGCTCTCCTGGGAACAGATACTAATAGGGAGGAGAGCTGGTGAGATTGAGATATACTTGTTTGGGAGTGCAATGAACATTTAAACGTGTTATTGAAGTTTATTCCTTAAACTTTTTTTTTTTTTATTTTCATTTTTTTTTTAACAACTAAATATAACTAACAAGGGGAGGACACACTCAGTCTCTCACGGATCTTGTTGGCAATTTTTTTGGAGGTTCCTGGTCAAAAAATATTTTGATATATATATATTTTAATTTTATTTTGCAGTTGAACATGTTAAAATATGATTGTGATAGTTGACATAAAAACATTATAGCGATAACTGCCTCACTTCCGTTGAAAATGAAATTGTAATGTAATAAGCTTCAGTTATTAGAACCCAGTAAACAAAGATTACAAAACGGGTTAGAGATGTGTTCTGGGTTTGAAGAATAAAATAAAAATTGTAAATACTTAACAATCAAATCTAATATGTGATTCTGTCTGTATATAATGTAAATATTAATTTGTAATAAGTTATCATTACAATAAATAATTAATAATTATAATTATTTTAATAATAATTAAAGTAACAAATTATTTCTCCCAATTAGTATATATATATATATATATATATATATATATATATATTTTTTTTTTTATTGATATCTATATATATACATACGTTCCTGAGTTTTGAGGGTGTGCTGAGATGGAATTCTAGGGCTAAAAGAATTTTCTATCACATTTTACAGTGTAAAAGCTACAATTTTTTCAAGTGAAGTATATTCAATATAATTTTTTTTACAAGAACCGATATCGGATTCGAATTCAGCATTCAAGAGAACCCTTAAATACGAAATTTCATCCAAATAGAAAAATAAAAGTTTGTAAGCTTCAAAGTTTGCCTGACCAAAATGGTAGGCAACTTTTGTTTAAATTGATAAAAACGTGAATTACGCTTAGACGGTTTTACGTATCAACTTTATTTTTTTACACAAAATATAGGGTGGTAATACGCTTGAAATGTATTTGGTTTCATCATCCTATCTGGTTTCAAACTCAAGTTAAAAATCAAAATGTTTTTCGGATTTTCCAATTTTTTTAATAGGTTTTTGTTCATCGAATTTTACATTTATATACATCAAAAGAAAGCTGAGACCCTCCTCTTTCCAGCGATACCAACCAGTGAATTGCATGACAAAGTAATGACGATTTAAAGGTATGTAACCAATAATCGGTTTTAAAATTTCATTTTCCTGGAAGAGGGTGAAAAAAATGATTTTTTTGATTTTGTTGAATAACCGTTTTTTAATGTTTTTGAGGGTGCTGAATTAGAATCTGACCTCAATTTTTGTGTGAAAAAATCTATAGAGGTAGTTTGCTTGAAAAACTAATCATTTTTTTAGAATTTAATTAACCTAAATCAAAATCTATGGAGCGACTGTATTTTTCCTTTAATTTACAATCAAAACTGAAAATATTGGTGCAAGAATCATGTCGATATCATTTTTTAAACTCGAGATAAAAAATAAATTAGTTTAATGCTATTTTATTTTTTTTCTCGGCTTCTAGGGCCCATTGGTCGGAGCGGCAAAATATGTGTCTAATATTTTTTGACCAGGAACCTCCAAAAAAATTGCCAACAAGATCCGTGAGAGACTGAGTGTGTCCTCCCCTTGTAAGACTTTTCTAAAAAATACTAAGGAACTGTATATACTTGAACTGTGGAGGATAGGTGAAGAAACTTTAGTCGCATTTTATCTTACCATCCTAAAAATCCTCTAAACTATTGTAAATGCTTCATATTTTTTCAAAAAAATTACATAACGATTTCAGTATACCTTTGGTTTTAAACCTCTTCTACTCATTACTATACATAACTCAGCTCTCAAAAACAAACGACAATTGTATCGAAATCTTTTGTAAATATGTAATAATGTTGGAGTCCCGGTGATTCACTCAAGACCTGACTGTGCTATATCTTTCTCACTAAGCCTTCAGCGGATTTTAAATTAATAACGCAGCTGAGGGAGCAGCGCTGGTATCTCTTGGGTTTGGCTTGTATGTTGAGAAACTGGCTTAGTTCGGAGTTTCCCGTGATGCTTGTACATATCAAATCTGTTGTAAGCTTGAATTAAATTGTTTTCATGAGTGTATTATTATTTCTGTTTACGATCGTAATTATTTTTAATTCATATCATATCTTTAATTAAATCGATTATCTGATTTATTATTTAAAATGAAATGAAAATGAAAAATAAACTTTATTCTGGGACAGACTGTCCCCTAAGAATAATTAAAGTGCTTAGATTAGTTAAATCAGCACATCAGTAGTATAACTAAATTAGGAGAAAAAAGTAGAAATGAGAAATAAAAAATAAAAAATAAATTAAAATTAAAATTAAAGTTAATAAAAAAAAGAAAAAATTAAAAATACATAAATAGATAGAAAATAAAAAAAAATAAAAAATAAAAACAATCAACTGTAAACATTTTAGAACACTTATGTACATTTACATATTATTTACAATTTTGTGGAAGACTGAAAATCGAGGAGATGGATAAATAAAAGATGTTTAAAGGAAGTTAAGGATGAGGCTCTGCGAATATGGATAGGTAAGGAATTCCAAAAAGAGGTAGCACGGATAACGAAGGATTTTTCAAAGGAGGCAGTTCTATGTGAGGGGGTATATAGGTTGGAAGGTTGGGATCTTCTATTCAGGTGGTGAATGGAGGAACGCAGAGTAAGTAGGTCTAGGATATAGGAAGGTTTGTTAGTTTTTAATGACTGGAATAGGAAAGTGTCGAGGAAGTATTGCCGTCGAAAATCGGGGAAAAGCCACCCTAGCTCTTTGTACCGGTAAGATAGGTGAGACCGTCTGCTGACCCCAAAGATAAATCTTATGAAACAATTCATTAGCCTCCTCAGTCGCATCTCTAGCTCAACAGACAGTCCCCCGTACACCAAGCACCCGTAATCAAAGTGGGCAAAAATGAGATCATCCTTATTATTGAAGATTGTAATATTCAATAAAACTGTTCTTCAAAATAAAAAAAAATAAAAGATGAGAAATCGCAACTTTATTAATTTAATGTGGTTGGAACTAGTATTGTAAGAAAATGAAATGATTATCGTGCCAATTGATATTAAAAATAAATAAAAATGTAAATATTAAATTTGTTAATAAAAAGATAAATCTCATTAATTTAGACAATAATTTATGATTTTGGCAATAGTTATTTGTATTTTTTTTATTTTTATCCACGGTGACGAAAACTTAGTTGTTTTTTTCTTTCAAATAATAATGCTAATGTTATAAGTAAAAACTTATTTTTCGCTAAAAAATGACAACTGATTCTGAAAATTTGGTTACGAACTTAATATTAATTTTAAAATATCAAAACGTGAAACCAACCATTCTTTCTTATATGGGTGCAATTTTCTTTTAACAATCAATTTTTCTTTTCCGTTTTTTATTAGACAAATGATCGGTAATTAACTATATTTAGTAAAACCTTTTTTTACTTATAAAAAAAAAGAAATAAAAAGATTTATTCCTATAAAAAAAGTAATAGTAATAAAAAAAGAAATAAATTGATGTCTGTCATTGAGATATATTGTCAAATATAATTATTGATTTTAAATAATAATAATAATTAAAAAAAAAGATTATTTATTGATAGAAATGGAAAACATTGAAGAATCGAGATTATCTTGCTATTTAAATATTATATAATAAATATACAGAATGTTTATAGCCTTTCTTTCGGCGCCGTAGGAGAGCCAATATTTATTAATTATTTCTTCCCCTTGACCCAGTGTCTGGTTGTGAAGGTCGTGTATATATCTGAACGCTTTATTCAACTATTGTATACATAATTCCATACTAAAATGCATTTATGATTAAATCTGTCATTCCAGTGAATAAGTGGCTAACTCAAATTTTGATTAAAATGAGTTGATTAACTTAAACGAATCGTGGAGGTTTTTAATTTTGGTGAATAAGTGTTTAAATAAGATGTTTATTTTAAATAACACCAATCCACCATGAAGAAAAACATCCACGACCATTTTTAATCGCTTATAAATATTATCAATTATTAAAGTTTTCAAGAAAATATTAATATTAAAAATGAATGAATTATTTTTTTACAAAAAGCTAGCATAAAAAAAAATTAAAAATCAGGACTTCTATGTTTCTGCACTCACCAATCTAATTCGCAATTCAATCATGTAATCTGTAATTGAATTACATTTTTATTGCAATTTAAGTACATGACACATGATATAATTCTAATCCGGGATTACAATTTCAATGTAATCGTAATTTATTTTCTTTTCTTTTTTTAATTCAATTACAATTTAGCTAACTCTAAAAAATACAATATTGAAATCAAGTATATGCGTGAAAATATGATAATAATAATTTGTACAGTAAAAATTATTAATTAGAATAACTGGGAAAGAAACTTCCCATTAATAGATTTTGAAATATACTTAACATTTTATTAGAAGGTGCGTGCTATCTTAAATTCAGACAACTAATGTACTAAAGGATAGCTTGAAGCACATCGGCAGATTGGGAAAAGAGAGGAGAGTGTATATTTGTAACCAACACGAAAACAATAAAAGTAAGAAATACATAGAGATAGAGATAGGAGGATAATTCTGTCTAAGTATGGCCTCGATACTGAACTATATAGGAGGGCTTCTTTCTTATTACATTAACATAATTACTTCTAAAGAGCCATTTATATTCAAACATACCCACCACTTTAAACAATTCCCACTAAATTACAATATGGAGCCACTGTTTTACTTTTTATTGTCGCAAGAAGATAAAAGATAACACTTTAATTGCAAGATATCTCGTTAAGGCCAGAGGATATTGAAAATTGTAATGAAGGACATTGTCTTCCCCAGCCTTATCCTGGAATAACAACATTTCCCAAATTACCAGAAATTCTATCATGATCCTCAAACAGCTCCAAAAATATCGCGACTTTTTTCCCCGAAGTACCCGCCAACGTCTGGTATCCTCTCACAGTTTTCCCCACTTTGATTACGGGTGCTTGGTGTATAGGGGGCTGTCTGTTGAGCTAGAGATGAGACTAAGGGGACTAATGAATTGCTTCATAAGATTTATCTTTGGGGTCGACAGACGGTCTCACGTATCTTGCCGGTACAATGAGCTAGGGTGGCTTTTCCCCGATTTTCGACGGCAATACTTTCTCGGAACTTTCTTATTCCAGTCATTAAAAACCAATAAACCTTCCTATATTCTAGACATACTTCCTCTGCGTTCCTCTATTCACCACCTGAATACAAGATCCCAACCTTCCAACCTATATAACCCCTCACACAGAACTGTCTCCTTTAAAAAATCCTTCGTCATCAGTGCTACCTCTTTTTGGAATTCCTTACCTTTCCATATTCGCAAAGCCTCTTCCATAACTTCTTTTATTTACCCATCTCCTGGATCTTCGTTCTTCCACAAAAATGTAAATGTAATAAGTGTGTTAAAATTTTTACTGTTGATTGCTTTTTATTGTATTTTTTTTACTCACCTTTAATTTTTTTTTTCTTCTCTCTTCTTTTTTTTCCTCATAATTTAATTTTTAATACTGATTTGCTGAGTTGTAACTTATCTCAGCCAGAAAATTTTACCTTTAATTGTGCACATTAATTATTCTTAGGGGACAGCCTGTCCCAGAATAAAGTTTATTTTTCATTTAATTTCATTTTTGTGAGACACTTTTTTTTTTTTTATTAAGATTTTTTTTGTATCAATATAAAACAAAATATTAATTTAAAATATCTTCTTCTTCTTTTACTACCACCTTTGTGCCTCTCAGCGTGGAGGTGCCTCGACCCAAACTGACCAAGCATCACGGTCCCTCGCCAACAATTTCATGGCTTCCAGCCGTCTTCCTCTCTTCCATCCCACCTGATCCATTCGGTCCATCCACTTCTTCCTTGCTCTGCCTCTTGGTCTTCTGCCTGTAGACCTGGCTTCAAGATACTTGCGTGGTTATAGGTCTTCACTCATTCGGCAAACGTGGCCTAACCACTTCAACTGCTTCTTCTCTAGGATCTCACATATTGGCCTAACTCCTAGATGATTTCTTGTTTTTTCATTCCTGATGAAATCTCTCCGAGTTCTGCCCTACTTTATTCACAAGTTTCGAAACTTATAAATGAACATTAGCTCTTACTTGTAATCTCATTTTAGCAACAATTTAAGCTGTTGATTAATTACATTACAAATAAACCTAATTGAGAATAGAAATATCTATTTTCCTGTAAAATATTCTAACAAGAAAGGAGATAAGAAGGTGTAGGAAGGGACTAGATATAATTTCCCGAGAGATGAAGGTCCGCCAACACCACGGCGACTAATCCTTAATCAAACAACAGCTCGCTCCCCTTCTCCCCTCTCCGCCCTCCACTACCCCCACCAGCTGGGGATCATCCTGGCTATCTTCCCCTGTTAATACCCTGCCTATAATTGGATCTTCTCTGATACGAATTAGTAAATCCACAATAGCTGAGCGACGGAAAACGACAACTAATTGATGTGAATTGATTATATAAAGCTCAATGGACACTTACTTATTTACTAACATACAGATTCTTCAAAATTCCTTCCCTACAAAAATATAACCACCAACGTATTCTATCAGATTTGGTAGATATAAAAAATAACAATAAATATATAAAATAATACAAATGATCCATTTTACTCATTTTGTTATGTTAGAGTAAAAAGGAAACTGCCTGTCGTTTTCGAATAAATCAACATTTACAAGACAAACGTTCCAACCTTTCGATTAATTACAGTAGACTCATTTACGTGGCAGTGATTAGACTTATTTAGACATAGGTAGTTGTGATTTCCCAGAGCACAGCCTCTGTACGCAGAGGCTCCACTAAAACATATAATTCGTCTCTTATCCTATCCTTACAAGCCTCAATGCTCCTCAATTTGTCAAAAACAAACTTATCCATAAAGATATTAATGTACCATATGTTGCTGACTTTGCTCAAACCAGATATATATAAATATATATATTTCATAGTAATCTCTATAATCATTCAAATCCACTAGTATCTCATCTTATTTCCTATTCTATTCCAGATATTTGTGATTTTCGCCGCTCATATTCACTGTTGTTTGTTGGTTTTTTTAAAAAAAAAATTTTAAAGCTAAGTTTCACATTAATTATTATTGCTATCAGGAGCCAATATTTTTAAAAATATATATTTTGTTTATAAATATAATGAGGAAAATTATGAAAATTTATTAAAAACCAAATATGGAATAAAGTATTGATTTGAAAAACCAAAATGTTTGCATACTGATAGATATGCAAATAGAGTATTATTATTACCTCATCCTTCTAAGTGAAACATGTGACGGCGCACAGTGGGGCAAACGTGAAAAAAAACCCTAAAATCTTATGATTTTTGTTTTGTTTTTTTTCATTATTTTTGTATACCTAAATAAATGTTGCATAAGGTTGTAAATAATGGTTGCATAAGGTATACCTAAATAAATGTTGCATAAGGTTGGTACACGGCCTTGAAGTTGCCCTTTTCTGGAATTAAGAAAATAACACGGTTTTAAGTTCTGTTAAAAAATTTTTTTATGAGACTGAAGTTTTAGCAAAAAAAATTATATAACCCTTTGAACTTCACTATTGATGTTTACTGGTTTATGGACGATTTTTATTTTGTAAATGTAGCTACAACCTTGACTACCAGGAATTTTCAAAGTTAGCTGTCTCGTAAATCTAACTTATCTTCATTTTACTTGGTCTTTCAAAAAAAGTTGCACCGAATTAGGCTTTCTTTAGGGGTTTAAATTGAAGTACAGGTATCTGAGAAACCGAGTTATAAATATAAATTCCGGCTTCGGCCATATTTGTTCGAGGGATGAATTTATGTGTTAATTTTCATTATACAGAAACTAATTTTTAGATTTTTTTTTTTTTTTTTTTATAACCAGGATGTGAAAATTGGCTTACTATATATGTATATTTGTTTTTATTAATCTGTCTTATTTAATACATATATATTTTAAATTTTTTTTCTTTTCTTTATCCATTGTAAAATGATCTGATATGATTTCTGGTTTTCTATATAAAAATAACTAACTCATAACTCTTCTTGAGAGAATTAGTACCGGAATATTGCAGAAAGATTAATTTTCAAAAATATCCCTTCAAAAAAAACAAAAACAAAAAACAATTGAAAATAAAAGTTTTGGACTTTGGATGATCAATATACGGGTTTATTATGACTCAGGTCTGATTATTGTATACCTTAATTCTCTTATGATGATTATCATATTTATTTATTTTAATTTTTTTTTTATCAATGGCTAGGATATTCTACCACTGGAATCATTTTCTCTCTATATTTATAACTAAATTCAGAGATTTAAAATCAAATTATAAAAAAATGTTACAATAAACATAACAGAGAACATGATTCCAGAAAGTTCTATCGAACAGCAACAAATGAAGAAGTTTTTTATCTTATGGTGATTTCTGGTCCCGTGATAAGTAATTTAAGACCGGGTTATAAAAAAAAAATTCCTATTAAATGATAAAGATTCTCATTTACTGTTATAGAAAAAAGGAACAATTCGAAATATTTTATTTCTATATTTATTTCTTTGTACCTAATATAACGAGTGAATATATTTTTGTAATATTTTTTCAAATGATTTTTTTTTTGTTATCATTAGCTCATTATCATTATATGGAAAACTATGAAGATCACACTTCTTTGTTAATATAAGATTGATAATTGAAAATAACTGCCCAGTCCATTCAATAGAGTTCAACTGAAATTATTTTGTAAAACTTATTACATTTTTCAAATTATATTAAAAGTTTTTCAAAAAATTTTAATTTATTTCCAAACATAACTTTATATTGAATAGGCTGGCGCACGTTCTAAGTTGATTTTTTTAACCTAAAGTTTGTTTCAACAACCTATTATGTTTGAAGAAGTTTTCAAATTCCTAGGAATCTACTTCGATAAAAAGCTAACATGGTCTGAACATATTCGTCAAGGAATGTTGAGTCACTGCACGTTCATAGAGCTATGTCATAGTAACGCAATTTCATTCAATTCAGCACACAAAAAAAAAAGATTGCATGTATAATAAAAAAACACATATATTTGTTGTTGCTATAAAAAACCTGATTTTTAAAAAACCTGATTTTTAATTTATTTATTTTAAAATTTTTAAACTGGAAACATGGCTCAATTCTGACGATCACATTCCTCTGGTCATAGTTATATAATATTCAGCAGCACATATAGCATATAAATATACCCTAAACTTGCTTTATAATTTTTTTTACTTATTGTTCTTAAATGTTCATGACATTCATGAAGCTGATTATGATTTCATTCAATTCAGCAACTCATGAAACATATAATTCTAAAGTTTCAAGCTTATAGTACGACCCATTTAGAAAATATGAGGTTTTCACCCATTTTTGGCCGTTTTGCCCCACTGTGCGGCGGTGAGTCTTCACTCGCATGAGGGATGGTTTGCCTCACCTGAAGCGGGTGACAATACGATATCGTCACTGGTTTATTTAAAAAAAAAAAATATTATATAAAAAAAAAATATATATATATATATATATATATATATATATATATATATATATATATATATTATATATATATATATATATATATATATATATATAAAATTTTATTCATGTTAAACAGTAACAGTATATTTCTGAAATACTTTACTAGAGAAAAATAATTGTTTGTTTGTTTATCGGGGCTTAACGTCCTTTTGTACTCCAATTAGGGCAGGAAGGACGGGTTATCCTACAGGTTAATAAACTATTCCAGCCATAATGGGAAGGCCAAGATTCATTTCGTGGGTCCGTCACGAAATAAAGATTAAGCTCAGGTGGGATTCGAACCCACGACATTTAGTTCCGAGCACGATAAGACCCTCGCCTCAAATCGCTCGGCCATTGAGTCCTCAGAAGAGAGAAAGGACCATGGTCGAAAGACTCAACGTGTTAAATTAAAGAAAAAAAAAAACTGTCTAGAAAAATACATTTTAACAATAAATAAAATATTTATATATAATAAATGTATGTATGTATATGTATTACCTTCATTTCGACTAGGTTTGTTGGTCGAATCGATACTTTGTTATCAGTTTTCTGGTTAGAAATGTAATTGAAAACTTTTTTGTTAAATAAAATCATTCGCTAGGATCTACTGCTTAGGAGCTATATTGGTTTGAATGAAAAAAAGGAGGTTTGAAACTCCTATTGTCTTTCAACTTTGCATATTTCTAATAATCATTGATTGCTACTTTAATTTAATTATTGATTTAAGTAATTTGATCCTTTTAATTCTAAATTGTAAATTGGGAAAATCAGTAGATTACAGATTGACATATCCACGATCTATTGTTTTTTCCCAGGTCAGAGAAAAATTTATTTTAATTAAATTTTTACAAAAAAAATATCTCTAACTTTTTAAAAATTGTACTAAAGAAACTACTAAATGGTTACCGCGTTCTCAGAGTATACACGGTGCGCCCTTGATCCAGCTAGACCTAGGCAGTAGTTGTTTGTTAATGGAAGCCAGGGCTGTCGTATTTGTACTAAAAGATGGAGTGTCGGTTACTAACTTTTGTCATTTATCAATTAGTTGACGGTTAGGCTCTCCCAGTACTTAGACTGAGTAGGTCCTTGTTGGTGGGGCTAAGGTGAATCCTCAAACCGAACTCCAAGGCTTGTCTTTAAGGACTTGCTAATGATCTAATAGGCGCAGGGAACTTCAACAATGTCCTAACTGTATCATGCTAAGCTTGGCAAAAAAACATATTATAAATATTCGACTATTACTTTATCATTTTTTACAGTATTAGTTTGAAAATAAAATGTTTTGGGGTATTTTTAGCTTATCAGATTGTTAAAAAAATTCATTTATGACGAAACACTGCAAATATACATATAATATCTGTGGCAATTAACTAATGCAAGCATTTCAATTTTTCTAAGGATTAGTTTTGAAATTTGCTTAACTTTGAAAGATTTCACTAACTAAAGGATTAGTTAGAAAATCATATTGCAACGTTTTCTCACACATACATATATATTTATATATATATATATATATATATATATATATATATATATATATATATATATATATATATATATATATATATATTTTTTTTTTTTTTTTTTTTTTTTTTTTTTTTTTTTTTTTTTTTTTTTTTTTGCGAAACAGCCCTTAAGGACTACGCGACTACAATGTAGGTTCTTCATTTATTTTTTAGTTCTTTTCTTTTTGTCCACTTTTGCTTGAGGATTTCACTAAACTTTTTTCTCCTTTCTTCTGTCCATCTCTTAGACGGAAATTTCTTCTTGTCCACCACAAGCACCACGTTTTTCAGGAACTTTTTTAATTCGGCTCTATCCTCGCACATCTCTCGTGTAATCCCGAGTCTTTGTGCTTCAGATTTAATTTGGAATGTATAGCCCTGGTTAAATTTGTATCCCATAATGTTGCTAAAAATTTGTTTGTTCAATCTTTGTTCGTCCATCCTGTGCATATGTCCATAAAACGTGAGTCTTCTAACTCTCATCTCTGTCTCCAGATCAGGGATTTCACAGTAAATTTCTCTGTTGGATTTTAGCCTGTATCCTTCCGGTGTTATTTTGGGCCCGTGAATTCTCCTAAGAATCCTACTTTCTATTTTTAGCAGTTTCTCCAGACTGGGGAAGCACATGGTTTCTGTTCCGTACAATATCACTGGTTTTACCATATATATATATATATATATATATATATATATATATATATATATATATATTTATAAAAAAGCCTAAAATTCTTAATTCAAATAACATGGGATAACTATATATTTTTTATAAAGCCTATATGTTTTCGTAATTCAAGTTAACCACCTATTCAGGGATACGAATATAAATATATATATATATATATATATATATATATATATATATATATATATATATATATATATATATATATATATATATATATACATACAGGGTGAGTACCTCATGGTGTAAAAAAAAAAAAAAATTGGGTGTGTAACTAGATCAAAAATAAAAAATAAAAAAATTCTGCAGACCTTAATTTTCTTTTCCAATTCGCTGCAGATATCTGAATACAGATGATATTGAAGAATACCACGTTTCGAGGTGAATTTTATAGACAGATGAGTCTGATTTTACAGGGGAAGGCTTGTCTACCTATCCATGTGAGGTATCATTGTTTTATTTATTTTCGTACTGATGTCAAATAGTGTTGCAAAATCATAGTTTTCCTAACACACCGAATGGTTGGAAATACTATGATTTGTTATAAAATATACTACCACAACTGCATCATGATATTCCACCTGAAGTTCGGCAAAATGTGATTTTCTAACACCATGGTGCTCCTCAAGATTATTCAAAAGCAGTACAAAAATGTAGAAACCAATACGATGCCCCACCTGGATAGGTAGAAATGCCTTCCCTGTGAAATAAGACTTAACATCTGTTATTGATTCAGAAACTGAGAAAATTGAGATCTATGTTCACTATTTTTGGGTTTTAAACCTCACATTGAAAATCTAATAAAATAAATCCTTAATAATAATAATGCATAAATAAATGTAATAACATAAAATCCTTTAATCTGGTATCGCTTTTTGACGGTTTTCCTTTATCTTCTATAAAACAATAATTTTTTTCTTTGCTTTTTATTTCAATGAAGAGTTTATTATGTTTAAAATGCATATTTGCATTTAGCGATTATCGTATCTTATTTAGAAAAGTAACTGATTTGTATGAAAAATTTAAGTAGCATGTTTTTCCGGTTTAAAAAAAAAATGTCTCCATGAAATAGATAGTATAATTAATTGGATAATACCATATGGAAGCTGGTTTTTGTGAGATTTGCAGTTTTGTGGATAGCCTGTTCAAAAAACAGTGAGCGTTGGAGTATTAAAAGTCATTGCAATCTCTCTTAATAAAGTGAAGTTGAAGCTGTTGCTTAGGTCGCAAGTTTGTAAAATTTAAGGTTTTATGTACTCTTATAGGAAATTTAATGCTTAATACGAAAATGTGGTCAAAATTTAAAAAACGTGGTTTTCTCAAAAACGTCTTTAATTTATTGTATATTTGCAACGGATTGCAATACAAAAGGTAAGGTCTGTAGCATTTTCCTTCATTTCTGATCTAGTTACACCCAATTTTTTTTTTTTACACTAAGAGGTACTCACCCTGTGTATATATATATATATATATATATATATATATATATATATATATATATATATATACAGGGTGAGTATCTCTTAGTGTAAAAAAAAAAAATGGGTTAAACTAGATCAAAAATGTAGCTAAATGCTGCAAATCTCATATTTCTATTCCAATCCGTTGCTGATATACGATAAATCAAAGACTTTTTTGAGGAAATCACGTTTTTTGTCTAATATTTTTGTCTAAATATTTTTCAAATGTTGGCCACATTTTCGGATTAAGCATTAAATTTCCTATAAGAACAGAGTACACGTAACCTTGAATTTTACAAACTTGGTATCTAAAGAACAGCTTGATCTTCACCTTATTTGGGGAAGTCACAATGTCTTATTTACTTCAACGCTCACCGTTTTTCGTAAAAACTATCCACAAAACGTCAAATCTTACAAAAACTTGCAAATTTAATCAGCTTTCGAATGATATGTTAAACGTAATGATTTTGTTTCAATTTCATGGAGATATTTACTTTTGAAACCAAAAAAACATGGTGTTCTCATTTGGTATACAAATTGGTTACTTGGGTAAATAAAACATTATGACAATCTCTTATGGAAATGTGCATTTTAAACATAATAAACTCTTCATTGGAATAAAAAGCAAAGAAAAAAATAATTGTTTAATAGAAAATAAAGGAAAACTGTCAATAAAGCGACACTAGATCAGAGGATCTTATGCTATTACATTTATTTATTTATTATTATTATTTTTAGGATTTATTTTATTAGTTTTTCAATGTAAGGATTTAAAACTCAATGATAATGAACATAGACCTCAATTTTGCTATAAGCTTCTGAATGCAGATGATATTAAAGAATACCACTTTTTGCGGTGAATTTATGGCTAAATGAGTCTTTATTTTTACAGGGAATTTCTACCATTCTATGTGGACTATTGTTGGTATATTCATATTTGTATCGCTGTCGAATAGTGCTGAAAAATCAAAGTTTGCCCCACCCGCCCAACAGATTAAATGATGAAATTACTAAGATTTGTTACAAAATATCCTACCCCAACTTCATCAGGATATTCCACTTAAAGTTTGGCAAAATATGATTTTCCAACACCATAGATTCACATTATTCCAAAAAAACCTACGTTTTACATGGATGGGTAGAAAGCCATCCCCTGTAAAAACAGACTCATCTGCCCATAAAATTCACCGCAAAAAAGTGGTATTCTTTAATATCATCTGCAGAAGCTTATAGCAAAATTGAATGTTCATTATCATTGAGTTTTTAAACCTTTTTATATTTATTTATTTAATAGAAATTTACAACTGTATTACAATATATTATACATTAAGTAAATACGATGATAATGATAAAAATGACTTGTCACTTGTTTTTAAAGCCATACCCATTGGTAGCACTTCTAAAGGTTTTATAGAAGCATTATACTAGAAGGTCTCGAGGCCATCTTCTTTTCAGACGCCTCGGAGGGTTATCTGGAATGGAGTGAGAAGCAAGCTGTGATACTAATGGGTTTGAATGATTGTGGAGTTTGCTATGAAAGGATAGATATCTGGTATGAGCTAAGTCAGAAACGTAAGGTATATTAAGATCTTTGTGGATAAGTTTGTTTGTGACGAAGTAAGGAGCATTTAGGATTTTTCTAAGGATTTTGGATTGTAAGGATTGGATACGAGATGAATTGGATGGTTTAGTGGAGCCCCAAAGCTCAACTCCGTACGTCCAGATAGGTCTAATCACAGTTATGTATATTAGTCTTTTGTAATTAATTGGGAGCTTTGAACGTTTGTCTAGTAAATGTTGAAGTAGTCGAAAACGACGGGCAGTTTCTTGTCGTTTTAGTCTTGTGTGTGGATTCCAAGTAAGACGTTTGTCCAGATGGAGTCCTAGGTAGCGGATCTGTTCAACGGGGATTAATGGGACATCATTAAAGGATACTGTAGGACAGGAAGTCATAGGTTTACGACGAAGGGTAAAGGTTATTTGATGGGATTTATTTGGATTTATTTTGATTCTCCATTTTTGACACTATTCTTGAAGGTTCATGAAATGGGATTGGAGTGTCTGTGAGACAATAAAAGGATCATTGTTTACTGATAACATACAAGTGTCATCAGCGTACGTGGTGAGGATGGTGCTAGGATTCGTAGGGATGTCAGCTGTATACACCGTGTAGAGGATTGGACCTAGGATACTTCCTTGAGGACCACCTGCTGCTTGGTTAAAGAGAGAGGAATAGGAAAAGTTATGATTAACTTTAAAAGTTCTATCACTGAGATAGGAGCGGATAATAAGGAAATATGTAGAAGGTAAGAATTTACGGAGTTTGAGTTTTAAACCTTACATTGAACAACTAATAAAATAAATCCTAAATAATAATAATAAATAAATAAATGTAATAACATAAGATCCTCTGATCTGGTTTCGCTTTATTGACAGTTTTCCTTTATTATCTATTAAACAATAATTTTTTTTGTTTTGCTTTTTATTCCAATGAAGAGTTTTTTGTGTTTAAAATGTACATTTCCATTAAGGGATTGTCATAATGTTTTATTTACCCAAGTAATTGATTTGTATACCAAATGAGAACACCATGTTTTTTCGGTTTCAAAAGTAAATATCACCATGAAATTGAAACAAAATCATTACGTTTAACATATCATTCGAAAGCTGATTAAATTTGCAAGTTTTTGGGAGATTTGACGTTTTGTGGATAGTTTTTACGAAAAACGGTGAGCGTTTAATGTTTAATGAAGTAAATAAGACATTGTGATTTCCCCAAATAAGGTGAAGATCAAGCTGTTCTTTACATTCTAAGTTTGGAAAATTCAAGGTTACGAGTACTCTGTTCTTATAGGAAATTTAATGCTAAATCCGAAAATGTGGCCAACATTTGAAAAATATTTAGACAAAATGGAGATATTACGGTTTTTTTGGAAAAAAAAAAAACAAAAAAAAAAAAAAAAAAAAACAAAAGAAAAAACGTGATTTCCTCAAAAAAGTCTTTGATTTATCGTATATCAGCAACGGATTGGAATAGAAAGATGAGATTTGCGGCATTTAGCTACATTTTTGATCTAGTTTAACCCAATTTTTTTTTTTTTACACTAAGAGATACTCACCCTGTATATATATATATATATATATATCAAAATTATATTTTGACGACCCTTAGAAATTATATAATTAACTGTTTTACAATAATCGGGTTTTTGGTCCTTTATATAAAGGACCAAAACCCGATTATTGTAAAACAGTTATTATATATATATATATATCTTTATATATGGGGGTCCAATATTTAAATATAGTATAATAGAATTTTTATCCGCAGTTTGTCTGTTAGTATATATGAACGTTCAACAGTTGGGAATAGGTTTTGATTAATATGATAAAGAAATTTTTAAAAAACCAAACACAATGTCAATATTTTATTAGCTACAGACACTCGTGTTCTTGAGGAGCTCTCTCTCGAAATATTAAATCTACAGATGGATTATTATATCCAGCGCAGGTGGGCTGTATCAGCTGGTTGGAACGGGATGATCAGGTAGACAGCTCACGTAACAAGAGAATAACACGTGCCTCCTCGCGTGTAGCTATCACGTGGAATCATCAACAGACTGCGATGTGACTAGAGGCACTGTCTCCTACAGTCTAGGTCATTCACTAATTACAGCATTTGTCACGATTGTTTGCATAAATCGTAGTTCGTGACTGAATTCACCAATCATTCACGTGGCGATGTTTGTACGAACCATATCCTAAATTGTATCAGAAAAGAGACTCTATAGCTCAGTTTTTGCAATGCGAATACGGTTTTCATAAAGACTGAAGAGTTTCGGGGTGCCAATCTTAGTATATATCTCAAATCTATATTACTAAAAACTAGATGAGTGCCAATGCAAGGAAAATTTTTTAAGATTTGTATGTTTTCTGCAGTTCTGAAGAGGATCACATGAGAGTGGGGGATCGAAATGTTAATAAAACGAAAATTAAAAAGCTAACATTGTTTGAAAATAATGTCTACATAAGACCTATTACCGAATTATATAAAAGAGAGTTGTGCAAATATATATATTAAATAATGGTTTCTATGAAGTACAATTAACTTTTGCAATTTTACAAGGAAAAAAAACATCTCATATCTTCTGTCAATAAAGAGCTCTTTTTAAATGAAGTATTCTTAATTTTGAAAATGAAAAAAAAAAAAAAAATTAAATTCGTATTTTCAGTAGACAGTGACGAACCAGGGGCAGAGGGATATACTGAAAAAAAGAACAAAGGAAAACCCTGCGAGAGGAACTGGGAAAATTGAAAAAAAAATAATCCCAGTTGGATTGAAATTTTTAATTAGTACTGTCGGTTCCCCAGGTCCAATTCTCTATTTATTTATCCCAAAAGACGTGACCTAGTTCAATTGGCTAGGAAAACGTCAACGGTCAAATACGCAGTTGAACGATCAGACATCAAATATTGATTTTTAACATGAAAATCCATCAAAAAATCATACTATATTCATAAAATTTAATCTTTTAATGACTATTTCGGAAGTTACTGTAATATTTGAAGTTGATTTAAGGGTTTCTAAGGCCGATAGATAGCCCAGAGAAATAATTTGAACTAAATATTAAAAGTAAAAGAAATAATTTTACACTGGGAACAAGTACCTTAAAAATAACAAATAAATACAGAAATAAATAGAGTTAGTTACATCTGGTCAGAGAAATAATAAAATGAAAAATCAAAGAAAAAATAATAATATTATCATGATAAAATATATACAGAGATTAAAATAATAGAACACTTTACAAATGAAATTAAAAAAAAATTTTTGGTACAATGGTTAGTGTTGTATATGCAATAGAAGTACCATATAAGTAAGTAAGAAAAAATTATATTGAGCGATATCTAAACTATACAAATAGTTATTGATAAGATTATAGAAATGGAAGAACATCATATCGTTTAATTGAGTAGGTAGATTGTTAGCAAGTCACCTTGGATAAGAATAAGGTACTAAAAATAGATGTATTTAAATGTTTTCAGGGATTTTACTTGTCTGATTTGAGGAGGAATAGACTTCCATAGGATGATTGAGTGAAAGAGGAAGTAGCGTGGAAATGCAGTAGTTCAGTTGGATGGCGCAAGCAGATCAGAAAGACTGGATCTTGTGATTTGACTGCATACCTGATGTATTAGTTCTGAGATATACATGAGATTAAATCCTTCCTATAGCTGAGACTTAAGTAGCCAGTTTTGTGGCCATTATTATTATATAGGGTATTATAAATATTTTATAAATGTCCGTTACAATAGAAGCTGCTCTGACATTGAGTAATTTTACAAAAACAAGATCCAGGCGTTCCGATCTCTATACTCCATCTTACAGAATCGCTGCATTCCAACTTCCTTTCTTCCCCGGTCCTCTACCCTACTCCCTGGAATGCTCTCCTTCCAGTATTCGCAATGCTTACTCGCCTGAAACACTCATGTTTTTTTCATTATCATTTTCTATGTTATTTCTCAACAATTTCGTTTTTAATATTTATTTTTATATTGTATATTCTTTTCATCTGTTTCTGTTTCAATTTTTTTTTTTTAAATTGAAATCTGTATTCACTTTTATTTATCTTGTTTTGTTTTAATATTCTCTAGAGCAGACATTATATAATGTAATGTTTTTCTTAAGTGATATCATCCCAGAATAAAGTTTTATTTCTATTTAATTCTGTTCTAATTTCTTTCTAAATAGATAAAAAAGTTATTTGAGACATTTTACTGCCAATTTATCTGTCAAATTCTTTGTACGAGGCCGCGGTACGAGTTAAACCTTAAGATCCATCCAAAAGAAAGAAGAAAACTCCACCTTTTTATCTAATCTTCTCAATGCGTTAACTGGGTATTTCATTAATATATATTTACTTGGTTTACAATAGACATAATAGTAATGACTGTTTTTTTTTTCATTTCCTTTATTTGACAAATAATTAATATTTATTTATATAAACTGTCAAGGTTAACAATAAGCATAAGCATAATGCTATTTTTCTAAAAAAAAAAAAAATGTTAAACTTCTAGTAAATGAAATTAATAAATATTTTTTCTTTGCAGGTAAGTTACGAGGGATGCGAAGATATTTAATCCTTATTTACTTATATAAGGATCTGAGTCAAAAGAAGGTATTCCACATCGAAGTTATATTAAACCTTCAAATAAAAAAAGTATATTAGATAAATAATTAATTAATGATGTATTATTATGCCCTCAAAATTATCTTTGCTACTGAATGTAGTGAATATCCAGATATTTTAATAACCGATTAATAGTAAATGAATGTAGTTTATAAATAATCATTTTAGTTATAAGCTATTAATTAAAACAACTTGAACTTTGTTTTTAATGTTATGCATTTTATTGTATCTTATCATACGATAGTAAATATTTTATAGTGTGGCCAACATTTTTTTTTTTTTTTGTCGATGGATTTAACCATATCGTTTATCCTTCCACATCATGAGTATTAAGCCAAGGCATTATCACTTTTTACTTAGGCTACATGTATTAAATGTTTAAAAATATACGAGAAGAAATCAAATATTTTATAGTTTTCACCTTAGGAGGCAAACGGACTTACAAAAGGTACCAAGACCTATAGTTGACCAAATGCGCAGAGGCGAAAGGGACAGGTAGAAATAGGTCCTTTAGTTTTTCCGTATGACTGGTTGAATTTTTTGTCTCTGTAGAAAACAAATTCAAAATGGGAATATTGGAAAAATTTATTTGATCATCTGAACATTTAAACGAAACTTTGTGTCGGTTTTGAACGATTTTATAATTTCTATTGATTCATAAATATTTAATTTTATGCTATTTCCTACTTGATTTATTAATTTCTCTTCTAGCATTTGTTGAATCAATGGCTGTTTCAATTTAAATAGATATCAAAATCGAAATTATGCGTCTTATTATTGTATGCATTTGTATGTTCTTTTAATCTTTGGTTTACTCTTTATCTTTGATCGTTCAGTTTTTCCCCTGTATTTAACTTCGCTGTCATTATATTTTAGTTTATAAACATTGCTGGAAAGGGTATATTTTGTCTTTAGGGGGAGGGAAATAGAATGACAATGGTTAATCAGTTTTAAATTAATTTATGGCTCATCAATTTTCAAAAAAAAAAAAATTCCAATAGAAGTGGCAATTAATTCATCAATCCTAATTGTATTGATCCCTCTATACCATCATGGTTTTCCTCAAGTGAGAAAGTTGTTTATTATAGATTATTCAATATTTTTAATTAATTGATGTCCAATCCTGAGAGGTGATCACATTCAGATATCATAACCATAATGTTTTTTTTTTTTTGTCGCAGTATCCTTTTACCTACAATAATACTATTAATTATGCTTCCATTAATTTAACTAAATAAGAGCTAATTGAACGATTTTTAATGAACTAAGATTCAGCTTACATAAAAAAGATTTACATCAAAATTAGATTTGATAGAGAGATACCAGGTAAAATACATTTTACAAAACTATTCAATTTTCCCGAGGCATAAATTAAGTTTTAAATAAAGACTTAAATAATTAAAATTAAACATAGTAATTGAATTTAAACCAGAAATTTGTAAAATTAAATTATCTCTAGTTAGGAGGCAGGGACGAAAATAAGAAGAGAAGATTAACTACTTAGCTGACAGGATAAAAGGCAATCATAACTTTCTGCCTGAGCCAACCAGCCCCAGCTCCGTGGCGTCATTAAGCAGTTCTCGTGGACGTCTTCTAGCGCGGGGTGATGAAATATATTCTTGTTTGTGTTTTGTCAATCGAAATAAAGTAAGCGATTTGAAATACTTCAATCTTGAAATATTTAGGCTTTCCATTACTTCTCACTTAACCATCTATTTCATCTCACACCCGATTTAAAATCTTTTAAAAAATTCATGGTTTTCTTACAAATAAACTTATACATAAAAATCATAATCGCCTCTATGCCCCTGAGGCACCCCAACAAATATACCTTATAGGAAAGCCTATACCCAATAAAATCTACTAATTTATTAACATGCCTCCAATCCTATTTCCGATAATCTTGCGAGGTGTCTGAAAATAAAATAGAGTCGCGAAATTTTGAACATATGAAATAATTATCAAGGTTATAGGCAACATACAATAACATTTCGTTAATTTTTAATTCATAATATACTTAAATTCACACCATTTAATTGATAATGTTGATTTAATTGATACAATTAACAATTCTAGATGTATAAATTACGATTGTTTCGCTCTACCTGTTCCCCACTACTATAAGCACTTATACATACAGAATTGCTTCATCAGGTTTGTCTCGAGACGTTCCCATGTTTCGCACCTCTACACTGAGTTAAATTGACTCATCTTCTCCTTCCGCAGAAAATACTTCCTAGGCACCTACCTATTCCAAGTTATCAACACCCGTCACCCTCCCTTTATTTACAGTAACCTGAAATTCAAGCCTGCAATCAAATCACTGCATACAAGATCCTGTCGTTCCTATCTCTATACTCCATCCCAAAGAACTACTGAATTCCAACGTTCCTTCTTTGTTCGATCCTCTATTCTTTGGAATTCCCTCCCTTTCTGCATTCGCAATGTTTCTTCCCTCTGTACATTTAAAACACTTTTCGCTCTCTAATTATATGGATGTATATACTATGTCTCTAATCATATAATTTAATCACGGAGTCTGTCCGACATAATACATTAGCGTAAATTATAGTTTGTTTATGATAATGTTTTAATTTTTTGTATTGCTGATTTTTGATTTTCTATCTTTTTTTTTTTTTCATTATCATTTTTCTATTTTGTTTTGTTTTTCCTGCGATTTTGTTTATAATAATCCTATATTGTCTACTTGTTTCTTCTTTCTATTTTTTTCTTTATAGTGTTTTCTTTTTCTATTTTTTCTCTGTTTTGGTTCTCATACATATTTATGTTAACTTTTATCTAAATCAGAAAAAATTATTTCTTTTGAATACCTGTGTCTTTCTATTAATAAAAAATAAAAGATTGGTAAAAATACTAGAAAAGAAAGGTGGTAAAATAGACAATTAAATGTTATTAGCCAAATCATTAAATCAATGTTATTTAAAAAAAAAAAAAAAGTGTACACTTTAATTTATCTTAAGCTGAAAAATAGTTTTCTTTGTTTATAAAATTGTATACATTAAAGTTATTTGTATTAATCAATTTAATTTATACTAAATACTAACTATTTTGAAATTCAATCATTGTATACAATCAATGGTGAACAATAAGCGGTATAGACGAAAATATATGTAAACTTTTATTTGTACCAAAGTGTATATAATGAATAAAACCTCAACTCTACAGAATAGTTTAATGAAAATATAACCCGGAGGTTGTTTAAACCTAATATCAGGGGAAAAATTAGATAAAATTTATTTAGAAGCCATTTGGATTATTGCTGGTTCAATATTCCCAGGTACATATCTAGATGAATCCATATTTATTTGATTCATTTTTTCCCCATGACAAAGAAAAAAATAGCACTAGCAATAGAATTTTTATTTTGTTATTGCTTATTTAAGTTCTTTTAAACTTACAAATTTAATGAAATCAATTTAAATACTTCCTAATAAAACAAAAATATCGGTTGGAAAACAGCGATTGTTTCTTATATTATATATATATATATATTATATTTATATACGACCAAAAAAAAAAAAAAAAACATAACTCATATGCTTGATTTGATCAAGTCCCAGTTACACATTTCGGTTCGTAACTCATACATAGTTTTTTTTTTTTTAATATTACTTATTCCTTTACTTCTTAACTTCCTCAATTATTAATATCATTACGTTATATATGTAAATATAGGGACCAAAATCAATTTTTAATCTGCTCTGACTAACTTCTAGCTCTCACTAGTATTTACAATTATGTCGTAAAAACTATCTAAAGTACGAAACAGTTACCTTGATTTGTTCTATTTAAGATTTAAAAATTATTAATTGCATGAGGATCTAGGTCATTTTAGTAAAGATGGAAATGTACAAGCAGATGTGGCAACTAAAGAAGCGTGTTCACTCTTACCACCACCTTTACTGTTTTGTAGTAATTACATGAGAGTTGGCACCGAATTCATAACAGCAACTGACTTAGAACAATTAGACCTACAGCAGGACTAAGGGATCAAGAATCAAGACCAAGAAAATTAGAAAATAAAATGGACAAGACTTCGAATTGGCCGCTCGGAACTTACCCAAAACTATTTACTGGAATCTAGTTCACAACCAAAATGCAAGAAATGTCATATATGCCAGACAATATAATACGTTCTTGTGGAATGCAAAAAATACAAGCGGAGACAAAATAATGGCCTGGAAAATCATGATATTTATAAAAATTGTTGAAAAATAAGAATCCGTCAACAATGAAATAATTAAATATTTATAAGAAACTAATGCTTACTAAAAATTGTAGTTTTCGGCTAGTGAATGGTGCCTCTTACGAAATACAGTGGTTAAAGGTACCATAAAATATAAAAATAAAATAAATAAAAATCAGCGTATAACTTATTTATACATAATTATCTTGATAACTTCAATATTGTCAAAGACAATGTTTAGATTGCGATGAATACATACAATTATTAATATGAATTTGGACATGAAATGAAATTGGGTTTAAAACATGAAACATGAAAATTTATTTATGCTTGCAATTATTTATTGACGATTGTTAAAACTTTTTTTTATATAAATAATTGAAAATAACTTTTTAAAAACCTATATGTAATATTTGAAACTATATACTTATTGGTAAACGTCTTAGAGCAAAATTTATTTTTATTTTCAATTTTGAAACAGAACTAAAAAAAAAAAAAAAAAGTTGCTAAATATAATATTAAAATATTAAACTTCAACATGTAAAGTTTATAAATATAATCTATTATATATGTAATCTAAAATTGCCAAGGGATTTTTTCTTTTCTTTCAGGAACAAAAAAAATTATGCATTTGGCTTCGGTAACAACTCTACTCGTGAGACGCCGCAAGAGGGGTATTTTCGTTGAAAATACATCTCATACTTTTATAACTATATACCGTTGAAGTATGCCAATACTTAACGATTGGCAAAATCGGCTGTTCGAGAACACATCAAATGCTTTGAAAAAATCTATTGTTATAACGAAATTATGAGACATAATTCTGCAGTTTTCCTTATGTGCATTAGAAAACTGATTTTTTAATTTGTTTTTTTAATTGCATTTCTATCCCAGCAGGATTTCTTTTAAAAATACAATATAATTTTTCAAATATTTTTACGTTATAAAACATATTGGAAATATATTTATGTCAGATCATTGAATTGGAAATGAATATGAAATCAACTAGATTAATCAAATATGATTTGATATTTTACTGTAGATACTATTTTAACCATACATAAATTAATTGATGAATAATAATTAAATAGAACAAATTATTTATACCGCTGAATGATTTAATTTCGAGGTTTAAATTTCAAATCATGAATTTCAGGCAGCAAAATGTTACCCTTAAACACCAACAGTCCTCACACAGTTATTCATATGGAATAACCTACATCCACCTTTACAATAAACTTTATGACTGTTTCTATTTCACAACAACTATATGCAAACAGCCTCTCAAATTAGCAATTACTATGGAAATTTGATAAAGTTTATAGGAGCGCATATATTAGTTAGTAGGTACTGCCTACCTTTCGCTCCGCCCTATCCGATTCATTAATTGTTCGTTCTGGCTTCGAGTTTAATTAAGACAGGCACTCGGAATATTCATTATATCTCCCGGAGTCCATATTCGTCCGGCAATTACGAGAAATAAATAATAAAATATATAATTACAGGGAGCCCCAAGTGTCGCGGGAAGGGGTGCAGAGTGCACAACAGCTGATTGGGTTAATTGAGTTTGTTAGTTGTGTTAATTGGCTTTGTTAGGGTTCACGGTTCGGGGGGGGGAGGGGGGGGGGTAAGGATGCCTGAGAAATATCATAACATGCTATCGCCTCAGTCACGAAAAATTCTGCCGAGGCCAAAGGTCAGGAAGAGTTCATCTAGCAACTTCTTTCAACTGAAGTTCTTAGCTTGGTATCTTTAATCAGAATATCCATATCATACATCATACTTAAACCAGGAGTTATAATTATATGTTATAACAATGGGACTGGCTTACGAGAAAAAAAAAAAAAAAATAAATAATATATATATATATATATATATATATATATATATATATATATATATATATATATATATATAGTTAACACTTTTTCCTAAAAACACATCCAGTATCAGCTTTTCTAATAAGCGACAATGATCCCACTGTATAAAATTGATTATATATTTTTAAAGAAATAAAGAAATAATTGATTTATAAAATTAATAAATCATAGTTTTAAATCTCAGCTTTTAATGGCGTAAATATAACCATTTGCCTCAGTGAAGGGCGATAGGTATGAGAGATAATGATGGATTCAGTAGAACCTCACTAATCCGTAATAGTAATGGAAGTCGAATTAGTGAATTTATTTTTTAAAAAAAATAGCGAATGACTAAAAACTAATAATACTAATTATAATTATAAAAATCACTATAAAGAAAAGTAATAATAATATAACATATAAAACTAATAATAATCACAATCATTAATCCAACAAGAAACAAAAAAATAAAAAATAAAAAAATAAACAAAAATGAAGACGCTGTCATGCAATATATACAATAAAAAAACTGAACCTCTTCCTGCACTTATTCCAAGTGAAATTGTCATTTTTTTTTTTATTGAGTAACATTTGTTACTCACAGTAACATTAAATTACTTTTTTTTTATATCAATTTATTGAAATTTATAATTGTACAAAATATATACATCCAGTAAATAACATGTCAACACTTGAAAATAACTACTCTTCAGTAGCACTTCAATAAAAATTCTACACTAGAAGGTCTCTGACCATCTTCTTTTCAAACGCCTCGGAGGATTGTCGAGAATGGTGTGGGGAGGAAGTTGAGAAATTAGAGGATTTGAGTGGGTATAGTTTCATTTAGAGATCGCAATAAGCCTTAGAGAAATAATACACCTTAACATTGAGTTGGATATTTTGGTTACAATGGAAAATGACTTTTCTGCTTTGGTTTTTGATAACAAGTGATGAAATACAATTGCCACCTCGGGATTTCTATGTTTTCAGATTTCTAATGATTTTGCTGGTTTCTTTGGGTGAGAGAAGGAAAATTACAATCGAATGGAACATTGAAATAGTCTCATACTGATTCTAGGATTTTAAACAGTTGTGATTGGAACCGAAAGTTGATGTGATTTTATGAGTAGAATAAAAAAGTGCCTATGTGATAGTTAATGTTTTTGTTTTTTTAAGTGGAGCAATTTTTGAATAAGTTCCTGTGCATTTTCCAGATTTTGTTATATCCAGGTGTAAAGGAGGAACTACTAACCGTCAGCTTACTATGAAAGAATAGGTATCTGGGGTGGCCTAAATCAGCAATATAAGGAACAGCAAGATCTTTATGGATAAGTTTATTGCTGGCCAAGTAAGGAGCATAAAGGATTTTTCGAAGGATTTTGGATTGTATAGATTGGATACGAAATGAATTGGATGGTTTAGTGGAGCTCAACTCTGCATGCCCAAAAAGGTCTAATCACAGTCATGTAAATAAGTCTGTTGTAATTAATTGGGAGCTTTAAACGTTTGTCTGATATATGTTGAAGTAGTCTGTAACGACAGGCAATTTCTTTTCGTTTTAGTCTTTAGATTTAATTACTAATATGCAGATATCAGGCACTTTTTTTTTTTTTTTGAATAGATATTTAGTTCTATACATGTTATTGTAATAATTTTCATCAAATTTGCTTGTCATATGTACTATATACGGTTAAAAATATCAAAAAATATTGAGGAAAAAACATTAAACATTAAAATAAATATAAAAATTAAACCTCAGAAAGTGTGAAAAATATTTAAAGTTATTATTGGAAAATACTTCCAGTCCAAAGCTTTGTGTTGAGCCTTATATTTGACAGTGAGCTCTAAAGGGAGGCTGACAGAGGTTATGGCAGGTCTCGGGATCAAATTTTGGTGTCCATAAAATCTAAAATTATAAGAACAGGCCCATAGTTTTACAAATATTATAGAAATGGAGTAGTGGTTGGTATAAAATGACTTGTGATTTAGATGTTAAAAAAACACGATTTAACATCACTAATGGAATTAAATATCAAAAAAGGTTTTGATCGCGGTCACTTTAGCAATTATAAAATCTACATTTACTATTATTGTTAATTTATTCTTATTTTTTTTTTGATTGGCCACTAGTGTTATTGCTAGTAGGGTAATAAACCACCATCCCCTAGTTGTATACTGCTTTAAGAGAAAAATGTTTCAAAGCATTTAGAAAAAAAATTTTCATTCATATACGATCACTATAAGCTAGTTGGCATGTTTAAAATATTTGATCCCTCATGCCTGACATGCCAATTTTTACATAATTTCTCATATCACATCCGCTTATTGTCACGATTTGGGTGACAGGTGTGGATAAAACAAATAAATTGAAAAAAAAAAAAACCAAACATGATCTTTTGTATTTATTTATTTATTTATTTTTGTTTAAAGTTTCTTAAATAGCTTTTTTATCAGCTCTAATGTGTTTTGTTTTTCCTTCGTAAATTATCAACAGAAATTAATCACTGATTAAAGCTGAGAGCTATAAATAAGAAGAGTAATGTTTTAATACACATATATTAATTTTAGCTCTTATATCCATTATTGATATAATAATATTATCTGATGGCAATGTATTAACTTCCTTCTATTATATACTGTTATTATTAAGAAAGTTAGACACGTCTTTTCTAAGCTGTTTTAAGACAGAGAACCGCTGAAGGAAAGCAAGAACCGCTACAGGAAACCGCACTTACGATATAAGACTCAGCAAACATTTTGAGAGATTTGCTAATTGATGTTAAAAGAGAACTGAAGAGAGAAGTGGAAAAGAGAGTTGCAATCGCGGTGAGTGGGGGACACCATTAGGTTCTATTTATGTGCCGCTGCAGCCACCACACCACACCCCACACTAATGGCTCACTTCTTGCACTTTAGTCGTCAGTGTTTGTTGTCTTAGCCCCCTCTCTACACTCCTTTCATACACCTAACGGCTCTGGTATCCTCTCTAGGTGTTCTACTTTACTCTCTTCTGATTGTGAAATTTAGCGCAATAGAGAGAAACAAAAGAGGGGTAAAAAACTTAATTAATAAAACAGGATTGATTTGGAACGAACTTACTTAGAACCGTTACATAAATTTATACATAATAACTTATGAAATACATTCATACATTTATTTTACTTTTATGCTTTTAGTATGCTAAATTCAGTCCCGTGGAATGGAAACATCTATACACATGTTAAAAAATATATAAAGCCCTAGTAGATACCGGCCGTATAGACTAGCTATACATCTCTGGCTGTAGGGACTGATTTTTGAAGTAGATAGGCCAGAATCTCAAGGGCTCAGAGAATAAGATTTTTGAGAAAGGAATGAAAGTAAGAAGGAATATCTAGGGGGAATGAAGGGAATTAGATTATGATGGTAGGAACATGTAAAAGGAGTGGATGATAAAAAAAATCCCAAAACAGCATTTGAATGGGACGCAGAGGGTAAGAGAAAGAGGTAGACTTCGTATGATATGGAGAGATGTCGCTGAAGTATGGGTGACTGGGGACTGAGGGACGGGAAACCGATGGACAGAGAGGAGAAGAGGAATCGACTGAGGGAAAGTTCGAGTGGAGAAGAAAATCCTACCTTAGTACATTGTTAAAAACACTGAATTCAGATAGTGAATAAATGAATTAACATAGCAAATGATTGAATAAAATCTTTAGTATGGGTCTCATTAGCTTTTAAGTACAACACATAAATATAATAAAATGGTATTATAAATAAATAAAATGGACGGAAACAGGCTGACTAAACAGATCTTTCACTTTTTTGACTCCAAACCCAAAACCACAATTTTTGAACACCAAAGAAGACCTCGAAATGCTGCACATAAAACCTGAAGACGCCTTCAATAGAGATATCTTTCGCAAAAAGATACTGACGAATGGGCTTAATCAAGACGATCAACCAAAACGAAGACAAGGTTCCACCTGGACAGAAGAGCCCAAGCTTGCCCACTCCCAGAGAATGAGAGGGTTCTGTGCTCAAAAGAAAGCAAAGCAGACTATCAAATGTAAAAAGACTTTGTCATGGCTTAGATGGCTCTAACGAAATAATAATAATAATAAATACAATTATAAATAGAGATATTATAATTAAAATGGTATTATAAATTTTAGAAAAATACAACAGGATCTGCTTTTATGAAATGAGATACTCATAAATGTAGCTAGTGCTTAGGTATATAGTGTTACACTGGCAGTATAGGACTTAAGTTAACAAGTCTTAAAGCAAATAATAAAAAAATAAAAAGTTATAAATAAATAAATTAAAAAAATTACAAAAAAAATGTAGCAAGTGAATTTTTTATTTCTATTTTTATTTTTATTTTTTTTCATTCTTAAAGCTTGATATTCTAACAATCACCAAAGAGAACGAAGTTCAAAAAATAATAAAAAAACAGATTGCTAAGATGCGTAAATAAATGTATATATATATCTTTAATGAAATACACAATACAAATATATATATATATATATATATATATATATATATATATATATATATATATATATATATATATATATATACTTATTTATTTTAAAAACTATGTTATTATACTAGAATTGATTATTAGAATTTCTATTTTTTTATTTTATTTTGTTGATCATCATCAAATATTTAATAGAAGTGTCATGTTAAATCAAAGAAATTTAATTTTGATTTTACTTTTAATAATTTTATTAAAAAGTACAGTTTGGTGTTACGAGAGTTTTATGAATAAACATAAGTTAAAATCGTTGTTTTCTTTTTATTAAATGAATTAATTTTGATTAGATCCCCTTTAAAATTTTGGAGGTAACTGGAATGTATAGTGGTTAAACGTTACTAATTGGTCGAATTGAAAATTACAACAAACAGGACTGTAATATATATATATTACCCAGCCTAGCTATTACCCAAAGAACGATGGAAAGGAGCATGCTAGGGATAAAGCTAAGGGATAAAATCCGTAGCAGGAAGATCCGCAAAATAACCAAGACAAAAGATGCGGTGACGACCTTCCTAGAAATTAAGTGGAAATAGGCAGGCCACATAGCAAGAATGGACAATAGAAGATGGGCCGAAAGAACCACAGATTGGTATCCTGTCCATTCAACACGGAAGAGAGGAAGACCAAGTTCGAGATGGCGGGACGACATCGAAGATTTTCTGGGGTGTCTATGGCACCGGTCAGCAAATGATTATAGTACCATATGATCTGTGAAAGCTAGAACACGCTGTAGTATTTCTCTGTGTTTGTTTTGATTTTCTTCAAGTTACGAAGTGTTTTAGATTTCATATTAGCATTTTAACTCTAACTATTAGATAAATTGATCATTTTAAAGAAGTTATATATTATTTATAGACAGCTTTAAAGAAGAATAATTAGTTATAATTTGGAGAGGTTAGGATTGAAGCTCCAAACAGGTAATTAACAAGCTTTATTATAGTTGGTTGCCATGGCGAACAGGGCGAGGCCATGGCCGCCTGACGAGTCTAGTACAGCAGCCAAAAGACAAGCGCTTCCCAACTCTTATGGAAATTTAATTCCCGATCTAAATTTAGACCATTTTCATCCTGACCAAAGGCCATTACTAAATACATCAACTTCTACACATCCTTCATCTGATTCTCCTCCAAAGATTCCACCAATTATTATTTCAAACATAACGAGAAATGAATTATTAACCTTTCTCAACTCTCGACCTCATATAACCGCCTCTTTCTCCTCACTACGATCTGGAGACATTCGCCTACATCCCGCAAATACTGAAGAGAGAACAGAAATCATGAATTGGCTCACTTCGAAAGAAATCAGCCATCATACATACGGATCCGGACCCAATGATAAACGATATTTCATAACCGGCTTTTTAACTGACTTTCCTCCTTTAGAAGATATTAACAGGACCTTTTTGGCCATTCCTGGCGTCAAATCTATACGAAGACTAAAGAAA